>JAPJNL010000007.1:1200000-1800000 GCA_030035635.1 Penicillium parvum
TGAGAACATCATGGTGAATGACGGAAATGTTGTCGCTATCATCGATTGGGAACTAAGTGGCTGGTACCCAGAATACTGGGAATTTGCAAAGGCTTTCCTTATCTGGGGCTGGCAGAGTGATTGGACGGACCACCTGATGCAAATTCTTCAACCGTATCATGCTGAATTTTTCATGCACTCTTTTCTGATGGAAAAGCTATTGTATTAGTTCAGACACGCTTCCTGGCCCGACTACTAAATACAGTGAACATCTTAACGAGTCCGCAATCCTACCTTCGCTTAACAACCCCTGGCTCTATCCCGCTTGGGTTCCGCATGTTTCCCCTTTATGACTGAAGTCTCATTCAACTAGCTGGCGCTTCGCCTCCTTCAAGACATCGTCAACACAGTCAGAGCAGTTCCGCGGTGGTGGAGAAGGGTTCTTGTTCGTGAGTACACAGGGTGCGTGCTGTTGTCCACACAGAGTAGAGCAAAGGCCAACGAGATCAATCACGCACGCATAGGTGGCCAACGAGGGTTTCAACAGAGGGGTGATTAACAGCGTAGTGTTATCGTCACCGATATTACAACAACAGTGCTCGATATATAGATTATAGCCTCTATAGGGTGGGACGGCTCGTGGTGCAACTTGAGGCAGAGAATTCGGGATGAGGAGAGACCATTGAGTCATAATAGTTGATGTTATACATTTCCTGAGATATCCCTGGAGTTCAAATCCCATCGAGTTCACAAAGACAAGAAGAATATCAAGCGAAGTGATTGTTCTCCCTCTTTGTTTCTGCCTGAGGCACCCGCTCGCCCCACTTGCACCTCGTCTTTCTCGAGCTGCTTCAACTTGTAACTGCCATTGCCTCTTCTTCTCTCTGCCTGTGTATGAAACTATCACAGAGTCTGGAAGAGAACTGGAGTCTCCAGTATTCCTTTTGATATCACGAGAAGTCCCCCCAATCACACTTACACCGCGACACTTCCACCCCGCATTCCGATATCAAGCAAGCCCGCAATGGCAGATTCATACGCCAATGACCCAGAATGGGCAGACATTGCTCCAATCCCACTGAACGATGGCTCCGAGTCCGGTGCCATGCCACTGGCGAGCATCGCCTACCCAGACGAATACCTCGAGGCGACCTCATACCTGCGGGCCGTGATGGCGGCGAACGAGATGTCTGAGCGAGCGTTGAAGTTAACAGCTGATGTTATTTCGATGAACCCTGCACACTACACTGTATGGTGAGTACAAATTTTGGCTGTACGAGCGCTTCAGAATGAGATTTTCTAACATGCAACAGGATCTACCGAGCCAAGATCCTCTTCGCGTTGGACAAAGACCTGACCGAAGAACTAAACTGGCTGAACGGCGTCTCTCTCAAATATCTCAAAAACTACCAAATCTGGTAAATCCTCGACTTGCCAAAGCCCTTCAAATCCAACAAAACTAACCCGCAGAACAGGCACCACCGCCAAGTCCTCATGGCCTCAGAAACACACTTCCCCACCCTCCCACCAAAAGAACTAGACTTCCTCATGGAGATGTTCGCCCAAGACTCCAAAAACTACCACGTCTGGACATACAGACACTGGCTCGTCCGCCGCTTCAAGCTCTGGGACCACCCCCGCGAAATCGAAGACGTGGACGCCCTCCTCAAAGCAGACGTCCGCAACAACTCCGCCTGGAATCACAGGTACATGCTCCGCTTCGGGCCGAGACTCGACGCGCCAGACGCCGGGATGGTGCATGCGGGTTCCGAGCAGAAGAGTACCGCTGACAAGGGCGTTCTGGATGTGGTGGATGAGGACCTTGTTGATGCGGAGCTGAAGTATGCGCAGGAGGCGATTCTGCGCGCGCCAGAGAATCGGAGTCCGTGGTGGTATGCCCGTGGGGTGTTGAGGGCTGCGGGACGGGGGCTTGGGGAGTGGGAGGGGTTTGTGGGGTGTTTTGTTTCTGGGGATGAGGTGAGGAGTTCGCATGCGGTGGAGTGGTTGGCGGATGTTTATGCTGAGGGAAGGGCGAGGGAGGCGGCGGAGATGTTGACGTTGTTGAAAGAGAAGTATGATCCTATTCGGAAGAATTATTGGGATTATCGGATTCGGATGTTGGGGCAGGTTGTGTGATGGAGTTTTGGCTTTGGGACTTTGTTTGAGCTTCTAGGTGCATTGTGGACTTGAGTCTGTCATTAGGTTGAATTGATTGCATTAATCTTTTCTCTAACAATGTGCTGGGCTGTATGCAAGATGAATGAGATGATGAGATCGTGTCAAGGTCCAAAGAGAAATGTCAAATCAAGAAAAGCCATGATAAACGAAGAAAGAGGTATATAAGCAAGACATCAACAGGCATCAACGACATGACCGAACCTTGTATACTTTATCAATGTGTAACCGCTCACACCCAGCCTTCCGCCAACAACTTGCGCCATTCACTTGCCATCTCAATAGTGACATTACTTCCACCACACACAATGATGACAACCCGACTCTGCTCATTGAGGTCAGGAACAAGCTGCTTCAGCTTGGACGTGAAGGCCGGCGCCTCCGACACGGAAGGGCCCGTAAGGTCAGCGGGGACCTCCATCTCGGGCTCAGGGTCCGTCTCGTTCTCCGTCGACGACCACCGGTCATCCCCGTAGCCCTCATCCCGGTAAACAGCAGCATCGCGAGATCCCCTCTTCCGCTTCTTGGTGCTTTGGCCCTCCGCCACGGGGGTCGCCGAAGCGGAGATGGCGGCAGCAGCGTCGCCGATAGCCGCCTCGACGCAGACGCCGCAGGCCAGCTCGACGAGGATCCGCTCGTCATCTGCGAGACGGAGACAGCCACGCGCGGCTTCGGCGTCTGTCAAGACGGCGCTGTGCACTTTGATGCCGGGTGGGGGTGCGACGGCGTATTGGAAGGTTGTTTCCGAGACGCGGATCGCGCCGAGGGAGGTTGCTTGCGAGGTGATGCTGGGGAGAGAGACGAGGGAGTTCTTGGCGATGGCTGCAGCGAGGGAGTCGGTGCCGTCTGTTTCGATGGCGACGAGGTTGATGGGGCTGGGGCTTGTGGTGTGGGAGTGGGTGGTTTCGGAGGTGTCGAGATAGGAGTGGCTGGTCTTGCGGTAGCCGTTCTGCTGCTTCTGTGGTCGTCGCTTCTCGATGCCCATGACCAGGCCGTTGAGGAGACCGCCGCCGCCGACACTGCACAACACTGCGTCAAGAGGGAGAGCCCGCCCGCGGTAAACTTCCTCTTCTTCGGCGTTGGCTGGAGGGGGCAGCTGCTTCTCCAGCTCGTCGATGATGGTGCTGTTTCCTTGCCAGATGGGCTCATTGTCGAACGGGTGCAGTGCGATCTTGACCACGTTCTCTTCGTCTCCGGTGGTGTCCTTCATAATAACTTCCTTCATGTATGAGCCGGCCTCGAAGAAGTTTGAGCCGTGGCGGATGACATCTGCGGCACCGGCTGCCTTGAGCTTTTCAATCATCAACGGCTTGGTAGAGAGAGGAACCACAACAGTGCAAGGGTAGCCCAGACTGCGAGCGGCGCACACGGCTGCCAGGCCGGCGTTGCCACCGGACGAAGCATAGAAATGGACTGGACGATTGGCGTATTCTGGGTTGCGGAGATGAGAGAGGATCTGGTTGCCCATTGCTCGGGACTTGAATGAACCACTGGGCTGAACGTTCTCCAGCTTCAGGAAGATCCTGCATCCAGCTGCCCGGGAGAGACAGGCCGACTCAACGAGCGGTGTTTCGATCCATGGTGTCTTGAAGGTCTGCTTCTGCTTGCAGACTTCAGGCTCGTAGCTCCCCATAGCGTATAGTTGAGGCAGCGAAAAGAAGATGAAGTCGTTGTCGTAGTTGCTTTGTCCGAGATATTTTCCGTCGAGTATAGATAGTCCCAAGATAGGAATATGGTTTGGATGTAGGCCGCTGTTACACGGTAGTCGGTGCAGTATAAAACGACAAAAATAGAGAGATAAGAAGACTGGTCAAACAAAGATAAGCGAACTAAATATCAAACTCAGCATCGAAACCCCGATAGTATACAAATAACGTGAGAGTGTTTTGATATACATCAAGCCCTCCAAGTTTTCCGACGGGAAACGGGCGTGTTTTCCGACCCGAGATAGCTGGCCATCCACGGATCTGGACCTTTCTTTCCCGCCGATAACCTTGTGGGGAGCGCCGACCATCATAACATTGACCATGACATACATTGCGCCCAATAATGGACCGGAATGGGCAAAACCTGGCAACTCAACGTGGAGGTGGAGGGGGGCGAGCCGGGAAATCTTCTCAATGGAGCTGGTGCACTATTGAGCGGAGAATGATGCAAATCTTCATTCGGACGGGCCTTGCAGTTGGTCATGATTGGCCTGGATGTCATTCTTCTTATCAAATCGAATGAGAGGCCACACAGAGCAGAATTATGTCTCAGCGATCAAGGGTGGGAACAGGATGTCTTTCCTGATGTTGTCACCGTAGTCCGCGTCAGAGCCATAGACCGCGGCCGAGAATGTCCGTTTCATCGGGTTGCTGGTGTCTACGCGTAGGAATTCGAGCAGTTCCTGTGATTTGCCGGGCATAAACGGTTGGAGCAAGATGGCTGAGATGCGAAGGGATTCCGCCACGTTGAACAGGGTCCATTCCGGGTTGGGGCTTTTCCACGGCTCCGCCGCATGGAAGTACTTGTTAGTCTGTTGGAGAAGAGAAAAAACGGGTCAGCAGCTCGTCCGGCGGCGTGCGGGGAGGTCTAAGCTCCATCGTACCTTCTCAATGATGCTCATAGTTTCCTGCAGCGCGGCACGCGGATTGAGCCCGGTCATATGCTCGGCAACCTTGGGCGGTGTCTGGACGAGCATGGACTGGTGCTCCATATCTGCTGCACCTGGAGCCGGAAGCTTATCAGAGGTGGCGTCCTGGATGTACGAGCGCAACCTGCCCTTGGAACTACCAGCCATGCGGGAAGCGAGGTTGCCAATGCCTGACTGAAGCAGCTTCTTGTAGTCGCGCACAATAAACGAGTTATCATAGTCCGCATCATCCGCGAGGCCGCCCTGGTAGGCCAAGAAGAACCGCATACAATCAACACCGAATCGGTCAATGGCGAAAAATGGATTGACCACGTTTCCAGTGGACTTGGACATCTTCTCGCGATTCATTGTCCAATGCCCGTGCACTAGCACGTTCCGAGGAATAGGAAGGTCGAGGGCCATCAGAAACGCGGGCCAATAAACGCAGTGGAATCTAGAGGATGATCAGCTGCAGGTCGGGATTAGTAGGCTAAGGCCATCGCTTACCGAACGATATCCTTCCCAACTACATGAACATTGGCAGGCCACAGAGATGTGTTTTCCTGTCCGGGTGGGAAAGGATACCCTGCTCGGGTCAGATAATTGACGAGCGCATCCAGCCAGACATAGATTGTCTGCGTGTCGTCGCCGGGAACCGGAATACCCCAGTTCAGACGTTCAACTGGCCGTGAAATCGACAAATCCTGCAAGCCGGTCTCAACCGACTGGATGACATGGGACGCATACTTGGTCGGTGTGATGAATGAATCCGGTCGATTGTACAGCTCGAGCAGACGGTCCTTGAACGCTGACAGACGGAAATGGTAGTTGATCTCAGAGGACCATTCAACTTCTTTGCCTGTTTCGACCGAGACCTACGACCATATGAGCAGCTGCATATGGAGGTATTGACTATTGGCTTACCATGCGTTTTCTGCCCGTGGATGGATCGAGGGAGTTTTGCACTTGTGACTGCGGATAGAAAGTCTCATCACTGACCGAATACCAACCCTCGTGCTTGGAGGTGTAGATGTAGCCCCTGTGGTTCAACATTTCCTATCCTCTCGTCAGTCGAATCCACGAGCACTATCTGATGTGCCTACCCAGAAATACTGTACGGCCTCTCGGTGCGCCTTATCGGTGGTTCGGATGAAGTGGTCATTGTCAATTTGCGCGGCTTTTGCGAGGGCCTGTCGGGTTTCAAGGAGTCAGCGTCACGTTCGTCCATGAGCGAAGAGGGTATCGAACCTCGAAGGTTCGGCAGTTCATATCGCAGAAGGCTTGGGTATCCATCCCAGCGGCGAGCGCAGCTTGCTGAATCTGGGCATGACAATCAGCCGAAGCATTTCAAAGCAGCAATTTCCCGAGGTACCTTCATGCCATGTTCGTCGGTTCCGGTCAATAGTTGAGCGTCGGTGTTGCCTAGTAGGACCTGCCATCGCTTCAAGATATCGGCGATGACCATTGAGTACATGTGGCCGACATGGGGTGCTACAACATAGATCTTTAATTAGCAAGAGGCAATTCCTGTTGTTTGTTGAGGGGCGTACCGGCATTGACGTAGAAAATCGGTGTTGTGACATAGTAAGGCTTCTTGAACTTCCCCAGGGTCGTCGCAACTCCGCGACGTGGAGGTCTCGACAACCCATTCTTGCAAGCCGAGCACGTCCAAGCTCTCCGGCTATTGACGAGCTGAGTCGCCATCAACAGCGCGCGGAATGGTGACTTCGAAGCCATTGAGAACAGTGTTGAAAAGGAAAGAAAAGCGCCGCATGCTATTCCGCATCGCGATCCGCGGGTTGGTCCAAGCTCCTCCGCCCGCCTTCATTTTTCTTCGATGCTTAGACTCGGTTTACTCTTCGACTCAGCAGTGTCGTCTCATCTACTGCTTGACCTCGATCACTCTTTGATATATCCTCCAGCTGAGCCCTCAAGCAACTTATCCACGGGCTACGCTCCTCGTCATCTGGTTTCCTGGCTTCACATCTACAAACGCCCGCGCTTGGTCGGAACTCTGTCGCAATGGCTGCAGCAAACGATGACACTCTGACCAAAGTCTCCACAGACGGTATGTCGACGCTTCTAAGGCTTTACATGACATACGACTGATGCACTGCAAATTTCAGCTGCGACTGAGCTCGTTCAATCCTTCTACCCAGCGCTCGGCAAGAATCGCGACGCCATCGGCTCTTTCTACGCTCCTACACCATCCACGATTCTCTTCAACGGAAACCCCGTCGCAGATGGCGCGGCTGTACAAGACATCTTTGTGAACCAGATGCCCGCCGCACACTACGAAGTCCAGTCCTTCGACTGCCAGATCATCAATCGCGCATACCCCACCGTCACGGCCACTGGCATCAAACCCCCCACCGAGATGACAGTTAAGGATATGTCAGTGCTGGTCATTGTTAGCGGACATGTACGATATGGCGAGAGTCGAGATCAGCCGCAGCGCGGCTTCAGCGAGACTTTCGTGCTTGTGCCGAACCCTTCCTCAGATCGGGCGAAGCGGCGCAAAGACTGGCTCATTCAGAGTCAGAATTTCCGTCTGGTTGTTTGATTCAATCGGCGCGTTACACATGAGGACAACCTGGCCTTGAGGACACTACGGACGAAAGACAATTTAGAACGCTGCCTACGAGGACGACGAGACGAAATTGATGCATATATTCAAGATGCGAATACACTTGGGAATACGAATCCAACACAACTTCAAAGATTGAAATAACTGGAGGCCCAACCAAGAAACATTGGAAGAAACACCGAGAAACTCAGAACGACAATCATGACTGCGACGCTGGCTGGCTGGACTTGCGCGGAATGCGCAAATTGGCTTTGACTCTTTCGAGCAATTCCTCCCGCGTCGCTTTATCGCTTGGCAAAAGCCCTCTCTGCGGCGGATTTTAGCGTTGGTTGTCCTGGTACCATGCACTACATGATACCACGAGATGGGATGATAATAATGAACATACTGCGCGAAGCCACCTTCTCATCTCATCTGTTGTCCATTTATTCGGATCTATCATGGTCAGCATGGAGCGGTATGATGGAAAAGCAGAACTTACCCCCGGTGGGATCTTCTTCGGCTGGGAAGACATCATTGCCCCAGATCGACCATGCTGCAACGGCAGTGACCATCCCGGCGAAGCCTGCACGTTGAGATGCCGTTAGAAAGGATGTCTGTGCAATTTAATAGACTTGATGCATCTATTTACCAAGGAATAGATTCTGTAGAGTATCAGCTATCAGCTTGTAGTTCGCCGAGTGGGTCGCGTACCTTGGAATTCAACGCTCGATCAAGGGGAGTCGGCATCTTCGCGAATAATGGAGTTGTCCCAGGGAGATGTATCGATCTTGAAATGTTAAGAAGACTCCTTGATCGTTCGCAAGATGCAAGGTAGACGGAGACAGCGATGAAGAGTACTGGACAAGTCGAGCACTTGCTGCACCGCCACCAACGCCACTCCTTCCCGCAGCTGCCTTGTATTTGTATGTACTTCATCTACTTGAAAGCCGCGACACTGTTCTTTCCACGATGTATTCAATCATTTTGAATTGACCAAGCGTGCCTTCCATTTACTGATTCCAAAGATATTTCTCGTAGACCGCTGTAGTTCTCATGTTTTTTCCTTATTCATGCAGCTCATCCAGTCCCTACAGCACCTCATATTTATATCCTTGTTCATCATCACTTCTTGATGCCGTTCATTCTTAACTGGAACAAGCCCCAAGATGTTGGAAGCTGAAGAAGCCATTCTTTTTCTGACGGCCGTCACATTCCTTATCGCCGTGGGAACTGCTACAATCCATGGGTGAGCCATCCAGCATGGAAGATGGGACAGAGCTGACGAGGAGTAGGATCACATTCTGGAAACGATATCGGATCCGATTGCAAGTGACAAACAAGACTCCATCCCAACGCAGTCTGCGAGACCTGGAGCCCAACTTGCCGGTTCGAGTCTCGACCCCAGCTCCAGTGCGGCGTCTGCAACAAGACAACAGAACTTCGCAACAGTGGCCAAGCCAGTACACCGAGCAACAGATTGATCCGGTATATCTCGAGAGGCGACCACAGACGGTGATACACACGTATCCTCCCCTTGCGCAAGACACCATCTATGAAGAAGCGGTTGCAAGAACTGCACCTCCGACGGTGGTCGGAGTCAGCCACACACCCGCACCAGCCACGGATCCACGTGACCCTCAGGGCTTGTCCCCCTCCAAACCCTAATCCGATCCACACAACTTTCTTAGCAGGTCGACAGTGAGCGTTTCCCTTCTATCGCACCTCATCCCGCATCACACCGTCACCATGCCTCGCGAAATCTCCGACATCAAGAACTTCATTGAGATTTGCCGCCGGAAGGATGCCTCCTGTACGTGATCGCCGATACCTGCCGTGGGGAGGACTGGAAGGGAAAAGATCGGGAGATAGCTTGGAAGCTCAGAACTGACGATGTGTTTGCTGTTTAGCCGCCCGGATCAAGCGCAACCGCAAGACCCAGCAGATCAAGTTCAAGGTCCGCTGCCAGCGTTTCATCTACACCCTCGTCCTGAAGGACACCGAGAAGGCCGACAAGCTCAAGCAGTCCCTGCCCCCTGGTACGTCATACAATCCGCAAACACCTATTTGCATGATATCTCAGAGGCGCATGAGGAGGTTACATGTGTTGAGCTGGGATATGGCAATACGCGACTACGTGGCGACTTGGAATACTCATTGGTGCTGACGCTTCTCCAATAGCTCTCAAGGTTGTCGACGTCTCCAAGGGTGACAAGAAGAAGCTGTAAATATGGTGAAAACGGAATGATTGGAGGCTCGGAGTGCGGCGCGATTGGTTGTCGATGCATGCGAGAACAACTGTTGGAGAGAGACATGGCATGGGCTCGATCTCTCTGCGAGCCGACACGGGGGTGCCTCCGAGGGCGCGGGGCTTCCGTGCTGGGATGGGACTTTCCTTGCGTCTATCAACCGCTGTGATACACTATTCCACCGGTCAGACGACTCGCATTTTTCGGACGCGCTTGAGGAACGCTTTGTCGGGGCTTCCTGTCCTTTACCTCAATGAAAAAAACAGTTGAAACATTCTTACTGGGTTCCGAGCTGTTCGCTGAGGGATTAGCATGCTCCAGTATTATGCGATCAACTTTTCACGACGCAATCCTTTCTATGAGCCTATCCGATGGTGTGGCCATCTTGTAGCATTTCATCAGCATTGTGTGCATGTGTCGAGTATTCCTTGCACTCTTGCAGGTATTTTCTCACAGTGATCCTAATCTCTGTCGATGAATTGTCTTGGTCTTTGCGAGCCACTCAGCCTCATGGCACTCCAAAAGTTCTTTGAATTGTACTTCGTCAGGTTTCTTTGACTCTCGACAATTGCATTGTACGCTGTCTTGGATTGTCTTCGATTTCTTTCATCCTCGACAATGTGCATTATGCTGTCTCAGACCTCGTCAAAGACTCGAAACAATCTTTGAAGCTTTATTTAGGCGCTTTGTCCGAGTGTGACACAAACAAGTCATTGTTCCAAACAAAGCACTTGGATCAAAGGAAACACTTCTCAATAAAGCTTCCAGTCAACCAAGACGGACGGAGTCGAAGTCTCACCTTGTCTCGAATATGGCTATATAAACAGACGTGATGCCCTCCATTAACGAGTATCATCTGTTCTTTTCGTGCTATCGACATGGCATCCAACAAAGTCGACGAGGGCTCATCGAGCCGTCCGCCGACTCCATTCCTAATATCAGCTCTCGCAGCTCTTCCCGTTGAACTTGCTTACAATATCCTCGATGAATGTCTGATGGGTGCTTCCTGGCTAACTCACAAAGGACTCTGTGCTCTTCGCAGCCTCGCACTAACAAGCCGCTCAGCAAAGACACTGGTGACCACATACCTCAACCGCGAGATCCCCTCGGCCTACCTTCGCGAACAACTGAACGTCCAATGGTGGCCGTGCATGCCTGCTGTTGTTCATCTCACACTGCAAGAGATGTCTGAGATCGCTCCCATCGATGGTGTACCCGGACAACCAAGAGACATCATCACCGACACGGTAATGGATGACTGCCCCGAATGCTTTGACTGGTTGTGCAAGAAGATCCCCAACTTGGACGCAGGCGCATGCAACAAACACGGCTGGTCCTTCGTCGCCATCGCTTGCCACGCCGGTTCATTCAAGATGCTCGAACACTTCCTCAACCCTGACTACCCACTCAAAGCACCCATTGCCCTCCTGTCCAAACCAGCTAACCACAACACCCTCAGACCAACTCCCATCGGACTAATGGCACAGAAAAAGGACGTCCGATTCTTCGAGCGCCTCTTCGACATCATCGAACCCCACCTGCACGCCTTGAGACTCCCATCCGTGATCCGCGGCTCCCTAACCGACGAGGACAAACTGCATCTCTGCACATTCGCAAGCCCCGAACTAGCAGAGCGTCTGGAAGCGGTAGGTGTGATTCTATACGACATCACAATCCCGAACACAAGCTCCTGGCACGCCGGCGCGCTCAACGGTCCCGCCTTCCTGGACTACCTAAACCGAAACTCAGCGCAGATCTCCAAAAACGGCCCAATGTGGATAGAAGGCACACCCCTCTACACCGCAGTGCAAGCTAACAGACTTGACTCAGTACGCTGGCTGAAGAAACACGGCGCCAGCCCCAAACTAACCTACACCGGTGACTCGCGCAGGAACCCGATTCATTTGGCCGTGAAGCTCGACTCCGAGACAAGCATTGAAATCCTCGAAGAACTTCTCCCTGCGCCGGGGAAAGGCGGCATGATTAGCTCGCTGGAATCAGGTAAACTGCTGTTTTCCCTTGTGGAGGGACTGGTTGGTTTTGCGCATGGGCAAGCCGTGCGATCTGATATTGACAACGACGCTTACCAGGAATTTCTAGATCTCCTCGAAGACCGCGCTGTGCGGAAATGCAGACTCATTCTGAGAGTCTCGGCTGGTGACCACTTGAAACCTATTGCTGACCCCACTAGACCGCGGATGCTTGAGAGTGGTCGGCATTTGGCTATCAAGCAGCATGAGAAGGCGAAGATGTTGGCTTGCTTGGCGGGCTTTGAGAGGTTGGTGAATACGATGGATCATACTGCTGTGTACGTTTGTTCTCCCTTTGCCTCTTCTGTTGTGTTTCAGACTTGCTGACGAGTGTTTTGTTTAGGGCTCAACATAACCAGCGCATGGTCTATCGCTATTGATTACTTCGGTGAGTATTCCCGACTTGATTTGACATGTCATATTTTCTGGTATTTTGTGCATTTGATGGCGTTGCTTTTATAAACGATTTGATTTTATACAAATGGAATATGGTTCGAATCAGTCTTTCGCACCGCTATGGCAAGCTAAGAGGAGAAAATCTCATAGAATAATTTTACCGTAGATCGGATGTGTCCACTGCGACATCATTCAATAGCTTCGGGAGAGGTACATCTCTAGTTTCTAGATCTCAGTGGCAAAAGAGGATTGAAACAGCCATTGTCACATAGTCAATCCCCACAACCCCGTGAGACATCTCGAAGGAGATACAAGCTTACTTCATCGCTGATGGACGGGAAACATCCTGATCCATGATCTGTCGGTATTAGCTATCCGGATGAAATGTCTTACGGCACATGGCGTCCAAATGATCGTGCTGAAGTAGACCAAATATCCTCCAATCCCAAGACACGCCAACTACCACCCATGTTGATCATTGCTCTTCAAGCCACGGATATTCCTCACTTCGACTACCGCTCCGCCCGCTTGGCATGTCACACCTGCTTGACATGTCTTGTTTATCCAATATCCATTTACCCCAGGTTGACATTCATGGCAGGTTCTCGGCCCGTTGCTCCGGATTATCGTGAATATTGCCTCATTCAGTCAAACATGGAGATTTGACCTGACACCTATCGTCCACGGACTTCCTGCCTTACCACTCACTGGCTTCATTCTTTGAATCTCCTTTCAATCGTACATCAGTGGCGGAGGGAATATAGGAGTCTACCTGCAGGACGTGGACCATAGACCCACAGACTGCGCCAGAGTGAAACGCTCGGCATCTGCAGCATGCACCTGCCAGGGCCCGGATAATGTTCTTGAGACTATTCCAGTATCAGAACGGAGATTATCCGGCAGTCATCAGGGCCGGAGTGTCTCTCCCTGAGGTTGTCGAGAAGTATAAAGAGCAGCTCGAATTTGCAGATTCACCTACTCAACAACACGTCTTCACAGATACCTCCACTGCGAACAACAATGGCCTTGTCGAAGATTGCTGCCTTGTCGACAATCCTCGCCTCAGCCTCTCTGGTTGCAGGACATGGCTACGTCTCCAGCATTGTAGCCAATGGCCAGAAGTATGCTTCCCTCAAACAGTATCCAGACAACCCAAACCCCTACTAACAGCACCAGCTACACGGGCTACCTGGCCGACTCCTACCCCTACATGTCCAACCCACCCAAGAGCGTCGGCTGGGCGACAACAGCCACAGACCTGGGCTTCGAAGACGGCACCGAATACGCAGACCCAAACATAATCTGCCACCGCAACGGAACCAACGCCCAACTCTCCGCGCCTGTGCAAGCAGGCTCAAAGGTCGAGATCCAATGGACGCCCTGGCCTGACTCGCACCACGGTCCCGTCATCACCTACCTCGCCTCCTGCAACGGGGACTGCAGCACCGTCGACAAGAGCACGCTTGAATTCTTCAAGATTGATGCTGTTGGTCTGATCGATGATAGTTCTGTTCCCGGTACGTGGGGAACTGACAAGCTGATTGAGGCTGGGAACCGGTGGACGGTGACGATTCCGGACAGCATTGCGGCGGGGAACTATGTGATGCGGCATGAGATTATTGCGCTGCATTCTGCGTCGCAGAAGGATGGCGCGCAGAATTATCCTCAGTGCTTGAATTTGCAGGTTACCGGTGGTGGGGAGGGTGTGCCGCAGGGGACGTTGGGGGAGAAGTTGTATAAGGATACTGATCCGGGGATCTTGGTCAATATCTATACTACTCTCTCGAACTATGTCATCCCTGGACCGGCGCTGTATAGCGGTTAGGGAATCAACGTTGAGCTGCGTCCATGATGTATAGCTGGCTGGCTGGTTCAGGTCCTGTCCTTGAGTTCTACCTTCTCAACGTGGTCTTCTCGATTGATAGAACACCCTTCAACGATCCATTGTTCAATTCTATGATTATATCTCTAACTATTCCTTCCGCTCATAAGCAACCTCAACATAACCCCCAACACCCGCCCCCTCAAGCAAAGCATCAACCTCCTCCCTCTGCAACCAGCTCCTCCTCAACTCAAACTCCCCAAAGAAACTGGGCTTCTCCGAAACCCTCACAAACCCCAGCCCCTCAAAAAGTGCCAAACTACGTTCATTATCCTGCCCAATCTTAACACTCAAACAAGAAAACGACAGCCCCCTACCGGCGGCAGCAGCAGCAGCCTTCACTTTCCGCAACGTCTCACCACCAACACCCCCAGCCCCAGCACCCACAAACTCCCCCAGAATCCGATCTTGCCGTTCAACAATATACTGCAGAAAGGTTAAAAGAGCAGCCTTGCCATACCCCTTCCGCTGATTCGCCTTCTCAGCAATCATAAGCTCAATCTCGCCGATGATCTCCGGCGGGGCGTCACCTTCATCCCCGTCATCGACGCGGAGAAAGAGGTTGATGTCTCCTACCATGTTTGCTGGGGAGTCATCTTCTGGAGTGAGACAGATGGGCTTTTGCATTGAATTTGAGAGTGGACGGCAGGCGATGAAGGTCAATTTATCTGCGTCCTGACGCCAGCTGCGCTGCATGGCGTATTCTTCTTCTAGGGTGAGCGGTTCGGAAGCTGTTGCTTCTTGGATTTCCTGGGCTTTGTTAGCATGGCTGTTTCTGTGGTATACCTGGGATGGGATCGGGGGTGTTTAAGATAAGATGGCTTTTTTGGGGGGGGGGGGGGGGGGGGGGGGGGTTGCTTACCTCGTCTTGCATCCATTCGTGGTAGCGGGGGACGTGCCATGTTGAGTATGGGACTAGGAGGATTTTGGATGTTGAGAGGGCTAGTTCATGTCATGTCAAGGTCAATGTGAGACTGGGATTGATTCTTTGGACTGGGGTCTAGATGCGGGTGATTGGGCGAGTACGTACCAGTCTCTGCATTGAGGAGCATGTTGAGGTCGTTTGGTCTGAAGACTTCTATGGCTTTGGAACTTGTCGAGTCGCGCTTATTTTAAACGCAGCAACGGTCTATTTGAACTGCCACAAGCTGATTTCTAGCATTGCAGAGTTGAAGGCCCGCGCAAGTCAATTCTTCGATGTGCGTGGGGCTTGGCGCCCGAGATGTCCACATAATTCCATTCGTCTTTCATAGACCTCAACACGATACAAGACCATAGAATACTGAACTGAGGATGAGTATGCATGTCATTAGCTTTATGAGTTGATGCTATTCTAATGTTCACTTTTTCTCTTCTTGTCCCGCAAACGCACCAAACCGAATCACCTCAACTTCCAGAGTCTCAGTATCCACCAAGACCAATTCCCCCGTCTCCTTGAAACGGGGAAGCGATAGAAGACGGACACGGGGCGTGGATGTTTCGCCTGCAGGATCTGTCATCTCGGTGTCTCCACCATCCAGACGGAGGGGGATATCGCCTTCAATCACGGCGGTTTTGAAGCTTGGTTGGTTGCCTGTGAAGAAGATGTGCGGGCATGACTCGAGGACGAACGGGTCGTTTGTTTGGAAAGGATATGACCCTGTGTATTGTTAGCATGGAGCCAGTTTGGATGAAGAGCTGGGAAACTGACAGATAGTGTCAGGGGCCGTGGGAACGCCACAGCGCCATCGGAGCATGGCCTCCATAATCCGCATCCGAGCTTCAGTGTCATCGGTCTCATCCGTGTTGCCGTCCTCACCAGCGAAGTCCAGGTACCGCAGCACGTCGTCCACGTTCTGTCCACTGCATCCCCACACTCGCCATCCTTCCACGTCACCCTCCCAAGGGTTCGTTACACTATCAAACCAGCCTGGTTCAGGCTTGTCATCTCCAGACGGCGGGGGTGCGCAGTACGCTCTGGATTGCGGGAACATGGCACGATGGATGCCTTGCTGGGGGAGAGAGAAGTTTGCTGGGTCCTGGTCGCCTGGCATCAGTGTCACCGGGATGCTAGGTAGGAGTTCGGCCAAGAAGTTGTCGAGTTGTGTGATAGGCGAGGCATTGTACGCAGAGGCATCATATCCGTATTTTTTCGGCGCGGCTTTCTTCTTCGCAGCGGCGTCAGAACCCGCTGACTCTGCTTCGGCGGTCACACTAGCCCCGAGTGAGTTGCCTGCAATGACGAGCCTTGTAATTTTCGAGGCGTTGGTGGAAGGACTGTTCTCCTCATTGCCGGAGAACCCTGTGTACCCCAGAAGGTAATCTGTCAACAGCTCCAAAGCGAGTGTGTCACTCGACGTCCCCGTGATCCCAAGCCCGCTAACGAACGCAATCTTTCCATGCTCCTTTGCTGCTGATTGTTTGCCGTTCCGCTTGGCCTCTGCCTCGTCTCTTTCCCATCGCTGTGGTTGTTGCGGCAGATCCGGAACCTTGATATCAATGACCTCGAAGTCTCCGTTCGAATTTTCCGTCCCCAAAGCTGCAATAACGGCGCCTGTGGCCAGATGCGTAGATGAAAGATAAGCTCCTGCCAGCCGGACACGACCAGACTCATCCTCCAGCATGATTTGTGTCAACGACGGGTTGGAAGGATCGGCGTAGGTACGGCGCGGAGGTGGTGCGGAGGTGAAGTTCTGGCGCTGAATTAGGAACCGATCAACTCAAGCAATTGTTGCAGTGCCCACCTCTTTTGTCAGATCGTCGAGAATATTCGGCTTCAATGGCAAGTCCATGTAGACTGTGCCGGCCACCCAACATAGCTCGCCCTGTCGCACGTCGAGCACTCGGTCCACGCGTCGCGCATGCTCGCCTGCAATCTAAGCACAGCCTGTCAGCGACATAGATCAATGTGTGGACAGCCGAGACTGCGCCTTACACTGAACCCTTCCCAGGCCTGAGTCGCAACTTGCTCCACGGCTGGCTTCAGTTTCGCCAGGCGCAAGAAGTACATATCGCCATACTGTTGCTGGTAATGCCGATCACTTCCCATGGGCAGTCTGAATGTGTGGAGGGGGTTATAATGAGACGGGACGCGAGAGAGGACCTCATATTCATCGTTGCTATACGAGGCAGAGGAAGCTCATGGTCAGCTAGAGCTTCAATCTCAAGACAGGGAGCCAGCTTTCTGAGCGCGGGGAAGAAGAAACCGGAGCAATGACTTACCTGGGAGGGCGGAGGAACCCATAGTCTTCACCTGAAGCCATTTTGTCGAGCGGATCTGGCGATCCTGGAGGTTGTGGAAGAGTGGAACTGGCGCGGATGGAGGCATTTGCTTGACGCGAACCCCACGCGATCTGATCTGGCGCGCGTCCAATTACATTCCCGCTTCGGGCTTACCTTTTTTATTTTGACAACACTCTGATTGAACGGGATGTCTGCTTTTTGACTAGTAATTGTCTCTGAAGCTGAGCTTTCTTCATCAGCTAATGCCAGACTTGCTCTGTCAATGTTGGAGAGATGGTGGTATGCATCCACTCGGGTACCGTTACTTTACTCGCATTGATTCTCGTCCCTGTCTATCTCTGACATGCAAATGTCTATTTGGCTGAGCTGGCCTTGTTGCTTATACTCGTTGAACGAAATTTCATTTCACAATTTTTCTATGATGGGTATCGCTAACAGCTCTGTTCCTAGTGCACATACATTTCATACCGTTGCAGAACTGGCACATGTTGCACCGACAGACAACGCTCAAACACCACCGTCGGGTGAATCCCCGGCTGGGACAGACAATTCTTTGCTTTGGCCTTTCCCACCGAGCTCGTCGTCGTCAGAAGCATCAGCATTCGTGAGAAACGACACTGTGACGACCAACTTGCAAATCGCAGACAGGAGCAGCGCCAGCGCATTATTGTAGTAACGATCCGCAATAGCCCCAATAAAACTCCCAATCAGCAGCATGCAGATCAAGAAGAACCTGCGGGTCCGAGGACGGTTCTCGGGGGTGATCAGATGCGAATCAATGATGAGGTCGATATATGCGGAGGTGACCATCGCCGTCGTGATTTCAGGGACATTGACCTTCCGTGCAACAGCTATCTGACCGCCACTTGAAAATGCCAGCAAAGTGAGAACAGCAAGAGACCCCGGAGTGCCGTCTGCAGTTGGGTATCGCCATCGCAGAGCTGTTGCCACCGCGACCAGGGCCGTTTGGAAGAGGTTAGTGGCTATGAGCCAGAGTCGTCGCTTGGGTCCGATCGCATTTCCGATTTGGCCTAGGATGAAGCCGCCGGCGATGAAGACGCCGAGACTGACGCCGACGTTTGACAGATTGACTATGCTTCCGCCGACGCCGAGGGCGCCGACGGCCAGGAGTGCGGTGTTGCCGGTCTGGTTTGAGACGAAGACGTGGTAGTCCGAGAAGGTGGTTGCGTCCATGATGCCTGTGGCTAGGGCGAGGGCCATGAGCTCGAGTTCGAGGATTAGATCATTGCCGATTTCACCGGTCAGACGGAAGGTCTTGCGACATGTGGATGCGCCCTTAGGCATCGTGATGGCACGCGGGCAACGCTGGCGAGAGACACATGATTGAGAAGCCCGGGGTTATATAGAGGAAGTGAGAACGCCAGTTTCCAAGTCACAGTAACCAACATGGTTGTTCTGGTCACCACATGGCGAGGACTTGACACGCGCTCGGCGACCACTGGGACTGGCGTCAGTATTGCTGAGCCAAAGCTGTACATTGTGGTAGATGTGCAGGAGAATTGGTTAGTTGTCTGCGACCAATACCCCGATATCCGGTCTTCGCACGATAAACGATCGCCGATTACTCGAGAAGCCCGAAGAAGCATGAAATGGAAGCCCGAGTTCTGGCCCACCACGGTCACATGGCTGCGGCAGATTTAAGGTTAACCTTATTCACTCCCGAACTACAAAAGAAGAGCAGGAACATTGGAATATCATCTTACCATCATCCATTATCTTCCAGTTGCAATCTGCAGTATCAGCCGGGGTTGATTGAGCAAATGCCGCATTCGCTGGAGGCTGGCTTCAATTGACGGACAAAGCCAAAGGAGAAACCATCGAAGTATTGGACATGATGGAAGATATACATAGTTAGCATTCGGCTGCAGTGAAAAGATAAGACACAAGGCTTTCATGCTATTCGAGTCAGTTTGCGACCTGCTGCAGGTGCTTGAGAGAAGATTGTGAGCGAGACGACAGCAGAGGAACATGCACAAGATAAGGTTGGGTCGCCCTTGGAGCCGAATTGAAAGCCATTCGGCTATAAGCCTGAGAATAAAACCATGCATAAGGCAAAGAAGAAAGGATAGTCGAAATAAACTATCGATAGTCCGGAGATCAGCGCTGTATAAAATGTGCGTCCTTCATAAGCCAACAATCGTACGATATGCAATACGGTGCCTCGGTCCGGCCCAAGAGCTTCCCCGCATTCTTCAACTGTGAACATCTCCCCTTCAAAACTATAGATACCTTGATACCCCCACCACAGCGATTCCTGCATAGAATACCTCACAGTCCGATCATTCATTCTGCATCTCATATCCTAAGGCAATCAATTGCCCATCATTACCCTCCGAGACCCTAAAACACACGAACACAAACCCCAACAGCACCCACCATGTCCCTCCAAACACCCCTCTGCTCCCTCCTCAAAATCCAGCACCCCGTCCTGCTGGCCGGCATGGCCCGCGCATCCGGCGCTCCCCTCGCAGCAGCAGTCTCCAACGCGGGCGGCCTCGGCACCGTCGGCGGACTGGGCTACACACCCGAGCAGCTCTCAGAGATGCTCACAGAACTGAAATCCCTCCTCAAGGACCCAAACCTCCCCTTCGGTGTGGACCTCGCCCTCCCCCAAGTCGGAGGCGGCGCCCGCGCCACAAACCACGACTACACACACGGCCAGCTGGACGAACTGGTCGAAGTCGCCATCCGCCACGGCGCGAAGCTCTTCGTCTCAGCCGTCGGCGTTCCACCCGAGAAAACCATCAAGCGGCTCCACGAGGCCGGCCTCCTAGTCATGAACATGGTTGGGGCGCCTAAGCACGCGGAGAAGGCGTTCCAGCGGGGAGTGGACATTGTTTGTGCGCAGGGTGGTGAAGGCGGCGGACATACGGGTGACATTCCCTTCTCGGTGTTGATCCCGGCCGTTGTGGACGTCGCGAAGCAGTACAAGTCTCCGTTGACGGGGCAGCCGGCGCAGGTTGTTGCGGCGGGTGGAATTAACGATGGGCGCAGTTTGGCGGCGTCGTTGATGCTGGGTGCTTCGGGGGTGTGGGTTGGCACGCGGTTTGTGGCATCTGAAGAGAGTGGTGCGAGTCGGTTGCATAAGGAGGCTGTTGTTGGGGCGCAGTTTGGGGAGACGCAGCGGACGCTGGTTGTTTCTGGACGGCCGTTGCGGATGCTGCCGAATGATTATATCAAGGAGTGGGAGAATCGGCCGGCTGATATTAAGGCGTTGACTTCGAAGGGGGTTGTGCCTATGATGCATGATTTGGAGAATGAGAAGGATATTGATATGCCTTTCTTAATGGGGGATGTCTCGGCTGCTATTAAGGAGATCAAGCCGGCGGGTGTTATCGTCAAGGAGATGGTGCAGCAGGCTGTTGATGTGTTGAGGACCGGCAACTCTTATATCACGGGCAATGGCCAGGCGAGCAAACTATAGAGGACAGGGGTTTAAGGGTGAACATTTGGTTTGTTGATATGCCACTGGTGTACTTGTACAGAAAAGGATTGAACTTCAAAACTCACGAGAAGGTGAATACTGTAGAAACAGAAGTCAATCCCAGGGAGAAGTCATGCCGAACTCGCGGCCTCGGACAACAGGGCCGTGCGAGCGGGCTTCTTCACAGAAACAGGAGATACATAGCAGCATACAGCTCCTCTGTGAGTAGACGATGTTTCACTTCGCACCATGACAAGAAAGGCTTCTCAGTCAAAAATCTGGACATGGAAAGTAAGATAACAGATGCAATGTTAATCTGCTCCCAGCCCGACGGGAGGGGCTGCATGGACATCTTCAGAATTGGCATTTTCAGAATGTATCATCAATGGCATCCGTTTACAACAGCACCGTTTTGCGTAGCTCGAGCCTCCAGGAGGTTGGGAGGGGGAGGCGGACCGAACACAGGGCGCTCAGTAGGCGCGGCAGCTCGAGGGATGGCGTCGAGTTCGCCGTCTTCGCTCAATTCCTCTTCGTCTTCGTAGTCATCGTCATATTCGCTCTCGGTACCCTCGTCATCATTGTCAAGGTGGCCATCGTCTTCAGCAAGTCCTTCACCACGACCCTGGGCCTGCATGCGACGGCACAAAGCCTCGAGATGCTGACACTTGCGCCGCCACCTTTCCAATTCTTCCTGATTGCGAGTGCGTTCTTCAGCCATTTCCAGGATGTTGCGATTGGTCTGTTCATGCTTGCGGTTGAGCGTGTGATTCTCCTTCTCCAAACGCTTGGTCTTCTTGGACATCTCTTCCATCTCCTTTCGGAAAGTCAGGAAGAGTTCGTTGCTGTTATTCAAAGTGTCCTCAACCTGTTATCTTTGGTAAGCATTTCTGACCAGAGTCGCCGAAACTGAAGAGCCTGCGTACCTGCTTGAACTTCTCCACGTAGATATTGAGCTGACTACGTAGCTCTGCTTCTGTGTGGGAGAATGTGGAGACCTGAGCACTCAAAGCTCGGCCACGAGCAGTCTCATTCTCAGCGAGACGGCGTTGCTCCTCGTACTTGCAACCGAGGCTTTGGATCTCGGCGTCCCTGTGGCGAAGAAGGCTCTTGAAGTGCATCTCACGGATGTCGCATTGCTCGATGATAGTCTTGAGCTTGTGGCAGACCCTGGATATGCGGTAAGTAAGTGCGTACTGAAGTCTCGACACATCCTTCTACAAAGACTTCATCAGCAGGAATGAGTGCGGGCAAACATACGCTTCATCCAGATCGACATCCATCTTCTCGTTGCGAGGGTTTCCTTTGGCGTTCATGACGTCTTGAATGTCGTAAAGAAGACTATCGAGGCGTTCGTTGACGATGAGACGAGCTTTGCTCTCGGTCTCTTCGAGTCTTTTATTCTCATCCTATTCACTTTTAGCGGATCGTTCACTGCAGTTCTGCCTGGCCTGGAGCCTTACCTTCACTTTCTTGTTTTCTTTTGTCAACTCGCGGCACAGTTTCTCCAACTTGTCCTTCATCGTAATGGTCTTGTTGAGTTCCGATTTTCCTTTCTCCTGATCTTTCTGGAGCTGATCCGCTCGCTTTTTGCTCTTGGCGTAATCACGGTCCAACTTCTTCATGTCCGCCAACAGCTCGGTGTACTTCTTATGAACGGTTTCCAGACGGGTCATAGGAGATTCAATGTTGTTCAGCAGCTGGTTGAGATCCCGAGTGGCCTTCTTCACCTCGCGCTCTGTACATTTGAACCCCGTTAGTGACCACGGTATCTTGAGATAAGATGAGTGCATGCAGAGCCCTGAAGTCGGCAGGAAACACAGCACCTAGAGTGCGTGACGGAACGTACCAATCTCCTGTTCTTGATCCTTTTCACCCGCCGCATCTTGCTCGAGCTGGGAGATCTTGGCAGCCAACAGTTTCGACGTTTCGTTTGGATCAGCCACTTTCTTCCCCTTGTTCTTCTTCGCCATGTTGGTGGACGACATGGCGCGCCTATCTCCAGCGGAGTTGCACTCTACAACGTCTCTTCAAACAGGGTTGTGGTGGTCGCGTGGCCTGTGTGAAGTCGAAAATTTTGTGCAGACACGATGGAAGTCGTCAGAGGAGGGGTGCGTTCAATCGGGAATGGGGTAAACGAAAGATCGTCCGGCAAGTGAGACTCGCTTGTCAACAAGTCCACGTATGAGTCGTCGGGGGAGCAATCGTCCTATTCAGGCGGCTGCACCAGCGGTGCCTTCTTTGCGGACTCGCAGAGAACCTCCCGGAGCCCCGTCGACGAGGGGATCCTTAGTAATCGACCAGCCGCACCGAGCAAGCTCAACGTCTGCCAGCCACGGAGTGAAGATCAAGAGGCGAGTCGAAGCCAAAATCGTATGCTCACAGCGGCAGGGGACACGAGTCGATTGAAGCGGAGTTCCACTTTGCCCGCAAGTTCCTTGTGCTATTCGCAGTCACGGGAAGTTCGAGATCTACTCGATGACATAAGCCCGAATTGCTGTCGGTCCGAGTTGTCTTTTCTATTTAATCTTCAGTCAGCGCCGCCTGGACCAGCAAGACATTCTCTCGCAGGTTACTATTGATACCGGACTGGCTTGGAACTGCGATGAGCTTTGACTGGGCCTCTTCGCCTTCGCCGTGATACTATGCTTCGCTCATTCATGAGCCCGGGCAAGATCCGGGTCCCAGCACTGCGTCAACCTGCCTTTACGCGCCTCTCGGCCGTGAACCCTACGCTTACTCGATTGCGTGCTTTGACAAGGCAGGCGTCGACTGTGACCAATATTGACAGCTTTCCGGGCATTGGCGAGAAGCTCCATGGCTTCACTGTTCGCGAAAAGAAGCACGTCCCCGAGTTGCACCTGACCGCGGTGCGACTTACCCACGACAAAACCGACGCGGATTATCTTCATGTGGCGAGGGATGACAAGAACAATGTATTTGGCATTGGCTTCAAGACGAACCCGCCGGATGCGACAGGCGTGCCTCATATTTTGGAGCATACTACCCTCTGTGGTAGCGAAAAGTGAGTGATGCTCCAGGTTGACAGTGTATCCGTTGACTATGCTGATTCAAACGCCATAGATACCCTATTCGCGATCCATTCTTCAAGATGCTTCCTCGCTCACTCTCGAATTTCATGAATGCCTTTACCTCGTCCGATCATACAACCTACCCGTTCGCCACCACCAACGCGCAGGATTTCCAGAACCTACTATCCGTATACCTTGACGCAACTCTGCACCCTCTGCTCAAGGAAGAGGATTTCCGGCAAGAAGGGTGGCGGTTGGGCCCGGAGGATCCGCGCGCTCTGCTTGCAGCCCCAGGACAACCCGAACAGAAGGCTAAGCTGGAGGATATCGTCTTCAAGGGGGTGGTCTATAATGAAATGAAGGGCCAAATATCGGACGCCAACTACCTCTACTATATTCGGTTCAAGGAGAGCATCATCCCGGCACTCAACAACTCAGGCGGAGACCCTGAGTACATCACGGACCTTACCCACAAGCAATTATTCGACTTTTCGAAACGCAACTACCACCCCAGCAACGCCAAGATCTTGACTTATGGCGACATGCCGCTCAGCCGTCATTTGGAGCAGATTGGGCCTGTTTTGGATGGCTTCGGCAAGGGACAAGCCGACACCGATGTTAAGCTGCCTCTTGACCTTAGCCGTGGGCCTTTGAATGTGACTGTTCCGGGGCCTATTGACACATTTTCCAGCGAGGACAAACAGCATAAGACCTCAACATCTTGGTACATGGGCGATTCGACTGATATCGTTGAAACATTCTCGGTTGGAATTATCTCCTCCCTTTTCCTTGATGGCTACGGCTCGCCTATGTACCGGGCTCTCATTGAAAGTGGACTTGGCTCGTCTTTTACCCCTAACACAGGCCTTGACGCTTCCGGCAAGGTTCCAATCTTCTCGATCGGTGTGAATGGTGTCAGTGAGGCGGAAGCTCCGACGGTGAAGTCCGTGATTCAAAAAGCCTTCCGCGAATCCGTTGAAGCGGGCTTCAGCGAAGAAAAGGTGCGTGGCTTCCTCCACCAGTTGGAGCTTTCGTTGCGACACAAGACCGCGAACTTTGGTATTGGCGTGATGGAGAAGACCCTTTCATCTTGGTTCAACGGATCAAACCCGATGAAGGAGCTCGCTTGGAATGATGTGATCGAAGAGTTTAAGAGAAGATACGAGAGGCCTGGTTACCTGGAGTCCCTAGTGGAAAAGTATCTTCTCAACGACCAGTGCTTGACCTTTACGATGGTCGGCACTCCCACATTCAACAAAGAGCTGGATGAGAAGGAAGCTGTGCGACGGGAAAACAAGCTTGCCAAGCTCATTGAGAAGCATGGTTCGGTCGAGAATGCAGTGGCAAGGTTGAGTGAGGAGGAGCTGCAGCTGCTCAAGGTGCAAGAAGACGCGCACAATGCGGATCTGAGCTGTCTCCCGTCTTTGCGCGTGAAGGACATCTCTCGAGAGAAGGAACGCAAGCCTGTTCGCGAATCGAAGGTCGACGACGTTGACGTTGTCTGGCGGGAGGCTCCCACAAATGGTTTGACCTACTTCCAGGCCGTGAACGCCTTCGAGGATCTTCCGGACGATCTCCGACTCTTGATGCCTTTGTTCAATGACTGCGTCATGCGCTTAGGCACTGCGAACAGGACAATGGAGCAGTGGGAAGATCTCATCAAGCTGAAGACCGGGGGCATTTCCACTTCTTCTTTCCTTGTTTCCTCCCCAACCCACTTAGATCAGTTCAAGGAAGGGTTGAATTTTAGTGGTTTCGCATTGGATCAGAACATTCCGGAGATGCTGGAGATGCTATCGACCCTTGTGATGGAAACCGACTTTTCCAGTCCTGCTGCACCAGGCATGATCCAAGAGCTGTTGCGGTTGACCACAAATGGAGCTCTGGATGCTGTTGCAGGAACCGGCCACCGGTATGCTGTTAATGCAGCTGCGGCTAGTCTGTCTCGTAGCTTCTGGATTCAGGAGCAACAGTCTGGACTGGAACAACTGCAAGCTACGGCAAATCTTCTCCGTGATGCTGAGACATCGCCTGAGCGTCTCCAGGAGCTGATTGAGAAGCTTCGTCTCATCCAGTCTTTTGCAATCTCCAAGTCGTCCAACCTTCGCGTTCGTATGGTCTGCGAGCCCGAGAGTGCTGCGCGCAACGAATCTGTCTTGCAGAAGTGGATGGCTGGTTTGCCTCAAGTACGCTCGCCGACGGGATCTGC
Organism: Penicillium parvum; assembly: GCA_030035635.1. NCBI lineage: Eukaryota > Fungi > Ascomycota > Eurotiomycetes > Eurotiales > Aspergillaceae > Penicillium > Penicillium parvum. The sequence goes on from JAPJNL010000007.1 coordinate 1,225,797, forward strand.
TGCCGCGTCACCCTTCAAGTCTATTGAGAAAGCGTTTTACGACCTCCCCTACAAGGTCTACTATTCTGGACAGGCTACTCAGACTGTACCCTTCATTGACCCTTCCAGCGCACCCCTCACTGTGCTGTCGCAGCTTCTGACTCACAACTACCTACACCCTGAGATTCGCGAGAAGGGCGGTGCCTACGGTGCTGGAGCGAGCAATGGTCCCATCAAGGGCATTTTCACTTTCATGAGCTACCGGGACCCCAACCCTATGAACTCCCTGAAGGTCTTCCAGAACAGTGGCGTATTTGCCAGAGACCGCGCTTGGTCTGAACGCGAGATCGAAGAAGCCAAGCTCGGTATCTTCCAAGGCCTTGATGCACCCATGAGCGTTGATGAAGAAGGCTCTCGCTACTTCATGAGTGGCGTCACCTATGAAATGGACCAGCGATGGAGAGAGCAAGTCTTGGACGTGACCGCCAAGGATGTGAATGAAGTGGCCGACCGATTCTTGGTGAATGGTTCGCGCAAGGCCACTTGCGTCCTGGGCGAGAAAAAAGACTGGGCTGGCTCAGAATGGGACGTGCGGAAGCTGTCCATGGGCCAGGGAAGCGATGCTGCTGCGGCATAGAGATGTCCGCCATCTCGATTCAAGGGAAGTGTCCACCACCGTGCGCTTTTCCCGTGTACTATTACCCATTGCATCTGTGATCTTTCTCTTGCATACCCCTGTACATACTATGTATACTACTGACCTGCATGAATCTCCGGTCTGCATTTGTCTTTCTTGTTTCTCGTTTCCCTTCCTTACATTCAACGCGCTGAAAGATCTATACGTGCTTCGAGCACAGAGCTATTTCACATCTCCAATCAGTCTCCCCATTGATTGGCAGGTGTGGCATCCACTTCCTTTCGGGAGGGATGCAAGCGCAAGAGCAATGAGAATGTGAGTCTTCGAGGCACACTTCTTGGCCCGTTTATCGGAACCGCCCTGACCTTTCAGCCTACGCAGGGCGGACTAAAAACGAGAGAACATGATAGCATTGATAGAGAAACTAGCAATAAAAAAAAACCAAGATGAGTCCAGTATCCATCTTAGGCATTCTGCTTGATATATTCCACAATTCTAGGCCTCTTTTCAAACGTCTCCTTGAATTTGACTAGAGCATCCGGCAAGACCGACTAAACACAGCACCGTTAGCAAGTGGTCAGGACTAGATGTCCAAAGATATCATACCGGAAGCGTCCCCGTTCTCTTGTCATTATCAATAGACTGATAGATCGCAAAGTCAACGTAAGTGACCCTGTCACCCAGCAGGTAGGGCCCTTCATAGTCCGAGTAGTACTGCGCCACGAGACTGTAATAACCCGGCACATATTTCTCTTTGTATTCGGGCTTCTTCTCTCCCAGGTTCGCGACCCATTGTGCCTGAACCCATCAGTACCGATGATCAAAAAAGTGCTTTCCAAGATTATACCTACTCTCCAGTCAATATAGATGTCCGCAACGGCGTCAACAACGTATCTCTCCCAATTGGTTTCTCCGTCATAGCCTCCAAGATCGCGAGCGAGGTACCGCAGGATGGGAATGTGCTATTATTGTCAGGTCCTTCTTCCAAGAGCTGTGCTCCTGAGGCTGAGCTTACCTGTGTAAGTATCTGGCCCTTGTACTCGAGCGCTGGCACCTTCCCCGTACGAGTGATGCCCTGCTCTTTGAGGGTCTTGCTCTGCTGAGGCCACGTCGCGTCGTACGGGTAGCGGACCTCTTTCACTTCGATTCCGGCATCTTTGAGGAATAGACTTCAGTTTGGATAGTGGGGTTAGCATGGAGATTTGGAGGTACTGGGAGCGGACAAGACATCCGACGACAAACTCACTTGACGACTTCGCCGCGGCCTAGCCGGCCGATGTCCAGGTAATGGTAGACTGGAAGAGCTGTTCGAGAGGCCATGATCGATGTTGTGATAGAGTGAAGAAACCACGAAGAGAGGGCCACTGTGAAAGGCAGAGTGAAATGGGAAAGTCACATATGATGGGAAGCAAGCTCGAGGACTGCTTGGGCTTTTATGTTTTAGTGCAATTGGATAAATGAACACAAATATGGTGTCGCTAGACATTCCCATCATTCCAACTCGCTCGCTTCTGCCCCGTTGATTGCAAATGTATACGACGAACCGTCTAGCGAGATAAGCGAGCTTAGCGAGTTGTGCGAACAATGCGAGTCAAGCGATCATCTATGCTCCAGGGCCAAATATACACATTTAAACTAGAAATTCCCAGTGTGATTCCCAGTTCGGTCTGTTACAACAAGCGCAAACTCGAGCCTACAGGTTATTGCACAACGTGAGGATGTCCGCCGGCAAGTCCATGAACCTCCGCCTGGAGAAAACAGCTGCATGGCTCACAAGTGCAGACTCAACCCAAACATCATCAACACCAAAAGGGTCACTGAGACTCTGGTACTCTCCAGGAGCCTGTTCCTTTGTCCCGCACGTCGCTCTGTGCGAAGCAGGACTCGAAGCAGAGCTCATCCTCGCCCAAGTGGGCAAGATGTCTGAAGAGTTCAAGGCGCTGAACCCCAAGGCCCGAGTACCCGTCCTCGCTATTGGGGACGAAGTGATAACCGAAATGGCAGCTGTTCTCACTGCCATTGCGTCACTCGCGCCAGAGGCCCATCTCCTCGGCCAAAGCACGATGGAAACGATCCGCGTGTATGAGTGGTTGAATTATCTGTCCACCACCGCCCACGCGCAGTCTTTCGCCAGTGTTTGGAGGACTGAGAGATTCACACGAGACCCTGAGGTATATCCGTCTATTCAGGCACGGGGCGTGGAGAATGTGAGAGATGTCTACGCACTGGTTGAGAGGAAGCTATCGGAGCATGAGTCGGACTACGCAGTTGGGAAATCGTTTACGGTTGTTGACCCGTTTCTCGTTTTGATGTATTGCTGGGCTGGGAGGTTAAAGATCGAGATGGAAGCGACTTATCCGAGGTATACTTCCTATGTTCGAGGTCTTTTGGGGAGACCGTCTGTGGTTGAGGCTCGCAAGGTTCATGTGCATGTCTGAGGTAGCTGAACCTCATTTTTGCGATTCGATAACTGAGAGCAGTAGGACGAGGACAGCTTCCTCCTCTTGATTCAAATGAGTTTCTGTCTTGACTACCCTGTGGGGAATGCGATGGCGTGGTATAGAGTAGCCCGATGTAGAAAGCAAATCTCATTCAAAGGTTAACCAGCAAAGGTATCTTCAGGTTGACAAGACTTTGGCCCCTGCAGTATTAATAAAATCATATTGTCCATTCTATCGCTCTGATTGATTTTGGCAGATTTGTAATTCAGTTGCACCGTAAGATTCCGGACATTCCATAAATAAGAGACAGCGCCCCTCTTCTACGCCGTCGATTACTTCTTACTTCCACAACTACTCCACACCCTTCGCACTACTTGACTTGTCCAAACGGCAGACACGTCCTGCTCACAGCGCTTTGTTCAGATGGCAGTCGCACTCCAAGGATGGCATCCAGGCGAAGTGGCCGTCCAACACCGCCTCGGCTTTGCAGAAGCGGTCAGCAATCGCTGGCGCATCGTCGCGAAGTACATGCCTGAGCAGCACCGCCTTTTCTACACATCCAATCTGCATTTTATACCTGTGACTACTATTGATGCATATGGCCGGCCCTGGGCTTCCATCATGGCTGGCCCAGCCGGTGATATTGGCTTTGTGGAGAGTCCAAACCATCAGACTTTGTCGATCACCGTTCGTCTATGGGATGGAGACCCATTACTAGACACGGCAGCTGCGTGGATGAGAAATGAGCCCTCTGGCGCTGACAGCTCTGAGAGATTCTTGATTGCTGGTCTGGGCATTGAGTTCTCGACCCGAAGACGCAATAAATTTGCTGGACGTATTGAGAGTGTTCGCCACGTTGGGAACTCATGCATACGATTTGATATCAATGTCAATGAGGCTCTGGGGTGAGTAGCGCCATTCCCTGTCTCCTTGACGGTAAACACGGTTTACTAGTGTTCATTGACTGATGCCTCGGATAGGAATTGTCCCAAATACATCAACGTATACAAATTGGTCCCGTTTGCACACGCACAACCCCAAATCGCCCAGCGAGTTGAGCATATGCATCAATCGCAGAGACTACCACAAGATGTTATCAATTTCATCTTGAACGCAGATACTGTCTTCATAGGGTCCATCTACAAGTCACAAGCATCAACGGCAAGCCAGTTTCCCTCTCATGCAGGAATGAATGCCCGAAGCGGGCTACCTGGATTCATCCGCGTGAGCCCGTCCGATGGCCGAACCATCGTTCTTCCAGACTACTCGGGGAATCGATTCGTATCGAGCCTTGGCAACATCGAGGCGACTGGGCTGGTTGGCTTCACTATTGTCTCGTTTACGACGGGAGACGTGCTCTACCTGACGGGCACAGCGGAGAATATCGTGGGATTACCCGCTCTCAAGATAATGAGCAGGCACGCTGCGGTTACGGTGATGAAAGTGACCGGCTTCACGTTTGTCAAAGATGCTCTGCCGTTTCGTCAACAATCCGGAATCCCTGTTGAGCGAAGTCCTTACAGTCCAAAAATCAAACGCCTTGTCGAGGAGTCTGAGGCTGAACAAAACCAAACCGGAGTACGCAAAGCTAAATTGAAGAGCGTGACACAACTCTCTGATGACCTGGCCGTTTTCAAATTCAGTGTTCTTCCGCGTGAAGGTGGCAGCAAATTGAGGATACGACCCGGACAAGCCATCGTCCTAGACTTTATGGACTGGATAGGACCACCGCAGTACCAGCACATGTCGGACACCAAGCCAAGTCTCCTCAATGATGACCGTGTACGTACCTGGACAGTCTCAAAGGTCGACGAAGCGGACGATGTCTCTTGGTTCGAACTGACCATGCGCGAGGTGAAAGGGGGCGCGGTGACAGGCGCTCTGTTTGACATTGTGAGAGGGTCCAGCAAAGCCTATGGATCACCGTTTACTCTGGAAAACGCCGTTGTCGCGGAAATTGTTGGAGTCACGGGTGACTTCTATCTCAGTGAAACAGGTGTCAATGCTTTATGGGTTGCTGGAGGAATTGGGATCACCCCTTTCCTGGCAATGTTGGATGCACTTGCTATACAAGAGCGTCCAACACGAGGCGATATCAGGCTGGCTTTGGCAACCAGAGAGCCAGAAATCATGGTGGAGTTGCTGAGGAAATCGCTCGCCCGAATGCCGTCAGATATTCGAATCACGATCGACATATTCACGCATGTGCTGGATTTCCACTTGAATCTGCCACAGAGGGAAAACCAAAGGATATCTGTTTATCATGGTCGGATTCCTGCCGAGTATTGGATTGAGACTTCTGGATATAAGGATGTGCTAATCTGTGGACCAAATGGGTTCGGAGACTCAGCAGTGGAGGGTTTGCAGGCAGCTGGAGTACCATTGCAAAGAATACAACGAGAGGGGTTCTACTAGCCAGGAGGCTGAACGTGCTAAGGAGATGGACAAAGTGAGCAAAGGTGTTATCGCGTTTTGATATCTCTTGAGACAACATATTGACGAGATACTTATCACTCCACACCAACCTCGAGCAAAAGGCGATTCCCAGTAATGTGGTCTTGAATCACTTGGTTCAAGTCAAATTCCGTGCCGCAATTCCAATCCAGCCATTTCTGCACAAGGGGCTGTTCCAAAAGCCACTCCTTCGTAAAGGGCAGTTGATATATCTCGTAGTCCTGGATGACAGGCGCCGATCCTTTACTTTTATCGGACCAGCGGGCAACCCTGGAAAGGCTGAATTGTATTTTATTGTCGTTTGAAGTCTCATGAGGGCGTGCATAGTATGCCTCGAAGCTTCTGCCGTCGATGTCAGGGATGAAGAGGGCAATTGTTCGTGATGAAGCTGGAACGAATCTTCCTCCATGGGGTGACGAGTTTGAATTTCGCATTGTGTGTTCTTCAAGCGATAGAAGAACCTCAAGAGTTGTCGCAAATGGCTCACTGCTGAAGAGACCCTCCTGCCCGATACAGTGAAGTTCCCGGATGATCCAACGAAGCCATGAGGGCGAGGGACAACAACGCCCGGCTAGGTAAAGTAACGGCGAAAGGCCGATCCTCAAGTTCTCACACGGCAGCATGGTACCATGTGCAAATGGGCGCGAAGTTGTCAAGGCTGTTCTGGTGAATCTCAGGAATTGATAGACGTGGAAGTATGCCTCTAGTTCAATATTCCCGTCTGGGTCTCCTAGAAGACATAATACCCACAAAAGACGTGCCTTGTAGAAGGTGTATAGCGCAAAAGCAAGACAAAAGTCTCCGGTGATATTTTTATGGCAAGCTGGCGGAAATCGAAGTTGATCAAGAGCCTGGTCGGAGAAATTGATGTGAGCTGACAGCGACTCCTCCACTTTCAACCCTTGAAAGATTTGTGAGTTGGATGCCTTCCAATCGTCAAGAGCTTGCAAGAAGGCCAAGACCTTCTCCTTGGAGACAGTCTTGTAATGCGCTGCATAAACACACCATACTAGATGCTTGAGATCAAGATCTGCAGAGGTAAACTCAAGTAGTTGTTGAAGCATCGTCGAAGAGGGGTTTTCCGGAAAATTAAAAAACGAAGATGGGAGATTGACAGTCGACTTTTCGGCATTGGGCAGAGAGCTCGGTTCCAGTGGACTGGGAAAAGGCCTCACGATGCGACAGATGAGTTCCAAATCGCGGATTGACGACTCAATAGGTGAAATGAAATGACCGATTGGGTGTCTATCGTCTGATTGCATTGAGTGCGAGTAGTATTGAATGGCCTGAGTATGACGAATGGCGGCTGGAATGTTCCCGGAGAAGCACTGTCATCTGTCAATATCACACAACACTCAGTGTCAATTATGAAGCCGGCCAACATGCCTCGATGTAGGCCATGAGTACCAACACGCCCACTGCCAATGGTGACGGGTTCGATGTACTGCCCAGGTCAGTCGATACCCCTTCAAGAGCTCTGATGTATGTTCGGATCGCGAAGATCTTTGTGTCGATTCCGCGATCACGGTCGTTTTCGCCTTGTTGCGACAATAACAAAATGGCACGATGCATAGAACCAAGAGCGACTATGGCATCAAACACCCATTCGGTTTCCCATGCAGCTTCGCATAGGAAGTTGTTCCAGAAAGGGGAGCTTTTGGTTGGGAAAATGATTGTTAGAGTCCGGTAAAAATATTGGTGGTAGCCCAACATATCTCGTGCGCGAGAGTGAGGCCTTTGAAATGGATTGGGGTTGCTTGGTAGGGCCACGAGTGGCAGGCCATCCTCATGAAGGCTAAGCGCCAAAAGGTATCGAAGCGGGGGAGTGTCTTGTGGACAAGTGCTGCCATCCTGAGCTTCTGCCGTTGTTGTTGAACTGTGCTCTGTGTGTCGGATCTTCAAACGTCGCTTCTCTGCGTAACCGGCACACTCAACATTGGCACTCTCACAGCGCTCGCAAGTGGGCTTTCTCTCATCACATTTCACACGGCGTGTGCGGCATGTCAGACAGCCTGTCTTTCTTCTTCTTTTCCCAGTCATTAGACGATATGTAGGGACCGGAGAACGGTATGTCACGGGTGAGCATGTCCGAATTGGAACACAGGAGATAGTAACGGGTCTAGATCTGAGGAACCTGGAAGTCTATGGAGATGGTAGTTCTTTTGTGGATTACTCGACATGGACCTCGACCAAGTGGGCCTGGGAAACAGGTGGATTAGTAATCCAGCAGTGTATTGGATGACGTCATTTATAGTGTCTACTTTGCATGCTTCTACTCGTGGAAGTTCGATTTGGAGTCCAGGATCATAATTTGAATCTACTGCGAAGACAGGCAATTATCATATCATACTGGCAATTCTCTTCATTCAGTCGAGCGGCAACATACCCATTGAGTCTTCCAAGCTCAATAGTTTGGAAATGTCGATTCCCAGCTCACGATACGTCAACAGCCCATGCTCAGGGGCCCAAGACATATCTCGTGCATAGTCCCAGAATTCCATACCAATGTGCATCTCCTCTGCTTGTTTTGGGAAAAGAGAGAAATAGGCTTTTGTGGGAATTTGCACATACTGCGCTTCCACGCCCTTAGCTTTCGCCCACGCTTGTAGGAGGCCACCGAGCGTTGTCCTCTCACTGTATGCAAACACGGTCTTCCCACCACGCATATTCAATGGTTGGTCGAGAATGGCCTTGACAAACGCACCCAAGTTTGCGCGGGCGTTGCCGATGGATGCCATTGGCGTATCTTCAGGGACACTTTGCAGCTGTATGTATTTTCCAGCGTCGGGGACAAATATAGGTCTCAGGCAGCCGCGTAAGAGATTTGATGTGTAGTAAGAGCACCAGAGGAAGGTTGTTCTAGCGAATAGCTCTGGCTTGGATTCGATGTAGTGGTTGACCGCAGCTTTTGACTCGTAGTGCGGAACGCTGCAGTGACCATTGCTGATGCGTGTCGTATCCGCTAATGTAGACCAGATGTAGTGATGGAGGCTATCGAGGGTTGTTTCAGCTGCGTCCACCATATTCTTGCATTGTTGTGTCTCGCGAGCTGCTGCCTCATCCTTGTCCATGCGGTTGAACATGGTCCAGAAGTCGGTCACAGCGAAAATGGCATAAGAGCCCCTGAAAGCAGCGATCAAGGACGAGATGTCATCGAGGTCGGCCTTGACAACTTCCACACCGCGAGCTATGAGAGCCTTTGCTGCTTCGCCATCAGGTTTTCGCGTCACTGCTCTCACATTGTAGGTGTCCGGTGCATGCATGAGATGATCGATCGTGGAGCCGCCTTGCGTTCCAGTGGCGCCGACGACAGTGACTGTTCTTCTGGCAGTCATCGTGAGGAAACTTGTTTTGAGAAGTGAGTATTTGAAAGGAGGAGTTGTTACGTGGGAAGGGGCAACACGGAAGACTGACCAGATGTAGACAACGAGGGGCTGGATTTGGGGGAGGGGGTAAAGGGATCCCTCTTTATGTAGTGTAAAAATAGTGACACCCGGAAGACGCAAAATGATGATTCCAGTGAGGAGAGCAACGTTTGTCATGGCAATCCACTCCTAGGTGGAAGCTATCGAACCATCACGACTCACAAATCCAGAAGATCCGCTCCACAACAGAAGCCATCAGCCATAGTTTTCACTCTCCAAGAAGTCCTTTGAGCGCTCACCTTCCTCAATGGAATCACGCACTCAAATCTGGACAACTCGTAGCACGTATAGAGTTATCAGCATGGACAGTTATCCAGAACAGTCAATGTCGCTACGCTCGCCACTCTCGCTTAACTCGCTTAGAGTTGCTATCGTCGCTAGTTACTTCGTCAATGTCATTCCTGCACATGAATCATCAGCTTGCCTGTAAGCAACGAATATCTGTCCTATTTTCTGCAATATTTGAAGAGATACGCCCTCAAAATCTACTGTTTTTGTCATAGCAAGTGCTTGGCTATAGCCTATGCCCCTTGTCTAGTGAAGAAATAGTTGTCTAATTCTCCTATTTTACCTCTAAGTGAAGAGTTTTATAGTATAGGCATTTACATATTATCTAAAATAAGTCTAGCCGGATATTTGAATATCTATAGCATTCGATGGTTGTTAACTAACAGGTAGTTATTGAATTCATTTATTAAACGCACCTTCCGCTATTTCAGTTTAGAGGCTAAAAGACCACGGGATATTGTGTACTTTATTTGAAAGCATAGGAAGTCCAACCGCTATAGAGGCTGTAGTGTATATATAAAAGTCGAAAGATAGCGACGGTCTGCCGAGGGTGGGAAGAAGCATATCATCGCGATGCTTCTTCTTACAGCCGATGTCAATCTGAAAGATTTATACAGCCAAACACCGCTGTTGATAGCCACAGAGAAGGGCCACGGTACAGTACTCAGGACAATTCTTGATTCAGGCATGGCTGATATTGACTCAGAAACTAACTATTGCCGGACGCCACTCTCGTTGGCCATCATAAACAGAGATGAGGATATGGTCAAGGTCTTGACTAGTCAGGAGCAATCTGCACTCATCGCCACTTGCTTTTATGGCTTCAGTCGCGTAGAAGCCAAATAAATTCGCCTAGGGCCTAGGCAGCTAACAAAAAAAATCAACATGAGAAGAAAAGGGAGAATGATATATAAAGCCAGGTCTAACATGATATACATTGTACAAACAAACAAAGACACACGTAGTTCGGAATATGCTAGTTATGTCGACAAGGATGTGAAATCGAGATCATGACAAGTGTAGTCCCTAGGTTTGTCCTATTTACCAGTTAGTTTTGTTTTAAGTTCATTGAAGTCATCTTGTGAATCAAGGAAACACAAAAAGCATAGGGAATTCAAACTCACCAGAGTAGTGGAACTGATACCCATCGCCCGCTGGAGCATTTGGACTTGGTCCATTGGCTGGAGTCCACATGACTTTTCCTTGATCCGCAAACCCATTGTTCCCGTCCTTGATAGTTGGATCAACTTTCCTGATGGATTTAACGCCAAGATTCCTCGTCAAGGCTGGATATTCATATTGAATCCAGACATTGGAAGGGGGAACTGTTCCATCGTTTTCTTCCGTCGTAAAAAAGTAAACGTCTCCGTTGCAAGTCTCCCCCATTGCTTGTGATATCAAGGATGCCGCAATCGAAAAAAGATCCTGTTCCTGAGATGGGTCCGTGATACTAGGCCCCTTTTTGCCAAACAGCTTGCTGAACATAGGACTCATAACCGAGTCAGGGAGTGCATCATCCCAGGTCACATAGCCACGTCCGTTCGGACGCATCGACTTATACCACCGGCGTGCCAGTTCCTGACCATTCGCTCCATCCAGACCGAGGTAGAATAAGCAATCACGCTTTGGTAGAATGTCGTATTCGTTAATGAGGTCTTTGAAAGAATCAACTGAAAATGTTGAGGGAAGCTGAGGACCGGGGGGTGGAGGGCCTGGCGGCGGAGGGGCAGGACGCGGAGGACCGGGACGCGGACGAGGATTGGGAACGGGTTTGCTCGGAATACAGCCCCGTTTGAGGGTGTTGTCGCAATGACCCGGTGGTTTGGGATCGGGGCCAGGGCCAGGAGCAGGACCGGGGCCAGGAGCAGGACCGGGGCCAGGAGCAGGACCGGGGCCAGGAGCAGGACCGGGGCCAGGAGCAGGACCGGGACCAGGAGCAGGAGCAGGGCCAGGAGCAGGACCGGGGCCAGGAGCAGGACCGGGACCAGGAGCAGGACCGGGACCAGGAGCAGGACCGGGACCAGGAGCAGGACCGGGACCAGGAGCAGGACCGGGACCAGGAGCAGGGCCGGGGCCAGGAGCAGGAGCAGGGCCAGGACCAGGGATTGGCACTGGTGTTTCTGAGCTTGATGGCTCGGGAACAGGAGGAACAGGCGCTGCCGAAGAACTGGTAGTGGCACTAGGTGATGGAGTAGCCGAGGGTAGCCCGCTAGACGGTTCCCCAGAAGGCAGAGGAATTGGGGTACCAGAGGACTCCGGAGTGGAAGTAGTGGATGCGGTAGGGATACCAGACGGCGAGGGAGTGCGAGACACGGGCAGTCCACTTGAAGACGTCCCAGAAGCTCCGGGGATCGAGGAGGCAGAAGGTTCTATGCTAGATGCAGAAGGTTCCAAACTGGGGAAGCTTGTTGGTGCCGAAGAGGCTTTTGGCAGACTAGCATGGAGGAGTCAGTGATCTAGAAAGTAGGAATTTATATGCTATGACAGATGTTCTGACAGACATGGTGAGGGAGACTTACTCGCTCGAAGGGCCTGGAGTCGGCGCAGAGGCACTCGGAGAGATTGTTGGAGTAGAACTACTTGAATCTGGCGGAACAGGACCACTCGAAGAGATCGACGGAATAGAGGCAATTGAAGAGATCGATGGAACAGGCACACTCGAAGAGATCGGTGGAACAGGAACGCTTGAAGAGACTGGTGGAACAGAGCCACTCGCAGAGCTCGATGGAATAGAGGCAATTGAAGAGCCTAGCGGAGGAGCAGGAATACTTGAAGGGGACGGAGGAATATAGCTCGAGGTCCAAATGGAGGGAGTCGGAGAGACAAGAGGCGGAACAGGAACACTCCAAGAGCCTGGCGAGACGGGGTAACTCGAAGAGGGCAGAGAAACAGGGACACTTGAAGGAGGCGGTGGAACATAGACGCTCAGAGAGCTCGAGCTCCATGTGGGAGCAACTGAAGAGCCCGGCGGAGGGGCAGGAACACTCGGAGAAGAAGGGGGAATATAGGGAGTCGAGACCGGGGGTGGAAGATAGGAAGCGGTCGAAGTAGGCACAGGAACAGGTGGAATCCAACCGGGAAATTGACGAGCTTCCAGCGGCAGCCCTGAAGCCAGGGGTGATAACAGGAAGCCGGCGAAAAGAAGGGATTGTTTATCGAGCATGCTGTCTATGTTACAAACAGTCAAGCCGAAGGAGAGACTCTGAAGAGAACGTATGAAAGACAGAACCTCAGGGACATGAAGCTCTATCCATATATCCCTAAGACAGGAGAACTAAATAGAGTATCCTCTTCCTAAAATTAACTCGTTGCACTTGCAAGGCTCGCTCTCACAAGCTTTAGCCCCCGCAGGAACTAGTTTTAGGCCTCCAAGGCGTCCTCGGAGGAAAGCCTTAGCTAGGGGGCTATGAAATTTTCTCGAATCAGAACAATGTGGTCTGCAGGATTTACAATCAAGCTTTCGCCTAGCGGGGATGATCTGCGATATGAGCCCCATATCTTTTTCAGCCCCCTGGTCCCCAATGAGAACAACCTAAATACAGTGTGGCACTAGCCCAGTCGGGCAGTATATCAACAAGGCCTCCCGAGCATATAGACGATCCCCTGATCCTTGTAAGCACTAGTATGAATTCAAGCTTCACGATACCCTTAAACAAAAGAAAATTATCTAGAAACGGCTTAGCTGATGCTCGAGCTGGGGGATTTGGTTGTATTCAAGTGAAGTCCCAGCCCCATGGCCCCCACGGCTTAACTTAGCTTTGCCAGCCTTGCTAGAGTGGGTCTTCTAGAGCTTGGAAGCCCAAGAACCTACCGACTATTATTGGACATTGTGAGGGGCCAAACCTAGAGAAACAGAGCGCATTCCACGAAAATGCTGCAGCTGAAGAAGGGAAGGAAAGAAGGAAAGAATTTGAGATCAACCCGTGGACCAAGGGTTGTATTTATCACGTGACCTTCCATCGGGGGCAATCATCTGACCTTCCAGCTCCAAGTTACGCTGTGGGGGCGGCTAAACACGTACATAAGCGTCCTAGCGATTCCCTCGGTAAACAGTCTCGATTTCCTCTTTCTGCGCAGATTCTAACGGACCCCGAAGTTGACAATTTGTCTTTGACCTGACTATCCCCGTTTCACTTCTGAGCAGCGGACTAAGATGCTTCTTAAAAAATGTTTATACGTCCAGAACGCGAGCGTGATCCAACTTGACGTGCAATGCCTGTTCCCAGAAATCAATAACGGAGCACCCTGGAAAGTTCTGACGGAAATCCCTGACTGCGAGAATGAGATTGTCCGCAATCAGAAACCAGAACTCTGGAATGGCATTATCTACTGTGCGTTGCACCCGGGAATAGTCGTGGATGACACGCTATCATCGAGACTGGATCAATTAAAGACAAGGTCAGTTATTCTTGATCAACTTCAAGTAGCAAACCGACTCCCGATTTTGTTTGACTAACGCCCCTAGCAGGTACGCTGATGGTGTTGACATTGTGTCCTCCCACAGCCAATTCTGCCTTAGCTCTCTCTTGATGTATTGCGACCTTCCAAACTTATATCCGCCCACTGAAGACAGCAATCATCTCGACTCTGACCTTCAGGAAACTTCCTGGACCGTCTTGGATGCCATTCTGACCCTTTTACAAAATCACTTTCATTTCTGCAAGGACATCAAGTTGGTACTACGCCCGGGCAGTATAGTCCTGCCATATGAAGAACCTGAATCGGTACAAGATGCGATTATTGCCAAACTGGAGAAGATTCTTCAGCGGACAGACGAGTTATACAAGGCTATTGCACCCAGAGGGGTCGATTTTGCCGTCTATCCGTCTCCCGGGGCATTTAAGCTATATTTGTCCCAGGAAAAGGAAAAGGGAGTGGAATTTCAAGAGGGCGACTGGGATACGAAACGAGAGGGTGAATCTCGTGTCTGGCGGAGGGTGGAGCTGAGTCGCTCTGAAAAGGAGATGGCGTCTTCTGCTTCTAACATCCAGCCGGGCCGCGAACCTGGATATTGGGTGAAGACGGATGTAGTGGACTGGTTTAAACAGGAGAAAATGATGTTTGTTTGATTGTACTTTACAATATAAGTAAGGCCCAACGACTGAAATGTATATCGCTGTATCATTGATATAGACTCAGTCTGGTGGAGCCCAACCCCGGATAGAAGCGGGGTTCACGTGGCCCAAGATAACAAAGTAGCGCGGACTCGACGTCTTCTCTTCCAACGATGTGATCATCTCGGAACATCATGATCAGAAAGGGCAACGTTGTGCTGGGGCCTAAACCGACCAAGGCTTGTGGTGAGTGACACTTGCATAGCGCTTGACCAGAATCTAACAGCGTCCAGTCAATTGCCGGCGATTGAAGGTATGGTTGAAGCGACATGATCAATGGAGTTGTCAGGCAACTGACGAATTGCAGATGAAATGTGAGGTCACAACGGCCCCTCCATGTCGCCGCTGTCGAAAAACTCAGACAGCATGTGTTTTCAAGCCCCGAGCAAATGTGCGTGATGATGGAACCCCCGATATGTTCGCCTTCATGTACTCACTTCTCGTCAAGGCCTCTGCAATACACGAATTGGTCGACAGAGCACACAGCGAGATCTTTGAATCTCAGTCAGCTCCAGAACATGGCCACCAGTCTATTCTGGACCGTTTGGATCGGATCGAAGCTGCTCTGGGGATCAGCCAAGAGACCTCAGAAGAGGCCCCTACTGCCCAAGGATTGGCCCCTGAAGACGATGCAGAGTCCGCTCCTTTACAAGGCGTTTGGCAAGCCGTTGCTCATTTGAGGTCTATCACCCGTCCGGCTCCAGATGAGGCTATCTGGGCACGACCTATCGTGACGCGATTATGGAGCTCGTGAGTTCTTGCGAGTGATACTCATCCCTGGAAACAAAAATCCTGATCCGCCTAGGTTCCTGAACAATCTGCCCCTTTTGCACTTCTTGAAGGATCGGGATGTATTCGCCTCTCCGACACCGTTGTTACTTGCTTCCGTCCTTTACATCTCTGCTCTACACCACCGATCCGCTGAGCTGGCGTCAATGGAATCTGGTTACTTTGCAGCTACATGCAGTGCCATTGCAGATCTAGTCATACCGTGTTCCAACCCAGGTTTCGAGATTAATGCTCCTGATGCCGACGAGGAGCAAGGTTCTTCACAGACCAGAAAATACACAGCCTTTCACAATATTCTGGGCCTAATTATGGCAAGCCTCAGCTCGGAAGCTTACGTTGATGCTACTGGCTCCTGGATAGCGATTTCGTATCGGCTGTGGCTGGACCATTGCCCTTCAGAAATCAATATCTCTACGCTGGACTGGCGGGGTCTATTTTCTGGCCTCCAAGTGAGTTTGGCAATCCTGGTGAGCCCCCCGTCACTGACTCCCTAGGTCATCGATATCGAACACGCTTCAATGCACATGTCCTACCCTCTCCTTCCCCGCCAACCTCCCACACCAGGAATGCAACGCTTGGACAACCACCAAGGCAATGCTTTCCAAGGTCTCGCTGAAATGATGCACTACGGGCTTAGCCACTTCGTTGGTCGAGGCTTGCCGACTATCTGGTCTTCGATCAATGCCGATGTCCCTGATGGAGCCCCTGTTTCACGGGCTCCTTTCACCGACAGTGATTCGCGCGTAATACGGATTTGGGCCCGGAAGCTTGATGACTGGCTCGTGCGATACAACGGAGCATCCCGTGAGTACCAGTGTCTCCTATGTTCCCACGAGCAAGTCTGCTCACGCCCCGTTTGTACAGAGCCATCTCCCTCCGATCGACAAGGTATCTTGATTCTTTTGCAGTATCATCTACACAAACTCTACGTGTTGTCAATTTACCATCCAGCCCGTGGATTCGATCTCAGCTCAGCCAATATCAGCCCGTCTGAGAGACACGAGCTGCTTGTCTCGGCGCGTGCTGTGCTGAGGTTGCGACAAGACGACGCAAGCATCTGGTCGAACTGGGATTTGATTGTGAGTTTCCTGTTGTCCCCGTCAGTTTTTCGTGTGCTTATGGTATAGATGATTACATGGGCTGCTATTCTACTACTTCGCGGTGTGGAGGACGGTATGACGCACCAAGATGGTATCACGAGCCCCGAAAACAAGTTCTCAGACACCGGACTAATTCTCTCCCAGACCTCCACCTCATCCAAGCACACCTCCACAGCCTAGAACGAAGCCACCAGTCCACAGCCAGTATCCACAGAGTCCTATCCCAGCGTCTCGAGTCCAGCATGCAGGCAATGCATACTCCACCAGATACGAGTGCCGCATTGGCGTTCCCAATCCCCAATACAGATGAATCGTGGACAATCTTCGATCAAGACATCATGTCTCTAGCGAATCCACCGTGGCTGTTCGAAGATCCGAGTCCATTCCCGCCGCCTCAGAAGTCAACAAGCCAGACTCAGCAGATACACTCAGCTCCACCACCGGGCCCGTACGACGCAGGGCTCCTGAATGACCGTACACAGTCGTTTCCCTCAAACGCGCAATGGAGTAATGCGGCCATACAGGGCGCGCTACCTACGACATTGAGTCGTATTTTTGGCAATGAGAACCCAACGCAGAGCAGTGGTCTGATCTGATCTATTTCGAAGTCTCGAACTGTCCATTTTGAGGTTTCCAGTATCTATCGTGGCCCCAACGTCCAGTCCAAGCATGAGTGCTCCTTTATGTACACTATCGTCCAAGAGTAAACTAAACCCTCCTAACCACAAACCTCAGCTTATACGTCTCCACATCCCCATGATACTTCTTAAAGACCTGATCAAGTCCACCCCAAGGCTCCATCCAAGACTGAACCTGCCACTCCGTCCCCGTCTCCTCCCCAACCACCTTCCAAAGCCTCTCCCACGTCCGAGGATTATGCCGATAATGTCTCGGCGCGTTCTCCTTATCACCAGGATCAACGGGATCAATGCATCCAACCTGCCGCCCAATGAGGAGAGAGCCAGGTCGTGCACGAAGCAGATTCACCAAACGCTTAGCCACGACGACCTGCTGGTCCCAGCTGAAGAGATGGAAGAATGAGGCTGCGTTGATGATATCCACCTTATTAGACAGTGTCTGTACAAGAGCGGAGTCCTCGTCGAAGATATCAGCCTGGATGAATTCGCTCTTGAGTGTGTCTTTGTCTGCGAAGAGCTCGTAGCCTATATCGTAGAAATCTTGACGTAGGTCTGAGGCGTAGAGGTTTTCTGGGGGGACACCGTCGAAGACCTGATACATTACTCGATGTAAGCTCCATCAGTCTAGTCTCCTGGTCATTCCCAGAGTCATTTGAACAAACCAGTTGCCGCAATTCCTGCCCGATAGCACAGCCCACATCCAGCAACTTCTCCCCAGACTTCAACCGCTCAAGAACCTCAGCGTAAACAGGCGACTGTGGGATACTGAGGTCCAAGAATCGGAACGAGCCAATACAGGGATAAGGGAAAACAGCAAAGGCGCGGTCTCTCTATCAACCCGGTAATCAGTAAACATGGCCCTGAGCACAAATAAATGACGAGAGAGAATGGCTGGACGGACTTCCTACCATATCATTGACATGCTTCACCACTTGATCCGACGGGATCTTACTGTATTTTTCGAGCAGGGTCTTTGCGGGCTCTGCGACTTCTTTCAGGTCGTCTTCGTACCAAGAGAGTTGTTTTGGGTCGAGGCCGTTGGCGAGCATGGAGCGGAGGTCTGTCTCGGATTTGGCCATTGTGGCGGTGGATCATGTAGTGGATGGCGATGGATGGAGAGATGATGAATGCTTCGATAGATGCTTGGCTGCTAAGTCCTGTAGAAGTGAAGTGAAAATATTTATAGGGAGGTAAGAATGGCCAGGCAGGTGGCCTCGTCTTGAGGCCCCTTGGAGATGAGGAGGCCCCGCGGTGGGGTTGACTCGTGGGGATGGCTTCCGTTAGGTCCTATAACCATTTCACCACACTGGAACATTGATTACAATACATGGAGGCTGGATCTATCAATGGCCGCATATACTATGGAGGAAATTAGTTGGATTCTGAGACCATGAGTCTATGAGGCGCGATTCCACCAAACCTAGGAGGACAAGGTATCCGAGGAGATACATTCTGAGGTGCGCTCTATTGAGCCCCAATCAAATGAGAGTCACGATGGTTCATTAAGGTATACTACGAAACATTTGCTATCCTCCATTCATCACGCGGTCTTACTGCCTCACGGCATTGTTCAAGTATATGTATGGCATGGAAAGCGCATGAGCGCGGTGGATAGTATTCGATCAATGTCGAGGGGTATAAGGTACAGTAAAAAGGGTCGTTAAATCATACAGGTGAAGAGGTAACGCGTAGTCTTCATCCTCGGTATAAGGCTAATGCCGCCGCGCATCTGCATCGTCGTGAGCTGGCTCATCAGCTGTTTTTGAAGAGCTATCCGTCAATGAAGTTACCGGCTGCGGGAAAGGTGGAAAGGGCTCGGTGTGGTCACCCGAGTATCGTCGAAATGATGAATCGCTAGATTGTCTGGAATGACCCTGAAGAAGTTGATGCCCGCTTGTTGGTGGAAGGTGTGGGGTAGACAGCTCGGTGGCCTCTTCTTTGGAGGGTGTTGAAGCAGTAGTCTGTATAAGCATGTTAGCGACTCCATCCTGCTGAGACATCATGTTGTCGTTTCTCACCATAGCATTTGTTTGCTCAAGACCTCGTTTCATGGCAAGCTCCTGCGCTGCGAGCCGATTCCTCTCGATCATAGCCTCTTCTTCCTGCGCAGCCCGCTCCTCCTCTATCTTCAGATCCGCAATCGATGGCGTGTCAATGCTTTGGACCAGCTCCGCATCGGTGCTCATTGGCGACTTGGTCGATGGTCGCTTCTTCTTCCGTTTTGATTTCTTGGAAGACGCGCCCTCAAGGCTTGACGTGCCCGAGGCTGACCTCACCATCTCTGATTTTGTCCCTGACTGATCATCAGATTCCAGACCTGTCCCACGACGTCCAAAGGCAAGCGCAAATTCATCGTCCAGCGGAACAGCATCTTCCTCGTCGTCGCTTGGGAACAAATCACCGCGAGAACTCAATGAATTGGTCGTTCCACGAGACGACTGTGTAGCACTCCGATCTCTCCCATTTGGACTGTGATCCGCGTCGTTTTCTGTTGCCTCTATCAAAGGCTCGTCTTCCTGCGCATAGCGCCGCATGCTCCCTGGATGTTCCTGCAAATCTGCGGCCGAGGGACGATACTTCACTCCTTTCGCTCCGAATCTCCAGGGGAAGCGCTCCAAGAACCCAATTAGAGACGAGCTAGGAATAACCGTGGGATCGGTGCGATTGTCTGGAATGTGCACTGTGCTCCTCCGTCTCGTGTGACGTGTACCGTAACTCATCCTCCTTTGCCGACGCGGCTGCTCTGCGCCTCCCCGAGTCAGACCACTACCAGCGAGTAACCGGTCAAGCTCGCCAGTGCCCCAACCCAACAACGTATCGTCCACCTCCTCATTATCCCAATCGTCGTAG
Organism: Penicillium parvum; assembly: GCA_030035635.1. Lineage (NCBI taxonomy): Eukaryota > Fungi > Ascomycota > Eurotiomycetes > Eurotiales > Aspergillaceae > Penicillium > Penicillium parvum. Next base: position 1,245,512 of record JAPJNL010000007.1, read on the forward strand.
AAATCAAAGCTGGCCTCAGCACGCCCGCGCCGCCGACGCCTGAGCTGGTCCTCCCGACTCGGCAGGCATGGCGCAGTGCACACCTGCACACAATTGCCGACCGCAGCCAGACAGGGGGAGATGTAGTTCTGGGAGAAGGTGTACAGGCCCTCCTGGGCGGTCTCATTGGCGGTCTCGAGGTTGTGGGAGATTTGGTTGATCCGCTGGCGGATTCGCGGGTCGCGCGGTCGCATCATGGTGAAGCGCGTGGAGTGGCAGCCGATGAGGTTTCGGAGCAGGCGGAACTCACTTCATCGGCGCGTATGTGGCATTGACAGGTTCGAAGACTGAGCGCAGGTTGTGGCATGCATGCGCCGATGTCATCTGTCGTTAGTCAGCGAGGCACGTGCCCCGGCCCGCTTTGGGTCTGGGGTAGGCGGAGATTTACGAACTGCTTCACTTTTGTTGACAGTGATAGAATTGCTCTGTTGGGGCTGTGAAAATGGTCTACTATATTCGTTTTCTCAAGACTCCCAAGTATCGACAGGACAAGAAATCTGTTTGCATTACCGCTCTCATTTGCATCACTACCGACCTCGGGGACGATTTCCTCGCTGAAGATGTGGATTTGGTTGTGATATGGGCTCAGCATCCCTCTCAGAAAGTCCTTCATCGGGAGCCACTGAAGTGGGAGGCTGGTGCCCGCCATATACCGATTATGCTTGGCCCATTCACGCTCAGCAATGCCACCCAGCAGACGACTTGTCTAACGATTCAATCCAAAGACGCTCAGAAAGATACACTGGGCATCAACTCTACGCCATTGGTGATATCTGGGAGCAGCGCGCCATTCGGACCGCAATCGGAGGCTGAGAAGTTGATACTACGAAAACTCCATGTTGCAGATGAGGAGCGTCAGCTCGCAATCTGGGAGGAAACAGGAAACAGCATTGCTCGACATATCTGGTAACTAAGCTCCATCCTTGTGACTCACCATTGTCCGTCTAAGATCAGACCAATATAGGGATGCAGCTCTTGCATCAATAATATTTCTTCAACAGACGATCAATGGCGCATTCATTGACATGCCCGCGCTCAGCCAGCTCCTCAGGACACCCCGTAGTTCGCCGCTCCAGGCCGTGGAACTCGGGGCTGGGTGTGGCATTGTCGGCATTGCACTGGCGACCATGCTTCCCAACTGCGATGTACTCCTCACCGACCTTCCCGAAGTCGAGGAAATCGTAACACTCAATCTCAAAGAAGCCTCCCTACAACCGTCGTCCCATGTGCACTTTCGAACCCTTGACTGGGACGAGCCACCCCCCAACCTCTGCAGCCAGCCCATTGATCTTATCCTGGTCTCCGATTGCACCTACAACGCCGACAGCTTACCCACGCTAGTCTCAATTCTGGATCAATTGGTTCGGACTTCCCCGGAGGCATTGGTGCTGGTGGCTTTGAAACGACGGCACGAGAGCGAGGCGGTCTTCTTCGACCTAATGCGGACAGCGGCATTCGCTTCCCTGCAGACCGACATCCAATTGCCCGCGCAACATGATCAAGTAGATCAGATTGAGCTGCACTGCTACATCAGTCGACCCTGACCTGACGTGTCCCATAGTTTCCTGCAGTATTTATGCTTATGATGGAGATGGCCATGATTGGAGAGCACGAGAAGAGGCTCGTGCCCCTGGAGGACCGTGCGCTCGTGCGTCATACTCTTCGAGTCGGTCTTTTTTTAGCGCGGGGCTTTCCCGAGCTTCCTCTGCCGAACATCTCATGCAGTTGCTGAAGGATTGGTGAAGGACACGGGGTCTGACTTTCAACATTTGAGAGGATCCTGATGCCCAAATACCGCGGGCATGGTGTCTGGTCAATGGTCGTTCCTGGCCAGGTGGAGACCAGCCAGCCACAGCAGGAGAACACCAGCTGGACACTCATCAGGCACCATGCAAGAAATCGCCACACCGCAATTTCGAAGCATTCAAAATAGCAGTTCCGAGCAGATGGCGATCCGCAGGGACTGCCCGTCCTGCATATGCGACAGTTCATCCGAGCTAAGGGAGGTTGGAGTCTAGACGCGACCGGAAATCGCTCATAGTCAGACTGTGATACTGGCGCTGTCATATCCCAGTTTTGAATCATCTGTCGACCTAGACTCTACCTAGTTACTAGTAGCTATGTATGCTTTTCAATAGTAATGTAAATGATGTAATTGTAGCTATTGTAACTTCTAACTACAAACGATCGCATGCCCAACTTGGAGGCGGTCCGGTTGCTGCCGTAAGCGCAAGCTCACGAGTTTTCCCCAGAACCACCTCACCTTCTTCTTTCTTCTCTCTCCCTTCTCATCTCCAACTCGTGTTTGGGTTTTCCCAGTCAATTCACTCCCTGGTAAGTGGTCCTGGTGTATTGGTCCGTGAAGAGTCCTCGCTTGGTGTGTCACCGTGCGTCTTTTTTCCACCACCACACGACGTTATGCCCTAACGCCGCCCCGAACTTTCCCATTTTTAAAAATCTGAGCCCTCCGCCTCGTTTCTCCTCCACCCTCCCACCTCAATCGTCCACATTTTTCTCTCATATATATCCCAACTTCCCATCCCCCGGTCTGCTAACCCTCTGCAACCGGTCAGATTCTCTCAATTCCTCCCCGGCTCTGCCTTTGGTTCGCTCCCAAAGGCAACCCACGTCATTACGGCTCCCGTAGCCTCGCTCTTGCTTCTAAGCCAAATTGTCTCCACTCGACGTCCCCGCGACACTCTTAACAACATTCCACCTCCTGCTGTCCACTCCTGAGATCTCGTCCGGTGCGCCTTTTAACCACCCGTTGACGCCCTCTCAGAATATTCCCTCAACCCTTGAGCTGCCGCATAGGACTTCTCTGAAGGTTCTTCCTCTTAAGGAGGAAGGGTCTAGGAGGCTTGGTCCAGTCAACTACGGTTGCGACACTTTTCGTCCTCCCTAATACGCAGTCGTGCACTGTCGAACTTCTTTTCCTTTCATCTCGTGTTTTCAAGACCGAATCGTGCCGAGTCGCAGCTGCACGGTTATGGCACCGACTGCGTGTGTATCGCCTACTGAAGTACGCACTCTGAAAGACGACTTGACTAGTCGAGACCATCTCGCTCTGGTCAACAATCATGGCGGGGACGATTTGTTGCAATCTCGGTTGACTGCCAAGGACCTGGTCCTGGATGTGTTGAAGAAGCGCGCCGCTGAGGTGGATGTGGACTCGTGCGGCCCTGGCGAGGAGGATGCTTTTTATGTAGCAGATATGGGAGAGGTCTATCGTCAGCACATGCGCTGGAAGATGAACCTGGGACGCGTCAAGCCTTTCTACGGTGAGTTTGTCTCGGTCGCGGGCAATGCAATTCACTTTGTGACAGTTTCGCTAACCAATTGACAGCTGTCAAGTGCAACCCCGACCCTGAGGTCCTCCGCCTCATGGCCCAGCTTGGCAACGGATTCGACTGTGCGTCAAAGTCGGAGATTGATCTTGCCCTCCAGACGGGCATTGATCCCAGCCGGATCATCTACGCCCAGCCTTGCAAGACCAAGTCTTACCTGCGCTATGCCTCGGAGGTCGGTGTCAAGCAGATGACTTTTGACAACGCCGACGAGCTGTACAAGATCAAGGCTTGTTTCCCGGACGCGGAGCTTTACCTGCGCATCCTGACGGATGACTCGACCAGCCTTTGTCGGCTGAGCATGAAGTTCGGCGCCTCCCTGGATGTTGCCCGTCAGCTGCTCGAGCTGGCCCACCAGCTGGAGCTCAAGGTCGTTGGTGTAAGCTTCCACGTCGGATCTGGCGCTGAAGACCCACGGGCCTTCCTCAAGGCGGTCCAGGATGCCCGTTTGGTCTTCGACCAGGCTGCCGAGGTCGGTCACGAGCTGCACACCCTCGACGTTGGCGGCGGGTTCTGCCAGGAGACCTTCGAGAAGTTCTCGGGGATCTTGAGCGATGCGCTGGAGACCTACTTCCCACCACACATCCGCATCATCGCAGAGCCTGGCCGCTACTATGTTGCCAGCGCCTTCACCTTGGCGGCCAACATCATTGCGCGGCGTGATGTCCCCGATCCTGCGGACCCTACTCGGGACGCGTATATGCTCTACCTCAACGACGGTGTCTACGGCAACTTCTCGAACATCATCTTCGACCACCAGCACCCTGTTGCCCAGGTCCTTCTCTCGGCAGCCGACTCCCCCTCGGGTTCTCCGAATTCTGCGGCTTTGGAGAACATCTCTTACTCGATCTGGGGTCCCACCTGTGACGGCATCGATGTCATCACCGAGAGAATTGACTTGCCGGGTCTGTTGAACACGGGCGACTGGCTCTACTTCGAGGACATGGGCGCCTACACCAAGTGCAGCGCCACTCGCTTCAATGGCTTTTCCGATAACCACGAGGTGATCTACATCTCGAGCGAGACCGGTGCTTCCGCTCTCCTCGACTATTGAGCGTTGCTGCAACTTCGCTATTTACATTGTCTTTCGGTTGTCTATCTTGTTTCTCTCTTGAAGATATGTTGTTTTGGTGCCCCTCAAAGCACTTAATATAGTATTGCGCTTGCTGCATCTTGCCTACACAAAAGTGTTGCTAGAGTTCTGATAGATTAGAACTATTTCGGTTGCGTTTAGAACACATTGGGTGCTTGCTCATCAATTGTCTTCATCAGTAGCTCATCCGATCAGATTGAGTTCATCATGCACTGGTATCGTCTAGTCTATGTACTCAAGTAATTCTAAGGTATCATCACACATATCAAAAGGGACTGTACAGGGATGCAAGTCTCGAAACCACCTCTCCTCCATCCTCAAACCAACCGCTCCACAGTCAACTCAGCATCGGGAGCCTGCAATAAACCCCCGGCTTCAAGCTTCTTCTTCCACTTGGCAGATTCATACCGAGCCAGGATAAACGTCAACCGAGCCACGACATTCTCATCCGCAGACTCGGCAACAACAGTCGACGGCGTGCAAGTCCACCGACCAAACGCCCAATTGAGGATATAATACCTCGGCCCCTCCGAATCATCTCCTTTCCTCCTATTCCCCAAATCATCCGACGACTCAGCTGGCGGCGTCTGCGCCGAGCACCGAAAGATCCCCTTAATGCGATACACCTCCTCCCTCGGCGCAGCACCCAACAACCCCTCCAACGCATCAACATCAATCGTCTTCCCAGAGACACCAGCCCTCAAAACCACAGAAAGCACCTCCACCTCCGACTGATGACTATGTCCATGACCATGTCCCTCCCCCTCTTCATGATGATGCACCTCCCCACCCTCCTTCGCAAACAATGCCCCATCAATCCCTAGCAAAACATCCTTGTCCACCCTCCCGCGCTCAGACTTGACCCACGGCGTCTCAACCTCCAAATCACCCACCCGATCCAACACAACATCAAACCGCTGCTCACTAACAGACTCCCACTTATTAAAAACAATCAAATCTGTATACTTCGCCTGCAACTTCGCCGTATAACTCGTATCCTCATACCCCTCCCAATTCTCCACATCAATCACACTAATCACCCCATCAAGAACGAACTCGCCCTCTCCCTCCCTCGACAACCGATTAACCTCCATAGCCAGCGTAGCCGGGAACGCGGACCCGCTCGTTTCGATGATTATTCGGTCGGGGAAGACGGTGCTGCGGAGTTGGTGCAGTGCGTCGCTGAGTTGGCCGACGAGGTTGCAGCAGATGCAGCCGTTGAGGAGTTCGCGGACGCCGCTGATGGATTGCGTGGAGGCGAGCTGGGAGTCGACTGCTACGTCACCGAATTCGTTTTTGAGGAGGGCGAGTTTGTAGGTTTTTGGGAGTTGCGGGATCAGGTTCAGCAGGAGGGTGGTTTTGCCCGAGCCGAGGAAGCCCGTGACTATTGTCACGGGGATGGGAGCCATTTTTGGTTCTCGTGGCTCTTGGGAGGAAGGTAGAGGTGAGGGTTTGTAAGTGTGAGTGTTGAGAGTGAAGATTGAGACTTCCCGTGGTTTCTTTTCCGCGATGCGGCGGTTGGAGGTTGGCGGGGCACGTGGGGCGGGATGCCCTGGCTTTCCTAAAAGGGAAAGCCTTTGTGACGTCAGAGTCTGAGATTGGTATTTTTTGCTTTCTCATAGTTGTTGACCTGCGAGACTGACGTATCCTCACATGAAGAACAAGATGATTTAGATCAGACATATCCAGAGAATTATGTTCACTGGAAACCCTTATCTATTTGCCCGGGTATGCCAGCTTAGTCTTCTCAGTACATCAATGATGTGAAACCATTATAGATGTCTCCCCTCCCTCAAGGAACTACTACATACTCCGACATCTAACAATCCCTCCCAACCAACAAATCAACAACCTTCCTCCAGCACATGGTCTTCCCCTTCCTCCCAAGGACAAGACCCAGTTTCACTATTGCGCGGGACCCAATGGATCTGCAACGTCATCGCCAGGTACCCGCGCCATGATCTCAGCCGAGATCTACTCATAATGTAACGACCATTCTTCGCTGCTGCCTGACATCGACGTGGACCTCGTTCTCCACACGTTAATCGATGTCATACCCCGAGACACCCAACAGGAAGCGCTATATTTGCCAAGTTTCCCTGTACCTCGCTCAGCCCTACCTCGAATCCAGCCTTACGGACGTGGACAATCACGATATCCCATCCCACCTACGCCAGAGACGCTGCCTAGTACAAACGGCTTCCATCACTAATCGCATGATGAGCTCTTCTTCCGACGACTTCGTTCCCGTGAATTCCGTCCAGAAAGAACCGAAGCCGACAGAGGTCGCTAATCGAAGCGAGAGTCAATCAGAGGGTATTCTGGGAACAGCCAGGGAACATATTGACTCGCTCACTGGTGGCGCGTCTGTTACGGAGATCAAGGACAACGTTGCCGGTGCGGCTGGGGAGAAGATGATCGGTGTGAAGGAGACGGTATTGGATGGCGCAGTGCCCGCAGCGACAGGCGCGTTGCGGAGTGCACAGGACAAGGTTCGATCACTTACTGGTGGACAATCGTCGGAGCAAGGTATGTGGTATTATGAGTGTTCTCTACATGATATTGACCCGATCTGGTGAGGCATAGATGCGGCGGCACACGCGAGCGACTGCGAATGCATCGATCGAATGGATACAGAACAGGTCTGCGACTTTCTACGGGACTGCCATATGAGTACGAAGCCACCACCATCGACGAAATGAGCGAATGTCTCACTGGATTTTGGGAGTCTTGCAGCGCAAAGCGAGCTGAGCTCGCAGGCATAGTGTACTATATTCAATGCGATAGCAGGCCATATGCAACAATTGGATCTTCACATTTTTAACGAGTGCGTGCTATGTTGAGCACCAGTCTACAAAACAGCTCTGAAACCTGCCTCCCCACTGCGGTCCAGCCCCAAAAAGTCAGCCACCTGTCCGAGATGGTCGACACCCCAGAATCCCTCGGTCTTGCCATTGGCATTGGTGCACTCGAACCATGGCAGCCCAAAGGCACCCGCCTTGAAGGACCGATCGGTGTTGCTCATCAAAAGCGACTTGACGCCCGGCTGGCCCATCTGTGAACAGGTTAGACAACGGAATTCGAAGAACTATTAGTTCCAAACTCTTGAGGTCAACGTACGGCAGACAGAACCTCCTGTGTCTCTTGCTTGCCGAGGACTTTCTCAAGCACGGGAGTGAAGCCTTCCGGCTCTCCAATCTTCGAGTTTCTGTCAACCCAGAAAGAGCGATACAAAGCCTCAATCACAGTTGGGAGCTTGGTTGGCGACTTCTGAGAGAGAGCACAGAGAGCGCGCTGGACTCCCAGGGTCCGAGGCGGGAAACCCTCGGGAGACTCGTCCGCCATAGGCACGGAGAAATACTTGGCCCATCGAAGTCGCTCTGTCTGAATCCACTTATCCTTGTCTACCGAGAGACACTATTAGTGCGCTGTCGTCATCTAAGACTTGCAGCGATCTGCAACTGAACTATACTCACTCTTGATAGTGATTGGAGGCGAGTTGCCACAAGCCTGCATCAGACCACCAAGCAGGACGGGAACATAGTTGACATCGACCTTGGCGAAGGTGGGCGAGTTCTGGGGATGTTGTTAGCTTCAAGAATAGTTCACTTGGATCATTTGACCCACCTTCAGGACATGGAATGCAATGTATGCGAACGGGCTCACAATGTCCACGTAGAGAGTGATCTTGGGGGCACCCATGGTCAAATCCTAGTGTATGCTTCTTTCACCGACACTGTGAATAGCAAAGACAGGGATATTTCAGGAGTAAAAGATAGTTAGTTCTTCAGCCATTTAAGCTTGGATGCTCCAACGAGTTTCCCCCGCAAGATGAGTCAGCGCCATCAACTGCAGCCGAGGTTCGGTTGTTTGGGGATAGCTTCATCCGTTCATCTCCCGTAGAGGTATATCGAACGTCTTCGTCGATGTGGCACAATGGGTGCTGGGGTGAAGTTGCGATGGCCTCTCCCATGGCATGCTTGGGATGCCTCGCGGAAGCAACACCACGCTGTATTTAGATCGGCGTCGCGTCATCGAAGAAGTCGGTACTCGAGGGAATTGAGTGATCCTGAAGAAGCCTGCAGAAAATGAAGTGTATCGCTCTTTCCAGTTGGAGGAACTTCGAGAATTTGTTCTTTCTCTCACTTCCTTCCTCTGTTGTTTTCGCCCTCCACCCTTCACCATCACACATTCCCATCTACAGTCAAAGCATATGATACTCTGCATCTTACAATGCCTCTCTCAAACGCCGCAACGTCTGCGCTTCTTCGCCCGCATCCTCTGACTTTCGAGGCCGAGCCTGGTCACCTTCCTGCGAGCGCGCCCAACGACTCCAGTAATGACACCAGTCCATGCCCGTCGTACAATCTGGACTCGATCGACATGAGACGCCGCCATGGAGAGTACTTCCACCGTCCTCCGGTCTGGTTTCCTCGCCCTTGCTCGTATGGAACTTCGTCGGCGACCTCTCGTTCGGACGACGGCCAACTCGAGAAGGAAAACCCGCATGCTCAGCAGTCTGACGGGATCTGTCCCAGTTGCAGTGCCGGGTTGAATCTTCATGACTCTCATCGATGCTTCTCGTCTTCGCCTGATCTGGCTCCTGAGAAGGAGTCCCTTGGTCTGACATCTGGCTGGAATCCATCAGCTTCCACTCTCGTTGACGATGGGCATGAATCAGACTTGGCCAGGTCTGCAGCCTTTGTAAGTTGGTAGCTTGCAACCTTGGAACTACTTGATCCTCAGCACTGACGATGCTACAGGACCATTACTCCGGTGTCGGCCGAATCCCTGAGCACCATCTTGGAGAGCGAATCGATACTGGTCTCAGCGACATGTACCGGATCACATTGCTAATGACACCTGAGGAAGCCATGGAACTAAACTTCCATTATCAGCGCAAGGTTGCTCTCTGTACCCGCCTCCAGTTCTGTCGCGATGTTCGATGCCCACCGGATGAGCAATGGGCCATGCAAGAGGGATCTCTGGTTGTCGGTATTCAGCCGGCCTTCGTGGGGGTCACACCAGGGCGTTCTTACAAAGATGAGTTCGAGTTACGCCTCGGAAGGATCTACGTCATTGTCTACATGTACGCTGATCTATGGGCCTACTGTGTTGATGTCTCATTTGACGCGAACCCCTACGACTCCAACGAAGGCACAAAGAGATTTAATGCTGGGTTTCTGCCGCTTTGTGCAGTGACACTTCCAGGCAACCTCGATCGTTTCTTGGGAAGATGCGGTGGACGCTACTCTGATGAAGATGAAATTGAGCCGGGATACCCTTGGAACGGCCAGGTTGTCGTTCCCCCAAGACGGTCTCACAGTCTCAAAGCTGCGGCTGAGATGATGCAGCCCGGGTACAAGTTGCGGTTGCAACCCATGACTCAAGAGCTTCTCAACAGCTTTACACTACTCAGCGGCGCTGGAGGCAGCGTTGTGCCGTTGGATGCGCCAGTCAAAGATCTCATCGCCAAGATGGGGACTGGGACGAAGGGTTCGTCCTGGCTACAGAGGAGGCTGAAGCGTTGGCATACCGGAGTCAAAGTCAACCCATTTACTCCCAATCGATTCTGTGATCGGCCAAGTACAGGAAGTACGGCAGAGAAGCACAGTCCTTCTGGAACTGCAACCACTTCCGCTCGATCTGACGAAGACCAACCTGAGAGAGTGTCGAGATCTCGATACGCATGCCGCGCAGTGAGTTCCAATTTCGGGAAACTCATGGGACTGTCAAAAAAGCAGGCATGTGTCTCAGAATTTTTCTGAAAAGCGTGTCCAGTGCCAAGGTGAATCGTGTTGAGGGTCTGGCTGACGTTTGACTTCATGGAAAGGTGATTATCAAGGGCGCCACAGGTTATCTTTACAGCACAACGATCATAGACGTACGAATTCAATAGTCAAATCTGACAATGCTCGTTGATTTTCTCTTCCTCCACCAGCCTCGTACATGCATGAGTTGCATCAAAGTGCGCTCATGATGAGTAAACCCACCTCCCTTGCCATCCAGCGCCACCAACGGCAACCCTAATAATAAAAACCACATCTCTCAGTCACATCTACAAAACTCCATCTCCAAGACCTGCATATACCCATTTAACCTGTACAATACCACAAAGCCACAGCACCAAAATGGCCCCCCGCTCCGACAGCATCTACCGCTCCGCCGACAACCTCGCCCGCACCCTCGGCCTGGAAGACCAGACACAAGAACAAGAGCAACAGGAACACAAGAAACCGGATCACTCACGCGTGACGAGTCGTGGCGCACCGGCACGACATTCGAGGCGGGAGCGCTCGGAGTATCGGAGTTGGGATCGGGCTAGTGATCGGAGGAATGTTGGGGAGACGGGGTCGAAGGGGAGGTCTACGTCTAGGCACTGAGGGTTTGAATTGGATGGGATGAACATGGTTTGGTTGTATGGGGTGTATTGAGGGGGAGTGCTGGGTTGCTCTGTTAAGGTGCAGCGGTGGTTTTGGGCTTGTATAATGCCTTGGGGCTTGATTGTATACAGGTATCGGATGTGGGGATACATGAGACGGATATCATTGGGATGGTATTTGCACTTCTGTCGAAAAGGATGACCACCTCGATCACTCTTCAAATGCTCTTAGAACGGCCAGTCCTGCGACGGAGAATGTGGCAACACGGTTGTGACCTGTGAACAACCTTGGTTAGCACAATGCATAGACATGAATAAAGACGACCAGAAAGCTCCAACATACCACCGTACCGCACTCGCTCCCATCGAACCTTCTTCACAGCCTTGGATCCATCCTGATTCGGAACACTGTGTTCCCAGATCTTGATCTCATTCGGACTAGATGTCTCAGTCTTCTCGTACGTGAAGGTCCCAGGAGCATCCTCGGTATCCTCGCCTGTAGCAGCGACCCAAACGCGGCGTCCTTCATACCAGGGGATCTCCACATCATTCATAGCGTGGATAATGGCTAGATCGAGATCCTTGTGCGAGTATTGAAGGCCAGACGCGTCTGCCTCCGTGGTATTCACACCAGTCAGACGAGCCACTCTCGCTGCTGTGTCCCAATGATCCACGATATGGCTCATAACCCACTTCTGGAAGCGGGGGTATCCGATCAACGGGGACAGCATTGGAGGCGTCAGGCCTTTAAAACTGTAGGATTCAATAAGGCTAGACAGTTTGCTGAACGGCGCCAGCAGAATGACACCGGCGAATGGCTCAGCGTTCTTGATGGCTGGCTGGATAGCGGTTGGATCAGGAGAGCCAAATGCGAACCGCTCGGCCACTGCTGCTGTCACTGCGGTGCCCAGACTCTGGCCCATGATGACGATGTTAGAGGTGGGGATGTGTAATGGTCCTGCGGTGAGGAAATTGAGAAGCGACACTCCGTCGGTGATGAGGCCTTCTTCTGTCGGACTGCCAGTCGACACGCCGAATCCGCGGTAGTCGATTGCGAAGACGTGCACTGGGTGAGATGGTGTAGAGAGACTGAGCATTGCGTTGTAGGTGAACGGACGCTGGGCGGAGCCAAGGTGGGCGGCGTTTCCATGGACTGTGGCATGCAGCATTAGTATGAGATCTTTTCCCTGGATCATGTCCGGCGCTTGTCAAGCTCGCTGGTGATGTCTCAGTAGGTCTTGCTCAGAAGCATTGAGAATTTTGTCGAGATTTTGCCAAAGGTCTTTCTAAAGAGTCTGCCAAATATCTTTCTACAGCCGATTGCAAACGACTTGAGGAAGCGCGACATGATCGAGTTCGGATAGCTGCGCACTTACAGCTCACCACGACCCGCGAATTAGGGTCGTTGGCCAGGATATTATACGCAACGGTGTCTGTGTAGTCACTGGCAGGGCCATTCGGAGGATTCTGCACCAGCTCCTCCTCATATTGCCGACAAAGATGCAATGGTAGCAGGTGCCATCCATAGAGTGTCTCGTTGTCGGAAGTGACCAAGTGAAATGGCTGGACCTGAGTTTCTGCAATCACAATTAGATCGGTTTACAACTGCTCGGTGCATCCATACTCAAGAATCCAAATTGCTCGACTTGATCGACGTCTTGCCAGAGGCTGGGGTTGACCTTGTGGGCGTAGAGAACACTGGACACTATTCAGTCATGCTCCCTGGTCCAGAATGGATACACCATACAAGCGCTGGACCTCTGGAAAGGTCATTGCAAAGACAAATAGCACATAAAGCAGCCCGCCGGCCGCAAGCGACCAGTAGGCCCTTTTGAAAATGGGCTGCAGCTGGACCATCGTTGCTGTTGTCAACAGCGAAGCGCGGAGAAGGCGGCGATAAGTGGCAGCTTATCGCGCGTCATGCTTTTTCTCCTTCCACCACTCTTCCACCTCTCTCGGTCTCTGCCACCATCCGCCCCTTGATCATGATTGTGATCTGATCTCGGTCCTCGTTGCGCACACATACACACACCATGGCCGAGAAGCGCAAATTGCCGCCTCGCGCTGGCCGTGAGCCCGTAGCCAAGCGACGTGTTTCCGCAGCTGCGACGCCTCAGTCTTCGAAGAAAAAGGCACCGACTCCTCGCGCTCCTACGCCTCCCCCTCCGGAACCAGTCGAAGCCCCTTTACCTGCCAAACTTCGGGATGGCGAGCCTCTGCCGATTACTAGCGTCCCGCAGTCAGCCAATCTTTCGGACCAGGAGTACCAGTCCGTCGCGGAAAGGTTTGATCTCACCTCCGCCGCAAAAGCGTACAGGGCCAACTAACATCTATTGTCATTCACAGCGGAGTACTTCCGGCATCTTTGGAGCGATCAAAGAAGAAATGGCTGAGCGACGGCATCCTCGTCCGATACTACACGAAGCCGAAAAAGACGAAACGCGAACAGATCGTGCAGAACAACCCACCGAAGGAGTCGATGTCGAAGCTTGGCCCTTGCGATGTGACCATCGGACCTCATCGCTTCGACGCGATGATTTACACCGTCAAAGACCCCGCTGCGCAAACCCCCATTCAATACCAACATCGACCGATGGTTCACTATAACCAACCGAATACCTTCCAGCCGCGATACCACTATCCGCCTCCGGCAAACCAGCAAGGTCGTCCTCCATATTCTCCTGCCCCTGTCCGTCCACCACAGGGCTACCCAGGCAATCAGCAACCTCATCAACGTGGCCCACAGCACCCGCCTCCCCCCGGGCAGCGGCCGCCTCAGTCACAAGCCGGTCAGCAGCCAGCTAAGCCGAGCCCCGATCCTGTTATCCAGATGCTTGCCACCAGAGCAGCTGCAGATCCAGAACTCAAGGCATTGATGAGAGTGGTCGCGTCGAGTCAGGCCTCGCAGGAGCAGCTTCGTGCTTTCCAGGCTCACATTGATGAGCTCAACGCCATCATCAAAGCAAGGGAGCAGCAGGAACAGCGCCAGCCGAATGCAGCAGCGACGCCAACCCAAACGCAACCTGCAACTCCTGCACCACAGAACAGGTCTGTCCCATCGCCACCCGATTCTGAGCAGAAGAAAGAGGCCGAGGCGAACACATCGTCACAGAACCAGGGTTCCAAGGCACGGCCTGCAACTCCATCAGAGGCGCCTTCGAAGGAGCCTCAAGCTTCAGTGACAGAACCGAAAGCAACACCAGTGCAGCCGTCCTCTCAAGGGACACCGCAGTCTGGAGCCCAACCTCAAAACCCGGCACAGGCACCAAACAGCCAACCTGCCTCTCAGCCAGCCACAGCCACGGTGAATCAGGAACCAGGCCCAGCAGGGCCGCCGGCCCAAACCACCCCTTCGGGAGCACCGCAACCAGCAGCATCAACGCCCGCTGCCACTCCTGTTCCCAATGCTGGATCGCAGCCAAGCCCTGGTGTACGTCCGGCACAACCCCCTGGTAATTCTCAACCAGCGCCACGCCCAGGGCCTCCTTATCCGCCTGCTCAACCATCGCCGTACGGCAATCAACCTCCTCTTCAGTCACGCCCTCAGCAATATGGGTCGCCTACCCCATACTACCCCCCGAATGGTACCAGCTCCCTGACGCCTCCGATGCGGAATCTCAAGGCCGTTGTTTTCGAGTTCACTTCTCCCCTCACTCCCTACGGCAGCAGTACTTCAGGCCATGCCGGCTCCGGAGATCGTTATCTGTTCCCTGAATACTCCATCCTCGAGTGGCTCCCAGCCGAGAACACGATGCTAGCCTCCTTCCTCGTCGTCAAGAAAGTAGATCCGAACACCCCGTTCCCACTTGAGCCGCCATCCGACGCTGCCGGTCGAGCAAAAGCCAAAGGCGCTTCAAAGACCAAGAAAGGCGACACAAAGGGCAAAGGCAAAGACTCGCCCGCCCCTGGAACCCCAAACCAAGCAGCCGGGTCTTCATCTACAGATACACCTCAGAAACCAGAGAATGCCACTCCTAACCGCGCAGCCCCAGAAACGCCTGGCACACCAAGCGAACAAACGACCAATCCGACAAATCTGAAGGAATACTGGCAACCCGTCACCTGGCGTATCCACTGCTCCAGCCCGCGAATTCTCGAGCCGCTAACCCGTGTCGTCAAGCCGGCTGACGAGGTACGCAAGTACATGAACGAGGTCATGGACCGAGCGGAGCGTGCGCCGGACGGGTTCCCAGCTCTACGTCTTCCCCGTGAAGAAGCGCGCGAAGCGTTCGAGTCTGAGGGTACGCCCGCTTCTGCGGCGAATGTTACTGCTGCTGCTTCTCGAAGCCGTGCTTCGCGCGCTAAAGTTGCGGAGGAGGAATCGGAGGTTGAGAATAATGTGGTTGATCTTGAAGAGGATGATGAGTTGTTGGACTTTTATGGTGCGCCGTCGGGATTGCCCCCTTTGAAGGTTTGAGCGATGGTTTTGTGTTCAAACGCTGCTCTGTATTACTAGTATTGTATTATGTCTTTCACGAGGATTCCCGATTCACTCATATCACTTCGTTTGAACCTCGACTCTGATGCCGCCCTGTAAAGATCTTTGATTGCTTTGGAGCATGGAGTTCACCTCTGAATGAAATAGCCTTGATCCTCTACTATGACCTTGAGTACGCCATAAGGCATCCATAACTCTTCATTTGTGAAAGTTCAAACCGTGGTCATGAGAAGAGAGTACAACTTCCTAATGAAACAACATCCAACACCCAATAAACCCCAAAGAACACTTCAGACACTACCACCAGATTGCTGCCCCTGATCCCCAATAATACCCGCAGTCTCCAAAAGCCACCTCGCGCTCTCCTTCGCCGAATCACCAGCCCCAGCCTTGGGATTAATATTCCGCCGTCTCTCAGCCTCCCGAGCCTCAAATTCCCACTTCGCGCGCTGCATTTCCACGGCGCTCGAGCTCGCCTCCAACGCGGACGTTGTCTCTGGATCTGGGACTACGCCCCATATTTCCAGGGCGTATATATCAAGTCGGGTCTTTGTTGGGGCGTCAGAGAGTGATGCCGTGCCAGAGGGTAGAAAGACGCCGTCGTGTCCGACTGATGCGGTGTGCAGCTCTGCAGATTCGAGATTCGCGTCTATGAGGAGGGAGGCAGCACCGTATGGGGTTGGATTTGTTTGGTGGCTGCGGGAGGGTGGGGGGATCTGGCAGCCGATGGCGATGCCGGAGGTTGTGGAGAACCAGGCTGCTGGGAGGTTGGGCTTCTTTTCTAGGAGTGGTGATGGGTTTCCTGGGTAGAGCTGGTGTTTTGGGGATAGTTGGAAGAGGCAGGGGGTTGGGTGGGAGGTTTGGGTTTGCGAGGTACTGTGGGTTGTTGAAGATTTCCAGGGTTTGGGGAAGTAGACACCGATTGTGTGCGGGTCTTGGGTTGGGTTTTCTGTTGGTGCACCTTGGAGGATGAGGAGGGTGGCGGATTGCCAGGTTAGGACGTGGTGGGAGAAGGATGTTAGGGAGGAGCCGTGGGCGGATGTTGAGAAGACGGGATGGAGGCGGACGCCGGTGCGGAAGAGGTTTAGGGTGATGGAGGATGAGGGGAGGAAGAAGGAGAGATGGGAGATGAGGGTTGGGTTGAGGATGGTCGATTCGAAGCTGCCTGGGAGCATGACAGGTGGTGGAGGTGGTGATGTTTCTTCTGACTGCTCGTGCGTTTCGTCCTGGAGAGGAGCCCCCGTACTTCGTCTCTGAGAGAGATTCAAGTTCTTGCTGAAAAGAAGGTGCTCGAATAGCGGAGTCAAAGGATCGAACAGGTAAGGCAGCAAAGACGATGTTGTTCTAGCAAAAGCACGGTATGGGATGCCGCCGTCGTTCTCTTCCGGCGCGAAAGCTGCAATGATGCTGTCTGCCTCTTTTCGAATGGTCTCGATTCGCTCTGCGGAGAGATCCGAAGTGTATAGCTTCACTGACTCCAGAGGCTTCAGAGGGGCGACAACTAGCAGCAGCATGAGCAGCCGACGAAATGTGTCAACTGAGATGCGTGTCTCGTAGACTGTCCGATCAACACCGTGGTCATGCTTGAAAACCTCAATTGCGTCAAGTGACTCAAGTGCCGCAAGCGCGAGGTCATCATCTTCGTCTTCATCGTACTCATCGTTTGCCGGCTCGTCGATCGAGAAACCGGGGGCATGGGATTTAGTCCCTGATGCACCTGATTCCTCAGTCGACAATTGCTCAGGTCCCTTTTCACCTCCCTTCTCGGTAGAGCCTCCAACATCCTTCCGTCCAACATCGGCAAGACTCCCAAAGAGCAGCTTAATCCGATCCTTGCGCCCTCGTCTCAGCACCTTCCCATAGCGCTCTGTAAGCAGAACAACAACCTTGACCATAGCTTCAAAGGTCAACACGCTCGGCGCCAAGGTATTCTGGAACGGAAACGCCCCAAGATACGAGACCATGCGGAAGATGACAGGTCCCGCATCGAGCGGGCTCTCTTGTCCATCACCGAAGCTGCCATCCGGAATACCGAGAATATCCGAAAGAGTTTTCTCGTTCCAGTAGCGCAAGCCGCCCTGCTCGGCGGCGCGGGAGAAGAAGTTGTCTTTGAAGTGGGTGAGCTCTAATGGGGTGAAGCATTTTGTGGCGAAGCGTTCCGCGAGCAAGTAGCTCAGTTCCTCTACTGGCAGTTAGGCCTGTCTGCGGAATAGTGTATGGGCTATGCAATTGAGAGGTATACGGTGGCCAGTGTCTTAGGCTTTCGGGGGATAAAGATCGGTCTCTCTGCATGAGGAATATACTGACCTGGGGACGCTCCACTACGTTCAGTCGACTGGCCCGCACCCATTGTTGCGGCGCGGGGAGTACCCCACTGCTTCACTATTGTAGTGGTGTCTTTGAGTTGGCTCGAGCAAAGGTAGCAAGGCGAGGCTCTGCTATTCCAGACCAACGAAGCCAAAAGAATTGCAATAAACAGGCGGGGATGAGAGGAAGTGGAGAGCAACGAACGTTGTTTCAGGTGACGACGTCAGATATTGATGCCTGGGGTGTCGATTTGGTCCAGCCAGCAGAACTCTTAACTACATCATACGATTATCTTCAAACTGGAGTATGTTGAATTGCTTTTGATTTTTTCCATATAGCCATGAGGTATTTGGTTTTCTGGGTATCCAGATGCAGTCGAACTGAGTGTTAGCCAGGGCTGTCCCAATCTACAGCATGACAATACCAACACCGCCCATCTTATTCTCATCAGGCAGGTTCTTGTCGTTGATACCACCAGGGACCGGCGCTGTACGGTAGTTATACAGGTAGAAATGGAGCTGGCCATCGCCGGCACCGAACTTGAGTTGTTCGAGGAACAGAGGGTTGTCGTGCGAAGTAAGGGCATTGAAAACGTCAAACCTGGCCTAGAAGTTGTTAGATAAGGTGCAAGTGATTTTCACATGAAGCTATCATACCTGCTTGGCGCAAATGAGGGCATCGTTGATCAGTACCAGCAATCGCTCCTTGAGCGCCTTCCGGTCATCGGTGAACGCGGTTTCGGTGGCGTAGTAATAGAGATAAGCAGCACGCACGGCCTGGTGCTTGGGGTTGTTGATGACAGTCGACTCGAGGTTGTAGAATGAGACAAAGTCGGTGATCTTGTGAGTCTCCGGGTCTTCCACCACGTAGGACCACACAACTTGCTCCTTGCCAGGCTGCTCTTTGTAAACCAGCCAGTGCTCAATCTCTTCCCGGGTGAAGGCTTGGTTGAGATCAAATCGGCGCATGTATCGCTCCAACAGGTCGTAGACTGCGTCGATATCCTTGGTCTCCATAGGCCGCAGGCCGGGTGTTGATGTATGATTGGGGAGGTGGTTCTTGGTAATTTGGCGCGCTTTGGTCGAGCCGTGGGGAAGAGGTGAAAAACCCACATCGTACAGCTTCAACCAATCCAACGCGCGGTGGTAGTAACGGCACGAACTGACGGGGGTGGGCAAGATGATGCCGCCAGTGTAGATAGCCTGGTAAATCCCGTTGACATAGCAGCGCCGGGTGATCTCCTTGATCAGAACGGGGGTCAGACGCTTCGAGCGCAGCTTCTTGTGAATGCACAGGAAGTTGATCTCGGTCACCTTGATCCGCTCCCCGCGAACTCGGATCTCCGTCGGAACACCGCAAATCGAAGCGACCAATTTGCGCGACTTGGTCGCACGGACACCGACGTGCCATTCCTTCTTCCATCCCGGCGACATCAAGGCCCTAATTTAGCGGGTCAGGTGGTCAGCCAAAATGCGCGAAATTCATGAGGGGCCGATGGTGAGCTACTTACCAGTGCAAGAATGACTGCGAGTAGCTAAAGCGGAACATGGCGTTGTCATCCTCCACATAGTGATTGTTGAGCAGCTCGTACAGCTCCTTTAACTCGTTGTCGTCGGTCAAGTCCAAGGTGCACCACTCAAACCCCTCAATCAGCGGGTCCGGGTTCTTGGGGACCTCGTCCGGGTTGATGATCTTGATCGGGCCCTGGGAGACAGGCTTCTTGCCTTGCTGGTCATCAAAGCGCGGCACAGGTTGTGTCTGCCAGAACTTGTACGAGGCCATATCCTTCTGGTTCTTCCCGGTCAAAGAGAGTCCAGTCATCAACTGGTTGAGGTCGATGTTGGCCAATGTCTCCGCAGCAGTTTTCTGATCCATCGCGGCCAGATCGCTCTTTAAGGCTGGGTTCTGCTCAACAAGGGAACCGATCATCTTAGGTGGGAGTCTTTTCGAGGCGCCCGGGGTGTCTACCGTGTGTTTCAGCTGCGGATTCGAGGGGACAGCGATGGGGGAGGGAGCGTACCGTTGCTGGTATCTTCGGCGCCGACATCTTTGGGCTTATCCTTGCGCTCGGGCGCCTTGCCCTTGTCTGGGGAGTCCGACATGGCTGTATGTTCGAGAAGAGTGAGGTCAACGGCGGTGAGTGGGAAAGAAGAGAAATCGCTTGGCCCCACGTTGACCGCAGCGTGGATCGGTGGGGGTGCGGTTTATTGCGGGCCCGCGGAACTCTCTGATACTGCAGCGTGGCATTCACAAATAGAGTAAACAGTCAATGGGAATAATCAAGTGGAATAGATTACAGGCCTTGAACGTACTGTCAATCTCTGCATAGTTAGTTTAATGGCATTTGAGATGTGTAATCTCATGCTTATGCTGAAAACTAAATGCTGTAGTATTGCTATAGTAACCATATGCCTGGGCATCGAAGTATAGACCTTAACTTCTCTCATCTCGTTTTCTGCTAGCTAATTCTAAACCTAACTAGCCCATTGTCGCTATAACATCCTAAGCATGTTCACACTAGCAGTAAGGTCTCTAGGGATGTGCTACACGAACACACTATTGTCTATATCGACATCTCTGTCACCCGACCCAGTAAAGAGTGTTCAAACAAACCTCTTTTGTCTCGGAGACCTAGGTACCTCTATATGATAGCGCGGAAGGCAGACTTTAGGTGAGAGTGCAAGCAGGCAGATCTTTAACGACTGAACTGTTCAAAATGAGAGACCAGGATTGTTTGTTCAAGCAAATGGTTGTCTATCTAGCATATCACAGTCTCCAAGGAACTGGCGATTGTGGTCTTCAATACAAACGCTCAACCTTGCGAAGAGTCGCTTCACTTTGGTATTTCTATGCCTCATTTCCCTCACTTCTCTCTTTAACTTTCCACTTCCTTGCATTATCTGAGATCATCATACCCTGCCGCAGACATTCAACTAGCCATGTCCTCCACAGAGAAAGCCCAGTCCTCGAGCTCCGGCCCTCAGCTGAAGGTGCATTACGCCGCACCGGGATACACCGTGCCACACCCAGACTGATAGCCAAACTTTGCGAAGTTGAAAGAAACGTTTTCTCCTCTGAGTCCTGCATGGTCGTGAAGATATCACCCAGCGTCGTCAAGTTCGGCCCCTTCATCGACGTGATCGAGGCCAGGACGATGATGTATGTCGGGGACAATACCCAGATCCCTGTCCCCACGGTCTTCGCTTGCTACACCTACGGGCCAATCAATCGTGATATCAGAGACTATGGGAGCCGCCGCGATACTTACATCTGCATGAGCTTCGTTGAGGGCAAGACGCTGGAGGCAGCATGGGGGTCGTACCATGCACACTCACCAAACAAGATATCACGAGGCAGCTTGAGGGTTTGATGAAGCAGCTTCGCGAGCTGGGCGAGGGAGATTATATCGGGTCCATAGACCGTGGCCCTGTCCTTGATGAGAGTTTGATGAATTCTCGTGACAAAGGTACAACGTTCCAAAATTCAGGTCAAGGAATGAAGCATTGGCCGATGGAAATATACTGACACTTTCTCTGAAGGTCCGTTTGATTCGGAACATGCATTCAATACGGCCCTCATCAAATCGTGCCTGGACGGGGTAAGAAACCAAAACATCGGAAGCATTACTCGCGGAATGCTCCCTCATAATCACCGGATCTTCTTCACCCACGGCGACTTCAGACCCTGTAACATCATGGTCGCGAATGGAAACGTCGTTGCAATCCTTGACTGGGGGGTCAGTGGGTGGTATCCCGAGTACTGGGAGTTTGCAAAGTCCCTCGCCAGCTGGCGGTTGTGGAACGATTGGGTGGCCTATTTGATGCAGATTCTCGAGCCGTACCATGCCGACTATCTCAAGCACCGCTTTTTGATGGAGCTGTTGTGGTAGCTGCCCCCGTGATGTCTATTTGAAGAAATCTTGCTGCTATGCGTTGTCGTTCTCTGCAAGGTGGGAATCTCGAAATGTTGAATTCCACAATGAAAACACCTCTATATGTCCATCCGCCCCGGTATATCAAGTAATAGTGCCAAGTGTTGATACAAGAACCAGAATTATCGTGGAGCACCAGGCTCCCTTCATTTCGAGCCCACTTCGGCCCAGCTGATCAAGCTGCCTCGACGCAGGGTTTCGTCTCAATCACATCCAGGAATCCACCAACCAAGTGGAGACTGCCGGTTACAAATGTCATGACTGGCGCTTCGTCCTTCTGCAGAGCCTTACGCTCCTGAGAGGCCACCTCGCGCGCAAAGTCAACAGCCTCTTCGATCGTGCCAAAGACATGTGTTTGTGCTTGTGAGTCAATCGAGTTCCAGGCTTCTGCGAGTGACTTTTGAACACGCAGGAGTTCGAGATCGTCAGCGTTAGTGTTCATGCTGACCAGGTCGGGCCGGAATCCTGCCTGCTTGTATGTGATGTTTGTACAGAAAAGAGCATGAGTGAAGGGGGTCGACGATCCGAGGGCTGCTGCAAGAGTCTCGTGCAGAGCGCGAGCAAGAGCCGTGCTATCCCGCGTCTGCTGGTTGAAGATCAAAATTCGGGTCTTTTTGGTGGCAACGTCGTTTGACGAAGAGTCGGCCTGGATCCGTGAGGCAAACCACTGGCCGGCCAGTCGGATACTCTCCAGAGTGTGCCCTCCATCAATGTACCACGCCACGTTCTTCTCGAAGCGAGTCTCGCATCGACCGCCTAGCCGAGTCTCCTCAAGGCCCTTCTTGAATTGAGCTGGGAGGGGCTCGGACATGACATTCTCCGAGATGGCTGCAACGCCGGTCTTTCTCAAAAACTCTGCGGCAGTTGCAACAGCCACTGAGGCATTCGTGTATTGGAAATCACCGGCCAGTCCAAGCTTAACATCACTTTGGCCAGCGCGAAGGTCAGGGTGGTTGGACACGACATCCAGCTGTGAGCCCTTGTCGGCAGCGCGTTGCGCCAACACCTTCTCCGCACTCGGCGCTTGCGGTGCTGTAAAAGCCCTAGCTCCAGTCTTGATGATACCACCCTTGTGCCAAGCAATTTGCTCAATTGTAGTACCCAGCATAGAGGTATGATCGATTCCAAGGCTGGTAATCGCAGTTACCTTCGGACGCTCGATCACATTGGTACAGTCGTACTCTCCTCCAATCCCGCACTCAATCACTGCGGCATCGACCCCCTCGCTCAGATAAGTGTGGAACGCCATCAGCGTCAGATAGCGGAAGTATTGCGGCTTTGTCCCCGGTGCAGTCGGATCTTCGCCGGCCAGCTTCGCCGATTCCTCGAGCCTGTCCCATACTTCAAAGAAATACCGCGCGAACTGTTCCTCCGATAATGGCGCATTGTCGATCTTGATGCGTTCCCGGGCGAAGCGGAGATGCGGGGAAGTATACAGTCCGACCTTGTGGAGGAGGCGTGTCGCCTGGTCGGGTTGTGGCTTGGTGTACTGAGACAGAATGGACGAGATAAATGCAGAAGTCGATCCCTTGCCCTTAGTTCCGGCGACATGGATAGGGTTCAATCGGTCGAGGTCGGAGGGCTAGAGAAATGCGATGTCAGCTCCAGCTCACCACTAAGTTGTCAGGTCGGCTTTGAGCAATGACGAACCTTGTAACCAATGCGCCGAAGCCATTCCACCGTCTCTGGGAGGGAGCGCTTGTTCATTTCCTCCCGCGACGTGGATTTCCGCAGCTCCTCCACAATCGCATAGTTGGTCTGCAAAGAATTGAGCGCTGCAATCGCAGCCTAGAAGTATGTGCATGTCAGCCTCAATGATCGACAAATTACCCCTGCACATAGCTGCGAAGCTAGCAGGCGCAGAGACGTCCGAGGTGCATACCTCATATGTGCGAGTCATCGCGGCGGAGTGCGTCGAGACTCGGCGCCGTGGACAGAACTGCCAGCGGAGAGATCTCCAAGCCCCTCTCATGGACAGATTGAACCTAGGCCTGCGCAATTCGAGGGAGCAGGCGGGGTGTTCGCGAGAAGAAACGAAGCCCCGGCAGCTCGACAATAATATGGTTCTGGTACCGATCAACGCTCTCCTCGGGAAATGGGCCTATCATCGGGAATATCACGTGGTGACCGTTATCTATCATCCTTGATCTGTTTCGACCTCGGGACAGCGATGGCATGTCAAAGGCGATGTCAACTATCTGAGATAAAAGCTGCTACTACAAAGCCGCAAGCCGATTGACATATATTGGTTGTGGAGCATAAGCCACCCAAGGCGTTTAATTCTTGAGGCACCCAATAGCAACGGGGAAAGTGCCATGTCGAAAATAGAACAGGCACACAGACAATACACGTCACGCGGTAGAGGCGAATAAAAGTGTATAAGAAGAACAGGATCTGAACATGTGTATGGTGGTGGAGACACAAGGGAAGGGAACCAGGAGCAAACCTTTATGGTGAGGAGAACAATGGTGATAAAGCATACAGCCATGGAGTGTACAAAGATGAAGGGATGGAGGAGGCACGGCGTAGGAGGTCAGTACACAAGCGCAAAAAAAAGATAGAACAATCTACTCGATCCTGGTTTTCCCCTCCTCGAGAAATACCAGACGAGCATTGCTGATGCCTCGCTGATGCCGTCTGTTCGGGAGCCATCTTCCAATGATAGGATCGGAGCGAGCCTTAATGAGAGCGTCCTGATATCCTTCGGCACCTGCCACAGGGGTGTTCAGCTTCGGCCAATTGACATAGAGCATGCCGTGTCCATGGATGAAACGGAAGCAGTAAGCACCGACGGTCAACCAGAATATGATGAAGAGGCGAAGCGGCCATACTGCAGCGTCAGGCAATCGCCTGGTAAAGGTGGCGACGATGATCATGAACAAGCTGGCCGCCAAAACATACGGGATAGCCTGGATCACAAGCGGTCGCCGGTCGAGGAACAGCTGAATGCTTGCTGATGTTGAATCCGAAGGAAGATAGGTGCCCAGGAACACATCAAACCCATCCTGACGAGGCCCGTCCATGAAGTTGTTGCGAACATAACGAGTGATGGAATTGCTCAGGTCCTGAAGAGCTCCAACACGTGTGCGCTTGCCCGTCCGGGTGAAATCAGTCTTCAGAGCGCCTGTGCCGGAGTATGACTTGGAGACGACATCGGCATTGTCAGCCCAAACGTTTCGGAAGAGGTCTTCAAACTCGCGATCATCACTCGCTGCCTCTCCTTGGCGAAGGACCCCAGCGTCCACGAGCTGCCGCGTAACCGCCCAGCGGCCCAGCATACTCTGCACAACATTGGTTCGATCAAGGCAATCCATACAATTGGTGCGCACGACGCTGGTCTGTGTCGACCGGGCCTCCAGTTGTCCGCCAGGAGCACCGGGGCTTTCCACGCCACGGAAGTAACCTCCTTGGTTCAATCCCTCTTGCAGGCGACCCATGAGAAGCTCCGCGCGATGCCACTTGAGGCCCTTGGTCTCGTTGTGAAAGTCGAAATACACGTAATGCAGACGATCCATTTCTTTCCGCTTGACACCTGGTTCCACGACATGCATCTTCTCCGAGGTCTTCTCATCAGCCTCGGTCGTCTCGGTGGAAGAAGTGATGAGAATGCGAACCAGTTGCTCGTAGGCCTTTTTGACCCGTTCCTCCCGGCCCTTCTGGTTAACAAGGTTGACCATGTAGTTCTCGCCGTACAGGCGAATCTGTTCAGAAAAGTGCTTGCGGGCTGCCTCAACAGCAGTCTCCACACCACGCACTTGAAGCTTCGGTGTGTACTGAAGGTTATTGACTTCCGCCCAGAACACCGGCACGCTACCTCGAGTTTGCACAAATGAGTACACTTGAAGATCCTGTCCAGGCTTGCCGTTTGTCATCTTTTGTCCTCCAGCAAAACCCGACAAACCGCCTGTCGCATCGTTCAAGATGACAATCTGCTCTGTCTCGTTGTAATTGGAGACGTGTCCCTGCTCGTCGATTCCTCGAGAGAAATATCTGGTCCCGCCTCGATGCCTTGATCGTCGAGTAATGAGGGCGAAGGTGAAGGAAGTTCCCTTGACTCGGGCGGGAGTGATGCGCAGCATACCAAACATCACTGGGAGGATATAGGGGTCGACTCCGGGCTGCGGACCATAACGAATACCACTTGTGTCATGCTCCCCCGAGCTGAAGTCAATGAGGTCAGACTGAATGAAGCGGTTCCAGAAGAAGCGGTCATCGGCGCGCTTCCACATGGGGAGATTCGCCGGACTCTGCGATTGCCGCTGGAAACTGTTGGTGAGGTCCAGGGAGTAGGAGAAGTACATGGGACCGGTGCGAAGCAGCTCCTTGACCAACGCGAGGTATGTATCTTCATCGGTATCATGGAGTGGACGTTCGCGCATTGGCAGGAATTCGGTCGAGGCAACCTTGTATACCATGTGGCCACGCAGTCGGCCCATGGGCTGTGCCTTGGTGATGACAATGATGTACTTATCTATGGGGATTCAGGGTCAGCATCGGCGCCGGATTGACTCGGGATGGCTGCAACATACCTAGCTTGAGCTTGATAATGCCCAGAATTCCAGCGATGCTGGAGATACGCTTCGCACCGGAGAGGGGTCCATCGTTGAGGCGCAAGTCGCCCGTCGGCCGGTCCACCACGAGAGTCGGGGCCTGGGGAGAGGACGGCGAGGTAAAAGCATAGTGAGACGGCGAGGCATGTAGATTGATATCCCTAAAGGGCAAAATTGGAGGCGCCATGGCGAATGACCCGAGGGGAGGAGGATCAGGGGAGGTGGGAGGACAAAAAACAAGCTCAGGAACACATGATTGACCGCGGCGTCACAGGGCGGCAGGCACGGGCATATTCACACGATTGTATTCGATACTCCTTATACTATGGCACTACGCTCTACAGTCAAGTTGGAAGGCAATTCGAATGTTGATACCAATATTTTGAGATTTAGATTTCGATTCATTATCTAATTTTATTATTATTTCAGCTTCAGGCTGTATGTTATGATCATAATAGACCTCCGAGTATTCTACTGCGTACTGCCTGCGAGTACCGCCACACCGCCCCGCTGCTCATGTGGCTGGGCCTTCCGTCATCCTCTCTGTTCGACCTTCTGGCCTCCTCCATCCAAACTACCTCTGTACCTGCGAGGATACCCTCGACCAGCTTACACGGCCTCGCTCGATATCTGAGATCGCTTCGTTTCTTTGACCTCCTCCTCTCATCCCGCTCGCTTCCCCCTATTTCTCTGCCATGGCCTCCCGACAAGCAGCAGGCGCCCGCCCGGGGGCGAAATTCGCCCAGTTCAAGCTTGTCTTGCTCGGTATGTTAGCCGGCTCAGTGTTTGACCCGTCTATATATAGCAGGAGCTAACATCCATTGCTTTTCTTTTCCAGGAGAGTCCGCCGTCGGAAAGGTTCGAGGTTCCGCTCGCTGCTGTTGTTATCAGGCGCTAACATTATCGCTATCTTCCAGAGTTCACTGGTGTTGAGATTCGTTAAGGTGAGTCCGGGCGGTCGTTGAGTGTTTTTCGCATGGCGAGGATAAAAGCCCGGAAGCCATGAATGACTGACATGTTCATTCAGGACCAATTCGATGACTACCGGGAGTCGACCATCGGCGCCGCCTTCTTGACGCAGACCATTTCCCTCGACGAGAGCACTACAGTCAAGTTCGAGATTTGGGACACCGCTGGTCAGGAGAGATATAAGTCATTGGCTCCGATGTACTATCGAAACGCCAACTGTGCCGTTGTGGTCTATGACATCACCCAAGCTGTTCGTTGCCCTTGATGCTAGTCTACCAGGCTCTCGCTAACCGCTGTCGTTCGTAATAGTCATCGTTGGACAAGGCCAAATCCTGGGTGAAGGAACTTCAACGCCAAGCAAATGAGAACATCGTGATTGCCCTGGCCGGCAACAAGCTCGATCTTGTCACCGAGAGCCCCGATAAGCGCGCCATCCCGACCGCAGATGCCGAGGCCTACGCACGCGAAGCTGGTCTTCTCTTCTTCGAGACCTCCGCCAAGTCGTCGACAAATGTACGGGAGTTGTTCACGGCCATCGCAAAGAAACTGCCCCTTGACCAGGCTGGCCCTCGAAACCTGCGCGCACCCCCGCGGCCTGGAGTCGATTTGCGACCTGAAGCCCCCGGTACCCAAGGTGCCGGTGCATGCAATTGCTAAATCCAATACCCATCGTTCTGTTGCTGTTAGCTGCGTCCTTACCGTGCCGCCTGGCTCCAAATAATGCCTCGTCCTCCCCGTGAACGTCCAATCCTGGCGTGACCTTTTCGGTCAGTTGACGGCTTCTTCGCCATATCGTTGACACGAGAGGTAGACTCTCGGATTTTTCCATCTAGTCGTTTCAGTTCCTTGAGTCTTTTGCCGCTCTTTGCTTGACCTTCTCGAGACAGGTTCCGAGACTGCCGTAGGCAGAGAAGAATGGATTTTCTGCACGGACGCATCTGGAATCTGGCTTTAGACATACTGGCAGGGTGACACCCTTCCGTTCTCCTGTATTTCTTCATACTCTGAACCGGCGTCTGCATCTGCTCTTTTCTCTTGTTGGGCCGATTTCCTCCTGTCACTAGTTCGTTGCCTTGTTTTCCTTTTCAGAGCTTTCCAGTATGGTATTCCTGATAATACATTTTCTTCAAATTGTATAACGAAGCGACCAGTGACATTGACTCTTAATAAGAATGTTCATCAGAGCCATCATGAGGACAACATATTCAGTAGGCATACTCGATGAGTGCTGCTATATATACCCGGTGGCTTGTCGTATTTTGGCGCAAAGATATACAAAGCACATCTGCCCAACAAGGTCTTGATCATGTAGGCGTATCTGAGGACCACATCTGACATTTGAAACCATCAAAATCCTACTACAATGATTCCCATCTACTGACTTGATTTCATAGTTAGCGGAAAATGGGAGTTGGAAGAGAAACCGGTCTGACCGCCCGCAGGATCATCGGAGCGGATCGCGACTGAACATCAACTTCTCGTTCTACTGCTCATCCAACTTTGCCAACCCTCCCCGCTCCCTGGCAATTGTGCGGCACATCATGCTGCGCTCTTCAATTGCTCCGGGCCGGCAGCTGCTGTCGGCCCCTGTCCGCCAACGGGTCCCGTCGCAATGGCTTTCTAAAGCTGGCGCCAGCAGCCGGCTCTCGGGCCAGGTATGAATGACCTCGTCGTGCCCATGTGCGCACCTATTGCATGCTAACGCTCTCTCGCTTATAGCGATTCTTTGCTGATGCTAAGCCTCCTACACCTGGTGCTCCGACGCCTGCCACTCCTGCCTCTGAAACGACCATTCCCCCGGAGCCTATCCCGAAGTCCACCGAACAAGGTACTGCCGACTCTAGGTCAACAACGAAGCCCATGGATAACAGATTAATTGACTCTTTGTGTAGAAGCCGCTGTTCCTCCATCGTCACCTGCTCCCGCGCCTCGCAAGACCGGTCGGTTCCGTCGATTCTTGCTCTACCTGATTCTTACCTCCGGTTTTGCCTACGGTGGTAGCATCTTCCTCGCCCTCAAGTCCGACAACTTCCACGACTTCTTCACCGAATATATCCCGTACGGTGAAGAGTGTGTCCTCTACTTCGAGGAGCGGGACTTCTACCGTCGATTCCCCAACGCCTCAAGGCAACAGAACCGCATCGTCGCTGCTCCCCGGGATGAGGGAAAACCTGTCACAATTCCCAGCAAGAGCGGCCTGTCTTGGAATGTTGCTAAGGAGGAGTCAAGTGATGTTTCCAAGAGCGGTGCTCACATGAGCGCTAAGGCTCATGAGGGTCAGACCAAGACAGAGGCCGCGAGCCCCGCGGAACGGACTGCGGCAGTTGTGAAGGCCAAGGAAGACAAGGCCTCCAAGTCCGCGCCAAAGGAAGCTCAGCCTGCGCCTAAGGAGGAGGAGAAGGACCCCGTGTCTCTCGATGCGCCCAGGCAGCCGGCTGTTTCTGCCAGCACAATCGAACTCTTGCAAACAGACCATGGTGATGAGCCAGTGGTGCAAGAGCTAGTTAAGACTTTCAACGACATTGTTACCGTGATCAGTGGCGACGAGAACTCCAACAAGTACTCTGCACCTGTCGCCAAGGCTAAAGTGGAGCTGCAAAAGATTGCCGACAAGATCTCCGCCATCCGCACCGAGGCCGCTAAGGCTGCCCAGGAGGAGATTAACAAGGCTCACGATACCTTCGATGAGTCCGCACGGGAACTGATCCGTCGCTTTGAGGAAATGCGCAACGCGGAAGTTGCACATTTCCGCGAGGAGTTCGAGGCTGAGCGCGAGAAGCTCGCCCAGGCATATCAGGAGAAGATCAAGACCGAGCTTCTCCGCGCTCAGGAACTGGCTGAGCAGCGCTTGAAGAACGAGCTCGTCGAGCAGGCCATTGAATTGAACCGCAAATACGTCCACGATGTCAAGGATCTGGTTGAGCGCGAGCGCGAGGGCCGACTCAGCAAGCTGAACGAGCTCACCGCCAACATCAGCGAGCTCGAGAAGCTGACCACCGACTGGAGCAACGTCATCGACACCAACCTGAAGACCCAGCAGCTCCAGGTTGCCGTTGACGCCGTTCGTTCCGCTCTGGAGCGCTCCGAGGTTCCCCGTCCTTTCGTCCGTGAACTGGTCGCCCTCAAGGAGTTGGCTGCCGACGACCCCGTTGTCGATGCCGCTATTGCGTCCATTAACCCCACTGCCTACCAGCGCGGTATTCCCTCAACGGCTATGATTATGGACCGTTTCCGCCGTGTCGCCAGCGAGGTCCGCAAGGCCAGCCTGCTCCCTGAGGATGCTGGTATTGCCAGCCACGCTGCCAGCCTGGTTTTGAGCAAGGTCATGTTCAAAAAGGACGGCCTTGCCGAGGGTGACGATGTGGAGAGTATTCTGGTCCGCACCGAGAACTTGTTGGAGGAGGGCAATGTGGATGCCGCTGCCCGTGAGATGAACGGCCTCCAGGGCTGGGCCAAGATCCTGAGCAAGGACTGGCTGGCAGATGTGCGCAGGGTCCTTGAGGTTAAGCAGGCTCTCGAGGTGAGTTTTTCTCTTATCTCTTTGATATCCTCATGTTTGATCGGACGTTTTCGCTAACTAATCTTCCCAGGTCATTGAAACTGAAGCCCGGCTCCAGTGCTTGCGTGTGGAGTAAGCATACGGTGAACGATACTAGTTTCGAGTTATCCTGTATATCTTCATTTTGACTACAGGAAGTGTACGTCTAGTTGTATTTTTTTCGGTAGACCCAAATGCTAGAACTTTCCTATGTGGCAAGATGGGTGATACCTGGCCAAGGCCTCCTCTCTTTGGCTTGATACTGTTGACTCAGAAATTTCCTGTTAGTCTCATGTTTCGGTCAAGACCCTTTCAGTCTGGCGATACAATAGCTGGGTATAAGTTTCGATCATCACTGTCCATCGAAAATCCTACACTCTGAGCTATCCAAGGAGGTGTGAGTGGGGAAAAGAAGAAGACGGATTACCTCAGGTTACTCATTAGTCTCAAGTTTCATGGCCGTGGCTCATTCAGGGAAGGTTCACCTGGGCAATGATGATGACATGCGTAATTGTTACTATCTACCTAGGCAGGTCTAGTACTTGCGGAATGGAGGCGCTCCATAGACAATGAGGCGGCCTAGATACATGAAAGCTATGGAACGAACTTGTATAGCTCCGTAGACAGACCTTCAGGATCATCCTCGTCACTCTCCTCTCTCAGAGTACATACAAATGTATTCGAACCCAAGTGCCTTGTAGAGCTTTGCGCCCATGTCTGCGGCATTCACACCCTGGGTGACTGTGTCCATTTTGCAAAGCTCAATGGTCCACTGGGCGAGTTGAGTACCATGTCCTCTTTTCCAATATGCCGGGTGTACGCAGAGCATGTCCATCTGAGAGAAACCAACGAAATATCTAAAATGGTTATTCATGCTTCTGTGCAAGGGTTCGGGATTGCCTACTTCTTCTCCACAGCTTCGGAATGGTCACCGAAGTAATCGTAATGCTTTTCATTGATGTCTCGTCCTTGACATGGTGGGAGGTCCGGGTATTCTCCTATTGAGGCCTGAATCAACCAGTCGCCCTTTGAAAGGAAACCCTGCACACGAACCGTCATGGCATTTCAACTGGCCCCGCCGAGTTGATCCAGGCTCGAGTTTGAAACTCATGACTCCGACAACAACAGGCTCTCCGGCGGCAGGGGCCAACCATCCATTATCGGCGGGGATGATGGCCTCTGTAAAGTCGTTTTCATTTGGCATGAATGCATCCTCAGCAAGGAGAACAATAGTCATCTTTGAGGGCATTCATGAACTGTGTTCGGTATGAAAGCAGCGTGTCTTCAGGGAACCTTGCGTGATAGGGTCTCTCCCAACGAAAGACGGGAGAGTAGCGGAAACCCGCAGTTCCTACAATACCGATGTGAAGGATGTCGGACGGGTTGGCAAGACGAAGGGCCCCGAGAGGAGGGGCAGCGGGGAAGGACATTTTGTTATGAGAATGGAGAAGTAGGTAGGAGAGAGGGACCAAGAGGAGACTGGCGAAGTAAAGAGTCCGCAGAACACACACAGACTCTTATACAAAGACCTACTCCGTAGAACGGAAAAGGATCAAAGCTTGGATGTTTAATGCATTTAATATCAAATGACCCCTGAAGCCATAGCCAATGAGGAATATAGCTCCCGGGGTTGCGGTGTGACTGTTGACAGGGTGGTTGTAGTGGTAGTTACTATACTGAATGAAAGGAAGAGGTGACCTTAGCCACTTTCACCATGTTGTATATACAAGACTGGAGCGCCGCTCGCGCGGCGCACTCGAGTACCGTACTTAGGAAGATATAATACTACTATTATAGTATGACGGCAACTATGAAGCGTTATAAGGAGGATAGAATAGAAGCAGTAGCAGAAGCAACAGAAAAACATTAGGAAAGACATTAGAAAAGAGATTAGGAGAGACAGAAACAATAACAGTCTCCAGCAGCAATAGTAGTAGTAATAGCAAGAGGGAGAGGACATAATGCCAAGGCTAAACAGAAAGTAAGTACGTAGTAGCATGAAGAAGAAGATTCCGAATCATCTAGATGAGCGAATCAAAGGGCCTAATTTTACACAGGTTCCTAAGTAGATGGGGGTACATTAGCTCTTCTCCTTTTCTCTCACCATCAATAATTTCTAACTCTGCGCCTGTTGCTTTATTCACAAATCGATCGTCAAGACAGCAGACAACTTGATTCGATCTCCCATAGAGTACGACCGAGCTTCACCACCAGCTATGAAATGGCAATTTGCACTTTTCTCCAAAACACGTTTGCGACCTCATTCATTTTCCTCTCATCAAAGAGTCTTGCATCAAATTCAAACGACGGACGAATGATATTATCATCCATTATATGCAGGATGCGCACTAATACGTCGAACTGTTCAACTCGAGTTAGCAAGCAGCAGCGACGGGGCGCAAGAGAAGAGAAGGGGGTGGGAAGACAAGAAGGAAGAACATGAGGAAAAAACTTACATGCCAAGGATCTCTCGATCGCTTCAAGTCATCATACACCTTCAAAGTGTCCGTCTGCACCCCAAGTGGTCGTCGTTGGAAGTTCAAGGCAGTGTTGAACGGCAGGCTCATCTTCAAGTCGTCCTGAAGGACCTCGCGAAGATTGGCGGCCGTATGACCCCCATCCTGCAGTCTTTGGTCCTGGATCTGATGAGCGAGACGGGCCAGTTCTTGGGCGTTGTCCGCGGTAGAGACATCGCGCAGATGGTAGACGAGAAGGTTCATCACAGGGCCAACGATCTCGAAAACCCCGTCCACATCCTGGTCTCGACCCGATACGACGTATTCGTAAGTCACGTCAGGCGAATCTGTGAAGAGACTGAGTGTTTGTGCCCATGCTGCATCGAATATGCTGGCAGACGTGATCCCATGTTTCGAGCTGAATGCCGACAAGGCGGCGTTGTCCAAAGTGGGCAGGTAGATGATTGTCTTCGTGGGACTGCGCTGGTATTCTTCAGGAGAGAGAGTGGCGGGGAAAGAAAGCCGAGACGGTCGTTGATGGCGCAGAATGGAAGCCCAGTATTCCCTGTCCGTGTCAACGCGGCTGGGATGATGAGCGTTCACAATAGACTTGAACAGGAAGGGGGCAGGGGCGAGACTTCCGCCAATGGAGTCATATGCCTCTAGCAGGTCTTCTTTGATGAGTCTGAATGACCACCCGTCGATGACGAGATGGTCCAACTCAATGTGGCCGAAATAGTCGTCACCACGACGAGAGAAGTGAGCTCGGTGCGGCAAGAAGCAGTCATCAAGAGCTGGTAATAACTCGTCCGTAGTGGGCTCATGCTCTCCCGGCATGGACGATGAGGTTGCAATGGATGGCTCTGCATTTTTCAGGACGACCTGTAGAGGAGGCAGCTTTCCATCTGGATCCTTGATGAATATGGATCGTAGGATATGGTGCTTCTGCACAACGGAGTTCCACGCCCGTGCGAGACGATCCAGAGAAACCGGCTGCGCGTTCAGCGATGTGAATTCCATCTTCCATGAAAGGACGAAAATAGCCGGGTTGATTTCTCGCTGTCGCATAATCTCCCTCTGGATTGGATTGAATGGGTATGCATCCTCAATCTCGACTTCCGGTCTACCTTCCAGTCGAGATTGCAGAAGGTGCTCATACATCTGGACCCCAACTGTTCCTTGAGCCTCGACAGTTTGGTCGATGGCCTTTGGAGCTGTTTTCTGGCTCTGTTCCACCTGAACAGCTAGGTTGCCCAGTGTCTTTTGTGTTAGAATGCTGCCAGCAGTGAGAGGCACCCCGGCTTGCTTGGCTTTGGAGACCACCTGAATCGCAGCGATAGAATCACCCCCGAGGGCAAAGAAAGAGGTTTTCAGCCCAATCTGTTCTGGAGAGACTTTGAGAACTTCTCCCCAGATTTGCCTGATACGGTCCGCGGTGGTGCCTGGTGTGACTTCGGTCGATCCACCAACATCCAAGTTTCCAACGAGCTCTGAGTAGGTTTCCAGGCTCATCTGCTCGATCCATGTTTTGAGTAAGCGGCGATCGATCTTTCCGGAAAGCAGAAGAGGCACTCTTTCCAAAGCTATCCACACAGAAGGGATCATATAATCCGGAAGAGTGAGCGAAATCCGGGCTTTGACTTGATCCAGAACCTCAACGGGTTGGACTTCCGGCAGAAGGATCCCATCTGCTCTGCCACTGTGATTCGCCAGATCGGAGCGGTTCAAACAGAGAACAGCCACGATTTGCCGCGCACAGGGGCCCTTTGACGGAAGCGTAGCGAGAGCGGAGACGACCGTGCCATCTTCCATGATTCGGTTCTCGATCTCGCCCAACTCGATCCTAAATCCTCGCAACTTGACTTGTGTGTCGGTGCGGCCGACAATGCGGAATGTTCCATCCGGGTTGTAGCGAGCGAGGTCGCCAGTTTTGTACAGAGTTTTGTACGGGGTGTCAGGATTCAACTTCTCCAACCATGTCGGCGCTGGCACGAAGGCCTTCTCGGTCAATTCGCGGTCCCCGAAATACCCTTTTCCGAGAAGTGCACCGGAGATGGCAATCTCACCAACGCATCCGATGGCACAGAGTTGATGGTGATTGTCGGCATTGACGATCCACATCGCGCCCCCGAT
The DNA here is from genome assembly GCA_030035635.1 of Penicillium parvum. Classification (NCBI taxonomy): domain Eukaryota; kingdom Fungi; phylum Ascomycota; class Eurotiomycetes; order Eurotiales; family Aspergillaceae; genus Penicillium; species Penicillium parvum. Next base: position 1,280,695 of record JAPJNL010000007.1, read on the forward strand.
GCATCGTCCAATGTCTGCTGGATGGGCGTCTGCAGACACATTGAGATTTCCAGAGCAATATACGGCCGTCTCAGAGGGTCCATAGCCAGCAGTGAGGTTCACATGGTCGGCCCATCTGGAGATCGTCTCTCTCGTGACTGGCTCACCACCCAAAACAAGCGTCTTCAGTGTCGGAACTTGCTCTGGAGATATCAAATTGGCCACTGTCGGCACGACCAGGGCGACATTAACTTTCAACGCCGTAATGGCACCGGCAAGGTCATTCATCCGGTCATGCTCCGATGGCACACAGATGCAACCTCCGAAGGCAAGAGTCGTAAAGAACTCGGTCATGGAAATATCGAACGTGTGCGCAGCGAACTGAAGGGTTCTCCAGGATGGGCTTGCACCAAACGCTGGTCCATGGTGCACAATCGAGGTCGACATCGCAGAGTGCGACATCAGCACTCCTTTGGGCTTCCCGGTACTGCCAGAGGTAAATAAAAGGTATGCCGTGTTTGATGGCTTCACTCTCGTCGCAATGTGTTCTGGCAACTGTACTTTGGCAGCTGACGTCGAGGGTTCGTCGATCTCAATGATGGAGTCGCAGAGTCCAGCGAGCACACCAGCCCCATATTTGGATGCTATGCCCACCTTTATCTGCACTCTCTCGATTACTTCAACGATTCGTCCTCGAGGATGTGCAGGATCAATGGGAACGTAGATCCCTCCAGCCTTGAACACAGATAGAATGGCAACCACAGTCCAAACGGATTTCTCAAAACACACGGCCACGGGCGTTTCCAAGTCCACACCGAGATCGACGAGACGCAACGCTAATGCAGATGAAAGATTGTCCACTTCCGCGTAGGTCAAAGATCGCTCTAGGGAGCAAACCGCCTCCGCGTCAGGATTTCTTTGCACTTGCTGCTCGAACAACTGATGGATGCATGTATCGTTCACGGGTGGGATGTTTTGATTCCATTCGCGGATTTGGGATATGTCGTTCTCACTGAGCGACGAGATGCTTTCCAGCAAGGTATTCGTTGTTGCGTCTCCGAGTTGTGAAAGGACCGCTTGAAATTGATGCACCAGATTGTGGGCCTGCTGCGTCGGAATAACGCGCTCGTCGTACTGAATTTTGAACATGGCAGTGGTATCGGTTGACAGTGTCAAAGAGACGACAATTGGATACGAGTGTTGCTCTGTCTTTCCCAGGTGCTTCACATACTCAAGCCCCAATTTCCGCAGTGCTGGTGCTCCAGCTTCGCCGAATTCAGTCGGATGCACCACGAACACGGTCTGAAAGTCGGTGGCCTTGGATTCTGTTCCAGCCAGGTAGCTGCGAATCTTGGCTATGCCAGTATGCTCAAAGGGCATCAATTCAGCTGCCTGCGAGCGGACCGAACTGAGGAACGACGAAACCGATTGTTTCGGGTCAACCCGTAGGACAATTGGCAGTAGGTTGATGGTTGGGCCTGTGACTTGCGATATACCAGGGACTGCGGATGAATTTCGTCTGCATAAAGTTAGTCTGGTGCCCAGCTCCTGGGACATATTGTGAGATGAACTACCATACCCATTATTGATGGCACCAAAAACAATATTCTCCGTCCCAGTATGATGTGATAATAGTATCCCCCACGCTGCTCGTAGCAAAAGCGCTTTGGTGAGACCAAATGGCGGGCGCGCAGGGACATTGATTGATTGTTCCAAGGTCTTAGATGGATTGGCATGAAAATCAACGGATTGAGGTATTGTTGGAAATGGTGTCACATCGATACCGGACAACGTGCGCTCCCAAAAGTTCCGCTCTTCGCTGGAGTCCGTTCTGATGGTGGATGCGATAAACTGCTCAAAGGATGCACGCTGGATGGCTTGCTCGTTCCGAAATCGTGCTGAGACGTCATCGAGAATCTCAAGCAGAGATGCGCCATCACACAGTGCATGATGGACGGTCCAGACAAAATAGCGACGATTGTTGTCGCTGACGATGGAGTATCGGAAAAACCGGTCACCCAATTTCATCAAACGATTTGCATCTTCCTCCAGAAACTGGCTCAGGTTGGAAGTAAAGTGCGTCCAAAGCAAGTCCTCATCTATCACTGCCTGAATGAATCGCAGCTCCCCTTCTAACTGACAGATTCTCGTGCGCAAGACCGGATGAGCACGGGCGGTTGCACTCCAAGCTTGTTGGAATCGGTCCAGGGAAACATCGTCAGCCATGGTATACACGAGCTGGCGGACAGACAGATTTTCATTTCCCTCAGATAGCGACACCAGAGACTCTTGCATCGGGGTACATGGATATGCGTTTTCCACGCGGTCTGGAGGCACTCCACAAGCCTTGGCCAGGGCTTGTATCTGGTCTTGGACCGCGACGTCTGTACGCAATAGCTCAAATGCCTGGAGAGCTTTCTTTGCTCCCGTGGCATCCTCCTGGCGTGAGCCATGAAGAAGTGCTTCTCGAGCCATCTCCTCCAAGGTGACGTTCAGGAAGATTTGCTCCACAGTAAGAGAAATCCCCTGAGCTTGTGCCATGGTCGCCAGGTCTAAGGCTGTAATGGAATCCCCTCCAACTTCAAAGAAGGCATCGTCGTCTGCAAAGTCAGACGCATCCTGTTGGAGAATGTGGGCCCATAGAGCTCGCAGTTGGCTCTTGATCGGGCCAGTATCAATGGAAGTCTTCTACGCTAAGATTAGCCAGGTGCGAGAGTCAAAAGCAGCGAAGTCATTTTTACACACCTGGAGGATATCATCGCCCCCTACCTGGGGGAGCACTGAAACGGACATTCTGCGATTCGAGATGTGTTCTTGACCTAATGAGAGACAGAACTCGCCTATTCATTTTGACGGATGCCCTCCGTTAAAAGGCTCTCTAAACAGATTAACAGCTAACACCATCGACCATATCACGGACTTGCCCTTTCAAGTGCTGGTCTCGCCATTGTTGGGTATTGTAAACGGTTGTTGATCGACGCGACGTAGTTGGCATTAATATCCCGAGGCCTTCCCAAAATGGTAATATATATCCCGAACCAGGAGCCCCGAGCAGAGAACTCCTGTCGGCTTTCCGAATACCTGGAAGAAGAATCAACTAACCTGCACTAGATTAGGACAAATGAGATAAACCGTAGCCTAAGACCGTTACTGTTCATTTTCCAAGAAACTTTTCACTCGTAAACGACCCGGCGACATCGCAACCTGTCCAAAGAAGATGGCTCAATCAAATTCCGAGGTAAACTCGACTCTCATTTGCTCGGGGGAGAAGCCTGGGGTGATTGCAAGTGAAGAATTTATTGTGAATGGCCCAGGAGAGCCCTCACTCCAGGATTTGACGACTGGGAAACTCTTGCAACAGCAGCTCGATCGACACCCAGAGAAGCTGGCGGTGGTATCGCGATGGCAGAAGGCAAGCTTGACTTACCAGTCGTTATTCGATTCCAGCCGAGCTATTGCGCAGTCCCTACTTGCTCATGGAGTGCGTCCGTCGGATCGCGTCGTCATCTTGGCAGGAAATTCTATTGAATACCTGCAGATATTCTTTGCGGTGGGCGGAATCGGTGCAGTCTTCACCATCGTTAACCCCACGTTTACCGCAGAAGAGGTGATCAATATGGTTGATTTCACAGGTATGGCTGGGGTTTCGCATGTCAAACACCAATGCTGCTCAGGCCGCGCTAATTCAGATATGCCACAGGCCCCAAAGCAATTTTCATTGCGGACAGAATTGGCTATCGCAATAACAAAACCCTCATAACGGAGCTCGCAGCCAGACATCAGAACAACTCGCTCATTGTACAATTGGGAACTTCAACGAAAGTCTCGAGTGAAATTCTCTCCTGGGACGAGTTTTGCCAAAATGAAGGCAATGAGATACAGCATGATCCGCATTCGTTGGAGCAATTCTGGACGCTAGAAGATATACATGCGCCGCTGTGTATCCAATTTACTAGCGGGACTACTGGGCCTCGTAAGGCGGCTATGCTCACACATCAGTACGTATATCCCAGCCGAAGTCTGTCAAATGACCCTATCATCCGCGCAATTCCTTGGCTGATGGTTGGCAGTAACCTCATTAACAATGCTTATCTCGTGGGATGCCGACTCGGTTTGACTTCAGATGATGTAGTATGCTGTTCTCCCCCGTTGTTCCATTGCTTCGGGTTGGTATGTGGACCCTTAGCAACGGTGACACATGGAGGCACAGCTATTATTCCATCAGATGTCTTCAATGCTGAGGCAAGTCTTCGGGCTTCGTCCGAGGAAGGATGCACCGTTATCAACGCAGTGCCAACAATGTTCCAAGCTATGCTCGATTATCCGAAAAGGCAAGAGCTTCAGCTAAACCTTCGCCTGCGAACCGGGATCATCGCGGGCTCAAGTCTCTCAGAAACTCTGATACGAAGACTGAGTGATGAGTTTGGACTGAGTGGACTTTCTTACGCATTCGGTAGGCTCTCTCACTTCTTTTTTTTTATTATTCAGTCAAGAAAACTATAACTGACATCCCCCAGGCATGACCGAACTGTCCTGTGTCAGCTTTATGACGGATCCTTCTAAGACTTCCTTGTTAGAGGATCGCAGATTCGTCGGCACTCCGCTACCCCATACATCCGCCAAGGTGGTGGATGGTGACCTGAAGACTGTTCCACCGGGGACACGCGGAGAGCTTCTTGTATCCGGATACCTCGTGTTCAGTGGATATTACAAGAACCTCCTAAAAACAGAGGAAGCGATTGTAAAGGACGAACAAGGAAGACTGTGGCTGCGTACGGGGGATATTGTCACGTTGAACGACTCTGGTGCATGTATGGTTGTCGGAAGAGCAAAAGACATGATCAAGAAGGGTGAGTAATGTTCCTCCCAGCCCTTGATACAGACCGAAGACAGCTTAGCTAACAATGCTTGCGTGTCAATATAGCAGGAGAAAACATCGCCCCAGCCGATATTGAAAAAGCCCTCGAGGAACATCCAGACATTTCCGCAGTCGCAGTCATTGGGATCCCTGACGCTCGCTGGGGAGAGACTGTCGGAGCGTATGTTCAGCGCACGCCAGAGAGCCACCATGTCCTCAACGCCAAGGATATCAGAATATGGCTCAGGAACCGCATTGCTGCTCACAAAATTCCTGACCATGTGTTCTTGATTGGCGAGGAGCCGGGTGTTCCACGGGAAATGCCCGTGAATGCCAGTGGGAAAATTCTCAAGACCGAGCTGAGCGCGACTGCAATTGAGTTGCTGAAGCAGAGGGGTGTAAATGGAACATTAGCTTAGCGACGCAGACGATAGACTGAGGGCAACAACAATAGATCATGTTGAGACTCTGGCCTCAGGCCTGCCGCTTCTGCGTTGTGAAGCTGGCGTCAGTGCTCCGTTTGCTGTCTCTGCTTTTCCCCAAAGCCCAGTGTTTCCTGTTTTACCTTCTTCACCTCTCTGAATAGCCCTTCTTCACCTCTGTGAATAGCTTCAGCTTCCAATACAGATATTTCTGTCCTTCGGATGCTCTCGTACCTTCCAACAGCTTCAGACTGCGTCATCCCTCAACAGATCAACCAGGATTGAACCGGTCTAGCCCAATCATCGGGTGTTCTCAATCACCATATGCGCCAGTCCGGGAAATACATTTCCCTTTCGAGTAATGTTTTGGTCGAATTCTCCGGAAATAGCTGACAAAGCCTCTATAGACCAGACTGTATTTAAGCAAAGCGGTCGCGAACCCTGTAGAATTCTTCAAGCTTTCTATTGAGAAGAATCATGGAGGACCAAAAGAAGGACGAGGTCCATGGCGAGCAACAGGTATCTTATTTGCCCCTGGTTCCACGGGATGCGTCCCACTAACATTGCTATTTGGTCAAGCTTATGCCCGGAGACGCTGAGGCGCACGAGAGGGACAATAACAGTCAGAATGGGACGGCCAAGGATGAAGATGATGTTGAACGAAAGGTGCCGTCGCCCGCAACCGGAAGCGAAGAAGAAAAGCCTCTCGATCCAAACGAGGTGGACTGGGATGGCCCTGCCGATCCCAAGAATCCACGCAATTGGCCTCGTTGGCGACGAGCCATGCTTGTTGGAATAATCACATGTGTTGTTTTCTCGACGTGAGTAGAAACATGGATCTATCACTCACTGGAGCTGACTTTGGACCCAGATCGATAGCTTCTTCAGCGATCGCCCCAGCAGTACCGCAGATCCTAAAGGAATTTCACTCAACGAACGATGAGCTTGGAACTTTGATCGTTACAATCGAGGTCGGTGGCTTCAGGAATTGAACCAGTCACCAGGTTGCTGATTCTTGTTTCCAGCTGCTGGGCACCGGTGTCGGCCCTATTCTGATGGGTCCCATGTCCGAAGTGGTCGGTCGTCGCGTGATCTATAACTGTGCAAATATTGGATTCAGCGCATTCTCGTTGGGATGTGCCTTGACGCCTTCCCTAGCTGGATTGGTCATCATGCGCTTCCTTCAGGGATGCTCTGCATCTTGCTCCTTGAATAATGCCGGGGGAACTATTTCAGACCTCGTGCCTATCCATAGAAGAGGGTTCGCCATGTCCATGTACTCGGTGGGATTTCTACTTGGTCCCGCTGTTGGCCCCGTTGCCGGTAGCTTTCTGGCTGCGGCGGCTGGATGGCGATGGGTGTTTTGGCTGCTGCTCATCCTGGTGAGTTTGTCTCGCATTCTGACCTTTCGAATGATACAGGCTAATGAGTCTGTCAGAACGGCACGATGGGAATCATCTGTGCCCTTACATACTCAGAGACATATGCGCCTGTCCTACTTGAATGGAAGGCAAAAAAGCTGCGCAAGCAAACGGGAAATCCGGCGCTATACGCCAAAGGAGGGCGAAACCTACCAGTGAGCGGTGTTCTAAAGCGAGCTATCAGTCGACCAGTGAAGATGTTTCTGTTCTGTCCAGTGGTCACTGGGTTGGCGATATACAACGCTGTGGTTTACGGCTTCACTTATCTGCTCTTCTCCACCTTCTCTGTTGTGTTTGAGGGACAGTACCACTTCAGCGAGGCAAAGCTTGGCCTGGTATATCTGGGCCTGGCGATTGGGTTCTTGGTTTCGTTGAGCGTTGCGAGTTTTGCCAATGACAGAACCCACGCTCGTCTAACGAAGAAGCATGGAGAGGCAAAGCCTGAGTGAGTTTATCAGCGTCCGACGAATACACGAACTATACACTAATCTGTTTGTTGCTCTAGATATCGTCTGGACTCCTTGATCTATGGTGCCATAGCAATTCCTACTGGCCTCGCCATATATGGGTGGACAGCCCAAGAACGTGTCCATCCTGCTGTGCCTATTGTGGCAACAGGTCTGGTAGGATTTGGTGTCATGTTCACGTTTGTTAGTTGAACACCCTCCCCTCTCCGGAACCAAATAGTTCCTAGGCTGACTTTGAAAGATCCCATTCAACGTTTACATGATTGATGCGTACACAAAGTACGCCGCGAGTGCCATCGCTGCTGGGAATATCCTTCGAAGTCTCTCGGCAGCGCTGCTCCCGTTGGTTGGCGTCCCGATGTATAACAGACTGGGCTATGGCTGGGGCAACACCCTTTTGGCATTCATTTCACTGGGGCTGGGCGGGATGTTTGTCGTGATCCGCAAGTATGGAGAGGACTGGCGCAAGAGGTTCTCGATCCAGTTCGATTGAGCAGGCCAATTCTCATCTTCTCGAGAAAATGTTGAGACTCCAGCCTCCGACCTGCTGTGTCTGCTTTACGACGATGGCATCGGCTCTATTTGCCACCTCTCTCCTTTTTTCCTAACGCCCTGCGTTTCCTGATTTCCCCTTCTTCACCTCTCTAAGTAGCTTCAACCAATAATACATAGATTTCTCTTCTTTGGCTGATGGTCTTTGTGCCTTCCAAAGTGTCAGATAGCATCACTCCTCAACAGAAACCCCAGTCAAGCTGGCAGAATGTATAACTAGGTAGTCTTAAAACACATTTATTCGGATAAATCAAACTCGCACCCACAGTTCACTACCTGCCTACAGTCTCCTAACTACAAACTTCATCTCCTTTGTCTCATTTCCCTCCCACCCCCTGTGCTCATTATCCCATCCCTCAGAGCGATACGGCATCAACTCGGCGTTGACATCCCACTGTCCATCCGGCGCATGACTCCACAGCGTCTTCATCGTCTCAGGACTATGCCGAAATAAGTCCCAATCGAACGACTCCATCCGAAAATTGCCCCCCTTCTCCGCTGCAATGTTTCTTCCAAACACAAGAGAACCAGGTTTCTTCCTCAGCAGTTTGACCAATTGCGCTACGATCTTTTTCTGCCTGTCAAAGTCGAACAAGTGGAGGAATGCGCCGATGTAGATAATATCCACCTTGCCATGCCAGTTGGCAAGGAAGTCATCGTCAAAGATACTCGCCGTGTAGAAACGTGACTTGAGTGTCTCTCGGTCCTGGAAGAGCTCGTACCCTAGTTCGATGAACTGGCCCTCCGAGTCAGCGCCGATGATGTTCTCAGATGGCGCCCCGTCGCTGACAAGCTTGCGGATGTCCTGCCCGAAACAGCAACCCAGGTCAAGGAATGTGTCCCCGTCGCGGACCCGGCGAACTACCTCGGGGTAGATTGGCGAGAGGTTGGCGCCAAAATCCAGGAACCGAAAGACCCCTATACAGGGATAGGGGAGACTAGTACGTTCAAGATGAGAATCTTCGATGCCGGTACAACCCTGGAAAATGGAAGATACTTACATTTTCCATGCCTTGTCCCTAACTTGGTAAATGTGGTCGAGGATCTTGTCCTCTGGGATATGCGAATAGTCTCTGAAGACTTGCCTTGCCGTTTCGGGCAGTCGAGGCAGCGTTGGCTGGTATCGCCGCGGGTCAAAGCTCTGCGGGGAGCCAGTTGAAGGCGATAGAGGTAGTTCATTCTTGACAGACATGTTGACTTATGATGTTCAAATAAGACGAATTGAGCGTAAAGTATCTGTGCAGTTTGAGAGGCGACTCACTGATACGGATTTCATGTCCTTACATCTTCTCCATCCAGGTATTTATCTGAAGCTTGAACAGCACCCAGCGCACCGATGTTCGGCAGGATTTCCCAATCCGAACTGCTCGGGCTAAGAATTACGAAATGGAGATTGAACCTCAATAAGGAAAATTTGAGCAAGGGCGGTCCTGCTTAAAGTAATCTTTCTGTTATCACCATCGAGCATCGTCATCCCTCCCTCGGGACCATACATTGTTTGTAGCTCTAAATATTCCTCATTTGCATAACACGAGGATTCATTTCTGCGAGTGATTCTCGCCGAAGAAATCCGTGATCAAGCGGAACAGCTTTTTGAAGCTAGCAGTTGCTTCACGCACATAATCTAAGTTGAGCTGGTTCAAGCAGGCTGGGGATCGACCCATGCGTTTGACACCGGGCTCATGCTGTGCCACAAACATATCCTGTGCACGCGCACTTATCGAGTCCAAAAGCTCATTTGCCTGTGTGACCAGGTCTAGAACCAGCATCCGTTTCAACGAAGCATCGTCCGTGAGCGACACGCAATAATCACCAATTCCCACCTTGACAGTGCCGTCGAACCCGGACTTGGCAATGTAGTCAAAACAGGCCGCAGTTTGCTCAAAGACGGTCATGATGCAGACCAAGTCAACTGGTCCCACATAACAGCCACAGCGCGTTGACTCCAAACAGCTGCGAATAACATCACCCGTGACCTTGAAAATCTTGTCCAGCTGTGGCTTCGGGGTTTCTTGGATCGCACATTCAAGCCTGGGAATATGCGCCATCATATTTACTCGGCATTGGCAATTCGAATTCGCTGACGATGATGGTGTTTGTGGCGACAACCCTGTGGCCTCCGTCGATGCCTCCGATCTCCTGGTATGAGCGTCGGACGTGGATGAGGCAGTTCTTTCAGGCGGATTTTGGAGAAGATCGAAGTCATTGCGGCCAGAATCCTGAGATGGCTTGAGCCGACACACTCTGTTTAGCAAGAAGGCCCGGGTCTTTTCAAGATGTGTGGCTTACAGTAAGGCTGAGGCTTGATTCCGGAAATACCCAATCGAATTGCTCCAGCGCCTGGTTGAATGTCTCCTCCTGCCAGTGCTCCAATCCACTAGCCGTGTTCGTAGCCAGGGTGGCGCCTGTACCACCACCAGCGATGGAAAAGATATCGCCGGGCGACGTGTCGACCGCCATCGGGTCAGTTGTCGCCTGACTCGTGGACAGTGATGCCGTGGACATTCCATGGCTATTTCGTGGAGACGACTTCGCCGCTGTCGATTCGACTCCAATATCTACATTCCCATTCTTAGTCCCCTCCCTGCTTCCATTCCGTGTACCTGGCGGCGGCGCGTATGTGCAACAAAGGCCGCGGTTCCTGCATCGCTCGCAGGTTCGCTGTCCGTTGCACTTCACCTTCGCAGCCCGACATGCCTCACATGCAGTCATAGGGCGACGAATCAACGGTTTAGAAGCCTGGGTCTCGGGCGGCTGCCAGTTCAGGACCATGGTGCCAGGAATCCGTCCCCTCCGGAAACGCGGTGAGGACGCACCGGGCTGTGATTGAGACATGGGGGGGCGAGAGTAGACCTCCGCTGGGCCTGAGCTTGACGATTCGAGTCAAAGTCAAATCTTAGACAGACCGCACGGAGTTTCTTTAAGGAAGGACGACGGAACCGTGAAAGCGGGTGTGGGCGAAGGCAATTCTGCAGCTTTGGCCAACTTAAGGCGATCCGGCGGGGATCCCGTGGCGATCCCGCGGCGTGGGGCTTCCGACTTCCGAAGGATTCTGATTCTGCACGCAATCCCGCTGTCAACATTTGCCATGAAAGGAATAATGCAAAAGAGCCGGAAGAGTTCCTGTTGCTTGAAGACTGGTGGGACTGGGTTGATCGTCCATTCCTGCGACTCGCCTCGTATATGCATGTCGAGAGCCACGCTGATCTTGCGCAATGGCCGGGTAGATGGAAGGGGATCACATCCTGTGTTGGCTTGTGAATAATAGGATCGCCGGTGGCAACAGGACAAATGCAGGATACATATGTCTCAGGTCGCTGTGAGGACGACGAAGCCAATCCCACTTCGTGGGTATTAGCCACAATGACGCGATGAAGAGCCATCACCGGTGCCAGGATCATTCGATGGTCTCGGCCCCCACGTGTCACGAAGGATGCAATTCCTAGTAAGTAGTAGCAGTATAGTATCTTTGTCCGGCGAAATCCCGGGTCATCTCTGTTAACCATTGCTGTCTTCCCGCCTAATGTGTAGAGGAGATTGGGACCTGTTGCGTGTCTAAATTCCCCCTAGCCCGTACATGGACATGGATTTGACTACTGATCTGGATACCTAGAAGTCACGAAGGAGGCTCCAAAAGTCTCGACACTTATCCCATTTATCTTCCGGTATTGCACGCTCGAATCACTGACTGTGTACTTTGCCTATTACCGAAGGTTGCTAAAGTCCTAGCGTGGCTTAAGCGAAGATGCTCGGCAAGTTTCAGGGCTGAAGCTTGATGCTGATCGTGAACGCATTATTGGCACACTCTACACACTAAAGCAGTCATGGTTCGATTTTGGTAACCCGAGGACCATGTGGACAAGGCGAGACACCGGACAGGCCGAGAGCCAGGATTTAACTGCACAATCTACTTGTGCATTCTGCATTCTAATGGGCCCATACTGGATCCAGATCCCTCCTGAAGAGCTAGACATTCGTGCCAAAACGAGACATTGGCACACGTTTGTACTTTTGTTCCCTGCCCAAAAAGGCAACCTGTTGAATCGTCTCACATCAGAGTGTGTTCCCACTTCGGCCAACGATGATTCCTTCTTCAGGCATTTCCTCTGGTAGGTTATTGAATAATCCGTTCACTTTCGGGGCACTGGTTTCCACTTTGGGGGACCCTCATGTCATCTTGGCGTGTCAGGATGGCTTTTAAGCTGGATTAAATGGCTTCATTGTTTGTTTTGGTGCCTAGGGTTTTACCAGTAAGTCTCCCGGAAACCAAGTAACAGACACTGTTGAATTCTATTGAACATTCGAAATGATGTAAGTCGTCTGGGATATAACCGCAACGTACTTTCATTAATGTACCTGCAGGCTTGAGAACGCGGCTCAAAAATATGATGCTTTCCCCCCATTGCGTGTGCCAGATAGGAAATGGCCCGATAGGTCTTTGGAAAAACCACCCCGCTGGCTGGCCACTGACCTGAGGGATGGAAACCAAGCTCTGCCGGAGGTATCTTGCCCAGTGTTACTATTCTGTGAGGCAGTTCACGTTCTGATTGAAAATAGCCTATGGGTGGAGATGCCAAAATTCGCTACTTTCAGTCGCTGGTACACTTGGGGTACAAGGAAATTGAGGTCTCATACCCTTCCGCGTCCCAGACGGAATACGACTTTACTAGACACCTCGCAACAACCCCCGGATTGGTGCCTGACGATGTCTGGATCCAGGTCATGGCACCATGCCGTGAGGAATTGATCCGCAGAACGGTCGAATCGGTGCGAGGCAGTAAGAAGGTCATCGTCCATCTCCATCTGTCGACGTCAGAGTGTTTTCGACGGATAGTCTTCAACAAGACTGAAGAGGAGATGGTAGATCTAGCGGTGCGCTGCACGCGGTTGCTCCGACAGCTGACCAAAGATTCTCCTGACCTCGAGGTTAGGAAAACAGAGTGGACTTATGAATTCACACCCGAAAACTTCCAGGACACGTCTCTGGACTTTGCGGTTCGAATCTGCGAAGCAGTCAAGGCAGCCTGGGCGCCTACAGTGCAGAACCAGATTATATTCAACCTGCCTTCCACAGTCGAAGTGGCGATGCCGAACGTCTTTGCGGATCAGATCGAGAGCTTTTGTGCACGCATCACGGAGCGAGAGAAGGTCTGTGTCTCCTTACACACCCACAATGATCGTGGCTGCGCTGTCGCTGCCGCAGAAATGGGCCAGCTTGCGGGAGCCGATCGGGTAGAAGGCTGTCTTTTCGGAAACGGCGAGCGCACAGGAAACGTGGACCTGGTCACCCTCGCCTTGAATCTATACACGCAGGGTGTCGACCCCGGCCTCAACTTTGGCGACATCAACCAAGTCGTGACTATGGTGGAGGAACTAACCAAGATCCGAGTACACTCGCGTGCACCCTATGCCGGCAATTACGTCTTTTGCACTTTCACAGGTACCCATCAAGACGCTATCCGGAAGGGATATAAGCATCGACGACTTGCAAGCAAACCGGGAGAGGTCCGCAAATGGGAAATGCCATATCTTCCAATGGATCCGGAGGACATAGGCAGGAAGCACGAGGCGATTATTCGAGTGAACTCGCAAAGTGGGAAGAGTGGCATTGCCTGGCTTGTCAAGGAGGTCTTTGGCATTGAAATGCCTCTCGAGCTGGAGCTCACTTTCACTCGAGTGGTACAAGACCATGCTACTGCAACGGGGCTTGAAGTGACTCCGAGCATGATCAAGAACCTTTTCGAAACGAACTACATGCTCGTTGACGCCACTGGAATACGACTTCTGAGCTACAGTATCGAAAACGCTGAGCGCGATTCCGCACAGCCTCTGAATGGATCTTATGCCATTACAAATGGGAATGCCACGAATGACAACACTACGAATGGAATGGCTTCCAATGGCGCTGCCACGAAACGGGAATTCCCCGACGCACACCGTCATCAGAAGCGTTCCAAAAAAATGGTTAATGGGAACGCCGTTGTGGATGAACCGAGCGTGTTCATTAAAGCAACTGTAACCGTGCAGCGTGTTCAGCATGAAATCCAGGGGTCGGGGCCCGAGATAATCTCGAGTATCATGAATGCTGTCAAGATCCTTGGCTTTGATTACGAGCTTGTTGATCATACAACCCAGCTTGTTGGTGGCGAGCCTGATTCCTGCGTGAGCTTTGTCAAGTTGGGCTCGGGAAAGCAGTCTACTTCGTGGGGTGTTGCCATTCATGAAGATCCAATTTGGGCTTCTATGCAAGCAGTAAGTCCACTGACAAATATGAAGATCATAAGCGACCCTAGAAGCTAAAAGTTAATTGTAGGTTTTAACCGCAGGTTGGAAGTTGAGAGTTGGAAATGCCATCTAATATAGTGATTGCTTGTATGACTGGGTATTCACTTGGCATCGTATTGAAGTACAGATACATCTTCCAGGCGGCAGAGAGGGAAAGGGGATAGTGAATAATCTGAACTGAATTAACTATTCCTTTCAACGATGCTGCATTTACTAGCATCCATGCTTAACCAACCTACCTACAACGTGCCCTAACATCTCCCAGCCAAACTCGTTTTGTCCCCGTCCCAGTTCAACCGTCCTCCAGGGCCCAGCCTCTCTCACGTAGTTCCCCGAGTCGCGATTAACATTGCATCCTCCCATTAGCGTTGGCCAAACAACCTCAAACATACCCTGGATCCAACGAGCAAGGGGAAACTCCGGATCGGCGAGTACATGCTCGACAAGTACCCATTGTCCACCGGGTTTAAGTAGTGAGTACAGAAAGCGACATGTCTCCTCTGGAGCGGGCACAGAGCAGAGTGCACTAAAGGTGGTGATCGTATCAACAGACGCGGGAGAAATGCCATGGTCATGAAGAACATCGACATTTTGAACACCACAGGCTAGATGATGTCAAATTTAGGGGATTTGGAAGGAAGGATAAATTAAGTTGATGACTGACCGATTATTGTAGCAACATCTTCGAGGCCAGCTTTCTTCACATTCTCTCGTAGCGTCTTGTGCAATCCAACACACGGCTCAACAAGATATAACTTCGTAATATTCTCACTTTTATAGTGGACCAGATTCTGACCATCACCGGGTCTACATAGCCAGTTACTGTAAGTAAAAAGATACTGCTTGCATATAAGTATCAGACTACATACCCGATATCCAAAACGACACCGTTCGCAACCGCGGCCAGAGGTGATGTAGTGTGCCTAAGAGCCTTAGACGCCAAAGGGCCAAATGTCCTCCACAACCGCGTGAACTGTTGGCTGTGCCAGTATTCGAAATCAAATACGAGACGAGGTCTGCGTTGGATGGCCAAAACCTCTAGGAAGTTGTAAGCCCCGAAAACGATCCCCGTTAGCACCATAAAGAACGGGACAAAGATATCCATGATACGGTTTAATGGGTAGACAAGGGACGCCATGGCTGTGCAATAGATCCGAGCCTGGCGCAGAGAGATTTTCGTTCCAAGAATAGAGGTGAGGATGAAAAGATCTCTACTACCCTGCGATTTGTCAAGGCAGATCACGTTAAATGCGGGGCTCCGCCCTTGGGGGATGGTCCTCTCTCTTTCTAGCTTTAATTGTGTGCAGCTATCTCCCTGCTGGATACAGCATTTTCTTACGGTGGTTTTGGGGAAAGTCTGACGAGAAAGTGAGCACTTGAGCTGTTGGTCTCTCTCCAAAACCAACCAGAAACAGCCGATTTCTCCGAATGGAGAGCGACGCACATGACAGAAAGTTCCATCTCTTCTCTAGTCTTCCCACGGAGTTGAGACTAGTCGTCTGGCGTGAATGTCTCCCCAATCGCGTGGTTGAAATAGACCATCCGTGGGACGTGTCCTCCATCAGCCCCCATGCACGCTGCGACAAACCACCGATATGAACCCACGGCCCCCAGTACTCAGCAGTGTATGTCACGAATCACGACGTGTCGCTTCTGAGACTTAAACTAGTGGTGGGCTGGGTAAACGTTTGGTGGTTTTTCAGGCCGAGTTCATTATTGGTGAGATCCGACCTTCTCGCGGTTCTGCACCGCGACTCACACCGTTGGCGGTTGAGAACAACATCTCGGACCACGATGCACACACGCCACCTGAGTCCAGGCTAATATTGCTGCTGATAATGGTTACTACTGGCGTTGCATTGTACGACATGGGTCTGTTATGGTCTGTCCACAGGCGAAGCCCGAGGTTCCCGTCCTTAACTCCACAGAGGCCAAAGGCCGTCCTGGATAAACCCTCCTTGCCAAACGATACAAGAAAGAAAGCCAAAGAAGGAGGTAGTATTAGAGCGATCTCGCAGGACTGGAGCTTAATTGTATGTGGGAAATATTCCTTAGGACAGTTTCCGGCTTATGAATGTATGCGGTATATGAAAATCCTCGTAAGACTGACAGATAGTCAAGAATTCTATCTTGTGGCTATATCTGGCTTGACCAGAGCTTTCTGAGATTGTGTGACTAGTACAAAAGGAATATCTATATTGCGGACTAAGTAGGCCTATCAAGTATCGACCGATTCAACCCGACACCCTCCACGAAAGCACTTCGTCTAGGTGCAGCTCCATCATCCAGACGTACCCACACAAACATAGTATCCATACTGGAGACCCTTGCAGTCACCGCCACCAGCCGGGTTCCAAGATTCAAAGCCGGAAAGGGAGATACTGTATTCATTTGCAAGCTGGTAACAATACTCATCCTTCGCGACCAAGCGGAACTTGGTACAGTTTTTCGTCATGCCGCTCTGGACTGGCGTCGGAGTAGCTCCATTGGATGTTGTAGTAGCAGTAAGCTCGTGTGAGGTCGTAGACGATGGAGCAGTGGATGGCTTGCCCACACATACGTAGTAATCGTATTTGTGGCCCGCGCAGTCATTTCCAACAGCAGGGTTCCATGCGTAGAAGTTCGAGAGGGAAATCGCAAAGTCGTCGGCGATCTGCTGACAGCCCTCATCCTTTGCGACGTCGTGGAACTTTGTGCATCCGTTGGTCATCCCTGGCTGTATTGGGGACGGTGTGGCAACGCTGGTGCTCGTCGGAGTGGGACTCAGGAGCGTGGATGAAGACACAGACGTCGAGTAAACCGGTGTGCAACTACCAGAAACAGCGGGCGAAGAAGTGGAAATAGGATCTGTAGGTGCAGGATCGCAGTAAGCTGAGTATAGCGACTGGCAATTTTGAGTCAGATCATCTGGGTTGAAGAGATTGTCCCAGTTGTCGTCCGTGATCCAGCAGTACTGAGATCGCTCCGCTAACAGGCTGGACAACGTGGAATTGGCCGTGTAAGTTACAACCGACTGGTTGTAGCTAGGATCAATGGTAGGCATATACCACGAGGTTGTCATGTTGGTCAATGTTGTCGTTTCTCCAGGAACCCAAGCAGTGACAATAGAGGATGCGAGTCCTGTCGAGGTCGAGTTGCGACTGTCAGGAATGCTAAAAGAGCCTCCTCCGGGCGGTCTATTTGGTTGACAATCAATCATCATGACACTAAATCCCTCTTTGAGTCAACCTACGAGACGCAAATGCTCCTCCCCACCATGGAGTCCAGGTTGTCATAGTTTTGGTGGATCATCCTGCAGCATGTAAGACACGGACTCTCCGCGAGAGCCAAAGATGAAGACTTACGGATTCCAACCGATCAATTGCACCAGCCCGAATGATTGGCCGCGGACCATGTCCTGGCAAGTCTCATTTGCTTCGACAGTGTAAATGGTGCAAGTGCTTTCAATACATAGGGGAGTTCCCAGCGTGAGCGATGAACAGGAGTAGTCTAGGTGGTTCACCTCGATGAGGCGATTGGTACTAATGGAATTGGCCTAGATCGTCTCGCAGGTATCGCCTTGCTGAGATACGGAGATCTTGCCCTGGCACGTCGGTATGGGAGTCACTGAGGCCGACCCAGCCGGCCCGGTCGAGGTTGGCGTGGCGGTTGGCAGGGCGCTGTAACTATAGGAATAGCTGGAAGCTGGAACACCACAGGACGACAGAAGCGAAGAGTAGGCGGCTGGCGGAAACTGGTGGCGCCCATAGTCAGAGCTCATCATCACCGCGCCATATCTCAATGTGCAGTCTGAGCAGGCGCCCTTGGTGTGGTTGTAAAGATCTGCTAGACAGAATCCAGAGCTGTTGCCTTTGGTGAGTTCTGTGTTCTCTCCAGGGCCATTGGTCCAGCTTTCGGGTGGGATACTCGATACATACGAATCTTGAATGCAGACTAGGTCATAAGCCCACATCAGACCGTCAGAGACCACCGCCGGCGACTGCTTTGTTGTACCGTATAGCTCGTACTCGTTCGTCCCGCAGCTCGTGTGAATATTCTTCTGGAATGTTTGGAGAGAGTCATAGCATTGCTAAGTACAGTAGGCCTGCGCCGCGACTCCAACTAGAGCTGCTCCGTTCGTGGCATCTTGGGCTGTGACGAGATCGTTGGCGCAAGTGAGATTGTATATCAGCGCGTCCCGACAGTCGGCCGGTACTGCAGAAGATATCTCGCCCACACTCTGCCAGACCTGAATTTCATGGCCTCGTGCTTGTTCGACAATAGCCGTGGATCGCCAAGCCTCTCCTGCCTCCCTGAAGAACTATAATAAGTTAAATCAACTTGGTTGACTTAGCGAGGCCTTACTCAAGTCAATAGTCGGTCTGTCCATTCAGTTGACTGGTATCATACTGCTGACCAGATTTTTATCCGCGAGCCCTCCTGCCTGACCTCCTCTCCCCACTTCGAAGATTACTTCTCTCCCCCTCACCATGTCAGACGACCGAGGATATCTGCCAAAATGGGGCGAGCTGCCCATCGAGCAATACATGATCGCACGTTTCTCTCATAACCTAGACTGTATAGGAAGACCACTAACGTTCTGCAGAGACACTGGGACTTCGCCGCAGCAGAGTCCCCTGACCAACAGCGCCTCCGCCTAATTCGGCAATTTATCGATCTGGATGAGATCCCCCGCGAATGGGACCCGGTCAACTATGGCGCACCTCCGCCTCGTATGCCACCGTGGAAGAAATCGACCTAGTCCTCCGTCCCTGGCGGTCGGACGAGCTGCGCAAGAAAGCATGGCAAATGTTAGAGTCTGGCACCGCTGCCCCGATCTTTCTCCGGACGCACTACGACCCGGAGGACGACGAGACGATGGAGGAATGGATTAGTGCATCAGAGGAGTTCGAGAATCAAGCCTGGTGGGCGTGTCTGAATGATGCCACTCTCTTCAACTTCGGCTCAGATTGGCAGCGCGTCTACGAGATCATGCCCGAGGTTGCGGGTCCGGTGAGCGGTGCCGGGTACAAGCGATATCCGTCATCGGAAATCGTGGACATATCACGAGCACAGTTCAAGGCCTGCCTTGCCGAGGCAAAGCAGAATGAGCCTGATCGGTGGCGGGAGGATCCGCATGGCTTGATCGAAGTCGTGGGGGCCGACCTCCTCCGCACAGTGGCAGCAGCCTACATTCTAGTGGCAGATCAAACGGCCTTCGAGACCGGCCACGTGCGTCTGATTTATGTGGATGGGAAGCGGGATGTCATCCGGGAGACTCGCGTCGACGCGCAGACGATCACCGATGTGATCATGGACTGGGACCAGTTGAATCTGCCCCCGGGTTTGTGGGAGAAAGGCACTATCGGGGAGAGGTACCGCGTCACTGGGGATTTGGGAAGGGAGTTGTATCAATTGAGCGAGGCTGACATGACGGATCCTTAATCTGCGTGTGACTATCTCCTGCTGGCATGAGTATTATGTATAGGGCGTATCACGTTCCCGGCCATTTGATACGCACCTGCTGGTGAATCCGGATGATGTATGTACTCGGGTGTTCCTGTAGCGGCGGGAAGAATAGGCCTAGTCTTTGATGGACTGAAATTAGAGGACTTTCAATAGACGACACCTTGGCCCAATAATCAGGACTGCAAGTAGCAGAGCATTTTTTCCGTGTTCGCTGGAGTCTGGAAATGGAGTCTAGAAATTCTCACGCTACTTTGGTGCAACAATTTGAGTCTAGGAAAGGAGCCTGAGTCGATCCTATTGATTGGACAACGGGCATAGCCAAGCACTTGCTGGGATACTAACTAGGGCAGAATAGGCGCTTAGATAAGCCCCGCCATCGGAGCTGCGCGTCACCAGGTTGGCAGCTCCGATGTAGATCAAACTGGTTAGCTACATCTTCCTTTTCTTGTACTACGCCCCTCGTTCAGAGACACATTCCGCAACCCTGCGATCTGACCCTTACCCCCGCCGCACTCATGCCTGACTTCGTTTGGCAAGCGATATCTGTTGCCTCCCTCTCGGGCATGGCTGTCTAGCTCCGACGCCCTTCACTTGGCTCAGATGTCGCCACGAACCAATCCCCCTAGCGAGAGGGATCCGATGCCTCCGACAGATGAACACCGAGAGACACACACAGGTGGCTCTTCGCCCTTTCACCGGTCCGATGATGGCTCATCACGACGAGCAGGGGCCGCTGTCCCCAGAAGCGACGGCCGAGCGAGCGGAGAGCTTGAGGGTAGTACACTGGGTAGCAGTTCGCGGGATAGTGAGCGCAGGATCTCGGGCCAGCGGAGGACACAGAGCTCGAGCGGCTTTCTGGTCGACTCATACTCTCTTCCCCGTGTGAAGAGCTCAAGGATCGCATCACATCACTCTCGTCCGTCCGAACCAACTACCGAGAAACGCAGTGCCCCCGAGGGAGATATCGTGGTGCCTAAAAGGAGGTCGCGCTTCCCATGGCATCGCCACAGGAATACTACGTCGGAGCCGGTTGTGGACGATCCTTCAAGTGCGGCAATCCCTCAACAGCAGCAGGCACCTACTCCGCCACCAGATGCACCACCGTCGAGAGCGTCATCGGAGCCTGAGCGTGAGGCGCAACACAAGGATACGCCTGGTCTTGATCGAGATTCCATTCAGATCGTCAACTTGGCTTTGAACTTGAATGAATCTCGCAGGAGGACTGCACCAGGATTCCCAATTGGAACTGCAGGGCGAATACCGATATCTGTGTCTCAGCCTGGTGCAGGACCTGTGGATCCGCGTGCATCGTTTCCCCGGGGAGAAAATGCACAACCCTTTCGCAACTACAGTCAGATGCAAAGCGATCATTTTTCATTACCGACACAACAGGTTGGACAGTCACCGGTGTTAGAACTTCTACCTGCCTCTGCAGTGGATACGAACCGGTCGTTGGAGTTTTCGGAAAACACTCTCGCCCGAGCAGAGAGAGCCCGTCGCCATTTTGAGCTTCTTCATGAATATCTACGGCTGCTCCCTTTGCTGCCGCCACTTCGAAGTCCGCAGCTCGGGGATGGTCCCGACTCTTCTCACGTCCCGGCTACAGCTGCTGCAAGACATCGTGTCTACAACCCTCTGCAGGTGATCCGCAATCGAAGGATCAGGTACCGAGAGAAATCCTCTATCGATGCAGAGGCCGAGGGATGGTCCGACGTTGGAAAAGTTCGTGACTGGGTGAATGCCGTTGAGGATAAATACAGACACAAGACCTACGGCCAATTCGAGTCCATTAGTCTTCCACCATTCGTGCATGGGCGCCGCTGTCAATCCCGCGGCGATGCGGAAGATGATGAAATGGATGTTGGTTCGCCTCCTTCGAGCTTGAGACGTGTTAGCCGCACAAGCAGCGTCAAAGCACCGAGGCCACGCATGGATTGGAAATTCTCCCCTGCAGAGCTACTGGCTGATGCTGCCTGGCTTGAGGACGGTGCCAACAAAGCTAAAATCGTCGATAAGAATGGCAATAAGCTTTATCCCGACGCGAAAGAGCTGGTCTTGATGGACACCAGCGCCGAAATTGCCGGCCAGCACAAGCGACAATTGTCTGTCGAGGAGGACCCTGCTGAGGGCGAACTCTCCTCTCGCACCTCCCTTTCAAACTCTCGCCCTGCAATGACACATGACTTCAAGAGTGGGGGCCGCGGACGACACAGGAACAGATTACACGGCCATTCGCAAGATCTAGGAACGCGGAGCGCTTCGAGCTCGCGAAAACCGTCCGCATGGGACAGAATGAGGATGCGAACGGGTAGCGTTTCCAGCGATTCCAGTGCGGAACGCCCTTCCGTTGACCAGAAGCGCCGGACTTGGGGTCATTCACGCAAAGACTCCGAAAGGCTTTCGGCTAACAACGCTGCGAGCTCCTCGGAATCTCGAGCTCCACGAGCAAAGTCTCCAGCAGGGGTGGTCCTTAATAACGAGGAGAAACCCCAAACGGCACAGCTTCCATCTATCAGTACCAAATCGGGTCATATCCATAGAAAGGCATCACTTTCATCAGCCGGGAGCCTGGAGGATCGGTACAACCCGAGAATGTCCCTGGAAGGAATGGACAGTACTGCGCCCAGCTCTCCAGCACATGCTGGTTACTTTCCCAGCATTGCAGTCAATCTTTCCCCGCCTTCAAGTCGCTCGCCCTCTCCGGCCAAGAAAGGTCTCCGCCGCAAGATTGCCTCACGCCATGAGCGGAGCAAGAGCAAACAGGGTGATCGTGAATTGAAAGAGATTGACGATGTGGCCATGGACGTAGAGGATGTATCCCGTCAAGCTACAGTGTCCCCACCTGAGCGCGGTGAGCGCGTCTCCAAACTTGAGCCAAGCCCTCTCCCTGATATTGTGTCTTCGTCCTACGCAGATGAGCATGGCATAACCGAGGGTCAGCGTGTCGACGGTTCTCGGGGCCGCAAAGGTCAGCACCTTCCTGAGTCCAAGCTTCGGGGTATCTTTAAGGGACCAGGACGAATTGCCGAATTCGTGGGCAATGAGGTATCCAAAGTTGGGGACATGATCTTGAAGAAGGACACGCCGCCTGACACGCGGAGAATATCATCCACGACTGACCTTGCTGAGGATGACACTGATGGTCGTCTGTTGCGCCGGGAAACCGACAAGGGGCCATCGTCCAGAAGCTTCATACCTTCCCTGCCAACATTCACATCACCCTTGCGACAAGACGACCGCACTAGTTCGACTGACGCGGTTGAATGGGGCAGTCCTCGCGAACGTGCTTCTGCAACGAAGAGACATGATGACCGCAATGGGTCAAAGAGAATGATGCTGAACCGGAGCAAGACTCTTGACTTTCATCCAACCCTTCACCACGGTCGTGGTCGAGTCAAACATGCAATCAAAGATCCGTTTGTCCCGTTCAGTCTCACCCGGCCACCTGTCACTGGGCTTGCCCAAGCTCGCGCATCACCAGGGCCTCCTGCAGAAAAACGATCCCCTTTGCCGGGTGCATCTCGCTCTTGGAGTATATCAGACCGCAGTATCCAGACGCTCAAAGACTCGGGTGTTCCAGGCAAGACAGAGATCGAACGTACTCGGGCCTTGCTTCTCTCATCAGGCGTGAAAGCTCGAGAAATCACGCGGCGGGCTAACAGCGTGCGCGATCCACCTCCACATTGGCTGCAAAGCGCTCTGGGGCCCAATGCCTCGAAATCGCGTGTGACACGGATCAACGAATTCGATGTAGCGGCCCAAAGCCTCTTGCGGCGATTCGAGACAACCCAGTACTCGTTCCAGCAGTCGATGCATCATTTCACCACCACCTCATCCACTCCGCTCCGCTCACAGCTGAAAGAGCTGGAGAACCTGATCAACCAGTCCCTCACACCCCGTGTCCGAGCCACAGCTGACGATGCTGAGGACCTCAGTGTCCATCTCAACACTACCAGCACTCTTGCAGTCAAGTCGCTGAGCGACGCTCTCGACAAAGGTGTTCGCAAGCGACGCCGGCGGCTACGTTGGGTTCGGCGTACAGGCTTTGTCGTCCTGGAGTGGGCACTTGTTGGGATGCTGTGGTGGGTGTGGCTTATTGTTATGGCCTTCAAGCTTGTTCGTGGGATCTTTCGGGGAGCTCTCTCTGGTGCACGCTGGATCCTGTGGCTGTGATCCATACTGGCAATGGTCTTTTTTCACTTTCTGCATTCTTACTATCGCCATATGGCTCAACTGCTTTCAAGCCTGTCATAGCGTGCATATACCCTTTACTTCGTCTTTTGATGCCTGAAATCTACTGAATAATACTTGCATATCATAATGAAGCCTTTTGTCTACTCTTTTTTAATCTCTGTTTAAATGTCTCGCACACCTAGCCTTTACATTTTGACCATCAATATCGACCAATCCATCTATTGTTTCATATTCTGCAAGTCAGGAAAAGAGGTAAAGGGGCTTTCCGGGCAACAATGACATAGAATTGGGCACTTTGTCACGGCAGTGCTCACTCTTTGTGTCTTGATTGGAACTAAGCCACCACAATGGCATTCTGCATTTAGCACAAAGCAACCCTGAAACATCATGTACTATCTTTGTTGACTGCCCAATAGCAATGCAACATCCGCACGTTAGAAGCTCTACATATAGCAGACGGCCCTGACGAGATCAACGTCAATCCATCACCTCACCCACAATCCCCTTCACAATATCAAAACAGACGGCATGAGCGACATCTTCAAAAACTTAAGGCATAGGCTACGATCTCAAGACCGACGCAATTCAGCTCCAAGCCCATCTGTTACCGGTTTGAAGAGATCTGGTGCTATCCGCAAACCAACTAACCCGCTCTTCTCTGCCCAGGAAAGCAACGAACGACCTATTCTACGAAACCGGTCTAACACCATGCCAACGATGAGACAAGAGAAGAGAAAGGCGGAAGCAAGAGAGGGGAAAGCAAAGACTCCGGACCAATATGTCAGTTATCAGAAACAGGTGCGTTGCATAAAGCCCTCTGCCTTAGCGAGAAAGACTAACATCTACGTCCAGGCGATGGACAGTCTGCGTCACAACCAAGACCTGACAGATCTATCAGGAAGTTCAAGTTCAAGCTCAAGTTCAGGTAACAGTGACACGGACTCTGACACCGACGACAGCCAGCGCTGGTACGACGCACTCGAATGGGATCTGGAGCGCGTGGGCCAGCTGCGTGATATCCTCCGGATCTGGGTGGAAGGCAACGTGCCCGCTGATGAGATAGGTGATTTCCTTGTGTCTTGCCTTTACAACTGTGATGACCATCTAGCCAACCGTGTGACGCGCATGGTTGACAATCGCGAACCATATGCGCATATCGCTCGTGTCCTTGTGGAATATCTCCAGATCCGCGATGATGAGGACAAGCCCTTGTGGACACAGATTACTCCTGGTGATTCGAGCCTTCGACCTGGTAATTACCCCGGTAAGAAGGAGAGTGAGCGCATGCGTGATAGGATTGAAGCTGATATCGAGGAAGGATCTATTTTTTACATGCTCGGCCCTCAACCAAAGCATCCTGTTCGATGGCCATTCTTCGAGAGCGATTCTGATGTTGATCATTTCACCCTTGAGCCGCTGGCCGACGAAGGGGGATCTGAATCTGAATACGATCCCCGGGACGATCACTTAGAGCAAGTCGATCT
Source organism: Penicillium parvum (assembly GCA_030035635.1). Lineage (NCBI taxonomy): Eukaryota > Fungi > Ascomycota > Eurotiomycetes > Eurotiales > Aspergillaceae > Penicillium > Penicillium parvum. The sequence goes on from JAPJNL010000007.1 coordinate 1,305,805, forward strand.
CGCGCGTCTTCGAAATGCAGAACACAGAGTGCACATCGAACAGTCCCAAAACCTGACTGAAGCAATGACGGCTGAGCTGATCACCCATTGAATCCGAATATCTGATTCAGACTGACGAGTCGCAGGATAATACCCCCGCTTTCAGATTGACTTCACCTTTTGACGTAGGTCCATTTCATCTTTCAGACCTGTTGGACTCCCCCGTCGAGTGCGACTGGATATGATTTGATGTGATTTGATATGAACATGCGGTTGATTCTCTCATCAAGGCTGTCTCTGTCGCCCAGGGACTTATCCTGGGTTCCTGTCCTCGATTATCGCAAAGGACCCTTTCAGAGCGACTCATACGATCCAATCGCACAGGCTTCTCCGGATCATGAGGGTTGCTGACCGGGCTGATGGTGCCGATATCGAGCTTCCCCGTTGTGTTTTTGAAGATTATACAGCAGTTGCATGTGAGAGGTGGTGTTCTCTTTCATCTGTTTGAAAAGGTTTCCCAAGTCCGTTTCTCAGACACTCGAAGGTGTTAGTGCTTACCAGTGTTTTCTTTGTCAAGTATAGTTTACCCTCGAAGCAATATACTATTTTTTTCTCTTCATGACATAGCCATATTCCCCAATCCGGCCGGATACTTTGATAACCAGAAACTGTAGTTCTGTTCCAGACTTTGAGTCAAAAGAAACAGCCATCAATTCTTGACAAGTTCTGGCTTTGAGTCGAGACCGACCACGTAATGCCAACACCTTGGCCGGACGCTCCGAGAAACTTCTCTTTGAAATCCGAAACTCTCCTCCGAAAGAAACCCTCAACGTAGACATCAGAGTAAAGAACACTGACTCGCTGACCCATGACCACCGGGCATCGGCCTTTTAGTCATCAAAGGATACCCGAAGCCACGGCACGAAGACCGGCCGAGTAAAAGAGAAAGTATTTCGGATCCATCCCATCCTTTGACCATCGGCACAAAGGACTCGATGCAGCTCTTCCCGCATGGAGTATGCCTCGGCCGAGAGCCCGAAGATATTCGTGGACATGAAAGAATGTCGCTGGAATTAGTAGAATCTGTTCGAATACCGAGGCCGGTGGGATTGCTCTCAAGTCGGATATAAAAGGTAGTGAATCGCCATCCGAAATCTGGAGTATCATCTCTCTCATGACTTGTCTTTTCTCATTCACACCCCATCCGCATTCTCGGGCAACGACACTCACTCGACCTTTTTCACTTTGTCAATTTCCTTCGCGATGACAGCCACGGAGAGCAGCTGACGGGGCCATCGCCATGTCTGCAATGAACCGCCCTTCATCAATATGGTTATTGCCTCGTGAGCACTCTCTGTTGCCAAAATCTTCGTCAGTCAGGGGATCGTGTCTGATCTGGGTCTTTGATGTCTACTGAAATGGATATCTATCCATCGCACGGCTTGTCTTTCTCACCGATTGCACTGTCAGCCACTCCTCCCCGCCGTATCAATACCCTCGGAGATGCTAGCTGCTCTCGTCATCGACATATCGATAGTACGGCGGTGAGGAATGACTGATAGTGCAATTCATAGAGAAGACAAGCCAGCATCAAGAACCCTCTCAGACACGGTTTCCTGACTAATGGCACGTCTACTCGACACCAGCTAGGCCTTTCGAATATCGCGGTCTACTATACTAAACTTTCGCGAATCCAAGCAACGCGTCAAAGTCGGGAGATGTCAATCCAACTTACCACATGGCGGTAGCCTTGTTCAGGGTCTTTGGATATTGATATCTGGATTTTGAGGCATTTCTTGGCTTCGCGAAAGTTTTGTATACTTGACCTCGAGTGTTAGACTTGGTGAACGACTGACAAGCCAGCATCCAGATTCTTCCGGACACGATCTTCCGACACAACACGCCTGTCTTTCATCAGGCCTTTCGAATGCCAAGGTCTACTATACATAACCTTTGCGAATCCAAGCAAGGCATCACAGTCAGAGATGCCAATCCAACTTACTACACGGTGGTAGCCTTGCTCAGTGTTTTTGGAATTGACATCTGGATTCTGAAGTATTGCTTGGCTTCGCAAAGGTTATGTATACTAGACCTCGAGTGGAAGGCTTGATCAAAGACTGGCAAGCCGGCATCAAGAGTCTTCTCCGACATGATCTCCTGATGCACACATCTGCTCGACATCAAGCCTTTCGAATACCGAGGTCTACTATACATAACCTTTGCGAATCCAAGCAACGCATTAGAGTCAGAGATGTCAATCCAACTTACTACACGGGTGGCAGCCTTGCTTAGTGTTTTTGGAATTGACATCTGGATTCTGAGGCATTGCTTGGCTTCGCAAAGGTTATGTATAGTAGACCTCGAGTGGAAGGCCTGATGGACGACCGATGTGTCAGAAGTCTTTGTCGCTGTCTGCTTTTCTGTGTGGTTTTCCATCTTCTCGTGGCAGGAAGAGGTTTTTGGGTTGGAGGGGATTGAGGGAGGACTCTGTGGATTGACCTTTGTATGTATTGTTCAGACAGGAGAAGAAGAGAATATCTTGGATCTTTAAAATACATTTTCCCAAAGCAAGCCATATGATATAGTATGACAGGAGGTGGCTGATGTCTACTCAGCAGCACCAAGATGAGATCTCGTCTATAGAAACAGTCGAGTTGCGATGAGATGATCGGCATTTTCGGGGAACTCCAGACACCGTCGGGCCAGATGGAATGAATGGGTGGGGGAGAAGTAGGGATATGGTACATGTCGGAGAAGGTGGTGGCCAGTATGGGGTTCAGACGATGCTGGGTCTGGTGAGGGTTGTTTATTTCTTGTTGCGGTCGGCCTGGGCCTTGAGGTACTTGGCGATGAGCTCCTTCCTGTAATGGCGGGTAATTAGTATCGTTGCAATGGGGTGAGCTAATATGGTTGATCACGTACTGCACTTGCGGAGGAGCCTTCTCGTAGTGGCTGAACTCCATAGTGTATTCACCCTTGCCCTGGGTAGCAGCGCGAAGGTTGGAACTGAAACCGAACATGCCATTCAGACTGCAGTCGGCGTAGATGGTGAACTCATCGACACCAGTCTCGGTATCGTTGATGGTAGCGCCGCGCTTGTTGAGCAGGGCGATCACATCACCCTGGAACTCTGACGGGGCGGTCACCACGGTCTTCATCAGAGGCTCCAGCACAGACGGGTTGCTCTCCATGAAGGCCTTGCGGAAGGCCTGCTGAGTGGCATTCTTGAAAGCCATTTCAGACGAGTCAGTCATGTGGGTGGCGCCGTCGTTGATGACCATGCGAGTGCCCAGCACCTTGTGGCCGATCAAGGGACCCTTCTCGCAAGAGAGGTTGAATCCCTTCTCGCAAGCGTACAGGTACTTCTCGGAGATACTGCCTCCGACAATCTGCTGCTCGAATTGGTTGTCTTCGAGCGCGCCAGTCGGCTCCATCCATCCCATCACACGGGCGTAGTCACCAGCACCACCGGTCTGCTTCTTGAGCAGGTGGTCGAACTTGGTGTGGTTGCCAATGGTCTCACGGTAGGCGACCTGCGGCTGACCAGTCTCGCAGTCGACACGGTACTCACGACGCATGCGCTCCACGTAGATGTCCAGGTGAAGCTCACCCATACCGGAAATAATGGTCTGCTCGCTCTCGCTATCGTAGTGAACACGGAAGGTCGGGTCTTCACGCTGGAAACGGGCCATGGCCTTGGAGAAGTTGGCCGCGTCCTTGGTCTGTTTGGGCTTGATAGAGAGCGAGATGACAGGCTCGGGGACGAACATGGAAGACATGCTGTAACCCAGCTGACCATCAGTGAAAGTGTCACCAGACGCACAGTCGACGCCAAACACAGCGCAGATTTCACCAGCACCGATCTCGCTGACTTCCTCCATCTCGTTCGAGTGCATGCGCACAATACGGGGCACCTTGACCTTCTTGTTGTTGCGGGCATTGAACACGTTGGAGCCCTTGCGGAGAGTACCCTGGTACACACGGATGTAGGTCAATTGTCCAAAGTTGCTCTCTTCAAGCTTGAAAGCCAGGCCAACAAAAGGGAGGGCGTTGTAAGGGACAAGCTTGACCGAGGCTTCGTTACGCTTCTGGTCAAGCGCAAGGTTCTCGACCTCTGAGGGGTTCGGGAGGTAGTCGACGACACCGTCCAGCATGGGCTGAACAGACTTGTTGGCCAGAGCGGAGCCCATGAAGACGGGTGTGAATTTCAGGCTGATAGTAGCTCGACGGATGGCAGCCCTCAACTGATCTTCAGTGGGCTCAGTCTCGTCCAGGAACAGTTCGGCAATCTCGTCATCAACATCGGCAAGAGTCTCAATGAGCATGCTCCGACGCTCCTGAGCAACAGCCTTGACCTTCTCTGGGATCTCGTCGGTCTCCTTGAGTTCCTCACCACTCTCGCCCACGTTGTAGATAGCCTTCATGCGGATTAAATCTACGACACCCTCGAATTCGTCCTCCGCGCCAATGGGAACCTGGACAGCCGCGGCGGGCATCTTGAGCTTGTTGTTGATCTGCTCAATAGCCTTGAACGGGTTCGCACCCATACGATCCATCTTGTTGACGAAGGAGATACGGGGAACGTTGTAACGGCGCATTTGTCGATCGACGGTGATGGTCTGGGACTGGACACCCGACACGGCGCAGAGAATCATGACAGCGCCGTCCAGAACGCGCAGCGCTCTTTCAACCTCGATGGTGAAATCAATGTGGCCGGGAGTGTCGATCAAGTTAATGTGGTATTTCTGGTCATTGCCCTCCTTGTCCTTCTTGACCCAGTCACAGAAGGTGGCGGCAGACTGAATGGTGATACCCTTCTCACGTTCCAGATCCATGGAGTCCATCTTTGCTCCGACTCCATCACGGCCTCGAACGTCGTGAATAGCCTTGATTCGACCGGTGTAGAAAAGGACTCGCTCGGTAGCGGTGGTTTTACCACTGTCGATGTGGGCCTATACCGGTATCGTTAGACACGTTCAATAACGTAGAAGACTGCCAGTGAGTATATACCGCAATACCAATATTCCGCACTTTGTCCAGGCGTGCAGCCTCCACGGGGTCAAGGTTATCGATAATGGCGGCTTGGGACAGGGTCTCCGGGCTAGCGGCAGCGGCTTCGAGGCTACAGAAGAAAGGTCAGAGCAAGAACACAACAGCATCGCAAAAGTCCTAGACAACATACACTGCAGACGCAGTAGCAGAGGCATTGCGCCGTTGTTCCCATGTCCTCAAAACTGACTGATAAGCCGGCGCGACAACGGGAGACCGGAGAGCGGCCGATGAGACGAATCGCGAGTGCACAAGACCCTGAGGCTGGAAACGAGCGGTTCTGGTCAGACCAGACACTGCACGGTACTGCAACCGTGCAAGAGAAGGAGACCTCATGGCGACGGTCTGTTCACACCAGAATTGATCGAATCAAGACGGGTTGAATGCGCGCCTGTTTTTTCGCGAAAAAAAAAGTTCGGGGAAGCCAGGAACGCATCACGTGAGGGCTGGTTTGTCAGGGCCAGCGCATTACAATTGGCATTGAACAGCCCCAAAATAAGATGAAGAGATTCAAGACATTCTACTTGGGTTCACTAAGAGATAAATAAGGCGTACACCAGAGCAATGCCGATTTGAAGGGCGCAACGCGGGTGACCCGAGGGGTTGACATGGATATCATCGAGTTGGATTCAAAAGACCAATATTCCTAGTCCAAACTAATGTACATTTGTAAACCTATGCGCCGCTGGTTCCCAAGCCATAGAAAGATTTCTGGGCCGAAAATGATATGCAAACAATATGCCTTCGGTAGAGTCGAGACGAAGACCGACCATCGGGTCTACTTGACGAGCACCATCCTCTATTTCCCTTGTCGTTGCTTGTGCTTTGGGTTCTTCGAGCTGCAAGAAAATGCATGTCAGCATGAAGACTCACATCCGCGGGCAGCTTAAGCTAGAAATACTGAGTTGGACTTACCAGATGATATAGACACGGTTCTTTCGGCGAACCGGCTGGAATGAATAGTCAGCATCAAGACCAGACAAAAACCACAATGACCTCCTGATAGGACTGCCACATCCACAATGTCATACCTTGCACCCATCGCACAACCGCTTGACGGAAGACCGAGTCTTCATCCCTCGAACCTGCTCAACCTGCCGGACAGAACCGACTGCGCCTGCAACGGCATTGCTAGTCTGCGACTGGGAAGCTCGCAGCCTTGTCAGGCTGTTCCGAATCATATGCGAGAAAGGACGTATTGAGACACCCCCGGGAAGTGAGCGGCGGGAGACGGAGGGGAGGAATTGGCGGAGGGCCCTCGGGGCTCCGAGGACGGCGCGGAGGGAGAACATCGTTGTAATTGAAGCGGATGCTCGAGGCAAATGACTCGGAGGCACAGTTGCCTCACGTCTCGAGACTTTTGAATGGGAGAACTGGGGTTGTAGAGACGGCAATGATGCGGTGCTCCGCGGGTTCTCGTTTGTTGCCGAAGATTGTTGCCCGGAACTTTTGTATCGCCGAACGCCCGAGACTGCGGCGTTGATTGGCGGGTCACTGATCTACAAAGACAAGCACACTAATGAGTAGAAGGAACGGCGACAGGATTTGGATGATGGGATTGAGAATGGTATATTTTAGGATGAGCAAGCAGTGCATTGGCACAGAAGAATTATCATACAATCGAACCAAATCTCCAAGTCTATAGGGTCCAAACGCCAGAACGGGAATCGAAGCACACACAAGATGGTACTTTTGCCGCTAAAGAGGAATCAAGCATCGTCAACCATTCTAGTCATGCTGTTGGTGTCAGAAAGCAAAGAATGACACAGAGCTTAGCAACGAAGGAAAGTCTTGTAGGTGGGAGAGTCAGTATGCTCGCTGAAAGGGTAGCCCAGGTCCCGCAGGAACGCCTCGAGGTCGTCCTTCTCTGCGGCGGGACACTGGATACCGGCGAGCACCTTACCCACGTCGCCACCGTAGTTGCGGTAGTGGAACAGCGAGATGTTCTGGTTGGGACGCAGAGTTGTCAAGAATCTGGCCAAAGCTCCTGGCCTCTCGGGGAACTCGAACATGAAGAGGCGCTCGTCGGCCACATCACAACGGCCACCAACAAGGAATCGCAAGTGGCGCTTAGCAAGCTCGTCATCGCTCAAGTCGTGGGAGGTCATGCCGCACCTTTCCAGCTCCTCCATGATCTTGGCCAGATCTTCGCGGCCAGTGTGAGCAGACAGCGAAATACCCATCAGGACATCGGCAGATTCCTCACGAGCGTAACGGTAGCTGAAGGCCGTTACAGCATGAGGAAGGACGATCTCGACAAGCTTGCCAAAAGCACCGGGCTTCTCGGGGATCTTGACACTGAGAAGGGCCTCCTTGCGCTCGCCGAGAGCGGCACGCTCAGCCACGAAACGAAGACGATCAAAGTCCATGTTGGCACCGGACGTGATAGCAATAAGCTCGCGACTGGTATCAGGACTCGGGTTGTTGGCAATGTATTTCTTCAGACCGGCAAGACCCAGTGCACCAGCGGGCTCAATGACGGAGCGAGTATCCTCGAAAGCGTCCTTGATCGCCGCGCAGATCTCATCGGTGGAGACCTGGATGACCTCGTCGATCACCTCCCGACTGACACGGTAGGTCTCCTCACCCACAGACTTGACTGCGGCGCCATCGGCAAACAGCCCAACCTCCTTCAAGAAAACCCGGTGTCCCTCATCCAGTGACTGGGCCATGGCGTTGGCGTCGTACGCCTCAACGCCAATGACCTTTACTTGAGGCGCAATGCGCTTGAGGTACACTCCAATACCAGCAATCAAGCCGCCACCGCCAACACCGCAGAAGACCGCCTCCAACTTGTCCAAGTTCGCCTGGCGTAGCAGCTCCATACCAATGGTACCCTGACCAGCGATGACGTACGGGTCGTCAAAAGGCGGGATGTTTGTGAGACCGTGTTGTTTCTCCAACCGGTGCGCCTCCTCCTTTGCGGCGTCGAAATCGTTGCCGTGGAGAACGACACTGCCTCCCAAGCGAGCGACGTTCAAGTGCTTGATGGCGGGGGTACCGGAGGGCATGACGATGGTTGCCGGGATTCTCAGCTTGCGAGCAGAGTACGCCACGCCCTGTGCGTGGTTTCCAGCAGAGCAGGCAATGACACCCTTCCACCGCTGCTCCGGGTTCAGGTGAGCCATCTTGTTGTATGCGCCACGAAGCTTGAAACTGAAAACAGGCAGCAAGTCTTCCCGCTTGAGAAGGATCCGGCTCTCGAGGCGGTTGCTCATGTTAACGGCATGGTGAAGCGGGGTTTCGTCGACAACATCGTAAACACGCGAAGTCAGGATCAATCGTAGGTACTAGTATCCGCATGGACACAGGTTAGCATGGAAGAAGGAGGATCCGCTTAAAGCTGTGACTTACGTCTGGGTATCCATTGGGGAGCAGGAAGGTCTCAGGGATGCCCCAGTTCGGAGGCAACCCAGCAAGTCGCTGTGAGCGCTCTGAGGGAGGTGTCGGGGCGGCGGTGTATTCAGTCAAAGCCAGACCACTCATTTTCGGAGTGACGGGAGTGGCGGCCCCATTGCCATTAGTGACGGGCTCGTCAGACATGTTGGTTGGAAAACAAGGAGCCTGCCCGAAGTCCGAAAACCCAGAGTGCAATTGCTCGAGAGATCGAAGGGAAATTCTCGTTTGTCACAGTGACTCTTTTTTCTTGCGGAGGCGGGACACCGTCACATTATGTCATCAGCCCTGGGCCGGAGCCCTAACAGGCTTAGATCTATAGACCGGTCCTGAATGGAATAATTTGGAATAGATCAGCGGTGTAGATGTGAAAGGACATTCTAAGGGCATAGACGCATGTTGGGTGGGAGTTGAAGATATGCAGGTGTCGGGAAGGAACTGAGAAAGACGGAAGTACCGACATGCCCGAAGCAGGTGCAACAACCTGCGGCAACCGTAGAGCCGCCTGATAAAAAGGCGACTCCTGACCTATGAAATAGAACAAACCTTGAATCCTGGAGCTTATCTCCCTGGACTGTTGTTTATTTTGATTCTACTTTGGTGATCATTTCGCGACGGCAATCTTTCTAGCCCTATTTGTGAAGTAGACCGAAGAATTACATTCATTTTATGATAGAAGCATATAGTGCGGGCGAGAGAACCCTATAAGTCCTGAATTATCCGGAAGACCTATTCCCACCCAAACTTTTGCGAGTAGTCAGTGAATAGTTGGCTAAACGTTTGGATAAACCTCTTTTGACTTCAAAGTCCAAGCCAATACTATATCGTCGAAGACAGATTTTGAGCAAAAATGCAAGCCAAAAGCACGAAACCCGGTAATATTCTAATAAGTAGACCATACTGAATTGGATACAGATTGTTCCTGGGGTGCCATCTTCCGCCGTTTTACACGAAGTCCAAGTGACGATATTGAAGTCTACTGAGAGGCGATGGTCAGCTTCATCGCTGGCGGATGACGAGACAGGATTGCGAGTGGCTTGGAGGTGATAAAAAGTCTCTAATTGTTTGATTCACTTCGGCTTCGTCGCGATCTTGGGGTCTGGTGTTAAAGTAGCGGATGAAGAAGTTGAAACCCTGCTCGTTCTTGCCCTTGAAGTCAAAGATTCGTGAAGCTCAGACAACTAAGGTACCAAAGGTGATATGTAGCTTGTAAGATACCTCCACGCCGTGGGCCGAAGAGCGAGATAACTATGGATGAATACTCGATTGATGGCTATAGAATTGGTATACAATTGGAGGTCTCACCTGGGTATCTGAGCATCAAACCATGATCAAAAGGCTCGGTTGCAGATAAAAAATCGAGCGCCACGAGTCCCAACTTAACATCACTATTGCACGTTTGCTAAGAGGAAAGTCAAATAAAAGATTAACATCAAACGAGCAAGAGGGCAGCTAAACATGAACACATCAGATGGAAAAATATGGAAATCTCGCTTCGTTGTTGATCCGAACAACCTCCCTATGTATGCTTCTGATGCGTTTCAAAATACTTGACGTCATAGGGTAAAGACGCCCTTGCACTGAGACCAACGCAGGATGCTCACTTTATATGATATCATCGACCTAAAGCCTTTGCGCATATCTCTCCCTGTCAATATCAAACACCTTCAACAGCCAAACAACCAAGCACATAGCCAGCCTACCACACAACACACTCGCTACGACCATGGCTCGCATCTTCATCACCGGATCCAGCGACGGGATTGGCCAAGCGGCCGCCAAAATCCTCGCAGACCAAGGCCACTCAGTCGTGCTACACGCGCGCAACGCAGACCGCGCCGCCTCAACACGACAAGCCGTCCCCAAAGCCGAGGCCGTGCTAGTCGGCGACCTACGCTCCATCGCCGAGACCAAGAAACTAGCCGAAGAAGCCAACGCCCTCGGCAAGGGCCCCTTTGATACAATCATCCACAATGCAGGCATCGGGTACGGCGCCACCTCCAGCCGGGAGATCACCGCAGACAAGATCTCCGCCGTGTTTTCGGTCAACACTTTGGCGCCGTATATCCTCACCTGCTTGATGGAGCGGCCTACGGCGCGGCTGCTGTATATGAGCTCGGATAGCCATTATGGTGGGGATGAGACGCTGCGCAATGTGACGCAGTCGCATTCATATAGTGATAGCAAGTTGCATGATACGATGCTTGCGAATGCGTTTGCCAGGCGCTGGGGTGATAAGATTCAGGTGGTCAGTATGCATCCTGGCTGGGTGAGGACGAAGATGGGAGGCTCCATGGCTCCTGGAGGTATGGAGAAGCCGGCTAAGGCGTTGGCTGAATGGGCTGTTGGGAAGGGGCCTTTGGCGAGCTTGAGGAGTGGTGCGTTTTTCACGACGAGGGGTGAAGAGTCGCCGCATCCTGGGGCTGGCAATGTGAGCAAGCAGGAGGAGCTGTTGAGGATTTGCAAGGAGGTTTCTGGTGTTGATATTCCGGCGAACTGAGGGTCCAGACAGGACTTCTCAGCACACCGTACATAGTCTTGAGACCGAATACATATCCATCCAGTCTTTCATGTCACTGGAGAATGATCTCGAGAGGAGCAGGCCCAGATCAGGCATTGTAGCTCAGGTGCATGTTGTGGAGATGACCGTCATCGATTGCACTTCCTCCGGAATGAAAGGCAAGTCAATCGTGTACAACAAGAAACACTCCAAGAGTCTCCGATGTCAATGTCAAATCAAATATGTACGAATTTGTGATCAGATCCCCGATCGCGGCGATGCAAAGAGGTGGTGATCGAGGTTGAGTTGGATGGATGATGGCCTTTGGCCCGCCCGAGAAAAACTCCTTGGCATCTCGCGACGTCATGCTCGACTGAACAACTCTCGCGTGCCGTTGACACTCACCATCAGCCACCTCCGATCGAGTCGGAATCGCCGTCGAATCCCTCTCGTACAGACGCAAAGGCCTCTTCACCTGCACCGGCGACCTCAAGACCACCCGACCGAGCCGATTATCCCGAGCGCGACCGTCCGGCGCACACAAAGCATCACCACCAATCTACGCATACAACAGTCCTCGGTCACCATGAACCGCGAGCCTATGCCGTCCTCGTTGGAGGGCAACCCGTACGTGCGCCGCTGTCTCCGACAGCTTGAACGAAGTGGCAACAGGGCTCGGAAGAAGCAGGAGACCACAGCTAACACATTGATCCCACCAGTCAATTCAAGGAGGAAACCGGCCTTCAGAAATTTACGCGACGGCTGAAGGAAGAGCCACTGATTCCGCTAGGTACGTGCACCATCATCAGTATCTGAATCCAATTCCAGGACGAACAAGGCTAAACAAATCCCGAATTCTACAGGATGCGCCGCGACATGCTACGCCCTCTACCGCGCCTACCGCTCCATGAAAGCCGGCGACTCGAATGAAATGAACCGCATGTTCCGCGCCCGTATCTACGCACAAGCATTCACACTCGTCTCGGTCGTGGTGGGCGGGATGTACTTCAAGACGGAGCGGCAGCAGCGGCGGGAATTCGAGAAAGCCGTGGAGGAGCGGAAGGCGCAGGAGAAGCGCGACGCGTGGCTACGGGAGCTGGAGATTCGGGATAAGGAGGATCGGGAGTGGCGGGAGCGTCATGCTGCTATTGAGGCTGCGGCTAAGGAAGCTGGGAAGAGGTCGTCGCCGCAGGAGCCTGATGCGGCCCGCGCTGCGATCGAGCCGGCGGATGAGAAGAGGGTTGGGGTTTTGGATACTGTTAGGCTGCTTGTGTCAAGGGGGAATTGAACTATTAGTCAAAGAGGATTAAGTCAGGGCCTACTTGGCCTCGGACTGGTGGCACGTGTAAAATAGTCATAGGGCGGATGGTCTTGATGTTTGGACTTGTATATAACTGGCTACAATCTCCATTATGCATATCTGATCTTCAATTATGAGGACATCTGAGATCATAAACAAGTCACACAATCCCTCAGTGAATATTGATCAGGATTGTACTACTGAATTACTTCATCTTGAAGTTTTCTCTCCCTCTGCAAAACTCTGCAGTTCGTGTTAATCGAGAACTCCCGATGAAAGCTCTTTGTGGCGTGATGGTTCTGCACTGACTACTGAGCATTGTCCCGTATCGGCCTGGCGGCATTGAAATCACAGTGATGGACACTGATTTTTACTCCGTTAAGAGTAGTTCTCTTTAAGAGTTTGCTGTGTCAAAGGAACAGTCGGAGGATCCGATCAAAATCATCACTGATCGACGGCCTCGGTTTTCATGTGAGATCGACAGTCGGCGTCATAGACTCGAGCAACGACTCTTTATGCGTGATCTGCATGAGTAGATCCTAAAATTGAACTGTGAATGATTGCTGATAATTGCTCCTGAAGTTCTTTCAATATAGTCAAGAATTGATAATGTAGATGAATGGTTCAGGAGTAAAACCTGGGGAAGTAGTTCCTTGATACGTGCCGAGGTACACTGTAGTTCGCAAGCACAACCACGTTGGGAATTTTTCGATCCACCAGAGCTCCTTCTCTTCCTCCTATGATTCATTCGATAGACTTCTCACCCTGTCGGTATTCCGTAATCCACCACCGGGTCGTTTCCGTGTCGGCGTTGGATGGTCTCTCCGACACCCTAGGCAGGCACTAGGAACTAGATCATGACGTCTCGCCACTGATCATGGCCGAGGCCTGTTCCTCTGAGGTCGCCGCAGCAGTATAAAACTCGGTGGACACCCTGTTGGGCTGAAGTGGATCTACATTTTCTCCATCCCCTGCGATTTTACCACGCCAGACACCAGCTCTGTCTTCAATCACTTCAATCAGCAAGAGAACCCCGAAAGCACTTCAATACACTCGCATCTGCCCAACATGTTGTCCTGGGTCTATCCCCTCCGCATCGTCCAGGCTATCTTCGCCCTGGCCACGATTGGCGTGACTGCATACGGTTCGTCGCGCCACCACCGTCTCTCCCAAGCGAGATCCTAACATCTCCCAGTCATTGGCACCCTGTACGACCAATGGTCCTTCTCAAACACCATCTACTACATGCTCTTTAACGGCTGCTGGACAACCGCCGTTGCGGTCCCCTACCTGGGCCTGGCACCCATCTGGCAGCCGCGCCTTTCGCACGAATTCGTGATTCCCGCCATCGAGATCATCACCATGTGCCTCTGGCTCAGTGGCTGGATTGCCCTGGCTGCTCAGATTCCCAGTCCCAGTGCCTGCACCTACCCCAGCTGCCACGGTCTCCAGGCGACTATCACCGTTGCCGCTGTTGAGTGGTGAGTTCATCCTACCAACGGACTACTACTAGCATCACACAATACTGATGTTTCCCAGGGCCCTGTTCCTCTTCACCAACGTCTTCGCCGTCCTCGATGTCATCAACTCGCGCCGAAACCGAAGTGACCGCAAGGCCCGCAGCGAGGCCCAGAGCGAGCAGCCGCCTGTTTCAGAGGTGACCTCTGGCGAGCAGGCTGTCTAAATACGTCTCCGATGTGTTTCGTCTTTCTCCAGGCGCAAATCTGTTTGTTATCGGCAAAGCGACCTAATACCCTAATCGACGGCGCTTTTACTCGAATCCACGGGTGGATCTACGGTGAATTGGTCTACGATTGATGTGTCTCTACACGATGTGTACATCTACATGATGAACTGTCCTATACGTTCCAACGCATTATAATACGATAATGGTATTCCTCACGACAAATCATCCAAATAGCACGCGCTCGCTACTCTATGCTCTATGATGTCTGCGCATCGATAAGAATCTTGCAATGCTGGTCGCGATGATCAAGCAGCTCCTGGAACCCCTTATCCACGGCTTCACTGAGCTTGATCTTAGCCGTGATCATCTTCTCCGGCTTCAATTGACCTACACACCATCAGCACATGCCCGTCCTTACAAGCCCAGGTCAAGATCCAGACACAACCAGATAAGCACTCACCATAATTCAACGCCTCAATCACATCCCGGAACGACGTCTCATCATACAACGCCGCCCCCATATAATTCACCTCCTTATACGTCAGATCATTCACCATAACAGCCGGCTTCTTCTCCCAAACAGCAATATTGACAATCGTTCCATGCACCCGCGCAGCAGGAATAACCCCGTTGAGCGCAACCTCCACCCCCGCCGTATCAAAAATCACGTCCACGCCTTTATTGTCTGTGATCTTCTGCGCTGCCTCGGGGATATCGACTTCCCGTGGATCGAGGATATCAGTCGCACCGTAGCTTTTCGCCATTTCTTTGCGGTTGTCCATTAGTTCCACGACGAGGATCCGCTTCGCGCCTTGCAGCTTGAGTACTTGGATTACCCCGATGCCGATAGGGCCGCCGCCCAGCACGAGCACCGTGTCGTTGAATTTGAAGGGGGAGATGTTCACGGCGTGCCAGGCTACGGCTAGTGGCTCGATCAGGGCGGCTGATTCGAGAGAGACGTTGTCTGGGAGTTTGTAGTAGTGCTCTGCTGGTGCGACGATGTGGTGGGCCATACCGCCGCCGTAGCCTTTCAATTGCATTGTTAGTACGTTCTGCATGATGCGGTGTGATATTGTCACCTACCGCTTAGCCCGATGAACCCGATATTCTTGCAGCAGTGCTCACAGCCCTGCTGACAAGCCGAGCAGCTCTCGTCGAAGATGGTCGGTCGAACGACGGCGCGTTGGCCGGGAGCGAGACCCTTGACACCTTCGCCGACTTCTTCGATCGTGCCGCTGAATTCGTGGCCCATTGTGATGGGCGTCGTCTCGCCCGTAATCGGGTGCTTGTCTTTTGGGATTAAGACGGGACCGGACGTGTACTCGTGGAGATCTGGTGGATGTTAATATCGAGTCGCGAAAGTAGCAGTGTTGATGATGGGCTTACCGCTGCCACAGATTCCCACGAAGGCTGGTTTCATCTAGTTAATGTCAGTCAAACTGATTCTGAAGCTGATGGAATTCATCGCAGAGCTCGAAATACCTTCACCTCGCCTTTCCCACATCGCGGCTCATCAAGATGCTCGACGCGGATATCGCCGCGTCCGTGAAAGCGCACAGCTGTCGCAGCCATTGTTGTCTAGCACTACTTGGAGGAAGCTATAACTGTATCTGATAAGAACTATGGTTCCGAGGAGGAAAACATTGAGCTCTGTTCCAGCAAATCCTTTTAACAAATAACAAAGAAGTCACTGAATCATCGGTGGCAAGCTAGCAGGAAAAGTCGCGATTACAAAACGCCAGGACGAATTCACCTGAGAATCCAATCCTTGACAGGCTTCAGAATTCCATCTCAAGCCGCAGACTAGGTACATCCAGGACCCTCGACGTTACTCTGACGTCGAATGATCAGCCCAGCCGGGACTGGGGTATTAGTTTAGACTGAGGGGGATGAAAGCTATAGATAGATCAGTAGTACTGCCTGGGGTACGGGATACCAGTTCCACCCGTTCCAGAAGGACTGTTCTCGTGACATTGCCCTCTTATCTAGGTCGCGGATTAAATCATACTAACATCACTGAGATTGTGATTCTGCCGTGTAGTTTAGTCAGATGAATGTCGATTAACTAGTTAGAAGAGTAGGTATACTGTCAATCTCCACGGAGACGTGGAGCTAAACCAATTGCATCCGGATATCGTTTCAGTCAATCATAACGGTCCGGGATCTGGGTGTTTCCCCGCTCGGGCTCTGGATACGTCATCGATTGCGGAAAAGGCTGCCCTTGCTGTTGAGATTTTGCATGGGGTTGTGAATGTGGTTGCGGTTGTGGCTATTGTAGGTGGTCGGGCTGTTGTTGCCACTGCCACTGCCACTATACATATCCCGGGGACTACCTAATTCGGAAGCTTAATATTTGGACAACTTTTTTTTTTTTTTTTACTTTTGAATTGTGATTTACAGCAGGGACGCTAGCTGTTCATGCTGATCATTCATATCAATTGACTTTGTATTTCCTGCCCTATTCTACTACATCACAACCCGCCAAAAGTACCATCATGCCATGCCATCCTCATAATCATACTCATAATATCACATGTGGTTCACTGCAAAGCAGCTAGAAAGTAAAAAATAAGCTTATCCCAAGTCCATAGCATCAAGTTGGGGCGTCATTCCAGTCGAAACGCCTGATTTCTCATGGTATGACAGCACCTCCGCATACATGATCGTCTTCCACACATCGGCCGACAGATCAGCTTCCAGGAACGACCAGTCGCACTTCTCTGTTGCGGTTGGCTCGTCATTAGGATCGTGGTATGGTGCAAGATACTGCGTTTTCATGGCCTCGGCCGCTGAGCAGCGCCTATCGGGGTCGAGTTGGAGTAGTTTTTCCAGTAGAGCGGCGGCTATATGTTTGTTAGCATGATGACAGATCGTTCTCGAATGATTGCATACCTTTGCCATTGACTCCGGGAATAATCTTCGTCATCGGCTTGCGAGGTCGCTGCGGTAGCGAGCGGATGAAATTCAAAGTCTGTATTCGTCGATTAGCCATCCATCCCAATGCAAGTAAGGATCAGGAACACTCACATTCGGACTGGTAACATGCGAAATCACATTCTCCGGCGGCGTCCCCAACAACTGCGTAATAACACAGAACTGATCAATATGGTTCTTCCCTGGAAAAAGCGGTCGTCCCAGCAACATCTCCGCAAAGATACATCCCGCGCTCCAGATATCGACCTTCTCATTGTACCGGCGCCAGGTGAGCATGATCTCTGGGGCGCGGTAGTACCTCGTCGAGACGTAGCCGGTCATTTGGCTCTCCTGGACGCGGGCGAGACCGAAGTCGCAGATTTTTAGGTCGCAGTTTTCGTTGATGAGGATGTTGCTTGGTTTTAGGTCACGGTGGATGACACCGGCTGAGTGGACGTATTTGAGGCCGCGCTGAAGATGTTAGGGTTGGATTGGATTGGATTGGGTTGGGAGGTGAGGTGAGGTGGTGACGCACCATGATTTGATAGATGAAGTATTGGCTGAATTGTTGGTCGACTTTCTTTGTTTTTAGGAGGGAGTGGAGGTCTGTTGCCATGAGGTCGGTTACAAGGTAGCTTCGGGATGTTAGCGAATTGGTCGACTGGCGGTGTGGGAGAAACATACATGTCCTCGGATGGAGAGATGAATATGTCGTTCAGGTGGATAATCTGTACACTGTTAGTACTCAACTCAGAATGTAGCAGCAGACCAAAACGCACATTCTCATGTTGAAGCTGTTTCAGCAATTTCACTTCACGGTGCATATGTTTCGCAATGTTATCAGTCTTGAATGGGTCTGCCAGCTTCTTGACTGCAACAGTCTGGTTTGAAATTTGATCTTTTGCAGAACTAGAAGTTTGTTAGCTATTGATCGAGCCGAAGAGCTCCGGGGGTTCATACCAAACAAGTCCAGAGACACCCATTCCCACGGGCTCCAATTGAGTGTATCTAACCAACAAAGCTCAGTACAGCTTCTAACAGGCATATAGGATGCCAGGAATATCTAACCTCTCCGTAGTGTCAAATGCGACACCCATAATATCCTTCCGAGAGAACTGGGCCATTTCCTGGCCCAGGGATGGCGTGTGGCTCGTTGACTTAGACATGGTGATTCAAATCAGTGAATAGTTGTTTCTGCTCTAGTACCACGATTTGAAAAGCTCCCGGCAAATGATCTGGTATATTCGCCACATTGAGTATCTTTAGCAGAAAGGTGTCGATTAGAAGAGTTGCGGAAAAATGATGCTGATATATTGACAGGCATTAGATTCACGCGCTGCTACGCGTGATCCCGGTGGCGATAATCCGGCCGTGACATCAGTGGCTATGGAGACGAGCAGCCAACCAGATTACAATATCAAGGCATTCTGCGATTGCCTTGAAGCCTGAGGCGAAAGGTACATCTCGATGTACTTGCCCCACAAAAGCTTCGTCTGATATCAAGCGTGATTGGGCGCTTAAAACATCCGGGCCAACTGGAGCTGCTATCAACATGTTCTTCTCCAACTACCCCGACATCGACATCGACTTAATAATCTTCGTGCGAGCCAAGCAAGTTTTGGGTCCCGCGGAGACGGGTGATTGTGATGGATGTAGGATGCTTCCTCCAGACATCGTGAATGGCTGATAGACGTGAATATCGCAGTCCTTGTGACGGTGCAACGCTCGACTCAAACTTCGATAGCGCGAGCTCACCCGATATGACACATCAACTCGTTGCTTTCATTGGATGGAGCTCCCATCCGCCCTTCATCTGATGTGTTGATCTCCACAGGTCCCCTTTGCGATGATCGTCGTGGTGTTTCTGATGAACGTGGTTCTGGATCAAGCCGCTCGCGCGGTGGAACTCTGTCCATTCCCGTTTCCACTCCCAGCTAAGGTAGGTACTTTCGTTACGTGGATGACATCAAGAGAGTAAATTTTGTCAATTCGTCGCTCGTCAATCACATCACATATTGTCACAGACTGTGTAGTAGAACATAGAGAAATGAGAAGCCCGCTTCCATATCTTTACATGTCAGGCACATCCACGAAGCTATCGAAGATGCCCTCGGGATATCCCTCGTAGACAGTCGCATCCGTAGGCATGGGCCCCGAGCTAGTATCTATCCCGCCCTCCGCGGCGACAGCTGCAACTGCACCTCCCGCATCGCCCACAGACCCATCGGAGAAGGTACTAACCGAGAAGCTCGGCGAGGGACACTTCAGCGGACTGGCATTGCCATCCAGCACACTCTGGGTCATCTTCGCCAGCTGCATATCGATCTGCCGGTCGTCGCATTTGGCATGCTCGAAGATCCGGTTTTTCAGGTGCCAGATCTCCTCTTTCAGACAGTCCACCTCGGCGAGGAGGGAGTCGCGTTTGGCCGTTTCATTGTCCAGCACGTGCTGGATCTGCTCGTGCTCGCGCTTCTTCTTTAGACGGCATTTGTTGGCGGCGATGCGGTTGCGTTCGAGGTGTCGTGCGCGCTCGGGGCTGACGTTGTCGCGGGGTACAAGGGGTCTGGAGGATCGTCGGGTCTTTTTGTTGGGTTGCGGTGGCTGGGGTTTGAACTCATGGTCTGTTGTTGGGAGGGTGGAGGAGGTTGAGTGTTGTTTTTCGTGGAGCGTGCGGATTAAGGCGTCTTTTTCGCTGCGGGAGATGTTGAATGGGTTGACCCAGTATTGTGTTGGGTCGATTGAAAGGAATCCGGGCTGATTATTGGGGGGGAAGATGCTGTTTGCGCTTGCGATGTCTACCATTGTAGCCATCTGGGATATAAAATGTTCACCGTTCAATCGATGGTGATTCAAGAGCTGGTAGCTGTGTGTATGGGAAAAAAACGTCCGGGCATCAACACCGGTGGACAGTGAGGTTATTATATACCGGGCAGCAGCCAAGACGTAACAGGTCGAAGCCCGAACCACGAATCCCGAAAGAGTCGACAACCGGATTCTGAACTCGACCAGAACTGAGCTCGCGGCCCAGGGACAAACGCGGGGACTCGCCACCAAGCTCTTTGGCCGGGTCTTTCAGCCGCTGAAAGCCTGACACATCCCATCGAGCAGGGGCTGCCAAAGCAAGAGCGACACTGTCAAATCGATTGGCAGATTCCCGTCAAACCGGTAGATGCCTTGGAATCCTGATCCCAAAGCCAACGGGATGGACCAACAGTTCCCCGTTTTCAAGGCGAGACGATGTGGATGACGAGGGAATACACGCGGACGCCGTCCTGGGCTGGTCAAAAGGTCCTTGCAGGTGTATTTGGTACATTTGTACATTTGCTACATGACTGCTGGGTGGATGACGAACATGAGTCCCGGTGGCGAATCGGGGTACTTGCACTCGACGATCGCAGATCATTGTGTAGAGATACACAAATGAGTCTAAATCACAAGAATGACACGGGATGTCCGTTCTAGAATGGGCAGGGGATTTGTCCTGCTTTGGGTCGGGCTGAATGGCAGATCGTGGTGATATCATCGAGTATGTATGATATCCATCCGAATATCATGTGGAGAACGGGACTGCATACATATGGCCATTTGATAGGAGATCGTTATTCCGGATGATTTTCCCGGACCACTATTTGTTGTGTCTCCGAGGAGAAACAGTGAATAGCATTGCTATGATGTTGGGACAGCGATCATTTCATCTGCTTTTGTTCAAATGAGTGAATGCTCTCTGGACGTTATGATGTAGCATGGGATGGATTCTGGTTGCGAATAAGCCACAACATCAGCCATCACCAAGGGACTACTCAACTCAATCTGTCTATTAGTACATACAGAGAGAGACTTTGAGTTGAAGCTTGCGCGGCTTGTCCACCGACCCTCAACCTTAGTACCAGTTGCCCGTTTGAGCCGCCGACGCTCCTATGATGCATATGGTCCCCGAACGGAGGATCAGCACCTTGCAGTTCATTCACACTAAACAGAAAAAAAGCAATCTCAACCCTACATAGGGTTCTAGTGCCATATGGCCTCGTTGAAGATCGTGGTCAGATCTATGGACCCGAGCATGCAAGCTCCCTTGGAACTAGTTTGTTTATTGTACACTCACAAGATCAGACAAGGAACCAAGTATTCATGGTAAAGAGATAAAGAGACTGGCTCCTATACAATCGTATCAGTCACCAAGTAACTGTCTCGGACGAAAAGAAGACCCAATCAACATGCCGCCAATGACAGTTAACTACCCAGCAACCTGCTCGTCGATATACCGTCTCATAGTCTCAAACTCAGATTTCCCTGTCTTCAAGCTGTCAGTCATAACTCTCGCACCAAACAAGAGATACCATGGCATGACGTACTGAGATCAAGTACCGGATATGTGTCTGGAGAATCACATCAAATAAGCTTACTTCATCTCTCGGGAATAACTCGGAAGGATATGGAAAACGTACCAGGTCAGTTACCTCGCGCTGTCGCTCAAACTCCTGCCGCGCGTAGGCATGTAGTTCATCCCGTGTCGACGAGGGGGGTATCTCTGCCAGAAACATGAGTGGCTGTCTGTGTTCAATTCAAGGGCGTGGAACAAGCATACTATTCAATGCTCGGACAATTTCACGCCATAAGGACAGCACACGTTGTCGTTGGATGAACTATCGCTTTCGTTAGCATTGCAACTGTTGAGACACGTTTTGGTTTCGCGGTTTACATGGTCGAGACTGATTGCGGGCTTCTTCAGCCTTGAGGGCTGGCTGCGTGGTACAGCCGCGAGGAGGTGGAGAGAGGTGCGCATTTGGATGGAATCATGTCATGACTGTCTCTTTTGATGCAATATGTCCAAGATGGAGGTATTGTGTTTCTTGTGGACTTGATATTGCGTGAAGTGAGGGCGGTCGAGTTATTACGATAAGATACGGATCATGTGACATATTTGCCAATTTGGGCCATCTGCTAGAAGCTGTGGATGCGTGGTGTTTAAGAACTGATTCTTTTGTCTCAATTGCATGACTATATTTTGTCCAGTCTAAATTCAGTCTACATATCACATTAGAAAACTCATGCCTGCAGAGGCTCTCCCATGCCGCCAAAGGTCACGCTCTTGATAACCATGAACTCATCAATACCATACTTGCTGCCCTCACGACCGAAGCCACTCTGCTTGACACCACCGAACCTGGAAAAAAGTCAGAAAGATACTTGTAAAAAGCAAAGGAAAAAACTTACGGTGAAGCAACATCACTGATCAACCCAGTGTTGACACCAACCATGCCAACCTCCAAGGCCTCCGCAACACGGAAGATGCGGCGCACATTCCCGCTGAAGAAGTAGCCCGCAAGACCAACCTCAGCACGGTTAGCCAGATCCACAACCTCCTTCTCAGTCTCGAAGGGGAAGAGACCAGCCACAGGGCCGAAGGTCTCCTCAGATGCAATGAGCATCTCCTTGCTCATGCCAGTCAACACGGTAGGCTCGTAGAAGTTGGGTCCCAGCGCAGAAGCCTTCTGGCCACCAATAACCACCTGGGCACCCTTCGAGGTGGCGTCCTGGACGTGCTCGTGCACCTTCGCAACAGCGCGCTCGTGGATAACCGGGCCGTGTGTAATGCCCTCCTCGAAGCCGGCTCCGAGCTTAAAATCCTTCACCTTGGCGGCGAAGCGCTTTGCGAACTCGTCGTACACGCCCTTTTGCACGTAGATCCGGTTCGCGCAGACGCAGGTCTGGCCGGAGCTGCGGAACTTCGAGGAAATGGCGCCTGCTACGGCGGCGTCGAGGTCCTCCACATCGTCGAACACGATGAACGGCGCGTTACCGCCCAGCTCCCAGGAGACCTTCTTGATTGTCGAGGAAGACTGCTTCATCAACAGTCGGCCGACGTTCGTTGACCCGGTGAAAGACACCTTCCGCACCTCCGGGTGGGTAGTGATAAGCTCGCCCACAGCGGGTGTGTTCTTGGAAGCGGTGACAATGTTGACCACACCCTTGGGGATACCAGCCCGGTGAGCCAGTTCCGCCAGCGCATTGGCAGTGAACGGTGTCTCAGCCGGCGACTTAGCAACCACAGTACACCCCGCTGCCAGAGCCGGGCCGATCTTGCGGGTAATCATGGCAGCCGGGAAGTTCCACGGCGTGATCAGACCGCACACACCGACAGGCTGCTTCAGAGTCATCACGCGGTTCCCAGGCACAGTCGCCGGGATCGTATCGCCGTATGTGCGCGGTGCCTCCTCACTGAACCACTCAAAGAAGCTCGCGGCGTAGTTCACCTCGCCCTTGGCGTCGGCGAACGGCTTGCCGTTCTCCCAGGTAATCAGCTTGGCAAGGTCCTCCGCGTTGTCCATCATCAACTGGTACCATCGGCGCAGCATGCGCGCGCGCTCGCGGGCGAGGGTTGTGCGAAATTTGGGGAAGGCCTCCGAGGCGGCCTGGATGGCCTTCTCGACGTCGGCGGTATCGAGCTCGGGGCATGTTCCGATCAGCTTGCCGGTGGCGGGGTCTGCAGGTGTACAATATCATTAGCGCTGGATCAGTGGGTTCATGAGCAGGTTCATATCTTACCGTGGACTTCAAAAGTCTCGCCCGACTGAGCACCAACCCACTCGCCATTGACATATGACTTCTCAATGAAGAGGGATTGATCTTTCAGCTACACAAATTAGCCCAGAGTACCAAATCCACCAGCAGCAGACACAACTCACATCAGGCCTGCTGTGTCCCATGGTGTAGAGTCTCTTAATAGCGGGCGGCGGAGGAATAGCAAAGGGATATCGCGGACGAGAACGCAGCAATTGGCGCGAGACCGGACGGACGAGACGCTCCATTATAAAGGACGCTCGAGAGCGGAAGCGAGCGGGGGAGCCAGGGAAATGCTAACTCAGAGCAAGCAGGAAACGCGGGAGCAGGTCGGTCACTCGGTCGATCGGACAGATGTGCGGGGAGGAGAAGTTGGAGATGGTGTCTGCTTTCTTATAAAGCAGCCGGTTGATTGCGGAGGCCACTCGTGAGTGTTATATTATTTCTCAGAGAGGTTGTGATTGCCCTGATGTCCCGAGAAGCACCGAGGACGGACTTTGCGCCGACGTTGAGGGTCTGAAGCTCAGAAGGGAAGCTCCATGCTACGCGGGGGGTTTAATGTCATTCCGTTGACACCGTCCAACGGTCTATATGACTCTACGTCAAGGTCACTGATTGCGCACTCGTTTTTCTATCTAAGAGGAATAATTCTTCTTTTTCTTTCTATCTTCTATTTTCCAATGGTCATTTTGATTTCTCTTGCGATGAAACTGGATCTACACAAATTTGTGAAATTGAATTACGCAATGTATCGTATCCGGGAGGATCAGCCAATGAAGAGCTTGGATAGTTATATTTCGGCATATCCTACCAATGAAATGCATTATATTAACCCCAATTTGGAGATATCGTATTGGTATTACAGCCATTTACGATAACAAGAAAATATACAAAGTTAGGAAGGACCAGCCGAACTCGAACTAAAGAAAGATTCACATTGTCACGGGGTATATAGAGCGAGAACATCCAAAGACTTCATACATCACACTGGATATCAAGTACAAGATCAATCGCTAATTTCAATCACCTCCGGGCCCTGTCCTGGCTCACTCCGAGACCTCGATCTCTCCCGTTCCTGCGGATTGTACCCAGGATGAACCCGTCTCATATGCAAATTGAGATTCCACACCCGTGAGAAGCCATCCGTGTGCCGTGGACACAGTCGAAGCGGACAGACCAGGTCGGCCTTGCGGTGCTCGCCTCGACCCTTGCGCCGCTGTGTTGGTTCCCGCTGTTTTTGCGGACTGGACCTCTCGTGGCTGCTGTGACTTGGTCCACGTACTGGTGTCGCTGCTGCGTTGGAGGATGATGGGATAGCTGGGGCTGGAGTTGGGGCTGGACGGGAGCGAGATCGTTTGGCTTGCGACGGGGATCGCTCCCTGGACCGTCCTTTACGCTTGCGCGTGCGTATAGGCGGGGGTGTAGGGAGATCGGGATCTTCGCTCTCGCTCTCGACGTAGTGATATTCGTATGTGGAATCGGGAAGGCGAGCTCCTCTTTCCATATGGCCTTCACGGAAGACTCGGAATGTCATGTCCTGACCGAAGAGATCGGCGCAGCGGTTCGAAGCTCGCATCACGGCTGCCTGTGGAAGGCCGATCAAGGAGGCTATGCCCATGACCTCGCTCCAGTCGCGCAGAGCAAGCCTTCTTTTTGACCTGGTCGTAGGCTCATTGGTACCATCGTCGGTGGCGCGCGATCGGCCACGAGACTGGGATGCATCGCGCATGGCCTCGTCTTCTGTCTCTGGCCCGGTAGACGAATGCGCGCTGCGAGAGCGGCCGCTAGACGTCGTCTTGCCTCGTGCCCGCTTACGACCACGGGACTGGCTCCTTCCCCTCCTTGTCGCTGGCGATCGTGAACGGGAAACATCGGCGTCTGTATCAGAGAACGAGTCGCTTGAGTCATCCTGTTGACCACGACCATGCGTAGAATGGTGCAGCCCTGTCAGGACGCGCTCAAGCTGAGATATCACGTTGCGAGCAAGAGGCCGCAGCTGGTGACGGGTTTTATCATCGTCTGCCCGAAGTACCGGCCGAAGCCGTGATGTTTCGTTCGTCGCAGTCGCCCCCTTCTGGTCTTCGTCGTCCGTCACCGGTTCGGCGGTCTCCGCCCTCCTCGGGCGGGCGCTTCTCTCCTCATCGATCTCACCCTCCCGGCTTCTGAAAGTCTCTTTGGCATCCCTCATCATGCACGCGATGATCGACTCTTCCAGCTCGGCGCTGGGTCGAAGATCAGGCGGCGCACGTATTGTTTCAGGGTCGTCCAGTATGCGACGAACAATTTCATCTGGACGAGGAACACGAGATGCTGATAAAGGCCACGCCCCCCAGCGTTTGGGCACAGTAAACTTCTCTTGTCCCTCATTATCCTCCGCACCCAAGAAATCCAAAGATGCTCCCTTGTTTTTAGCGCGAATCACGTAGGAATTGTAGAGATGAGCTGCCAGGTCTCTCGCGCGAGCTTCAACTATGCCCTCATAAGCCCCTCGATCTTGCGCCGTGATCCTTCTGTACGTAGTCGCGTTCCCAGTCCACCGATTTGGACGTTCCACGCCCGGCGGCAGATCGAGACCACGGTCGACCACATAAGAAATCGGCATGGGCATATTTTTCGCCGGAGACTGTGACTTTTTGCGAGATCCCACTTCTCCCCCGGCTACAGTCGTCGGCGCCGGCTCATCGTCATTACTACCTTGGTAGCTCTCGCCATCAGAGCCATACTCAGGCTCCAACGGCCGCTCCCGCATGATCATGTCAAGTTCATCTTCATCGTCGGCTTCAGAGATGGCCAGATCCATGGGATCGGCTCCGTCGCCTGGTTCTGGGGCATCATCTTGCTTACTTGGCCCACCGAAGATGGACCATTGAGCTGCTTCTGGCTGAGATGAGGATAACGGGCCAACATCGCTGCTGGGCCCGCCGAATATCGAGCGAGCAGGCTGTGCTGACTGTGGAGGTAAGAACTGAGATGATGATGGCAGCTGGTGCTCTGAGAATGAGGACATGCCTCAATAACTGATGTTGGGGGTGGACAGCTCGCCCGGTTGAAGCATGTCACATAGATGCTGTTGCTGTTTCTGTGTTTGGATCGCGCTGTCTTCGCTGGTGATGATGGCCAAGCATCACGGGGATCTCCTTGGTGGTGTGATGGAGGTTTCTCCGGTCATTTCTTGACTTTGTACGGCGTGGAACGTTGTTGTCAAGTTCATCAAAATTTCGACCAGGTGGATAACTGATACGGTCACGTGATCTACGCGTTTATTGCAACGGCCCGCTCATAAGTCCATCAACTTTAATACTGATACTCAATTGATGACGATAAATTTGATTAACGTGAATCTTTCAACATGCATATACAGGACTATCCATGCCCAAACGCCAAACGAAAGCACACATGGTAATTTAGCACTTGCTATACCACTTATTTTTGGTCACCCTTCTCGAGCTTGCGGCGCTTC
This sequence comes from Penicillium parvum, assembly GCA_030035635.1. Classification (NCBI taxonomy): domain Eukaryota; kingdom Fungi; phylum Ascomycota; class Eurotiomycetes; order Eurotiales; family Aspergillaceae; genus Penicillium; species Penicillium parvum. The sequence continues at coordinate 1,332,650 of JAPJNL010000007.1, forward strand.
GACCGAAGTTTAGCAGCCTCTTCAGCCTGCTTCTTGTTCGAGTACATCATCTTCTCCAAGAGCTTGCGCTTCTTCCGGCTCATCATCATCTTCTGTCTCTCAAGCTCCTCATCTTCCTTGCGCTTCTTTGCAGCTAGCTTCTTAGACTGGGCAGACTTTTTAGAAGACTCGTCGGCAGCTCCGTTAGAAGAGAAGGGCAGACCGGCGGCTTCAGCCTCCAGCTCACGCTGGTGCTGAGTCCGAGCGGCCTCGTCGTCGTCTTCCGACTCGGATGCAGCCTCCTCCTCGAACCCGCCAAAGTCTTCCTCCTCCTCTTCTTCGTCGCTGGCGCTCTCGTCGTCATCGCTTCCGGCGACATCCATGCCTCCATCGATGGACTCATCCTCAGACTCGTCGACATCGGCGGCGGCCTTCTCCTGGGCGGGAGCTTCATCCTCCATCTCTTCATCGCTCTCCTCGGCATCCTCGGCCATCTCGGCCTCGCCCTCCTCTTCCTGCTCGGCCAAGGTGGCACGCGGGTCGTAACCGCCGCGAGAAGGCTTGACCCACGGGCTCAAGTGAGGTGGAAGAGTAGCTCCCGGGGCGTAAAGATCAGCACGAAGAAGCTTGCCCTCGTTGATACAGTCCCACACCCACTGGGGCTGGATGTAGGTACGTCCAGGAATACGGGTACCAGGCTTGACCTTCGAAACAGCACCATCCGCAGCAGGGATAGCAGGGAGAGACTCCTGCGGAAGCTGGGGTCGGTCGACAATCTGGTGAGTGATCCGCTGATCGGTCTCGTCATGGGTGAAAGCTCCGTCGCCCAGCACTGCGTCCCATCCGATACGCTTGCAGCCGAAGGCGCGCAGGATAAACTCGAGGGGTGCTTTGGGAGCTTCTCGAGAGATGTAGAACACGAAGGGAGAAAAGAGAGCTCCAGCCTCGTTGCCGCTCATGTCAGGCTGGGGAAGAGTGTCGGCTTCGGGGGCCGCGGGCTCGAATTTGTCAATGGCGTCGGTCGCCTCTTCGGTGGTATCGGCAGTCTGCTCGTCGTTGGTCTGATCCAAACCTGCACTCTTAATGACCTTGTCCACCTTGTCCTGGATCTCACGAGAAACCTCCTTGTTTGAGCTACCGTTCGTCTGGGCCTTGCTGGACTCAAGAGCCTTGGGCTGCTCGCCCATTGTCCGGCCCTCCAGGGTGAAAGCTGCCAACTCGGCGCCATTCTCATCGCTGCGGGTGTCAAACTTAGGGGGGTATCTCAGACCGATCGAGGAGTAGAGTCGGAAGTTGACGAATCCGAGGAGGGTAGTGTAGAAATCCACAAACGTCGCCATGATCCGGTAATCCACGTCGCCATTGACACGCTGCACGAACCGGTAGGGCACCAACCACATGATATCCTGGCCCTGGATGGTCGCCTGGTAGTAGATACCCTTGATCGAGAGGAAGGACTTGCGCAGGGAATTTGTAGTGATCAGGTAGTGTTGGAACTCGTGGCAGAGACGCTGGCAGAGCGCGATGGTCTTGGGAGGGACATGGGTGGTCGAAGGGAGCGTGGCGAAGAGGAATAGCAGAGACAAGGCATCGTCGAGATCGCGCAGAGCGTCGATGAACGTTGGGTAGCGCTCCTTGATCACATGGTCCAGGGTGAGTTTCGGCGCATGGTTCTTTTCGAGGCGCGCAGCATCAGAGACTTCACCGCGGCCCAGCGAACGTGCGATCTTCTTCGCGAGAGCCTTCTGGTCACGGAACTTGTTGAGCAGGGGCTCGTGAAGGAGATACTGGATGTCCTTGGTGTAGTAGAAGGTGGTATTCGGGGTCGAGGTCTTCGAGGCCTTTTTCTTGTTCCGAGGCTCACGGGGGTAGATTCCTTTCAATCGCGAGTCTCATCAGTATCACGCGGCAAAGGAAAAGGACACAGGCAAGTCTTACCCTTGAAAATGCAAAGACGACGGAAATCAGGCAAAGAGATCTGAAGTTTGCGCACGGCCTGAGTACGGGTGATATAGTTTTTGGCCTGGCCAGAGGTACCTGCAATTAATGTCAGAAAAGCAAACCAAGTACAGCAGTTGCTCAGACATACCCTTCTTCTTGATTCTGGCCATGGCGGAGACTGTTGGAGTTCTGAACAGAAGTGCCAAACAGTTTTGCTGATAAGAGAAAGAAAATTTCTCGATAACTTTTTCTACGAGGACCCGGATGGTCCGTGCGTTGCGGGCTCCGTGGCTCCTCCGCCTTGGGGACAACTACATCAACTGGCAACACTGCGCTTCACTCCTTCACTATCCTGACGAGTGCCATGGCAGTCGACCGGCGGAAGGTCGCTGTCTTTAGCGCCGCCTTTGTCTTGCGTCTGCTTCTCATTTACCTCTTTCCTTCATTGCCCGATCTTCTGACTGGCAGAGTCGAGGTCTCGACGCCAGTTAACAGCTTCAAGCGACGTGAGTGATCTCCCTGGCCAATGGCATGGAGTTTGGTTTGAAACTGACAGGTATTTTCAGTGCAAGAAGGCTTGTTTCTGTACACGCGCAATGTGTCGCCTTACGACGGTGGTGTCTTCCACCAGGTAAGCTAATCTCCACTGCATGTACCGGACTCCTCGATTGATCCGGTTCTACCAAGGCACCACTCCTACTCCCTCTGTTTGCCCTCCTGCCTGACGTGAAGACCCATCCGGTTCCTACTGCGGTGTTCTATTTCCTTGTCGATTTAGTCAATGCGCATGCGTTGGTCACCATCTCGGAATCAGGCCAGTCAGTCCAGAGTCGATTTCACACGGCCATTCGGAAGCATATTCGATGGGATGGGGTCTCTGTTGCAGCTTGGTATGTCAAGTTTTTGGAAAATATTGGCACTCTTGGGATGAGACCGCTTATACAGGCCCAGGTTTCTCTTCAACCCCTTCACGATCGCAACATGCCTGGCACGGTCAACAAGCGTATTCACCACATCTGGGATCTTGTTCGCTGTATCAAATGCTGTCGAGGGTAACAGCGTCAATGCGATGTTGGCCCTGGGATTCGCATCCTACTTGTCGATGTATCCCGCACTGCTGTTTATCCCGCTCGTTTTACTCTGTTACGACCAGCAGGTGCAGAAAGCTCGCCAGCCACCTAATATGGCGGTTTTCATGGTACGGCATGCTACCAAGTTTCTCTGTAGCATCGCAGCGCTACTGAGTCTATCATATCTCATCACTGGGAATTTCTGGGAGTTTGTGTCCGCGACGTACGGCTTCCACTTGTTGGTCCCTGACTTGACCCCGAACGTGGGTCTGTGGTGGTACTTCTTCATCGAGATGTTCGACTCCTTCCGTGCATTCTTCCTCGGAGTTTTTTGGCTCCATCTAGCCAGCTACGTTGGAGGGTTCACCGCGCGATTGCGACGCCAGCCCCTGTTCATCATCACGGCGCTCTTGGGCGTCTTCGCCGTTTTTAAGCCCTACCCAAGCATCTCTGACGCGTCTCTGTATTTCGCGGTGGTGCCTCTGTATAGGCACATATTCCCTTGTGAGTTTCATCGGTCAGTTCGCCTACGCCTCCGTTAACCCTACATAGTCATGCGATATACGTTCTTCGCTATCTCAGCCCTATTGTACTCCAGTCTCCTTGGCCCAGCCTTCTACCACCTGTGGATCTACGCAGGCTCAGGCAATGCCAACTTCTTCTACGCCATCACCCTCGTCTGGAGCTTGGGACTTTCCATCCTCCTCGCCGACAGTATCTTCGCCGTCCTCAGAGACGAATGGGAGCAAGACCACCCCGAAGCGAGGGGTCAAGAGGTCAAACAAGTGTAAAGTATTTTCTCAATTTGCATTATCACAATCGCATGGCATGAACAATAAAAGTGCATCATTCCGACATCACTTCAACCCCTTCGACAATATCTCATAATCAAATTCCTTAATCGTCCCATTCCTCAACCTGCGCGGTTGGGGCGAGTACTCATCCACCACATACCCACGCTTCTTATAAAACCGCCGCGCACTCACATTAGACTTGAAAACCGTCAACATGACCTTCTCAACACCAACCAACCGCCCAATCTCCTCCATCCGGCCCATCAGCATCCCGCCCAGCCCATGACCCCGGACCGTAGGCGCCAGATGGATCTCGTAGCAGTAGATCACCTCCTTCCCATCTTCATAAGTAACCATAAAGGACAAAAACCCCAGGACATTCGCGTTCCCGGAGTCCCGATACCGGGTTGTCTTCGGCTCGTCGGCTTGGCCGGGTTCAGCAGGAGTGTCAGATTGCGTCCCGCGCCGCACAATCAGGTACTTCATATCTGGCAGCTTCATCTCCTTGCGCTTCTTGGGTCTGGACCAGCCTTCGCTGGAGGCGGCGTAGGCTTCGCTGGAGGTTAGCTCGACCAGGTCGAGACATGCTTCTAGATCTGTGTCAGAGATCGTTGATGCTGAGTAGATGTCCAGTGGGGTGGAGGTTGTATCTTGTTGCTGCTTCTCTGATGTGTTGGACTTGGATTCAGTGTTGTTGGCGGTGGTGTCTGTGGGTGCGGTTTGTGGAGTCACGTATTGTGCAATGAAGTCCTCGATGGAGAGGGCATTGGTGCGTTCCACGAGTGGGAGGTCTGTGTGAATTCATTAGAATGAGTACTTGTGTTACATGACTCAACAAGGACGCCTCATTATTCCCGACGATGGATTGTGGAAGCCAAAGTTGTCCAGTTGCAGTCGGTGATGTTTGCTTACTTCTGCTGCTTGGCTGGACGCGTCGGGAGGTTGTTCGCGACGACCGGCCTTTCGACTTGGCTATTCCACCATTTTTGGTCAATGGCATGTTGCCCAACAGTTCTTGAATCCAACTGAAAATGGGAATGGTTCACTGTGGTATGACAGGATGTGATTGAACGGCGATGGGAGAGGAATGCGCGAGTCGGTCAGTGGTTCCGACATGACTATGATCCCGGTCTCTTGGATATGCAACGGCATCGGCCGTTTAGAATCACCACGAGCACAAGCCTCACGGGACATAGAAAACACGCTTAACTGCGAGCTTTGAACCTGACCTGAATTATATGCAATTCGCGACTGCAACTTGTGTCGTTCTGACGCGACAGAATATATAACGGGTCCTTGCCGTGAACTACACTCCAGTCTCGAGCTTTGATGTGTCAATTTTACTACGAAAACTATTCGAACTACAAGCTGGGAGATACTGGACCCGTATTTAGGCAGCCCTCAGTTTGGCAGCATGTTCCTCAGCACGTCTCTCAGCCTCCTCTGCCCCCAACTCATTGAAGACATCGATTCCCCAGCGGAAAGGGTAGTTATACCGCTCGTTCCGGTCCAACTGGTTCAAAGCGTCGAACTCGGCATCAGGAATCACAAAGTCTGCATATACATTAATCATGCGTTAGATTTAGAGCTTGACTGATGGACGACATACCCTGGAAGTTGCTCTCAATGCGTGATGGTGTCACGCTCTTCGGCAACACCGCAGAACCCCGCTGGACAGCCCAGGAGATCAGCAAGGCGGCAGGGTCTTTGTTGAGCTTTTTGGCGATTTCAACCACTCTCGGGTCGTCGACGACGCTGTGGGTTTGCGTCAGTAAATGATATGGCAGAGAAGGATGGCACTGGGAAGCGGAGTCTCACCGTGGCAGGCCAAAGACATTGTTTCCAAGAGGGCTATAAGCCACAGGAAGAATATTCTGCATCGACTGATCAGCGTGTTGCAAGTGCTTACTTCGAGAAGTCTGCTCTTACGTTATCCTTTAGAAACTTGAACAGGGCAGGCTGTAACAAGTACGGATGAGCTTCGATCTGGTTCACAGCAGGAGGAATCTTTGCAATCTTCAGCAGGTCCTTTGTCGCTTCAATCGTGAAGTTGCTAATGCCGATACTGCGGATCTTGCCTGCAGCCACGAGTTTCTCCAGAGCCGCCCAAGTGTCCGCGATCGGGACGTCGGCTATGAGGAAGCGCTTCGTCACCGGGTCAATCGGTGTGAGGGTTTCGTTGGTGTGCTGGAAGGCGACAGGCCAGTGAATCTGTGCGTGATTAGCTCGTGCGCGCAGTGCCTTAAGGTCCAGGATGGAACTCACCAGGTACAAGTCCAGGTAGTCGGTCTGGAGATCTTCCAGAGTCTTGTTGAGGGCCTCTTCGACATGGCCGGGGTGGTGGTGAGTGTTCCACAGCTTGCTGGTGATCTAGACTCATATTCAGATTAGCAAGCTCTACTATCTGTTCAGGTCGAGGAGTGGAGCTCACAAAGATCTCCTCGCGTGGCACACCCGATTTCTTCCAGCCATTTCCTACTTCGTTCTCATTCTGATAGCAAGCTGCGGCATCGATGTGACGGTATCCTTTGCGAAGGGCTGTCTCAACTGCATTCTCGACTTCATGGGGCTTGGAGAGCTGTGCGGAGAGTTAGAAGTGTTTTCCTTTGTTCTTTTAGTATATGTCCATCACCTACCCAAGTCCCGAGACCAATAGCAGGAATTTCGTAGCCTGAGTTGAGCTTGAATCGACGTCCAAGAGACATGATGATCGGGCAAGGTTTTGTGTCGAGAGTAAATGGAGAATCCAACAAAGAACTGAAGGATGGATAGCTCCGCATCTATTTATGCCACTGCCACCTTACTTCTTACCCCTGCCCCTCCATGCGGATCGAAGATCTCATTGCGCTAGACCTCTGACACGAAGTCCACTGATACATTTCTCACCAGGAACCCTAGAAATCATGCGGATTGAGCGGTTGACATCTAGAGTGTGTGATATTAGCTTCGGATTATGCCATAGCAGACCCCTCAGTGGGGAATAGCTACTGGTAAAGCTTTATTTAGCACGATGTTTCAGGAACATTTGAACGTAGTGTAATAAGTGCGCTTCGACAGTGATTTCAGTTAGATCTCGAATTCTCTAGAACAAACTTGAGCGCACCATATTCCAGGCACATTCTTCGCAGATGTCCTAGATGCCCATAGTTCTTGTCATCAGATCGATCCCCGCACCGAATACGCACTGATATTGAAGAAAACACCGACACTGACACCATGAGCTGAATTAGAATGTGTCCGAAAATGGTCTTTCGAACTAACCCATCGTCACAGTGACCATCTAGTCCACTCAGAGGTCTCTGACAAAGACTGACTCGTTTGCTCCCCAAGTCTATCTGCCCGGCCCGTACATTAAAAGTCTCCGCGATCGATACACTGCTTACAAGACCTTCTTCTCGGGAGAACGGAATAAACGGAGTATATCGACCCCGACAACGGAGACTTGTTCTGATCACTTAATAATCGTGCCGTCATGAGAGTGGAGCCCGCAGCAGATTAGTTACGTCAAGAAGTCCCAGAGGTTATATACGCAGTAGATGGCCCCGCGGCCTCGAAATCTCTCAGTGTTCAATTGTTACGACGTTCTATATATATCGACTGCAGTACAAATCAAAATGGCACCGGCAACTATGAAGCAATGGGTGGTGGAGAGCAAGGAGAAGGATTTTGACGGACTTGTCTACCAGGACGCACCTGTGCCGAAAGTCGGTGAGAATGAGGTTCTGGTGAAGCTTCAAGCTGCGTCGCTGAATTATCGCGATCTCATTATTCCAAAGGTACGGCTTGGTCAATTGAAGAAGATACGCCGGAGATATGTACTGATGAAGCGTCACAGGGCAAATACCCTTTCGCTGTCAACTTCCCCGTTGTCCCCGCGTCTGATGGCGCTGGAGAGGTGGTGGAAGTTGGTGCGAAGGTCACTGAGTTCAAGAAGGGCGACAAGGTTGCCACTCTCTTCAACCAGGGCCACCAGTACGGCGATATTGATTTCCCCGCGGCACAGACTGGTCTGGGTGGTGTGATTGATGGTGCCCTGCGCCAGTACGGTGTTTTCAACGAGAAGGGTCTTGTCAAGGCTGCGAAGAACCTTTCTGCTCGTGAGAACAGCACTCTTGCCTGTGCTGCGCTTACCAGCTGGAATGCGCTGTACGGTCTGAAGCCGCTGAAACCTGGTCAGGTTGTGCTAGTGCAGGGAACTGGTGGTGTGAGCATTTTCGGTTTGCAGGTGAGTTCCTGATATGTGCAAGGAGGCAGAAGTGAGCGTTTGGCTGATCTGACTATCTCCGTTAGTTCGCTAAAGCCGCTGGCGCGACCGTCATTGCCACAACCTCATCTGCCCAAAAGGGAGAGAAGCTCAAGAAGCTTGGGGCCGACCACGTCATCAACTACAGGGACGACCCGAACTGGGGTGAGACTGCTCGCAAGTTGACTCCCGAAGGTGCTGGTGTGGACCATATCATCGAGGTGGGTGGCAGCGGCACGCTTGCCCAGAGCTTCAAGTGCATCAAGTTCGAGGGCGTGATCAGCGTGATTGGATTCCTGGGCGGTATTAGTCACAAGGACCAGCCTAGCATCCTCGACACTCTCAGCCACATTTGCACTGTCCGTGGTGTTTACGTTGGCAGCAAGGCGTTGATGCGGGACATGATCCGAGCTATTGAGGCCAACGATATTCACCCTGTTGTGGATGAGAAGGTCTTTACTTTGGACAAGGCTCGGGATGCCTATGAGTACATGGTAAGTGGTTCATGGCCTTTTTTCTGGCCGGCATACTGACTCGATCAATAGTGGGCTCAGAAGCACTTCGGCAAGTTGACCGTCGATATCAACTAAGAACTGTAGCCATGTCCCTAGGAGTCAGAGAATGGGGTAGTGATTGAAATGAATAACGGTCTGGCTATGGTATATCTGAGAAATAGATGCAAAATGAACAGTTAAATCTGACTGGAGTTGTTTCGTGGATAAATGGGAGCGTAGTGTTTGTTATCAACTGGGTTAACCACTTCCCCGCCACATTTCATCATGCGCACAATAGCCACCGCCTCTCAAGTACTCCTCTTCAATATATCCTTGACGTCTGATCTAATTCACTATATTGAGAGCACTGACTGATCAAACCTTGAAAGCTTCATTAGCTACGCGCATAGTCGCGTCTTATCGCGCCGAAGCTTGCTGGCTACCCCTCCTCCCTCCAGATGCAGATCAACACCAGACACACATCCTCCACTCTCCCCATAGTCGGGGGAAGCCGCCGCAAGGAAACTCCCCATGTGTTATTCGTCCGTCCAGCACAGATGAGCCTGTTTGCTCGAGTAACATGCTACCCGCCTCTGGGCCAAGTAACCCCGCTGCAGCGGATACAGAAGGCGTTGCGGTCTGAGAAGGATGATACTGTAAGTGCGATCGAGTTGCTCATTCCAGATGACCATGACTATCCGGAATACTCCTAGTGGAAGCTCCAGCTGAGACAATCCTAGGTTCGCTTCACAGTCGTCATCGAGTCGAGCACGTCCTTCCCAGCTCAGCCTTGGGAAGCTCAGATCTGGCACAATATCACGAGCTCGGAGTGGACGGCTCTCCCACTTCGCAAGTGCGATCCATCAATAGCACCATTACTCACTGGATACGACGACGACTACAAGTATTATCGTCATGTATTCTCGGAGGAGCTTGTGCTCCCGTCAGAGGACGGGCATGCTCAATTCACAGTCCGCTTTCGAACAAGCTCCGACACTGAATGGCAATGGGCCAACCAGCAGCGTCAACTGAGCGATGGTGAGATCGTGTTTAGCTCACGCAGCTCTGTTTTCGATAAGATGTCTATCGATCTCGCGTCTTTGAATGCAAGGGATGCGCTGGGGAAGTACATCGACAATATCTCATCCGAGGTTGATGTTCAGTCTCGACGAAGCGAGGCACCTGGCGCTGTCCTTTGGGCAGTATCAGGGGATGCGGACCCGGCAAAAGAAGATGCCTCTGGCATTGCAAGGGTGGCACTGGGGACGCCTTCTACGATGGCCAAGTACTTCTCGTTGGTGCGAGTCTGGAGCCCTTGGCTGGGACCAAGGCATGGTAAAGACAAGTTCCGGTTGAAGGAAGATGCTGTACTGTGCTCTTTTCTCCGGAAGGACGGTGTGAACCTCGTGCTGCTGGCCATCTCGGGGGTCAATGATGTCCTGACTGTCTTCCAATCCGGCGACAATGGTGAAATTATGATCAAAACCAGGAGCGACAACACCAACACATCGAGTTTTCACATCTTGGTCGCCGCAGCGGAGGACTTCGAAGTTGCTATGTCTGCTGTCGTTTATGAGGCTAGGAAGGTCGTGAAGCCTTTTGCCGAATCTGCAGATGAAGCAGCTGGGGAAGCGTCCCCAGTGTCTCCTCCCGGCGATGACATGGTCATCGTGGAAAAAGATCCAAAGGTGCAATGGCTTGAAGAATGGATCGACGGGCTGACATATTGCACTTGGAATGGATTGGGACAAAATCTGAACGAAGGCAAGATTCTACGTGCGTTAGATGCTTTGAAAGCGCATGGAATCAATATCGTCAATTTGATCGTCGATGACAATTGGCAGAGTGTCGACAATGAGGGCGAGTCTCAGTTCAAACGCCGTTGGAAGCAATTCGAGGCCAATCCTGATGCGTTCCCCCAGGGGCTGAAGCAGACAGTTCAATCAATTCGGCGGGCTCATCCCACCATTGCACATATCGCCGTCTGGCATGCTTTTCTCGGATACTGGGGAGGCATCAGTCCTGATGGTGACCTGCCACAAAAATACAAAACGAAAGAAGTTCAGGTCAAAGATCCGTCGCCGCATGGACCGATTGCACAGAACAACGCGGATGGAAAGATACTCGCCATCGACCCCGAAGATGTCCAACGCTTCTACGACGATTTCTATAGCTATCTTTCCTCGACCGGTGTGGATTCTGTCAAAGCGGACGCTCAATTCTTTATTGATCTCCTCGAAGACCCGGAGGACCGCAGGCGGTTTATGACATCGTATCAAGATGCATGGTCAATTGCATCCTTGAGACACTTTGGCACGCGATCCATCTCTTGCATGTCGCTGATCCCTCAAATCATGTTCCATTCACAACTACCAACCAACAAACCCACCATCCCAGTCCGAAATTCAGATGACTTCTTTCCAGAGGTCCCTGCATCTCACCCATGGCATGTGTTCTGCAATGCACACAATGCACTTCTGACGCGATACTTGAACGTCTTGCCTGACTGGGACATGTTTCAAACCAGCCACCCCTACGCATCTTTCCATGCTGCGGCTCGTTGCGTCTCAGGAGGACCGGTTTATATTACAGATGAGCCAGGCAAGCATGACCTGGACGTCATAGGCCAAATGACAGCGCCCACCGTCCAAGGGAAAACTGTGATCCTACGACCAAGTGTCGTGGGTCGTACAATCGACATCTACCACAACTACAACGAGGGCCATGTCTTGCGTGTCGGAAGCTACACGGGTTGGGCAAGAACAGGGAGCGGCATTCTGGGCCTCTTCAACATCCACTCCGCCGAGGCATCGTGCATGATCTCACTCATGGACTTCCCTGGCATCCACGAAGACTCAGATGGGCAGTACGTGGTACGCGCACACACCAGCGGCAAGATCACAAATCGCATGCACCCTCTGTCCCAGAATTCTCTCGTATCCGTGGTCTTGGAGCAGAAAGGCTGGGAAATCCTTACCGCGTACCCAACTCGATCATTCACGTTGAAAGGGAGTAGAGGGTGCAATAGTTCCGGAGACAACCTCACTCATGTCGCTGTACTGGGTCTTCTTGGAAAGATGACTGGTGCTGCTGCTGTGGTCAACTCAGACATTCACGTTGTGGAGAGTGGCCGCTTGAGATTCGATGTCAGCTTGAAGGCGTTGGGCACTTTGGGCATTTACCTCTCTGACCTCCATGACCGAGACATTGCAAAAAGCTTTATGGTCTTGATACTTGGACAACCAGTGCCACGGAAGACTGTGTGGAAAGAGGGTGGTGATCATGCTAATGTGTTGGCGGTGGATCTCCTGGCGGCTTGGAAGGCGATGAAGTTGAATAGTGGGTGGAGTAATGAGGTTTCTGTTCAAGTCTTTGTCGGGTAATACTTCTCCAATTATAGAATTTCACGATTCAATATGCTTCATCTGACCAACGGCCTCTCTCATTCTCTCCCTGGCTTCGATCCAGGACCGACATATATGACGGTGGTAATCTTGAAAGACCACAACGTCATTTTGGGAGAAAGTAGGAGCGTATCAGTCCAAATGCAAAATGAAACACAAAAATCTTAGTTCTTCGCATGCCCATAACACAGAATGATTGAATCAGTCTAATCCTGCATTGTAGAACAGTCCGTAGTCCTCATAGTTCGGAGACTCGGATCAACGATTATCCGGGCCTTATCGAGACAATCTCGGAGAGGCTCTCGGAGAACAATTCCAATCTCACTTGGCATTGCAAGCTTCGCTGCTCACGACTCAGGACAAATTCGGTCCGATGAGGGCTCAATCGACACCGCTCTCACGAGCGGCTTGTCGGAACTCGCGCATCCCCCTGAGACGGCCCGGCGCAGCACGTACCATCACGACAGTGCAAACAAATTCGCTGCGCTGGGAAAGCCGTCGCCCGACGCTGGCTCCCCAGTCCGAGCTTGCGAGCCAGCAGACCAGATGCATTACCCAACAATACCTCCGGCGGATGAAGGAGGGTGAGGAGGAATGGGCTCGACATGCTGAGGAGATCAAGGCAGGGAAGCGGAAGAACTTTGCAGCTCATTTGGAGGAGCGTGGCCTCATTCATGATGTTGTGGGGTACGTGGGACGACTTTGAAATTGTGGATTATATGGGCCTGATTATACTGACTAGGTTTCTATGATCCAGTGAGCGTGAACTACTGCACAAAGTGTTCACAGAGAAGCGAGCGGGTATCTACGTCGGAATCGATCCCACCGCGCCCTCGATGCACGTCGGACACATGTTACCTTTCATGGTATTGGCATGGGGATACGTCTGGGGCCTGCCAGTGACCTTTCTGGTACGTTCGAGGAAAGTGAACGTCTACAGTCGCATGCGACTAATGATTTACAGTTGGGCGGCGCTACTTCTCGAATCGGTGACCCTACCGGGCGGTTAAAGGGACGCGAACAGGTTCATTCCTCGGTTCGCAAGGCAAATATGGCCAGCATGCACATGCAGCTGAAGAAGCTGGGTTCGAGTATTGAGCAGTACGGCAGAAGACATGGCTATGAGAGGAAGCCGATTTGGAAACGGGCATTGCTCAACAACAACACATGGTGGAACAGTATGCCTTTCATTGAAGTTCTGCGGGACCTGGGCGCTTTCATGAGACTTGGTCCCATGCTCGGCAGAGATACGTGAGTACTACTGGACTCGTTTTCATCGTCAATTACTGACGAGAGTCACCAGTGTCAAGAACCGGATGAGCCAAGGCGACGGCATGTCTTTTGCCGAATTTTCCTACCCTCTCTTGCAGGCATGGGACTGGTGGACACTGTTTCAAAAAGGCACCCAAGTGCAAGTTGGTGGATCCGATCAATACGGCAACATCTTGTTCGGTATGGATGCTGTCAAGGCTATCAGCCGTAACACTGCGATTGAAATCAAGCGCAACCCTCTCGAGTCGGAACTGGACCGACCCATTGGATTTACCACTCCATTATTGACAGCACCATCTGGGGAGAAGTTTGGCAAGTCAGCTGGCAATGCTATCTGGCTCGACAAAGACATGACTTCCACTTTCGAGCTTTATCAGGTGAGCCGGCATTTCCATGGTGTTTTCAACGCCAAGGGGCTTACATTTTTTCGCAGTTCTTCGTCCGCACCCCGGATGACGCTGTGGAGCGCTACTTGAAGCTCTTCACTTTTATTCCATTGCCCGAGATTGCCGCAGTCATGGAGGAGCAGAACAAAGACCCGTCTAAGAGAATTGCTCAGCATCTCTTGGCGTATGAATTCGTCGAGCTGGTCCACGGTAAGGACGAGGCTGACGCAGTGTCCCTGCAACACCGACAGCTATTCCGCTCTCGATCCTCGACTGGCGAACCATCACCGATGCCGCGAACCCCCAACACTACTGGGAATCTGCAATCCCCCACCGCTAAATTCGAGACCCCTCAGTCTGGAAACAAGTTCGCTTCCCAGACCAACTTTGCCAACATGCCCAATGTCAAAGTCACACTCCCACGATCCCTGGTCTACAATCAGCAGTTCAACAAGATTCTTTGGTCCGCAGGCCTTGTGTCGTCTAAGAGCGAGGGTCACCGCGTGATCGTCAATAACGGCGCATATGTTGGCAGTCGCCCCGGAGACAGTGGACCTATGTCAGACGATCTGTCTTTCACCCCGATCCGCCCCTGGCCATCAGAGAAGACTGAGCAGTATATCATCGAGGATAACCTGCTGATGTTGAAGCTGGGCAAATGGAAGTTCAAGATGGTGGAGATCATCAGTGATGAGGATTTCCGCGAGCGAGGCCTGACTGCCCCTGGATGGGAGGAGTTGAATGCCCCCAGCGAAGAATCCAATTGACCACTGGGTATATAGTGACGACATCTCCGCTTTGTACTTCTAGTTCCATGTAGAATACCATATCTGTACCATATCCGATGAGCGATCTGCTTCTGTGCATAGTCTTTCCCTCTTATTTCACCAATCCTGGTCGTTCCGCTCTCATCAGATGGCCTGACACATGAACTGCTTCTCATAATCTCAATGAATTCCCGATGAATGTTGCTGCAGGGTTTGAGACGAGTCGATGCAAGGAAGACGTACTTTGTACTTTGAATGAACAAGACCCGCCAAGACACGGGGACCACTTTACGCGTCGACGCGATCCGCGACTTATCTCCTATCGTTCTCCTGTCGCACCCCAGCTCAATTGCTCTCCCTCCGTCCCCATCTATACCCCTATTTCCTGGATGAATACCATATAGAGCATTCGGTGCCTTATACCAATTGGATTGACTCGCCAACAATGGCCAAGGCATCTGCCTCATCGCCGACATCGACGCCTCCACCACCCGCGGCCCTGAAGAAAACGAGCTCAAGCAGCCAAAACATGAAAAACCAAAAGTCAATCCTCGGATTCTTTCAGAAATCCTCTCCTGCCACACCTTCAGACCAAAAGAACCGGGAACCTGCGTCCTCGCCAGCCCAGCGAGCCTCTGAGCAGCGAGGCGGCAGTGGGGTCAAGTCGACGCAGAAGCGAAGCTTCTCGAGTTTTGCGCAAGATTTGAGTCCCGTGCCTAGTAGTGACTTGCCAATCCCGGACGAGGATGAGGAAAATGGTGGCGATGTAAAGGTGGGTCGTGGTTTTCTGTGTTCTCGCGTGCCTCGGACTAAATTCTCTTCTCTTGCAGACGGCGCGCGACGAAGTCCAGGACACCACCATGTCTCCTTCACGTCGAGTATGTGGTCACCCCATCACGAAATTCACTCACGTGTGCTCACCAGCTCTCTGTAGGCCAAGAAGCAGGTCAGCTACAAGGAATCCGATTCGGAGGGCGAAGACGACGACGACGTTATCTTCCGTCCTAGTCGCAAGGACAGTGCTCGCGGGCGTGCTGCAAAGAGGAGAAAGACGTCACCGGATAGCGATGATGAATTTAAGGAGAATGGAGATGATGGCGGATACTCTGAGGATGGTATGTTCCACAGCCGCGCTGTTTTGACACATGCACTGACCCGATGCAGAAATGGACGACTTTATCGTCGCCGATGACTCTGATGAGGAAGCTGTAGCCCCGAAGAAACCCAAGAAGTCGACGCCCCAGTCCTCGCGCAAACCCTCGAACAAGTCATCACCTCTTCCGCCCCCTCCTCCGGCAGACGAAGATCTCGATCTTGACCTCCCAGAAAGTTCTGGCGGCACTGCGCTGAAGTGGAAATTCGACCCCGAGAGCACCGAGCCCAGAAAGGAGCGTGTCGCGGAGTCTCAGCCAAAGACCCCGTCGAGTGCTAAGAAAGAAAAGGCCCACGTCAAGGACCCTGAAGAGAGATACCCATGGCTTGCAAACATCAAGGATATCGACGGCAACCCGCCAGGCCACCCTGATTACGATCCTCGGACAATCTACATCCCTCCACTGGCCTGGTCCAAATTCTCGCCATTCGAGAAGCAGTACTGGGAAATCAAGCAGAAATTCTGGGACACAGTTGTGTTCTTCAAGAAGGGCAAATTCTACGAGCTCTACGAGAATGATGCCACCATTGGTCATCAGCTCTTCGACCTGAAACTGACTGACCGAGTGAACATGCGCATGGTCGGTGTCCCTGAGATGAGCCTGTCTCATTGGGCAAATCAGTTTGTGGCCAAGGGATTCAAGATTGCTCGGGTTGACCAGTCTGAATCCGCCCTGGGAAAAGAGATGCGTGAAAGAGATGCCAAGAAGGGCGGCAAAGAGGACAAGATCATCAAGCGAGAGCTTTCGTGCGTTCTCACAGCTGGCACATTGGTTGAGGGGTCAATGCTCCAGGATGATATGTCGACCTACTGTGTTGCCATCAAGGAAGCTATTGTGGATGACCATCCTGCCTTTGGCCTGGCCTTTGTCGACACTGCCACAGGCCAATTCTTTATCTCTGAGTTCGTGGACGACGTTGACATGACCAAGTTTGAGACCTTCGTTGCGCAGACTCGCCCCCAGGAGCTGCTTCTGGAGAAGTCTTGCGTTTCGCAAAAGGCGTTGCGTATTCTGAAGAACAACACCGGTCCCACCACTCTGTGGAACCACTTGAAGCCAGGCAAAGAGTTTTGGGAGGCGGACATCACGCTGAAGGAGCTCGATGCGAGCGAGTACTTCGTGTCTCAAGATGACGAAAACATCAAAGCTTGGCCTGAAGCTCTCCGCGATGCTCGAGAAAAAGAGCTGCTCATGTCGGCCTTTGGTGCCCTGGTTCAGTACCTGCGCGTCCTGAAGATTGATCGAGATCTTGTCACCATTGGCAACTTCACCTGGTACGACCCCATAAAGAAGGCTTCCAGCCTGGTGCTGGATGGTCAGACATTGATCAACATGGAGATCTTCGCAAACTCTTTCGACGGCGGCGTCGACGGCACACTGTTCCAGCTTTTGAATCGATGTATCACACCCTTTGGCAAGCGTATGTTCAAGCAGTGGGTTTGCCATCCGTTGATGGATTCGAAGAGGATCAATGCCAGACTGGATGCTGTTGACGCTTTGAACGCTGACCCCAGCGTTCGTGATCAATTCTCGTCCCAGCTGATGAAGATGCCGGACTTGGAGCGCCTGATCTCTCGCGTGCATGCCGGAAGCTGCAAGGCTCAGGATTTCGTTCGTGTTCTTGAGGGCTTCGAGCAGATCGAGTATACTATCGGTCTCCTGAAAGACAGTGGATCTGGCGAGGGCATCATTGGACAGTTGATTTCCGCAATGCCTGATCTGTCCGAGTTGCTGGCGTACTGGAAGACTGCATTCGATCGGTCAAAGGCCAGGGAGAACGGGATCCTCGTTCCCGAGCCTGGGGTCGAATCCGACTTTGACAATTCGCAAGCCTTTATCGAGCAGCTGCACAAGGATCTCGACAACTTGTTGAAGAAAGCCCGCCGTGATTTGGGTTCTACTGCCATCTGTTACCGGGATAACGGCAAGGAGATTTATCAGCTGGAGGTGCCGATCAAGGTCAAAGACGTCCCCAAGAACTGGGACCAGATGTCCGCCACAAAGCAAGTGAAGCGCTACTACTTCCCTGAATTGCGCACTCTCATCCGCAAACTGCAAGAGGCACAGGAGACTCACAGCCAAATTGTGAAAGAGGTCGCTGGCCGGTTCCATTCCCGCTTTGATGAACACTACGGTACCTGGCTTGCGGCGGTTCGGGTCATCTCGCAGCTGGATTGCTTGATCAGCTTGGCCAAGGCCTCATCGTCCCTGGGTCAGCCCAGTTGCCGCCCCGTCTTTGTGGACGATGAGCGTAGTGTCCTGGAGTTCGAAGAGCTGCGACATCCATGCTTGCTGTCCTCTGTGGAGGACTTCATTCCCAATGATATCCAGCTTGGTGGTAGCCGGGCTAACATCGACTTGCTAACTGGTGCGAACGCTGCCGGAAAGTCAACCGTGCTCCGAATGGTATGCATCGAATATCCCTCCTTTGACTAAATCTGACTGACACCCCTAGACCTGCGTTGCCGTCATCATGGCCCAAATCGGCTGCTACCTGCCCTGCCAATCCGCACGATTGACGCCAGTCGACCGAATCATGTCCCGTCTCGGCGCGAACGACAACATCTTCGCAGCCCAATCGACCTTCTTCGTCGAACTGTCCGAAACCAAGAAGATCCTCTCCGAGGCAACCCCACGCTCACTCGTCATCCTCGACGAACTGGGTCGCGGAACCAGCTCATATGATGGTGTCGCCGTCGCACAGGCCGTTTTACACCACATTGCCACACACATCGGCGCCCTGGGCTTCTTCGCGACTCACTACCACTCCCTGGCAGCCGAATTCGAAGGTCACCCCGAGATCGCGCCAAAGCGCATGGCTATCCACGTCGACGACACAGAACGCCGCGTCACCTTCCTCTACAAGCTCGAGGATGGCGTTGCAGAAGGAAGTTTCGGTATGCACTGTGCATCTATGTGCGGTATCCCGAACAAGGTTATTGAGCGTGCGGAGCACGCCGCTAAGGAGTGGGAGCATACAAGCCGGCTTAAGGAGAGTCTTGAACGCCGCAAGGGTGGCGGGTTTGTTGGTCTTGGGTGGTGGAGTGATGTTGCCTGGGCGCTGCGCGAGTCAGCTGCCAGCGACGAGGTTGACTCCGGTGAGGTGACTGATCGTGGACTGGAGGTGCTGCGGAAAGCTATCGAGGCTTTGTGAGTTTCATTTGTATGATGCACCGGTGCTCGTTTGTGCTATCATTACCTCCAACCTCTGCCACAGCTGTATTTCATTTGTCCTATTTCTCGGTTGACATGGCGTCTGTGGGATGTTCTTTTCTAATGTGGACTTCATATGTGGAATCTACCTATTCTTATGGTTCTTCTACATGGCAGTCATGTATGATTAGCCCCATTTACTCTAAGCACGCCCAAGGATGGGTCTACTACGTATTTCCTACCCTACATTGTCCCTAATGGATACGGATTCAGGTCACTGACGTCCCAATACGCGCACGGTGAACAATCTTGGATGGACTAGATCAAAAAACAAAAACAGAAATCAATTGAACGCACTAACGTAACGCAAGACTATGTAGCAAGAAACTCTCAATGTGCACGCAATATGCAAATGTATCCTCGACTGTCCATATCCTCGTGAACGCAAGCAAAATAATCAAAAGCCAGATAACGCAGTGACGCATGGCAAACTCTTCGTAGGTATGAGCAAATGTTTTTGGGCTTTGTTATCGTCAGATGGAAAATCAGGAGACATCAGTGCCAGCAATAGCAAGAGCTGATAAGAGCGCTGGAGGACCCAGAACAGAGAAATCCATGAAAAACTGCTAGGTGAACGCATGATGAGTGCGCAGCAGGGAAGACATAGTTTTTTTTGTGGGTTTTGGATTTTTGAATGAGCAGTCATGAACGCACAAGAAGAAGCAAAGCACCGAATGATTTTGATGAGTGCGAAGACGAAGTGGGTTGCTCGCAGAGCGAATGGACAGAACGGGCGCTCACAAATGGAGCAACTGACCGTCTGTCTTTCTGCGCGATTTGCAATCACGCGTCGTCGTCGGCATCATAGCCCGCGGACCGTGTGTTGGCAAACTGCTCCTCGACATTGAAGTCCTTATCGGTGTTGTCCTGCAGGGGAGCCTCGTTGTTGTCCTGAGGCTCGAACCCGTGCTCGGGCTCGCGTGGTGGCTGTGTTTCTGGACGTGTCTCAGGAGGTGTTTCTGGACGTGCGGGCTCATCTTCCAGCTCGTTGCCGGGGTTCTCATCCTCAGGAGCTGACTCCTCTTGGGCGCGCTTGCGCTTGCGTCCTGGCACACCTGAGCCACGGGGCTTCCTCGCCCTGGCCTTTTTCTTGGGTGGTTCGTCCTCGTCGGCAGCCGTGGCGCTGTTCGCGGCGGGAGTCTCGTCGGACTCATTGAGCTCACGCCATTGCTTCATTGCCTTGGGGTACAGGGAACGAGCGCTCGAGCTGGTGAGGTTGGCCCTTCTCGCGAGACGGTCCAGGTCAACCTAGAAAGAAGATCAGTAAACTATAGAACTGTGCAGGGTGAATATTGTTGAACGAACCTTTCCGTCTTCCACGCAGAGAGTGCCGAGGAGGATGAGTTTCACCTGGGACGCGGTGAGGCCGAAGTACATGTCCTTGTCTGCCTTGGAGCCGGCCATTTCGAATGTGATTGATTTTCTTGCTGGTTCTGGAGATCCGTGGAGTGTGTGGGAGGGGTCAAGAGCTGGAAATTGAAGGGTCGGGATACTGAAGAAGTGAAGCGTTGAAGAGAAAAGGAGTCGAAGAAGGAAGAGGAAAATGTAGAGAGCCGAAGAAGGAGTGAAGACGGAGAGGAGAAATTCTAGAGCGCGAGAAATCTGACGGGTAGAGAGATTGCAATGTAGGAAGAACCAAGCGTGGAAAGACCGAGGAGTCCGACGCTTGAAGAAAGGAAGAGTGGAAGAACGGTGAGATTCAAGACGGAAGTTCAATTGACGGTATTGAGGAGGGGAGAGGAAGCTGAAACAACGTCAGTTACCTTGATGTTGGATCTTTATATGAGGCAGTTGTTGTGGTAGACGTACCTTTGGTGAATTGGGAAGAGTATGAGGAAGGATGAATGAAGTCGGGTAGAAAGAAGAACGAGAGGAAAAGGGCAAATGTCCAGACTTGTGAACCTGCGAATTCCGTAGAGTGAGTCGAAGGCGCAAGAAGAATATGAAAAGCAGAAGTTCGGGGAGTGAAGATGGTATCGAGAAGAAGGGACGTTCTGTTGAACTGTTAAGGTATGGTTTCGATGGGGAGGAAATGGGATGACGCACGTGTAAATCTTCAGTAGGAGGAGGAAGGGTAAGAAAAGTCGCAGGTCAAAAGGTTCACGTGGTTTTGAAGAAGGGAGAAACGTCTGAGTAGGAGTCTTCGAAGGAGGAAGTGAAAGCACGAGAGATGTAAGGGAATGGGAGAGCAAAAGAATACGTACCTGGAATGATGGTGGATGAAGGTGGTGTAAGGAAAGGAAAATGGAGGAGAAGAATGAAGATGGTCGAAGAGAAGATAGACTCTTTTTGTGTTTTAAATCTGTGAAGTCCGCTGCGTCAGTAGGGATGGTCCAGAGTATTGTGCATAAGAAAGAGTGAAGCTTCGAAGCTTTAGCTGATCTTGAATGCTGATCTGGGAGTGTCAAAAGGAGATATATCAGTGGAGATGGAGAACATACGAACATTCAACTCCAAAAAGTCAGTAGGCGCAGACGATAGATATAGTAGCTTGAATGGTTGGGTAGAGCATCGAAAGGAAAAGGTTGTAGAGAAGAAAACGATGGGAGACGAGAGGGGGAGAGTGTTCAAGACAGGATGGATAGAAGGGGGAGTGGCTTCGAAAGGCTCCGTCGCTTTCTGTCACTCAGAGAGAGAGAGAGAGAGAGAAATGTTTTAGGTGGGAGTATGGAAAGGACTTTGTCAGAAAGCTCGACACGAAAAAAGAGCCAGGGAAGATGTACTTGGAAGGGCCAGTCGAGTATGAAGCAAATACCTAGAGGGTACGCAGATGAGAACGTCGAATCAGGAGATTGAACAGAAGAGACGTGCGAAGGAATTGGATGAGAGGAGGATGAACGAGGAAAGCAACACTTACGTTTGAGGTGCGGTATAAATGACGAGAAAGTCGAACGGAAGGAAAGGATAACGCGGATTGTATCTTGGACACTGTGATGTTTCGTGGAGTGAGTAGGGGTTTGCAAGAAGGAGGAAACCCAGGATGGGAGTGTCAACAGGAAAATCCCAAAGGGGAGGAAAGAATAGGAGGATATACCTTTTGAGTAGCCCAGTCGAGTGCAAGACTGCGCTTGGAGTCTTGGGCAAAGGGTATGGGGAGGAAGAAAGATGAAATGGTCCAACACTAGGACGGATAGGCAAGTCAATAATGTTGCCAGATGTGTACGCGAGAGTGCGCATGAAGAGACCCGGGAATGGGGAGGAAACTGTCAGGAAAGACTCACCCAAGCCAAGGAGCAGGTCATGCTTGAGTGGGCGCGTGATGAGGGACGGGAAGAAAGGTCGAGTGGATAGATTGGCCGAACCCAAGATGACGTGCAAGTTGGGCCAAAGGTTGAAAGAAGGTTGGAGAGAGCCCAGTGAGGTCAAACAATCATGAGTGTGTGTAAAACGAGACGGTTGTGTCAAGAGTGATGTTGGTGAGGATGTAGATTGGGTCCGGTGGATTGGGGAAGAGACTGTTGGTGTTGGTGTGTCGAGGGATGAAAACTGGACGAAAAGAAGACAGGCGAAGCAAATGGCCGTAGGACGTACCAATAAGCCTATAACGAGGCAAATGTTGGTTGAACGTCTGAAAAGAGAGAGCGAGCCAGGAAGCTGAATTAGTAGAAATTCGTTTGAACCAGGGGAGGAGGCAACCGCTCGAGTGACTGTTCGGACGAGAGACTTGAATCATGCGACTCGGAAATTGAAAGCAGTTGTCGAGGCTGGGAAGCTGCCGGAGCGAGCATGGGGAGTTGAGAAAGTCATGTGAAGGACGGCTTGTTCAAAATGAGAATCTCCTGCAAAGGCCCAACGGCCGCTGTGAGCGTGTTCCCGCGTGAGGATGGTGACGCTTCAAGCGCAGAATGGATGTCCCAGACACCAATCAAAAACAGGCGGAGTTGAGAGTGAACGGCAAGAGATCATCAAGGTGTTCGAGAGACTCACTGTCAGTAGCGGTGGAGCCTTCAGGGCAACGAACAAGCTGGTCTAGATTGAGAGATGGTGAAGAAGTAAACGTGGCGACGAACAGACAAGAACGACATGGAGACTAGCGAGGTTCCCGACACGACTCGTCGATGAAGGGACGTCGTCGGGAAGGGTGGTCGAAGGATCACGGAAACTTGATGGGATCTGCGCACTTTTGCTGGGTTGGATGGATCTGCAGTCCGACGCGAGTTGGTCAAGTCCAGGTCCAGCCATAGTCATGATCGAAGAGCGGAGCTCTCGACGAGAAGAGACGAAAGCTTGGAAGGCAGTTGAGCTCGTGCCTGTTTGATAAGAAAGTGCTGGTGGACGATCACCAGCCATAGCAACCGCACTTTGCGTGCTGTTGGGATGAAAGAGAAAGGTGAAAGAGGAAGATCGCGTGGATACCATTGAGATCAAGATCTATTGTACACAGGAGAGAGGCCCACCAGATATCATACAGTCATACATGCAAGTAGGGGAAACCAACAATCACGCGAGCCCTATTTCAGACGCCTGTGGGCTGTCTGGCCCTGGATTCGGTGGTAGATGTCCGGCCATAGGTCAGGGTAGAATGCTGTGGACTGTCTCCCTGGCCGGCTCAGAGGGCTAGTATAGAACTGGGCGGGGGCTTTGCCCATCCACCAAGGCCGCGGAGCTGGCTTCATGTTCCGGAAAGTGACTGGCCTGGTCTTGTCTGTCTCCGGAACAAGATCTCCCAGGCGCACGACGGTTTGTCGAGGAATGGTATTGAACCTCATTGTGTTGATGTAGAGAGTCGCTGTTGGGGGCAGGTCTTTGGCGTAGTGGATGGCACTTTCACGAGACCTCCGAGCGAAGGCAGGCAAGGCCAGGTGAACGAAATTCACGTATGGTGCGGCTGTGTACGAGACAAAGAGCATAGGTATAGCACCGCCGACAATCACTGTACGCAGATATTAGCATCGTTGCCCCGAAGTCGGCTTTCGACCAGGAATCGTACCCAATGGCATCATATACCACGCATCCTCAGACGCGCTACAAGCTGGAGCCACAACTAAACATGCTGCGCCAAACAGAAGTATCGTGGTGATCCGCAGCGCTCCCAGGAAGACTGCTCTGCCGGTGCCTCCATAATAGACCAATATCCGCTCCGGTGGCCCTATAGTCTCCGCTCAGTATGTGAAGAATCGCGCCAGCGCCCGTAGCAATCCATACCTCTCCTGATTCTCGTTTTTACCGGGATGCTCGGAGTGGGCGTCGAACGTATCTGTGTCGAGCTCGGTTCTTTGCTCTCAAGGGGTGCGGTTTTATGTCGTTGGGATGGCCAGGGCACCTGAGCCTTGAAACGCACCCATACTCGGTGTCGCAGGTCCCTTTGCACCGACCTGGGAAGTGCTGTCCTCAAGTGAGGGTGAAGGAGAATGTGTCGCATGGTGTAAAGAGCGAGTTGAGGTTCCACGAGTAGAAAGCGGTGCTCCGATAATCTTCAGCCACCGCCTTGGCACCCGCTGTGTTGTTGCACCTTTCTTTGACCTTAACATCGCTTCGCGGTGACTTTCACTTATCATCTGGAAGGCCCAGCTGGCTCTTGGGTCCCAATGTGCCCGTCGCTACTTCATTTTTGAAGTCATGAGCTGCTCGCGACGTGTATGACGCCATGCTGTCGGCTTACTCTGGCCTTTGTGGCCAAATCTTGCTACTCAGCCTCGGCCTGCTCACCTTTCTTTGTTCAAGCGAGGCATACGAGAAGCTCTCCGATGACACTCTGAAAGCGTTGCCCCGACCAAACCAGGACTTCGACATTCACAATGGCGCCATTCTGTCCCCGATCCTTCAGACTCGGGTCCCCGGCACCCCTGGCCATGACGCCGTCCTCCAACACCTCGCCGACTTCTTTCGAGTGAACTTGCCGGAGTGGACGCTCGAGTTCCAGAACTCGACCTCAAAGACGCCTGTGTCAAAGGGGAAGGACGTGCCATTCAGCAATCTGATTGCCTACCGGGATCCGCCTGGAGCTAGGGTCGGAGATGTTGGACGGCTGACACTGGTCGCGCACTACGACAGCAAGCTGGAGCCCGATGGTTTCATCGGAGGGATTGACAGTGCTGCACCATGTGCAATGATCCTGCACGCGGTGCGCAGCATCGACGCTGCGCTTGATAAGAAATGGGCTGCGATGCGAGAGCAAGGGGTGGATTCATCTCTCGAAGAGCAACAGGGCATTCAGGTCCTCCTGCTCGACGGCGAGGAAGCCTTCAAAGAGTGGACTGCCACAGACTCTCTGTATGGGGCACGCGCCTTGGCCGAGGCGTGGGATCATCAGATGTACCCGGCCATGTCGACATTCAAGACACCGCTCTCTTCCATATCATTGTTTGTTCTGTTGGACTTGCTAGGGGCAAAGGCGCCTCGAATCATGTCATACTACCAAACGACCCATTGGGCCTATCAAAGTTTGGGGGCCTTGGAGGAGCGTTTCAGATCACTGGGACTCTGGAAATCAACCTCCGAAGAGCCTTGGTTCTTCGATTCCTCAAAGGATTCGCACCAGATCATGTCGCTTGGCGGAATCCAGGATGACCACCTTCCGTTCCTTGCCCGTGGCGTCGAGATTCTCCATCTGATCGACTTCAGTCCCCACACGGGGTTCCCTCCTGTCTGGCACACGATTGACGATGACGCGGAACATCTTGATATGGACACAGTTGAAGATTGGAGCGTGCTTGTTACTGCCTTTGCAGCCGAGTGGATGGAGCTGGAGGGATACTTCGATTTTTCGGACAGCTTGCGATCTCGCCAGAACGAGGAGCTTGAGTCTGAAACCCACCGTTTGGATAGGAAGACTGAGTTGTAAGCCTCTCCCGTTCATTCCTCTACACCCATACGATTGTCGCTACTTGCATCAGCGTTATATACCCATTCCATTTGAATTGAATATTATCTACATGAATTGCATGCCCAGCCTGTACAAGTTCCATAGCGTCATGAAACATGCTGATACACATGCACACAGTCTATAGATGAAGCCCATTCTCATGTCGCCATGATCATCCAGCATTCTATACAGCACTGCGCTTCGCAGCAGCAGTCAATCTCGAAGAGTCTCTTAAAACAGATTGCCTAGGAGATAACCACTCATGGTTGCCAGACCCCATGTCGGCTGAAGGACTGTGCGCAAGATCGCCGGACCCGGGCACACTCCCCTCAATCCCCACGCGACACCGAAAGCAACGCCACCAGCAATAAATCGCCAGTCAATATCGGCGACTGTGGCGGTAGGCAGCCTCCACTGCTCAGCCAGAGTAGGCTCCTTGCTCGGCTTGTCCGCCTCCTCCGACTTCTGGCCCGGCTTGTGGGTCAGGTATGCCACCAAAGAAGGCCCGATGCCGAAGAGGATGATCAACGCCAAAGATGGGTCCCAGCGAGAGGGGTCAGTGAGGATGGCGAAGAACCTCAGCACCTTGGCGGGGTCTGCCATGCCGGAGATCAAGAGTCCCAGCCCAAACTGCATACCCGCCAAGTAGGAAAACAGCGTCTTGTGCTCCTCTGTCTTCTTTAATGCCTTGGGGACGACAATGAAGTTGGTGATGGCGGAAAGCAGCACCGAGCCCACCATGAAGGTCAACTCCGAGGTCGAGGGGTACACGGGCGTGTAGCAGGGGGTCAAGCCACAGGAAGGGATGTTCGCTCCTCCTTGGTTAACGTTGGCTGTGATCAGGGCCGTGGTGAAGAAAACGGCTGTCGCGATCAGCGAGCGCGGCGACAGACGGGACAGGCCGCAGAGCATGTGGCCGGAGGTGCAACCGCGACCATTCTAGCGATTATCGAGACCCAGGTCAGCTCAAGGTGCTTTGCATAGGTACTCTCTCGTTGATTCTGTTCTTACCTTTGTCCCCCAGCCCAGTAAGAATCCCACGCCCATAGTTGTGGCCGCCGAAGCCAGAGTCTGCGGAGGCAGAGGGTAACTCGGGATCAGAGACGGCGACAGCATATACACTGGCAGGATACTGGACACCATTCCGAGCACGATAGGCACATTGTCGCGGCTCGGGTTGAAGACGCATCCCGAGATCAGAGATGAGATCCCCAAGACGGCACCATTGTGGAAGAGCAGACCCGACGAGCCCTGGAAGAGCAGAAGTGCACCCAGCGAGGTGTTGACTGGCGTGAACATGGTGCTAAAGCATGCAAAGAGTCAAGTTGGAGTTGAAGAGTTGACGATCTGGGGTTCTTCAATCGTGTAGATTTAGACTTTGGCAGGAGAAACGGTTGATGTCATGCACGCTGAATCCGAGGATCACAACTCGAAGTTGAAGATGTGAAATAATCAATGTATAGGTGAATACAGTCGAGCAAATGCTCGTAGATATATTCAGGAGAATTTTCAAGCTTCGCCATCACGACATCCCCAAGGGATCGCACTCGGGGACCATCGCGTGGTCCCCGAAGAGCGTTGCCCGCCGTCCCCGATGTGGAGCATGTAGTTTGAGGGAGATCATGGAGAACATATGTATACATAGTCTGTATGCTGGCCTGGCTGGGATTCGAATCTGTTTCTAGAACATTGCTGTTAAGGGGCTTGTTCCTGGCTGGTTACACGCGCCCCTGCATATACTTCACTCAGTCTATACTTCAGCAATTGTATGAGAATGGTAGTATAGGGTCTGGGTTTGCTGAGCCATGGTGCTGAACGATAAACAGAGGACTCAACTATGCATCATCTCTGAAAATAGAATAAACCTTCAATTTCATTTGTGAGGGTATTCTTAGTGTGATGTCTTCTTCACCTTCCACAACATGCGTCCAGGTACTTTCCTCGTGGGACAACGCACCTCCCACTTTTGTTTGTTCGCGTCGACTCCCGCTCAAATCCTCTCTTTCAATCCGTCGCCGTCAAAATTTCATAAGCTTCATTGCCCACTCTCACTGATTATCCACTCATCACGATGGGCAATGCTCACAGCATTGCCGGCCACGACTGCTTACTCGCAGCCGTGGGCCACAACTCCAACTTGATCGCATTCAACGGAGATCTCTTGTTTGGCTCACGCAGTCCCGTCTACAACTTGAACTTCCCAGTGGCACCCGCTGTTCTCACCTATCCCCAGACCTCGGAGCAGGTTGCGGATATTGTCCGCTGCGCTGTGGCCAATGACTACAAAGTGCAGACTCGCAGTGGAGGTCACAGTTATGCGAACTACGGTCTGTCCCTTTGGATTATCTCCCGCTCTCACTCTGATTTCAGGCACAGGTCTTGGAGGCATAGACGGTGCGATAGTCGTTGACTTGCAGCACCTCCAGCAGTTCTCAGTCAACCCCGATACCCATATAGCCACAGTCGGCGCCGGTACCCTTCTCGGAGACCTTCACACACGTCTCTACAACGCAGGTGGCAGAGCAGTTGCTCATGGAACCTGTCCTCAGGTTGGCATGGGCGGGCACTTCACGATTGGGGGCCTGGGTCCCATGTCACGCGAATGGGGCATGGCTCTCGACCATATTGTCGAGGCAGAAGTGGTCCTTGCGAACTCCAGTATCGTGAGGGCTTCAGACACACAACACCAAGATGTTCTTTTCGCCATTAAAGGAGCGGCATCAGGATTCGGGATAGTCACGGAGTTCAAACTGCGCACTCATCCGGCACCCACCCAGGCTGTTCAGTACTCGTTCACATGGAATTCCGGCAGTGCGGCGGAGAAGGCACAATTGTTCAAGGACTGGCAGAGAGTCATATTCAGTGAGAATATCACTCGTCGCTTCAGCAGCGAACTTGTTGTCTCTGGGGCTGGGATTTTCCTGTCGGGCACATTCTTCGGAACCAGGGACCAATGGCATGCATTCGAGCTCGAGAGGCACTTTCCACCAACCAACACAGCAAATGTTGTTACTTTGACTGATTGGCTGAGTATGATAAGCAGCGAGGCTGAGCAACTGATCCAGGATGCCGTGGGTGGTATCCCGGCTTCGTTCTATGCCAAGTCCATGTCATTCGCCGCCGAGGAAATTATCACTGATGAAAGTGTGGATGCTATGTTCAAATACATCGACGCTTCCTACAAAGGCACACCTGCATGGTTCATCATCTTCGATTTGGAGGGCGGTGCTGTCAACGACGTCCCCACGGATGCGACTGCCTACGCGCATCGCGATGCTATCATGTGGATGCAGTCTTATGCAATCAGTCTCCTGGGTCCAGTCTCGACGACAACGAAAAGCTTTCTCAATGGCCTGAGCGAAGTAATTGCGTCGTCTCGTCCAGATGCTCTATATGGGTCCTACCCGGGTTATGTTGATCCATACTTGAGAGATCCTCAGAGTGCGTACTGGGGCTCCAACCTTCCCCGGCTGCAGCGTATCAAGACAGAGATTGATCCCAAGGACGTGTTTCACAATCCGCAGAGCGTACGGGTTATTCCAAAGCGTCACTGAGTTTCTATGGGGAAATGGTGTTCGGTATGGGTTGCAATGAGAGAGAATTCACGATGCCACGATATGACAGATGCATATGTATTAGCCAATACATACTATAGATTTAGTTTATGCCAATAACCCATGGAAATTGATTTCCTCCATCCACTAGCAGAGATAGCCTCTTAAGTAAAATGGCAACTTCTGGCCAGCAGATATTCTAGACATGATAATTCACTTCATGAAAACCGCCCAGATCCACAGGCCTGCCCCTTTACATCTTAAACCCAATCTCAGGAGGCCGACGATACTCCAACTCCCAGTCAAAGAAATTACACATCTTCGCATACCCCGAAACCTGAGCCACATCATACCGCACCCTCATACACCCCACATCCTTCTCCGTACACCCATCAACAGGATCAAACACCTCCGGCTCCCAATCCTCATACTGAGCCTTCTCCTCCTCTTCCGGCTCTCCTTCCGGCTTCCACTCCCCATTCACAAGAATAACATACCCCGTGTCCTGATACGCCCTATCAAGCCGGGCATTAAGGACAGACTGCAGTGCCTCCTCGTCAACCATGAGACAGAATTTGTATCGGCCACCTTCTCTGAGCTGAGCATCTTCCGCCGAGATACCCTGTTCTTCGGATGTCGCAGTAGACACCCACTGCTTAAAGTAATCACGAACAGCGAAGGAAGACGCGCCCTCAAAGCGCGGGTCCTCAAGGACCGTCGGCGCAAAGCTATCCAGGAGATCGAGGCCATTCATTCTCTCCAATTTCAATCTGACCGAGTTAAGATATCGACGCATGAAAACTGCCCAGTCGGAATCGCTTTTATAGGTACAGCGGTACAGGACGAACCCCCAGTTCCGGAAATTGTCTTTTTGCATGAGTCGTTCGATTTGGTCTGGGGGGTGTCGTTCTGTGCCTCGTTTTGGGTCCCGCTTAGATGGGTTTTTGGGTGTGTAACTCAGGAGCGAGGCGATGGTTGAGTCGGACGTGGTTGAGAAGTTGTTTTTGGGTGTCGAGTATGATGATGGGCGACCGTTGTTCATTGTTATGAATTGTCTTAAGGGTTGGATGGTGGAAGGCCGGGTGATGATTTGGAGGGTTCGTCTAGCGCAGGTTGGACGTAGCATGGCAAGGATGTCTAGCTGCGCAGGAAAGGTCTGGGGATTTGTAGAAGAAGAATATCGAGACTAAGTGAGGGCTTTATTTCTTTTTGTCTTAGGGACGAGACCCCTGTAGGGCTGAAACAGCCGTACGGTATCAGACTTGTATCGTACCGGTACATATACTTTAATATTGAATGAAGTTGGGCAAACCGACGACTGTACAAGAGCGAGACCGATGGTTTAAGGATTATTCTAGTGATTATCTCGAAGATTCAATCAATTCCGGACACTTGAGTGAAGCTTTGCTTTCTTTTAGCCACGGGTTCAGGCCCAACGCTCATGAAAAATCCACTTGCGGCTTCTAAAGCCGCCTCTTTGATCTATACCTCTCAAGAAGAGACGCCCACACAGATCGAAGTCCCAATCTGCGGATATTCACAATTCGAGCCAATGGCAGGGTTCCACTTATACAGCTGTGCAAAGATGATCCCATACTCCGTTTCAATCTTTGCACACGAGTCCCCACTAACGACGGTGTAGTACTTGTTGCAGTTAGGTGTAATGCGCCCCACATCCATCTCCGTACACCCATCAACAGGATCAAACACCTCCGGCTCCCAATTCTCATATATGGCCTTCTCCTCCCCATCCGGTTTCTCCTTCGGCTTCCACGCCCTATTCAAAAGAATGACATACCCCGTTTCTTAGTAGTTCCTATCAAGTGGGATATCTAGAACAGATTGCAGCGCTTCCTTATCCACTATAAGACAGAACTTGTACCGACCACTTTCTTTGAACTAAGCATCTTCTGCAGAAATACCCTGTTCCTCTGGCGCGGCGGTGGTAACCCACTGCTTGAAATACTCACGAATAGCAAATGAAGAGGCGCCATCAAAGCACGGATCTGAAAGAACCGTCGGCGCAAAGCTATCCAGGAGATCGAGACCATTCATCCTTTCCAATCTGGATCTGACAGAGTCGAGATACCTCCGCATGAATTTCTCCCAGTCGGAATCGCTCTTATAAGTGCAGCGGTAGGGGACGAAGCCCCAGCTGCGCTGCGGAAATTGTCCTTTTGCATGAGCCGCTCGATTTGGTTGGGTGGTGTGTTTCTGTGGCGCTTTTGGGATCTCGCTTGGATGGGTTCTTGGGGGTGTAGGTTAGGAGGGTGGTGATGGTTGAATCGTAAATGCTTGAGGAGTGGTGTTTTGGTGTGAGGTTGAGGGAAGATTGAGGGTGAGCATTATTGTTGGTTGGTTTAAGATGTTGGGAGGGACGAAGGGTGAGAGGAGGTCGAGTTAGGGTTTGGAGTATTCGTCTAGTGCATTGTGAGTACCTGCGTCTTTTTGCGCAGAGAGGTCTGGGAATTTATGGAAAGAGAAAATTGGGACTGACTGCGTGCTTTGTTTCTATTTGTCTTGGGTGCAAATGACTCTAGCTTTTCAGGGTTGAGACATTTGTTTGGCATTGGCCTTGTATTGCACAGTCTATATATCGTACGATTTGGAGGGAAATTGGCGAATCCAACGAGAGTACGACGTCCACGATACCGCAACCCTCTATGGATGTCAACCTATGATAACAATACATGTCAACTTAATTTCCTCTTCGCTCATCTAATATTCAACTGAAGACAGCCCGGGGATTGTGAGAGGACGCACGTGACTGATGTCATTTGAGGCCGGTGGACGAGGCCAGTCTGTCTCCACATCGCATATCATCAATGTAAACGATGATTCCTGCATTGCCCACTGCCAACCTAAATATTTATCATCACGATATTACAGATGGACATCCGCACTGGCGCGAATCATGAAGCGCTCCCCAAGCTCCGACAGCGGGGAGTCTGAACCAAAGGACCTAGCTCAGCCAACAGGACCAGTCCCTGCGTTGGCTAGTCTCAATGCACCAATTTCTCCTCCACAGAGACGAGCAACACTCGAAAAGTCTACCACAGAAAGGACTCGGACATCGACACCAGGACCTGAGCCAAATACCGCACCCAGCCTCGCTGCCATCGAAGCAGGCGAGGTGGAAGTGACTGACCATCTTGGCATTTTCTCAGCCAAATTGAGCGAATTCGCCCGGCCTGCATCTGATATCCCACCGACACCACGGATCTCCATTCCTGACTGGGTCGATCTTTACAACCGCAATCTCCATGCCGAAGGGCGCCATTTCGTGGTCCATCAGCATGATCACCCCGTGAGTGGGGTTCATTATGACCTTCGACTGCAGTTTTCAGACACCAGCTCTGTAAGCTGGTCCGTTATGTACGGTCTACCTGGAGATCCGAATAGCGTGAAGTTGAATCGAAATGCAACCGAGACGCGCGTCCACTGTCTATGGGTGAGTTCATCGCAGGTGGCTCGTATCGCTTAGGGCGTACTGACAGGGGCAGAGCAATTTGATCGAGACGGCATCTTCCAAGACTGGAAGCTTCATCATTTGGGATACCGGGGAGTACGAAGTTCTCCCATACCATCAAGAGCAATCTCTTTCGGAAACCGACGACTCGAGGTCTCAAGACTCGGATGACGGGGACCCAAAGACGGCGATTTCAGATAGTCTGAAGCTCCGAGAAGCCTTTCAAAACGTACGTTGCCGTGTCCTGCAATCAATATGCATCACTGCGTGTTCTTTAGATCGACTCATCTCTTATCCAGGGCAAAATCCGTCTTCGTCTACATGGGACCCGTCTTCCCGCAGGTTATACCATCACTCTCCGCATGGACAAATCGACCAATTTCGCACGCCCGGTTCGCAATGGTCCCAAACGCCGGAGACGTGCTCTGCAACCCAAACGGAGCACCTCGATAGCACCGTCCACTTCGGACTCGGAGTCAAATTCGAAGGCGCCTGAGGGATCCAGCGAGCAAAGGCACGCAGCGTCAACACTCTCTTCAGAACAGAATGGGTCCTCCGTGCCTGAGATATCCGAAGCCGATCAAGCCGATCACTCAGATGATAATGTCGACCTTGAAATACAGCGAAACAATGCCTACACAGGCTCATACAATACCATTGGCTCAATACATCAGCGCCGATGGTGGCTCAGCCTGGACCGAGAGAGCTCTGGCTTCGAGCCAAGGCGCGGGCTTGATGGTAACAACCCCTCGAAGAAGACGTGGGTCCGGAAACGGAGTGATACTGGACTTCTTGGCTTTGACCCGTTCTATGTGCGCGGGCCAGATTACGAACGGAGTGTTGTCACCGGACGCCTCGGGTCCGATGTCCTTAGCGATGAGGATGTCCAAGGCTTTGCCCCTAGGAAGAGGTGGATACCAGTCCTGAAGTAGAGTGTTGATACTCGCCTTCGAGCTCTTGAATGCCGCCAAGCTGGGTATGCCGACGGATGTCTATGGCCTACTACGACATGATCCATCCTATTTTTGGGATTTGGTGGAATAGACACATGATGACACGAACGTCACGAACATTGATGATAGACCGCTTCGGCTTTAAACAACACATTCCCCCAAATTTTCAAACGACTCTTCAAGTCCCAATCTCGTTTCAACCCGGTCCCCCAGTCCCATCCACTGAAGACAACCTGTCCCCTCGATAAATCACAGATTCCCATTCGGAAACGAGTTCACAAGCGTCTCACCCCCATCCCGGCTGGTACTCGAGCCCGGAAAGCGCATAGGCACCCCCGCAGCCAGAAAAGGCATAGGTGTGAGGGAGATGCATTCAAGGTACATGACAACGCGAATCTGAAAGCCCGGTCGAACAGGAACAACGACCGATCCACACTCGGACACAGCATGAATAGGCAGCGGACTGAATATGTGCGGTTGCAGTGGTGGTAAGGACAGGCCGGCGTCGATGGTCTCCAGATACACGACCACCCGGATTTGGTAGCCTGGGACGCCGTAGGGACAGATGATGCTCCCGAGCTGGTCGACGATGCGTGGGATTGGGATGCTGACACCGCGTTGGTCGGGCTCGCGGGGTTGTGTTGTGGACGGTGATGGAGGGTCCGGATGATGGCAGGATGGGGGTCTTGGTGGCGTCTGGGGTTGACTTTGGGGGTGATTGTGGGCTGGACCGTTGGCGCGAGACGGCGAGATGGGTTCCATGTCTATTTCTGACGCGGTCGTTAAACTTGGTCTGCTTGTGTCGTGCGTCCTTAGAGGAGGGTCTTCACCGATATGTGTGGTCTCGGGAGACTCTGTCGACGCAGAATGTGATGTAGGGTCAGCCATAGAAGCACCGGAAGAAAACGATGGGAGAGCACAGGAGTAGAATAGAGAGATTTCCAGGATTGAGAACTGGTTGTTTTAGCGAGAGCTTCAGCAAAGAACCTGGAGCTTACCGTGTTCCAGAACGTCCTCTCTTGGACCGGATCACTCTTTACTTCCGAGACAGATCAGCTGGAAGATATTGAATTATCTAGTTGAGTATTCTCTCACTGCGACTCCCCTCTTTAAACCTCGGGCCAGACTTGAACTCCCCACCAAATCCAACCCCATGGATTTCCTTCCCAGAGTAATACCTCCCTCTGCTGGGCTCACACAACTCCTTTCCATACTGCCGCAACAGCTCCTCATCCACCGTCCCCACAGCCATCTCGATCTCATCTCCATCTTCATTCGGACACCGCCAATACATCGTCGATCCACACTCCCCACAGAACCCACGGTATCGGCCTGGAGTATGTGAGTACTCCGTGATGGGTGCATCCCCGGGATTCCAGGACATGTTTTCGAAATCATCTTGGCCTTTAAGTTTTATCGAGGGTTTTCCTCCTAGTGGATTTGGCCAGCCGAGCTGTGGACAGGAGAAGGTCAGGAAGAGGGCGAAAGGCGATCCGGTGTGTTTACGGCAGTGGGTACAGGAACAGGTATGTGGCTGTTGTCTTGGTTAGAGAAGGATGGACAAGAGAGAGAAGCTCAAGAGAGCAGTTTCTGAAGAGGGATGGAACATACCCCAGGTGGCCAAGGGTACTTATTTCCTATCTCAGCTTTGTACCTGACCCTTCCGCAGAGACATCCACCAGTGATATGGGCAGGGGGATTTGCCGTGGTCTCCATGTTCGTGAGCTACAACTTCTGATTCCTGATGGCGGTATTGTTCGTGGGACTTGATGTCTGGGACAAGAAGAAAGGTGAAAGTATGAGATATGCACACTTTAAAGGAAGCCAAATGCGGGGATGGAGCGACTATGACGCCATTGCAGAGCACAGTTCTGTTTAAGGTTGAGTTAGTGTTGTCTTCAGGGACGAAGTGCAACCTCGTATTCATGAGAGCTCTATAGCGGCCTTTATACTTGCCGGGTTAGGTCAAGAGTCCATATGGATCAGGCTGTACTGCTAAGCACCTTGATCTGGTACCCCAAACTATCACAAATAGATCATCAGACATATTGTGCTGCTACTAAATTCCAGCAAAATGAACGTCAAGAGAGCTCTGAGGCTTGCTAAGTGAGACCCTCTTTGGCGCATGGACAAACTTGGATTTCTCCACTCACAGGCATCTACATCCACTTCCCAGAAAGGTGCCCGCTCAAAGCTCACAGCCAGTCGGAGTTTTGATTTTGGTGAGTCATCTCGATACTGATGTTGATCGCGGCCTGTGTGCTCTTCACCGTCCTTTGGTTGTCGCTTCCTGCCGCTTATAAACCTCGAAGTGGCTACCATCGGATAATCGTGCGTCTGACGGCAGCAAAGCAAGAGGATAATTTAAGCATTATCGCCAGGGGTTCAGACTAAAGAAACTAACTGGATCCAGATACGAGAGCGCGAATCACACCGATTCAACTTGACTCATTCTCGCTTACGAATGTCACCTTGCCATCTTGCTATGAGTCTTCCAGGATCGAGATAAGACTTAGGGGCGGCAGTGTTATGCTCTGATTTTCCCCACCTTTCGCTCTCCTTTCGTTTCTCCCCATCCACCACCCGCGGCGTCCCGAAAGATGCCAATTAACGCGCAGGTTGCGTCGATTGCCGTGGGCTCTGTCGCCTTGTTCCTGGCCGGCATCGACAGTTTTCCAGCGATCAAAAGTATCGCGAACAGAGTCGGGCGCAAATCGCAGCAGCAGGATGAATCCGCCTTCGCCAAGTCTGTCTACCGCGATGAAGATGGCGAAGCGTCTGAAGAGTCACTTCGGGCTTTTTCGGATAAATGGCAGCGCGTGGCCATCGCGTTGTTCTCGGCAAGCGGCTTCTCGGTGACGTTGGCTCTGTCCATCCTCACAACTCTGGAAGTCAACCCGAGCTACACGATACTTGACTGGCTGCAGCTCGGTATCTGGGTGAGAAGACCCAAACAATCGACAAGCTCAGTACGACGGCTGTATTGACCCCTTCTAGACTTTTCTCTTGATCCAAGCTGTGGCTTTCTTCGCGGAGCCGCGGCCAACACAACGGTTCTTACTGGGCCAATTTGCCTTTGGCGGAAGCCTTCTCGCAATTGCAGTGCCTTGTATCGAGCTCCGCTTGGCATGGTTCTCACAAAGAGCTCTAACCGAGGAAAAAGCGTGGCTCGGCCTCGTCATCGCTGAGGTTGCCAGCGCGTTTTTCCGCGCCTTGTTTAGTGTTCTCCTGCCACGTCGACCAAACGTGTTCCATAATGGAAGACCAGTTGATCGAGAACTGACAGTCTCCGCGTTTGGCCGTTATACCTTCTCTTGGGCCAGTAACATCCTGAATTACACCGTCAAAAATCGGACCCTGGAGCTGGGCGACTTGCCCGTGCTGCGATATGAGAAGCGTGCCGCCCAACTCCGAGCCAAATTTGAGCGATCCAGAGGAACACGCAAGATATGGAAGGCTCTGGTGTTCGCCCACTGGCAGTCCCTTCTTCTCCAGCTCTGCCTGACACTCATCATCGCAGTCTTGACCTTCGGTCCGCAAACAGCATTATTCAACATCCTCAGCGCTTTGGAAGCCCGTGGGAGCGATACTTGGAGTCCGTGGCAGGCATGGATCTGGGTGCTTGCGCTAGGCGCCTTAATGCTGCTTCACTCAACCATTGAGGCATGGCTGTTCTGGGCAGTTTGTTCCAAGCTAGGTGTGCCGATTTACGCTGAGCTATCAGCCGTTGTCTTCGCCAAGTCCATGCGTCGTAAGGATGTTAAACATACAAAGTCCAAGGATGCAGAAAAGCCTTCTGCCAAAAGTCTTCTGGACGACCAGGAAGAAGATGAGGACGACGAAGAGTCCGTGAAAAAGAGTCGCCAGAGCATCATAAACCTCGCTGCTGTGGACGCCAGGCGCATTTCGGATTTCACTTCTTATGCTTACTTGATCCCTTCAGCCAGTCTGAAGGTGATCATTGGCGCCGCATTCCTGATTAAGATTCTCGGATGGCGCAGCGCTTTCGCTGGTCTCGCAGTATCCGTCCTCGTTACGCCTTTGAACATCTACGCAGCCAAGAGATACACCGGCGCCCAAGACAAACTCATGAAGCTCAGAGACGCGAAAATGGCAATCGTGACAGAGGTCCTCCAAGGTATTCGCCAAATCAAATTCTCGGCCTTGGAGGAACAGTGGCAGAATCGCGTCGGACAGGCTCGTGATACTGAGCTGAGAGCTCTGTGGATTTCGTTCCTTTACGACGTTGTCCTGATGTTCATCTGGATTCTGGGTCCAATTGGACTCTCAGCTGTTTCGCTCACGGTCTATGCCATTATTCACGGTGGGCTGTCTGCCTCGGTAGCGTTCACAGCAATGTCTGTCTTCGGCTCCCTGGAAATGTCGCTTGCTATCCTACCCGAGATTATCTCGAATGGGCTGGAAGCCAAGGTAAGTGCGGACCGAATTGACGTCTACATGGCTTCTGCCGAGAAGATCGTCAACACGGTCCCAGCCGAAGAAATTGCTTTCGAGAATGCCTCGGTGGCTTGGCCAGCTGAGCATGAGCCAGAGTCCGAAAACAACGAAGACCGCTTTACTTTACGAGACATGAATCTCAAATTTCCGGTGAAGGGACTAAGCGTTGTGTCTGGTAGAACGGGATCAGGCAAGAGCTTACTTCTTGCATCCATCCTGGGAGAGTGCGACGTTCTTGAGGGGACCCTGAAAGTGCCTGTTCCACCTCCCATCAAGGAGCGTTTCGATCACCGGGCAACCAGCGCAAACTGGATCATTGATTCGGCAATTGCATATGTCGCTCAGATCCCGTGGATTGAGAATGCAACCATCAAGGCCAACATCTTGTTTGGGCTACCATACAACGAAGAGCGCTACCGGAAGGTCCTCTTCGCATGTGCCCTGACAAAAGACCTAGAGATGCTCCCTGATGGAGAACTGACGGATATCGGTGCCAACGGCGTCAACTTGAGTGGTGGTCAGCGGTGGCGTGTTTCCTTTGCCCGCGCACTATACTCGAGAGCTGGTATCCTGATTATGGACGATATCTTCAGTGCTTTGGATGCACACACGGGCCGCCATGTCTATGAGCACGCCCTTACCGGGGAGCTGGGGCAGGGGCGTACCAGGGTCCTGGTTACTCACCATGTTGCGCTGTGCCTTCCTCGCACTGACTACTCGGTGCTGCTTGAAAATGGCTGTGTTAGGTATGCAGGTACCATCGACGAGCTGCGGAGGTCCAACCACCTTGATGATATCTTGCGAGAGGTACGATCAGCAGAAGCAGGGGGCCA
Source organism: Penicillium parvum (assembly GCA_030035635.1). NCBI lineage: Eukaryota > Fungi > Ascomycota > Eurotiomycetes > Eurotiales > Aspergillaceae > Penicillium > Penicillium parvum. The sequence goes on from JAPJNL010000007.1 coordinate 1,371,439, forward strand.
CGACGATGAAGACAGTGAAGATCTCCTCAATCCTGAGGAGACCAATCTGCAAAAGGTCATCTCGAATACTTCACGCCGACGATCAAGTGCAGCGCGGCATGATGCTGCACCGAAGCCTGTTGCACCAAAGAAATTTGTTGAGGATGAGAAGCGTGAAGTGGGTTCCATACAGCTATCGGTCTACAAGACATACCTGTCCATGGCTGGGAGTGTTCCCATCTGGATGATTACCGTTCTGGTTTATGTGGGCTATGCTGCCCTGATGGTTGGAAGGGTAAGTTTGGACCTTTGTTGAGGTGATGGCGGTGTCATAATTTGTGAGGCTGACAACCACTTAACAATAGGCTTGGTGGATCAATATATGGACCAGCTCTTCATCCAGCACCGAGGCTCATCCGGAACACTTCCGCACTCTCCTGCAGCAGACAATGAAGCGCTTCATCGCCCCCGAAGACGACAATCTTCCATTGTACCTGGGGGTTTACATTGGGATATCTGTTCTAGCATGTATCATCGGGACCGCTCGTTTCTACTTCATTCTATCTGCCAGCGTGCGCGCATCCCGGAATCTGTTCAGCGGCCTGATATTCGCTGTCCTCCGCGCTCCCCTCCGCTGGCTCGATACAGTTCCCCTGGGCCGCATCCTCAACCGCTTCACGGCCGATTTCCACATGATCGACTCGCGCATCGGCTACGAGCTCGGCTTCCTTGTCTCGCAGCTACTGGACGTATGCGGGATCATGGTTGCGGGGATCCTCGTCTCTCCTCTCGTGATCGTCTTTGCAACAGTTCTACTAGTCATCTGCCTGAAGCTATCTCTGACCTATCTCGCCGGAGCCCGCGAAATCAAGCGCCTCGAGAGCACGGCCAAGAGCCCGGTGTTCGAGCAGTTTGGGTCTAGCCTGGCTGGGTTGGTCACCATTCGAGCTTTCAGCAAGGGCGAGACTTTTATCGAGATTATCTATGACAAGATCAATGCTCATGCGCAAGCCTGGTGGACCATGTGGTTGTTCAATCGCTGGCTTGGGATCCGCATGAACCTTGTCGGGGCCATCTTCTCGACCTTGACTGCCGCTCTGGTGGTGCTTCTACCCGGTATCTCGGCCTCATTGGCAGGCTTTGCTCTGAGCTTTGCCTTGCAGTGCAATACCGCAATTGCGTTCGCGCTGCGACAGTATGCCAACATCGAGCTCAACATGAATGCCACAGAACGTGTGATCGAATACTCCAATATCGAACTCGAGAACCAGGGCGGTGCCGATGCGCCTGCTGCTTGGCCTACGGAAGGACGTCTGGAGGTTCATGACCTAGTTGTGGGTTACGCCCCCGATCTGCCTCCCGTCCTGAAAGGCCTCAGCTTCACAGTCGAGAAGAACCAACGCGTCGGCGTGGTGGGCCGTACCGGCGCCGGCAAGTCATCATTGACTCTTGCACTATTCCGGTTTCTCGAAGCTCGAGAGGGCCAAATCTACATTGACGGCTTGGACGTTTCCAAGATTAAGCTGCACGATTTGCGTAGTCGACTCGCCATCATCCCGCAGGATCCTGTCCTGTTTTCGGGTACGGTGCGGTCGAACTTGGATCCGTTCGACGAATACACAGATAGCGAGCTGAATGATGCCCTGGCTCGAGTGCATTTGATCTCTTCTGCTGTGGAGGATGACGAAGCAACTTTGACCTCGCAGACTGCTACGCCCCGTCATGACAATGGCACAGCAACGCCTGACACGGCCACAGCGCAGCAGGCCAATACCAATGTCTTCACGTCACTGACAGCGCCCATTTCAGAGGGTGGTTTGAATTTGTCCCAAGGCCAGAGGCAACTGCTTTGTCTGGCGCGAGCTATCGTCTCTCGGCCTAAGATCATGGTTCTGGACGAGGCTACTTCGGCGGTGGACATGGAGACCGACGCGTTGATTCAACAGTCTATTCGGGCGGAGTTTGGCCGGAATGCGACTACGCTGCTAGTCATTGCGCATCGGCTCAGCACTATTGCTGACTTTGATCGGATTCTCGTCATGGATGCAGGCAAGGCTGTTGAGTTTGGGTCACCGAAGGACCTAATGGATATTGAAGGTGGTGTGTTTAAGAATCTGGTGGATAACAGTGGGGAGAAGGCTGTGCTGGAGAAGATGATCTTCGGGTAGGTTTTAAAAGTTCAACTGAGCGTTATTGGTTACTGTACCTGGCATTGTTATGACTATAGAGTACACAGATTGTGAATAGGAAAAGAATGCAACACCTATACTGTTGAACAAGGAAGAAGGAAAGGTACATGTCACCGAGGTGCTCCGAATCCGAAAGCCAACAGACCAACAGACTCGAGAGCAAGCCTCTCTAAGACCCGATTCCCCTCCCACATCACACCACGGCCAAGCCAGTGGAAACACCACCAAGTTTCAAAAGGGTCAGAGATGCCTTTATCGCGTCCGTGAAGTAAACAAGGTTGGATGTGCCGAACGCCTTTATCACTCTCCCTCCATCCCGAGTCGAGCAGCCCTCAAGCCCTCCAAAAAGGGAGAGCCACAAGTCTCAGGGAGGAGAGATTGATGTCATATAGAACACGCTAGGCTTTCATCACCTGTGATCAGTCAGTATAAATGCCAAATCCTGGTGGAATGTAAGGTGCAGACTCACTGTAATAAAACTTGGAAGGATGAAGAAGAAAAGAAAAATTGGCGGTTGAAGGCCGCTAATTAAGGGCCCGCACTAGACTGTTTTGGGTGGGCGGAGACTTGAGTTTCTGCCGCGTCTTTTTGGGATGATCACATCGCATGCTGCATCTGCTTGTCAGTGTTGAATATGCTGGGCGCTAGCTTGCGGTTCCCGGTGCGGCTTCTCTCAGGTCTGACTGCCTCGCGTATATGCCGTGGTCAAGGATTGTCATCATGGCCGCGGTCAGTCGCTGCGTCGAGGCATTTCTATCGCCATGCTTGCCTCCGTGAGCAGCAGGCTCCGAGTGAGCTTCCTAGCTTTCTAGAGGCATATAAGAAGGCTGGTAAGTCACGAAAGGACCAATGAGACACTCGTGGCAGCCATTCGCTTTTGTCCGTTGCTAATTGCGTTACCTACAACAGTGGAATTCCCCCCAGCTACACACGACTTCGAGACCTTCCTTTCGCAGGCCGAGCCCAACGCCGAAGTCGTCCTGCATGGCTATTTGGGCCACAGGGCAGACCTGTCGAAGAAGCTTTCCTTCGTGCGACTGACAGACCCGACAATGAAGCACAGCCTGCAAATAGTCGCTTTCGCCAAGAACGATGCCTTTGAAAAGCTCAAGACGCTCAATGCCCATAGTCCGGTTGCCGTGCGCGGAACGGTCCAAAAGAAGAAAGAAAAAGCTTCGGACCCAGCTGAGACCCCGGCTGAAGATACGTGGGAGCTTGCATTGGAGGATATTCACCCGTTGAATGACTTCCCCAAGGATATTATCATGACGCCGGAGACGGTATTTGCGCCGGAACAACGGTACTTGCAGCTTCGCTCGGATGCAGGGTTGCGTGAGGCCTTGAGATTCCGGGCGCAGGTTCACAATGTCTGCAAGGCAGAGTTGGAAAGCTGCCAACCGCCATTCGTTGAGATCGAGACGCCTTTACTCTTCAAGTCGACTCCCGAGGGAGCGAGAGAGTTCCTTGTGCCGACGCGTCGCCCGGGGCTAGCATATGCCTTGCCTCAAAGTCCACAGCAGTACAAGCAGATCTTGATGGCAAGTGGCTTGCCGCGGTATTTCCAGTTTGCACGCTGCTTCCGAGACGAGGATCTCCGCGCGGATCGGCAGCCAGAGTTCACGCAGCTTGATTTGGAGATGTCTTTCGCTACTGGCGATTATGTTATGCGCACTGTTGAGGGTGTCATTCGTCGTCTATGGTCAACACTCATGAAGGACCCTGCGCCTGAGGGTCCTTTCCGAAGAGTGTCGTACCAAGATGCCATGGCTCGGTACGGTTCGGACAAGCCGGACACCAGATACGGCATGGAGTTGATGCGACTTGATCACCTCTTGCCCGTTGACCTTGTCATGAAGATCTCACCATTGAACAATCCAATCGTCGAGGCTTTCAAGCTCGAAAACGAGAACAATGATCCGGCAGAAACGCTCAAGTTTATCTCAGAATTCTTGGACTCCCCGGCAGGTGCTCCATTCAACAACAATCCTCATGGCGGACCGGGTGTCTTCGTGTACAATGGCAAGCAGCCACTTTGCGGACTGCAGCCCTTTGGCTTTGAAGCCGCTGAGCAAGTCGAAGAACTCCTCGAACCAGACCACGGCGACCTCATCATAATCCAAGCTCGCCCTAACGAGCCCTTCTCAGGCGGTTCCACACCAATCGGCGACCTCAGACGCGCACTTCATACCGCCGCCGTCTCGACTGGTTTCAAGCCTGCCCCAACAGGCTTCGACTTCATGTGGGTAGTTGACTTCCCACTCTTCTCGCCCTCCTCCGACACCGAACCCGGCCAGGGTGGTGCAGCAGGCATTTCCTCAACACACCACCCATTCACAGCACCTAAGACCGCCGCAGACGTCGACCTTCTCCTTACCGACCCAACCCAAGCCATTGCAGACCACTACGACCTCGTCGTAAACGGCGTCGAACTTGGCGGCGGCAGTCGTCGTATCCATGACGCCGCAGTGCAGGAGTTTATTCTCCGCGACATTTTGAAGATGCGGCCTGAGCGTCTGGCCGACTTTGAACATCTGCTTGACGCATTGCGAGCTGGCTGTCCTCCGCATGCCGGTATAGCGTTGGGATTTGACCGTCTCGTTGCTATCATGTTGGGTAAAGAGTCTGTGCGGGATGTCATTGCTTTCCCGAAGACTGGCAAGGGTGGTGATGATGCTATGGTTCGTGCACCTAGTCCTATGACTGAAGAGGCGTTGCAGACGTATCATCTGCAGTTGAGAAAGTGAGGCTGTCGGTTGGACTTCCTCAATTGTTGAGCCCACACAAAGTACTTTTGGACCTGGATGCATTTATAGTGTATCTTCCAGTGCCCAGCCATGATCCATGTACCATATTTGTACCATAAAGTCGATACCCATTCAATCTCCTGTCTCTGTACATCACTAGGAGATTTTGCATTCCAAAAATGCCCGTTATTGCCATTGATACGTGGGAGCTATCAGGGCCCAAGGCAATCCAAAAGATCCAGCATATTGTTCTTTCGAGAGAAAATAAGGACAGCGAGATTATCAACAAGACGCACGATTCCCTTATAATCCCTTCTTCCGCCTGTTTCGACGAGAGCCAGAAGGGCCGCACGAAAGGACGTTGTTCTCGACGAGGAATGTTTGGAAGACATTGCTAGAAGAATCTGGGAGAACCAGGATTTCTGGGAAGTGGAGGAGTCCTGAAGCCCTAAACTACGCGGAAGATATCTATGTCTACCGGAACCTCCGCGGCTAGTACTGGGCGAACCTGCAGCCAGACATTTAGATAAACTTCTTTTGTCTCGAAAGCCACGCCCACTTGTTCACGGTATCCCGTTTCCAAATTCGACATCCTCGAATTTAACGTCGTGCAGTAAGCTCTACCCATGGCGGTTCTGGCCGAGTTGTTCTCGGGGGTGAGCCCTTGTCGAATCGACAATCTTGTAGGGACAACGACGCGACATGCAGGAAACATTGCCGCAAAGATACAGAACCGACCTCGGCGTTGTAGCCGTCGGTCGCGCAAATTGCCCGGGAGTATTCTGATTTCCGCTTTCTCCCCCCGTCGAACTTGGCGAACAAAGATGGTCTCGTCATAAGTGGTCAGGAAGCCGTACGTCACCTTGAGATCAAGCATTGGATGACGCTTCCAAGGGCTAAACGAAGAGCACTTACCGAGAGAAGTGAGGATAAGCTGAGACTTGTATCGAAGCCACTTCGAGAGATCAAGAAGGAAAGATATGACAGCGGTTTAAAGCTACCTATATATAAGCCAGAGCGCAACAGAAGCATTAGTGCCCGTGGTTCAAGCTGTGAGATACCTAGGGCATAGCTACTCAGTAACATACTATTTTCCCGAGATAGGTAGAACAGGGATAGGGGCGGTTTTCGTTGACATTCAGGTGACCTGGGCTTGTAGTCTTCCCTGAACCGTAAGTCCTACGATGCTATATAGGGGTCGCCTTCCGGGATAGAAAAGGTCTTTCCAAACGTTTACCTGCAGCTTCACAGACTACTACTACCGATGGCCATTTGTGAACCGGCAGAAGTTCTAGTAGAGAGATCTCTTGGGATGATATAAGAATCAGCCTTGTATAGTGCCAGTGGCCTATATTAGCTTCAGTGCCACAGATATCTGGGTATACTCAAGGTAGGTGAAGGGATGTGTCATATAGACAAAGGCAGTATCTACTCTGCACATGGGTAGGCGAAGCAGAGAACCATTCCCTATCCTACACGGGACGGGCCAGAAGACATTGGACTTGTACACCAAGGAATAGACCGTGGACATGTTGATGAGGGGGTTTGTATAGCCTATATATGAACAGTGTTGTACAAGAAGATGACAAAAGCAGAAACGCCAGCCCAACCGCTGTATAGAACCCAAGATAGTGATTGAAATAGACAGGATATAAGAGACAGCGAGGAAGCTCTATGAGTCCAAGCCCTCACCGTGTCGCCGCGGAGCTGGTTTGACTCTTGCTAGCATGGGTTGCATTTTCAACCGCAACCTCATCCTCGTCTTCATAATACAGATAGTCATCTTCCTCCTCCTCTGGTTGCCCGAAGAGATTGCGCCAGACGCCATCCCACAGGCCTTTCTTAGTGACTAGACCGCCAACAAGCAGAATCGGCAGTTGCCAAATACTGGCCCAGAACAGACCGCGCGCAGTGCCCTGCGCACCCTGGTGTTGCCAGAAGCGGTAGGCTTCACGCACGAGCCAGCCATTGGCAACGGTGCTTCCGACCAAGAAGCCGTGGCCCACGACGCCGACCCACCAGAGACCAATTGAGATGGGGAACATGAGTACGGAATAGCGCAGGGCAACGCGTGCGTTTTGGGCCGGGTTCACCCAGGCGAGCATCCGGTATCCGGCGGCCTTGTACTCCTCGCGGATTGTGTGGGAGAGTGCGTTGAAATGGGGGAATTGCCAGGCGAATAGGATTCCACCTAACAGCCAGCCGCCAATGCTGTCTTCGCTGAAGAGCATATCGCGCCATGTGTCATGGCCTGTTGTAGCTGTTTGGCCTGCTGCTGCAACCCAGCCCATTAGAGGTGGGATACCACCGACCACCGCGCCAACCCACGTGTTGATGACGGAGATCCGCTTGAGCGGTGTGTAGACGAACGCGTATAGGAAAATATTCGCGGCTGAAAGCGCGGTGGTAGTCGGGTTGGTGCCGATATATAGGAGTCCAAGTCCCGCGGCAGCAGTGCCCATTGCGAAGAGTAGTGCTGCGCGGCGCGAGACCAGCCCGCGGACCAATGGACGATTCCGTGTGCGGGACATGAGTGCATCGTACTTCGGCTCAAACATCATATTCAGAGTGTTTGCGCTGCAACATGACAAGAATGTACCCGTCGTCAGGTAGATGAAGGTCAAGGTTGAGGTTGAGAGTGTTGGTAGCGGGGTCATGGCCGGGTCGAGTGTAAGCAGAGATGAGATCGGATACATTCCGTATGCGGAGGTTGTAGTGAGGAGAATGAGAAAGGATAGTCGAGGCTTGGTCAATGCCAGGAATGCAGCCAACTTGCGACGCAGCGATGTGGTGGGGAGCGTGGATGAGAAATTCGAGAGTTGCGCAGAGGCGTCGGGTGGGATGACGGGCTCTGCTGGGCCATTTTCTGAGCCTGACCCCTTCAGTCGTTTCCTCCGGCGATGTGGCAGTTCGTCTCTGCTTGCTTCTGTAGCAATTGGCCCAGAAGATGTTGCTTCCTTGGAGCTGGTCTGGTTTGCGGGAGTCTCGCTCGCGGGTTGGGAGGTGGGGGGCGATGTGTGGTCGGAATTGGCGGACGCAAATGAAGAGAGGAGACCTCCCTTTGAGCTTGAGCCATTGTATAACCTGTTAGGAGAGAAGTATGTCTTGTGAAGAGCCGAGGGCGATTGGTTATTTGCGATGCTTCGGCGATTCGAGGACGAAAGAAACCCCCGTGTGGCTGCCGGCGGTTGATTCTGCGCTCGGATCAGGCATCGTGAACAGAGGAGCGCCTCTCGCGGCAGTCCATGCCTGAAAATGGCAGACCGGAGAGGAATCATGGCGCGTCGAGAAACCTCTCAGTCGCTGGCGAGAAGGAAGATGCAAAAGTGGGAGAAGGGAACTTTCCCCGGCGGCGGAGCACGGACCACGCCCGCACTTTATTTCGTGGAATGTCAACACTGTCAACACAACTTGTTCTCATCAACTCTCTCTTCCACAGACCAACATGGACGCTATCCAGAAGACAGTGCTGGATCCTCTCCAGCCATACCTGCAGCCCGTCATCAAGGCCATACCTGAACCCGTTCACGATGCGGTCATCTCGTTGATCGGCGCGCCCTGCCACAGCGCCCTCCTGCTCGACCTCGACGTCACCAAGGACCCTGCCTGCACCTCGCTCGCCATCTCCAAGGCGCTCGGTCTGGCCATCGTCGGCGCGAGCGCCGTGGTCAAGGTCCCACAGATCTTGAAGCTGATCAACTCGCGCTCTTCCGCCGGCGTCTCCTTCGTGTCCTACGCTCTTGAAACCGCCAGTCTCCTCATCACGCTCTCCTACGGCGTGCGCAACCAGTTCCCGTTCAGCACCTATGGCGAGTCAGCCCTCATTGCCGTTCAGGACATTGCTGTCGGTGTCCTGGTTCTAAACTTCGCGGGCAAGCCCGCAGCGGCCGCCGCTTTTGTCGCGGTGGTTGCTGCTTGTGTCTACGCGCTGCTCTTCGATCAGACCCTTGTGGATGCGCAGACGATGTCGTATCTGCAGGCTGGAGCGGGCGCGCTGGGCGTTGCCAGCAAGGCGCCTCAGATCTACACCATTTGGAGCCAGGGTGGAACCGGTCAGCTAAGCGCATTCGCGGTAAGTCCGCTCACTTTTCTATGTTCTAGTGCACCACTGACTTGCTTTCGTACTAGGTCTTCAACTACCTCGCCGGATCCCTCTCGCGCATCTTCACCACCCTCCAGGAGGTCGACGACAAGCTTATCCTCTACGGATTCGTCGCCGGCTTCTCTCTCAACCTTATTCTCGCCGCGCAGATGCTGTACTACTGGAACAGCCCTACGCCCAAGGCGCGCAAGTCTCGCGCCGGCAAGACCGCGGAGGCGCGCCCTGTGGCGGAGAGCTCTGGGGTGTCTCCCAAGCCGGGCTCGAAGACACCCACTACGCGACGACGGGGTTAGAAGCATCGTTTGGTGGATGCACTTCTTTTGCTAGATCTTTATAGTACTTCTAATACTGCTCTTGGATATTATGCTGTCTTCCTGCGGTCATCAATCGTAGCATATTATTCATATGGTGCCAGCACGCTCTTACGTTCGAGCACACCAGCAACCATCGTAGAGACTGTCTCCCAGAGAGAACCTCAGCAGATCTATGGCATCCGCCCAGTTGTCATGTACCTTAGTATATCCGGCAGCGGCACAACGGGCTTCACAGCATGCTTATGATGCACAGCAATATCAAACTCAAAGCCCGCACCACCCCCGGACTTGCGATGCACCCCCACAACCTCCATCTCATCCTCCCCTTCCTCGTCCTCATCCTCCTCCTCCTCCTCCTCATCACCCGCATCATCCTCCAACTGCCTCCTCAACCCGGTCTTAACATTCTCAATCCCCTTCTCCCGCTCCTCAAGCGTATAATTCCCAAACCAATTCCTCCTCTTCGCCTCCGTATTGGCCGCAATCGGCGCCCAAGCCCACAACTCCGCCAGCTCGGTCTCACTAAGCGTTTTCTCGGGCTCAGCGGCCGCAACCGCGCTCGGATTCGGCTGCGACGTGCTGTTGTTTAAGGCTGAGCGCTCTGTTCCAGCGACGCGGCCGCGCGCGACCCAGTCTTCGACGCGGGGGTCGAGTTTTGTGCGGAGGAGCTGTTCGAGGATGGGGGCTTGTGTGCGGCCGGGGTAGTCGGGGCCTGGGTAGGCGACTAGGGTGGAGAGGAGGTCGTGGTTTGCGGAGAGGTGTTCGGAGACGTTGGAGAGGTTGTTGGAGATGATGGTTGCTTGCGATTGGAAGTTGTTCCTGGGGGTTTGGTTAGTTGGTGTGCTGGTGGTTGTGCTGATGAGCGTGCGTACCAGGGTGGGAATGGGTCGCTTTCGTTGAGACTTGCGAGGAGGGAGGCTAGGGATCGGTCTAATTGCAGGAGCCTTTGGCGGGATTGATCGAGGACTTTGAATTGGTCTGGTGTAAGGGAGGTCATTTTGGGTCTGATGGGTGTGGAGGAGGTGTGGATGTTGAAGAAGGTGAATGTGGTGGTGATGTGAGGATAAGATAGAAGCTTTGGTGGGGACGAGTCAAGTATGGACTTGCTGTCTCTCAGGAAGAACAACATTTCACTCAATTCTAGTGAAATTCGAAATGAGACTGGTTAGCTTATATTCGAGATGCTCTCTTTATGTTCTCAGAGCTATCTTCTCTGTATTGAAATCATTTCGAAAGCTCCCTGCTTCCACAGCGGCGGACATACTTCTGCAGACCACAGCCGACGTTGAACAGCTATAAACGTCCCTGTAGGATCGATTATAGATCTTCACAACGGGCTATGGCTTGAGTCTCCTTTTATTGAATTTGTGTTCAAGAAACGTTCTTTCTAGCATCTGATAAATGCAAGACTCTCCTTGTCAGAACTATGAAGAGTCCAACCCTCATAGATCCAAAAATAACCCCGAAGCAATAACACAAGCCCATCGCTTGGCAGTGCGTGCTGAAACGTCTGCAGAGACGCAATCCACCAATCTGACTCCGGCTCCGACCTTGGTAATCCTTCGCTTGAGTCTTGGGAGCTGAGTTTGTCGTGTTGATGCTGATTCTGGCGCCAATGCTGATGCCTGTGCGGTGTTTATTTTTGGCTGTCGTTTGGGTCTGATACTCTGGTTTGCCCAAGTATGAGGGTGGGAGATAAATAGGCGCGGTCTCCTTTCACGGAGGGTTTGATCTTGTTCTGATGTGATCCTCGTCTCTGCAGACGCATACGCTATTCAAAGTCCTCAATTGCAATATTTGAAAGCAACAGAGCCGTGAAGGCGATTGGGACTCGACACCCATTTCACATTGAGTTCTAACATCAACAATACTATACTCGGAAAACCGCTGGCTCGAACATGCATACACCTCATGAGATGCACTGACTAACACCCCACCAAGGTCAAGGACCATCACATCAAAAACCCTGCTTCTTGTCAGGATCATTTCCCTGCTGGCTATAACCCTCCGCATTCGTCTCGCTAATCTCCTGCTGCACCCCAGCCTTGGAATACTCATACCCAACCTGCCTCCCATTTCCATCACTGTCCACAAACCCAAAACCTGGACCATACCCATACCCCCCATGCATGGCAGAATCATGATCCGAATACCCACCATTATTATCGGCCCAGCCCCACCCGCCCTGGCTCTGTTTGGGCGTGCTGATGGTTGTGTCATTCCATCGGTTGTATAGGTGGTTCTGGTACCGCTCACGGCGGACGCGCTTGCGGCGGTAGCGGATGAAGAAGAAGCAGCAGATTCCCAGGGCGATGAGGATGATTACGAAGCCCAGGATTGGGACAGCGATTACCACGGGAAGATTCACGTTGGAGGAGATGGCTGTTGGCGTGGTGAGGGACATGCTGGAGGGGAGGAGGACTTGGGTAAAGATGCGGGTTGGGGAGACGGCGAAGGGGAAGCCGACTGTTGTTGGGAAGTGGCAGTTGTAGCGGATGGATTCGAGGACTGGGTGGGTTTGTTAGTGGTGAGTTCTTCTTTTGCTTTGTTGAGGCAGGTTATACGTACAGTTTGCGAGGTATACTTGTCCCCCTGTTGATCCTGGGTTCACCGCATTCGAGGTCAGGTTATAACAGAACTCGCAGGTGTTGACCACATTGTCGGCAAATGAGGTGGACGAGCACCAGTTGCGGAAGTTGGTTGCACTTGGGTCGGTCAGGTCTGTTTCAACCGCTGACTGAATACCAGCGCAAGCCACCGGACATTGCGAAGACTGGTTGCTGATTACGGATGGGAAACCAAAGACGCAGGTTGAGAATGCGAAGCGTAGGTTGTCTGGTTGCTAGGTGTTAGCACCGCTGCTTATGCTCTGAGATCTTCGCAATTGACATACAGAGACCCCAATTGACGTCCGTTTGGCCGGAGGGAGCGTCGACATATACGCTGGTCAGCTCGCAGGTGATACAGTCCTCAAAGTCCTGGCCTTTGGTAGTCTGATTGTATTGTGAGTCGAGACAGGCGATTTCGTTCGTGGTGGTATTAGTTGTCGGTCCAAACTTGTTGCATTTGTCTTCGCAAGGCGAGCCGGGGCTGGTTCTCAGGCCTTGTACAACAGAGAATGGACTGCTCAGCAAGACCGTCGCCAGGAGAATCGCTAGCATTTTTGGACCCCGGGGACCGCAGTCCCTCAACCCAGCCATGATGCTCGGTAATGGACAAGAACAATCAGACAGCTTCTCTTCCGTCTGCAATCGCCAAGGAGGAGAAGTGGAATGTCTAGCGCTGACCGGCGTTCACGCTCTCATGAACTCGCAGCTTGGGAGAAGAAGCGCAAACAGAAGATCCAGCTGTGGGAGGAGGAAAAGCTTCTTTTTTTCAGTGCCAGCAGCTGTCTCTGCGGCACAAGCTGGCCGGATCATCAAGTGAGGAGATCCCGTTGGAGAAAGAGACGCTGGGAAGGCATCCTGTCCCCGCTGCATGCAGTGTGAATTGCTTAGTGCTGGGATACCACGTACCTGTCGAATCAAGCTGACCCCTCACGGTGTTGCTGACTCGGCGCTTAGAGCTCATCGCCCAGAGGCTGATGATGGGCCACTTCTTGAGCCAGCGGTTGGCTGAGAAGGGCAGGATCGGCCAGGGATCCTGGTAGTGCCGTTCAAAGTGGATCATTCGGAGAAGTGACGAGTGTGATGAAGGTGGGAAGGTGACGGGTGATAGGCGGCTGTGATTGTGACTCGCTCTGCATATCGTTGCACGGACCGGTGGTTGGCGCCCCGCGAATCTGTCACTGGTTGCGACAGTATGGGCCTCATCAAAGTACGTTTCGAGGCGAAATCATGGAATCTGTCTATCGGGGCTTGGCTGTGGGTAAAACATAGAGGATCGAATTATCAAGTTAAGTGTCATCTCACCAACCCGCCCCAGAACTATATCCCGAGAAGTATGATCTGTAGAGCATTCTCCAACAACTATACAATTCACAGAGTGAAGTTAATCAAAAACCTGCAATATTCAACATGCTGTTGGAAGTAGTATTTTGGAATCTATTAGGGATACTCGAACACAATATAATGCGCTGAAAGTTGATGCGATCAAGCCATCAAGCTCTCTTTGCGGGGAACTATCGAGATGGACACAACCTCTCCCACCCACGATTCGTATTAACTATATGAGCATCTATTTTTCACCTTGCGATGATGCTTTCTCTATTACACTACTGCTATACTATTTTGTGGACATAGAACGAACCAAATTCACAGATTGCACCCCAATTCCTATCGCAAACCTCATGTAGCCACGACACCCCCAACAGCACTCCTTTACTACCTCGATGGGTCACCATTTCGATAGAAAATCTCTAATTCCAGCCCGACCCTGTTCCTGAAAGCCTCAAAAATCCTCTCCAATCCCACCGGCCTCAGAATCACATAAACATTACCATCATGGCCCCTATCCCAAAGAAAATATCTCCGCCCAGCTTCAAACATCACGCAACGCGACCCCTCATGCACCATCACAGGACAGCCCCTCGGAAGTAGAAGCTCACTACAGAGGACTTGTCCATCACTATTGGGTGTGGACCATTCGGAGTCATGCCCTGTGTATCTGGCGTTTGTTGTCCAGCGAGGTGGAGGGTTGAGGCAGAAGAGGCATACGGGGTCGTCAGTGGCAGTATCGGACATCGTGAGCCGCGGTAGTGGTGTAGATATGAACATTCCTTGCGGTTGCATGGGGATAGATTCTAAGTCAATGATGGAATGGCCACGAGATACCTCTCAGGATAACTGATACGAAGTACTTCAATCATATACTCTGTTGACAGGCATGACCTGTTCCGGGAATCTCCAGCAGCCGCTGCGGGAGATTTCCTTAGTTGATCTCTCTATGTCGAAGGATCTTTTGCTGTTTTTCTTTTTCCTTCTACGCCAGTCTTTTCATCTCCAGATAGCCTCCAAAACCATCAGTTGTAGATGCCTTCTTGTGCTCCAGTAAAGAGCGTGTCCGCTGTCACACTCAAAACCCCAATAAGAATTCACAGAATGCAACGGATCCTACCTTGTACCTCATTGTTCTATGTAGAAGAACCGATATCAAAAGTCTGACACAACACCTTCTCACCAACCCACCACACCAAAACCCCTCAACACCCTCACTACCCTAAAGACCTCAACTTCAACCGTCCCAGCCCCACAAACTCATACCTCAAAGCCTCAAGAACTCCCTCCAGCCCCACGGGCTCTACAATCTCATAAACCTCACCATCAATCCTAGACCAAAAAAAATCCCTCCCTCCAGCTACAAGGAGCAAGGTGCACGAAGCCATGTGGAACATAACAGGACAACCTCTACCGAGCTCATGGTAAGAGCAGAGTTCCTGTCCTGTGCTGTCGTCTGTTGCCCACTTCGTCGTAGGCGAGGTGGATAGGGTCTGTTGACCAGTCTGGTGGTGGGGTGATTTGGCACTGGAGGTACCAGGTGTAGGGAGGGTCATCAGTGGTGGCCTGTGCGGTCTCGGACATTGTGGGAGTAATACTTTTGTAGATAAGGGGACTCTTTCTTTTGAACAGGTCAGGTGTGTAAGTCGATGATGGCATGGCGACGAAGATACCTATCTAGGTAACCAACGCCCTAAGAAGCAAGTTGACCACCTTCCTAGAGCTCGAATACAGAAGGAATTCACAGATTACAACCCTCCGCCAGTATATCAAAAGCAACAAAAGCCACAACGCCATCCAAACTAACCCTCCGCCCAAATCCCCAACATCAAAGAGTCCTCAACTTCAATGCCCTATTCCCCCCTCTCCCGAATATCCTCAAGAATCTCCTCAAATCTCACCAGCTTCACAATCTCATAAACCGCTTGATCAATCCTCGACCGAAGAAAATACCTCCTCCTTGCCTCAAACATCAAGATACATTTATTCCGGTCATACATGACACGATAGCCTCTCCCAAGTCCGTAATCAGCACAGAGGTACTGGCCAACGGTATCGGGCGTGGACCACTTGTATTCGTAAGCAAGGTGGATAGGGTCTGTGGACCAGCCTGGTGGTGGTGTGAATTGGCGTTGGAGACCCCAGGGACAGGCTGGGTCGGTGTCTGTGTCTGTGTCTGTGATCAGGTCTGTGGTGGGCTGGGACATGTTTTGTTGTTACTTTTACTGGTAAAGGTGTTCTCGAGGATGTAGAAGTAGAGCGTATGAGTCAGTCGATGATGGAATGCGGACGACAGGTACCTATCTGGTAAGTGACGCGCTAAACTAAAACGTCGAACCACGCAGTAAAGTGAGAGTTGCAAATGTGGATCAGCGAGGTGAGTCCTCCCAGTCACGGTAGTGCGTAGAGAGAAGAGCGGGTATATCAAATGAGCTTCGTTTATCTGGAGCGCCTGCGTTCAATCTCGATTCAATGCTCCCACAGGATTAAATTAGAAAAGACCTCCCACAAAACTATGCACAATCTCAAGACATAGCCTATATCAAAATCCAAGCAACACAGCCTCATCCATATAGCTCATCATAAGAAGGCACCATCTCATGTCTCACCGCCGGCTCAGGCTCCCGATACCGTGGACGAGGAGCATTCACAGATCTCTTCTCCACATGCAAAGGCTGGATACCACCGAGTCCGTGTCGCGGTGTCTCAGGTGGAAGCGACGGTACCGAGACAGAAGGTACAGAAACGGACGATGCGGCCGTATAGCTCGTATGTCTTGAGCTAGCGGTTCCAACCACCGAAGCAGAATGTTCGGTGGTCGCGCTGTTCATGCTGACGCGGCGCATGCGCGATGTAACTGACAGTGGAGGTGACCTCGCTGCGTGGTCGCCATAGGGATCGTGATCGTCGCGTGCTGGGTGCCGGCCGTTCGTGTAGCCGTGGTAGTCTGCTCCTCCTGGGTCGCCGAGTGTATCCCGCTCTTCGTCTTTCTCGTCGCATGATTCTTCGTCTGTCGTGGCGTCGTGTCCATTGTTCGAGGCATATGAAGTGCCCGCAACACCGAGTCCCTGAATATAGGGACTGTGTGCTCTCTCATTGCGGTGGCGGATACGCTCGTCGAAATAACCCTTCGGGATAGTTGAGGGGACGTCTCGCTCCCCGAGGTTCTGAGAGCAATAGTCATTGAAGCTCCCTCCGTTTTGTGATGACATTGCGCCCACGGCGATATATCGCCGTGACTGGACAGGATGGGCTTCTTGAGAAGTGTTTGTTGTGGAATTCGCGACAAACCCGGATGGTTGGTTCCACTGATTCCAGGACCCTTCATTAGGATAGCTGATGGATGGGTCACCCCAGCGGGTGTGCAGCTCTGACGAGAGTCTGCGCTTCTTTTTCAACTTTTTCATCAAGTTCGCCATTGCTTTGAAGAGCTTGATCATCGAAAGGATCCAGAGGTAGATGCTGAGAATCGGCAGAGACCGAGCGAACGGGAGGACTGTCCACTCCCTGGTGCGTTGCTCATCTCAAGACCGGACAAGCTCCCGACAGGGACGTGTGGGCGTTGCAAAGAGAAATGACTCGGAGCCGAGGGGGTAAACAAAGAAGAGGAGTGAGCAGGTTCCCGCGTGGGTTGGAGTTTATCAATCAGATAGGACGTGAAGCACAGCTACCCACTGCATGTCTGCCGTCCTGGCCGAGAGAAGAGAAGATCTTCTGCAGGGTCACCCGTGTGTTGGTGTTGGGAGATGTCAAATACAAGAAAGCACTGAGGAGTCCCGGGTTGGGGCCCAGCGACACGGTCCAACCCCTCTAGCGGAGGCTCCAAGGGCGCCACCTGTGATGAGGACGACCGGTAATTAACAGAAACGGCGGTTCATAGCCAGTGAACGGATGAGCCACAAGCGCGACAAGTGATCTGCCAATGGAGCTCAGCGAGCCGTAACCAAGAAGACTGGCTTCGCTGGCTGCAGATTGTTGGTGCACATTTGCAGCAGGTCAAGAGGGGTAAGTACAGTAAGAGTGGAAAATGACGACCCCCGGCTTGCCTGGGCAAGACAGGAAGTCAGTCGTAGCTTTGCGGCCCAGCGCAGGCATACGGATTTCACATTGATGGCGAGGCCGGCATGGGTTTGTACATGGAATCGACGCACGTCGTCCGCCGTCGGCTTGGCATGGCGCTTGTTAGAGGGATCTGCAGATGCGTAGGCCTTGGACAGCAGGCGACGCTGGTCAATCACTGATGCATAACGGAGGGCAACTTGATTATCTCGCATGAGATTGGGTGTTTATCCCCTACCTTGACCGGCACAGGCAGGGGTCGACCCGGTGTGAGCAGGGGTTGATGAGCAATATGGAAGGAGCTCTCGCCTGACCATCGTCCTCCAGTCCGCAGAGAGGCTCTCAGCTAGTGCTCGTGCTGGTGCTAGCAGCAAAGCAACGCTGTTAGTGACAGGGATCAAAAGAGGGGGTGGGGGCCTTTCTCGTCGAGGTTGGCAAAAAGACACCGTGTTTCACCATGACCCATTCAATCCCTGCACCGGAGCCAATTTCGAGCCCGCGAGTGGGGATGAACGTTGATTGGGACAAGGAGACACAGATAGCCAGGAGTAATGATCTAGCTAGTCAGTCGCAGTCCTGTGTGAGTCGTCAGACTGGTAGAAATCAAGGACCAGATCGAATCAATCTTGGATCAGGAACCAACAAGGTTGATCGTCCCGTTGTGGCCTCGTGGCACGTTCCATCGTGAAGCTTATCTTAGGCGCCGAACGGAAACCGCGGGACGAGTCATGATTGAAATTGGGGGCGATGCTACTCATGCGAGAGGAGATGAAGTGGGAAATAGATGAGGAGGAACGGGAAGATCGACAAGCTGCTCGGGCACAGACCGTGGGCGCCTGTTTGGGGAGTCTCGATCTTGTCTCGTCCACTCGCATGACAGCACTGACTGGGGTCTTTTGGCCAAGTGGAGATTTTGAGGTGGAGAGAGAAGTATTTGAATTTGTGTACAGGTACGAAGCGGTGCTTGCAAGCGCGAGGATTCGCCTTCATCCTATGGGCCATTACTCTCCGAAAATGCAGTAAATGATAGATAATTGAACCAACACTACCAGATACCTCAATGACAGCTTTTACACTACTAGATCCAAATGAGAATCCATTCTTTTCCCGACTTCGCCCGCAAAGCAGGAACCATCGCATTAAGGACAACAGTAACCCAATCACTAAACGCCTCGCTCTCATGACAGTCATTAAACCTCAAGCCGACCAGCAGCCAAAGCCAATTCTCCATTCCAAGCCCAAACCCAATCACCAATACTGTACCATCTTAGCCAAAGTTAGTGATCAGCCGCGAGAGCACCGGTTTAGCCCGCCGTGGACCACCACGCCCACTCTGAGCCGCCACATGTCCCGGCTCAGAAACACTTCGTTCTCGTCCCTCCCCAGGCCGAGACGAGCGGCTTGCTACCGAGCTTGATGGTGGGAAGGGCATGGCGGATTGCCGCCGTGCATGGTATGGCATGTTAATGTTCTCCCGTGGAGCTGGTGGAGGAGGCGGTTGATAGATGGAAGAGCGCGCATCGGTGTAGTGCACCGCGCTCAGACGGGATGATTGGTTTTGGATTCTTGATTGGGGGAGGGAATGGGTCTGGTTTTGATAGGCGTATGAAGAAAGTACGTCCGCGCCGTAGATGGATGTTGGTCGGATGGGCTGAGTCTGGTATTTGGACGGGTCGTAGGTGGGTAGGGCCGGGTATCGGGGTGGTTGGTCTAGCGATGCTCGGGGGAGCTGCTGCGGTGCGTATGCATACTGGCTTTGGCGAGAGTAGTCCGGTGCAAAAGAGGATAGTGGTCGAGGGTGTGCGGAGCGGGGTACAGCGTCTGGGGGTGGGCTGTCGTAGAAGCTGGCTTTGTATACTGGCGGGATTTGGGGGATCGATTGCTGCGCGGCTTGTTGGTGTTTTCGTCTTGCGCGTTCTTTGCGGGAGAAGAGGGCTCGGAGGCTGTTCGTCACTGTGAGAGTAATGGTTAGCGTTGCATTATCACCTTGGCTGTTCCTGGATTGAGACGACCGGACTTACTTGCAAGGGTTTGGACTTGGGTTTGGCGTGTAGAGGCACGCCAATGCAGATATCGACGAGGTCGGAGATCTCGTTGGTGGATCGTGTGATGACAAGAGCGTGGATGTACAGGCTGCTCTGAAGAAGGGAATAAGAGGGCCTGCTAGTTCATAGCAGACCACTATTGACAAAAGCCAATATGGGTGTGAAGGTGACCCTTGACCTTGAAGTCTGAGACTGGCGGGCCCAAGTCGACCTTGATATAGACTCCATCAAGCTCATCTTTGACACCTGGGCCCTGTTTCAGGAGCGAGGCTATTCTGGTGAGGCGCTCTGGCAAAGAGGGCAAAGAGTAAAGATAGTAATACACGAGCAGCTATAGATAGAAAGGCCCATAATTAGCCCACAATATGTCCGAACCGGGCTAGATTAGTGCCACCTCAGCGCGCTAAACAAACTAAACAAGCTAAATGCAGCTAAATGCAGCTAAACCAGCTAAATCGAACTAAATCAAGCTAGTCAAGGCGAGACCCCTCGAAAGGCGCCGTGTCGATGCTGCAGCTGTGCAGGGCCCCGATGGTCTTGCATCCACGCGAATCACATTCAACCAACATTGAAACTGCTAGCTGACTGGTTGACAGTCGAGCTGCGTGTTCTGAGCAAATCAACATCCCCGTTGAAACCAACACCAACAATATCCCCATTTGAAATATCAATTCAGTCTTTGATGGAGTGGTCACCGCTGGTTCATGAACTGGATCCATTGTTCAAATCCGAAAAGCAAAGGATCAAGAAATCCAAAATTGCAATTCTATCCTCTCTACCCAAAACAGACCCCCAACGCCTCTACTCCGCATACGCGCGATAAACCGCCATCCCCTTGTCCGTCTCAAAATCCAGCGCAACGCCCTGTCCCACAAAAAACACATACCCCTCCTTCAACTCCACCGTCTGATCACCGGGGATCTTCATAGCCCCAGACCCCTTAGTAACAACCATCAGACTCGGCCCCAGAATAGCCTTATGCGTTTCCTTCTCCCCACCACACAGACAAGTACACAGCACGGAGAACTCGCTAATCGGCGGCGCGTACACGTCCGTCTTCCCCGACAGACCCTTATCACTCTTCCGCCGCGGAAGGATAGCATGCTGCGCGTCGTGCGGAACGAAAGTCAGCGCTTGCCCGAAGAGCTCGACGCTGTCGCGCTCTGGCGCCGGACAGAAGCCAGTGTTGAGGACGTTGTCGGAGCGCGCCATGCATTCTACGATGTCGCCTTCCAGGTAGGCATGGATGCTGTCCGCTGGGACGAAGACGGAGTCGCCGGGTCCCAGGGTCATGTAGTTCATCAGCAGGGCGGCGACGAGGTTGCCGTTGTCGAAATCGCTGTATTGCTTGCTGAGGCGGTCCAGCATGCCTGGGATGTATGGGTCTGGCCCGAACTGGGACTCCGGGAGACATTGGAGGTCTTTGATTGTTGAGGCGACGGTCTTGGGCGAGGCGCTCAGGAGGGCCTTGCAGACTTGGCGGAGGGTTTCGTCGTTGAAGTGTGTGTGGGAGGGGACGAAGGGTTCTAGGGGTTTGAGTTTGAAGAGGGCTTGGATTTGGTTGAGAGGTTTCCAGCCGGCAAAGAGCTCGAATTTGGAGAGCGCGATTGCGATCTCGGGCTTGTGGTTTGTGTCGCCGAATTTCTTGGGATCTTTCTCGTGCAGTCTGGCGGCCAACGAGAGATCGGGGTGGATCTGGAGGGGGAGGGCTTTGCTGAAGGAGAGGATCTGGACGTATCAATGTCAGCACCGCTAAACAGCTTGGTGTTCTGTTTTCAACATACCTTTGGCAGGAATGGGATCTCCGGTCCCCATTTATCCAGGATTGACTTGCCAACCAGCTGGGGGTTCCTCTTCAGGTATTCACCGAGATGCTCTCCGTTGGACACAACATAGGAGGGATTTGTCGGGTAAGTACCCATCCACATCTATATCTCAGATCAGGTAATGTCCCCTCGTTGTTGAAGTCTGAACCTACCTCCGAGTAGTGCTTGGACTCGTCTAGTTTCTCGCCCCCAGGTGTTTGGGACCACAACCGGCCAGCGACAGAATCCTGGCCCTTCTTACCCCATCCGTCATTCTACACAAGTAAACCATTAGCTTGACCTGGTAACAAAAAGGAACTACAGCTTACCTTGACACCACACCGAAGCTGGACAACCGCGTCCGACATTTGCGAACCCATCTCTACTAAACAGGAAGGCGATCAAGTGATGTCGGAGTGAAAGCCGTGACAGGCTTAACAGTCTAGTGTGAAAAGCTTAAGGATGAAAATCTCAGTGGTCAATTGCTTCCCATTCACAAACAAAACGAAGTAGAGAACAATAGATCACTTTTATTCTTTTGTCTAAAACAAGCACGTTGTCATGCCGTCATAGTGACCGGGCATTTTTTCCAGTTCTTCTCCGCGGCGAGCAT
Source organism: Penicillium parvum (assembly GCA_030035635.1). Classification (NCBI taxonomy): domain Eukaryota; kingdom Fungi; phylum Ascomycota; class Eurotiomycetes; order Eurotiales; family Aspergillaceae; genus Penicillium; species Penicillium parvum. Next base: position 1,393,224 of record JAPJNL010000007.1, read on the forward strand.
CATGCAAGACCGAGTTTCATACAGTTGCAACGACGTCTTTGGAAATGGAGGGCCATCCCGCCAATGAGTGTTGAGATCGTGGAGCAAGATGCTGGGGTGCGGTGATTCAGACTGACGTCAGGACAATCAGCTCGGACTTACCCGCTATCAAAAACAACTAACGATCAATCCGCTTAATAGAGAATAAGGATTGAATTCGTGACGATAAATATTCAATATCATGCATTCTGAGATACTTAGATCGGGAAAGAATTAATGAAGCCTTTCAACGCCTGGAATGCCAACTCCGCGCAATGATTGAAGAATAGAAAGATACCCAAACAGACTCATCCCAGATCATCATCACTCATAAAGCTCATCTGGACCGGGAACCATCGTCAAAGTCATCGGCTTCAAAGACGAAGACCGTTTCTTATCTCGTGCCACAAAATTAGACGCCCTTCGTCTCGGCGGTAGTCCATAACTACTGAGCCGGGACTCAGAACTATCCGAGGCATCACCCACGCTCGATCGCAGACTTCGGCGATCGTCCTCCTGGTATGAGCCGGCTCGAGCAGAAGGTGGGACATATGAGTCGCGCCGGGCATCTCTGCCATCGTATGACCCGGAGACAGAGTCTCGACGAGAGCGCGAGCTGCGGTAGGAGCTCGCCGACTGACTTCGAGGCACAGTGCCTTTGATATCCTCGAGATATCGACCGTTCGTGGGGATGTATCGATATCGAGCCGTATGAGCATTCTCGGTTACCTCCGCTGGGTAGTCTTGATGGATTGGTTTGTATGCGAATTCAGTTTTTTTTTGTTCGGACTGGTGACTGTCTCTCTCGGATGTGCTCTCTCCCTTCAGGTGCTTCGGGCGAGATGCCAAGCACACTGAAAGTCGCCCGGGTCGCAATGCACCCAGGGATAATGAGTTGCGGTGGGATCGGTTCGTCGAGCTGGCTGATTTGCTCTTGTTCTCTTTGTCGGGATCCTCATGGCTCAATGGTTTGGCTGTTCGGTCCGAGGGCAAGGAGTCCGGGACAAAGCCAGGCCCGTAGACTTGTCTCTGAGGAGCAGGCCGGTGAGGGTTGTCGTATTGGTTCCATGAGCCGTCTGTGGGGACTGATATGGCCGTGTCTCCCCATCGCGAATGCAACGGTTTGGGAGAGTCTGGCCTGCGGAATATGGCAAGAGGTCTGTTGACAATGTTCGCCATAATGTTGGAGATAGTGTCAAATGTTCTGGGATTCGGTGCAGCTGTGCCCTAATGAAGGCAGCAGAAGGCATATGCAAAAGTTGAATTGTTGAAGAGAAGTAGAAGAGGAAGTGGCGTGGGTGCGGCAGGCTTCTTCAATCCGTTGCAATCCTCCGCCGACGCAGACTGGTGCCTCAAGTCTTGGAAAAGATCAACAGGCTTGGAGAGACTTTTGTCAAATCCCTGTCCTCCACCCTCGGGGATCTGCCGTTGGCTGCATCCAGGGCGAGACAACCAACACTTCCACGAAGCTGGCCTCGGATTGGATGCGTTTGGGATGACGACAAACCAGGGTCTTGAGGAGACGTGGAGAGGATACAGCCAATGACTGCTTGTAACCTGGTAGGAGCTCAGCTGTAAAGACCGAAGATACAGGCAATAGATGGCGGAGAATATCAAGATTCAAGAAGCAGACGTAAGACAATCGAGGTCAAGACAACCAGGTCGCCTAAAACCCAGAGACGAGGTCAAGATTGCCCCGAAATGTCTGAGCTCCAAGCAACGGGAGGCGGCTGGATATAAAGCTTGTCCACCAACCCACGCCATTGATCCGACTTGCATGCGATGAAGCATTGCGGGAGCCTCCTCACACAAAGAAGCTGTGTACACCGAAGAAGGCCAATGAGGCTCATGCATTGCCGCCGGGACAAAGATGCCAAGGCGTGGAGTTTGGCAGTGATCGGCGGTTGACAGGGGGGTCGTTGCCATAATTAGCGGCCATTAAGACCAAATATAGCAGTCAATTAGTGGCAATTTGGCATCCTGGTTCGGCTGTAACCCTCCTGCAGCCTGGTTAATTAGTTTATTTATAGCTGGTCCTGGCTGTTTCATGAGCTTGGTCTAGACTGAAGCGTGTTGTGAAACTTGTTATTGTTGATATCTGTTCTGGCAATGGAAAATCTGAGTCTTATTACATTATCTCAGCAGATAGGCTTCTTGTATAAGAGCTCAATGACATACTGTTAGAGAACGCCCCGGGCAACGCTAACCAACTGAGCCAAAAAGACCACTATGTTTGACCTCGTAGAAGGTCAAACAGCCGGGGACCGATATATGTACTAGTACGCACTCATTAAGGACCTTGTCCTCAACACATACTTCAACTCTTGATTCACCGGCTTCTTCATAACAGAGCCATATCTCGCTGAGCTTCTTGAAGAAACTCAGATCATCGGATGATATAATAAAAGATACCTTAATCTTCAGGGTATCATAGGTCAAAAGAGTTTATTGCCGGAGCAAAGAAAATATTCATAGTTGAAAAAGAACCATGAGTCCACGTATACTGGAGCAGGCCATGAACATTCAACATCCAACCCGTCTATACATGAGCCCATAGTCCGTACATCTAATCTAAAGTGAAGATACCAAATCCGTCTCACGTCCTGACCACATATCGCACATGAAAACATCAAGACCGTCAATTTATACAATGCGCTGGCTGTGGATTGATGCAGCAAAGATATCTTGAAGTCTCATCCAGCTGTCCTTGCTCGAAGCATCCGCACGCGAATATTGGCGTTCAATTTAAACGCGGGGAGGCTCGGGGAAGCCCGAAGGAATCGGGAATCCGGTGGGGGTAGGGCCGGAAGAAGCAGGGCCAGAGGGTTCAGGGAACGGGAACTGGCGCTTGGGGAAGCCAGTCGGCAAGCCGGAAGGCTCGGGGAAGCCAGGGAAGCTAGTAGGAAACTGACGCTTGGCGAAGCCCCTGGGCAGACCCGAGGGCTCAGGGAAGAAGGGGATTCCAGAGGGAATGGGGAAGCCAGTAGGAGCCGGGCCCGAGGGAGTAGGGCCAGAAGGCTCAGGGAAAGGGAACTGGCGCTTCGGGAAGCCAGTAGGCAATCCCGAGGGCTCAGGAAAGCCAGGGAACCCAGTGGGCTCAGGGAAACCAGGGAACCCAGTGGGCAGACCCGACGGCTCAGGGAAGCCAGGGAAGCCAGTAGGGAACTGGCGCTTGTCGAAGCTCACAGGAGGCGGCGAGCCAGAAGGAGTCGGGAAGCCGGACGGGATGGGACCAGTCGGGGTGGGAAGCTCGGAGGGAGCAGGGCCGGGGGGAGGAGGAGGACCCTGAGGCAGGGCGAGGGCACAGCCCATCAAGCCCATGGCAGCAAGACCGGTGAACTTCATTGTTGTTTGGTGGTAATATATTAGGTTGGTTTGGAGATTGAAGGGAAGGAAGGTTTTCGGTGTTGAGGCCACTCTCAGAGGGATTGCACCCATCAGAGCGGATTTAAGCTTGTCTTTATAGGGCTGCCTGACGGAGCCGGGAGCCAGTTTGCCGTTGCCCTGATGGATCGTGCGAGTTTGTTGGAGAACTCCGACTGATGGAGACTCCGTGATCGGGAGGTGATCTCAGGTATCAGGTATTTGCCTCGTAGAAGGCTGGGCCATCACATCGCGGACAGTCAGTCTCATAGAGCATGGAGGGTTGTCGATCACTGTGCCTGGATCCGTCAGAGACCTCGAGATGGCCCTAAGAGTGCTTAGGGTCGGTCCCGCCAGACACACCAGGGACGAGCAAGATTTCGGCAAATCAGAGCACCAGGATGAGATATTTTCCATATCATAGCGTGGCAGCTGCTGGCCAGCCAACGGCAAAACAAGCGGATGCTAGAGGAAAAGTGGTTCGCAGAGGGGACAGGGCAAGTATCGACGTTCGCTTAGACTGCTTGGACGGGCAAGGTCGTTGGGCTCCAGACAATAGCGCGACGATCATGTTCCGTCTATTAAATCAAGTGCCGGAATGGCCTGACCGTATCACATTTCTTCATCGCTCCAGATGGGCGGTTTGCACTCCTGATGTGGAACTGTTGACCATCATCAAGCGCCCACAGGGCTGACCAAGTTTTTGTGCTCCTCTTGATGTCTGCAAGCAAGATCAACGGTCGTTTGAATTGTGTCTCGGCCAAATTTCCAGAATATCATCTCAACCCGCATCCAAATTCAAGTCACTTGCCACAAAGCCGGCCTGTCTCAGAAAGAGACTGATACATCTCGTGTATCAGGCCACGCCCGAAAATTGAGATTTCCATGAGCAAAGTGGGTATGGATTTACCCAGCACACGGGAAAGGATGAAGTTCCCACTGATTGATAACAGCAAGCCAATTGCTACAAGCTGATCGGCAGGTGTGGACCAGCTCGGCCTTTTGGTGGTTTTGGTCTTAGTGACTGGGCCTGGTTTGGCCGAGGACTTCTTGGGCAAGTCTGTGGTGATCTTCAATCAGATGAGGGCAAGGTGAAGGTGTGTTGTTTGTGGAGATGTCAGAACTGGAAGTAGCATGCTGCATGCTGTCAAAAGGTTGTTTCAAGGTGAGATGGAGGGTTCTTGCATAGGTCAGAGTGTTTCCACTGCGTCGTCGTCATCATTGATCTCTGGAGGTCAGTTAGTGCGAGCGGGACCTTGCAGTCTAAACTGGATCAAGGTGCTTCTAGATCCAACGGTGGACCCGGGACTTCAGGGATTGTTTGCTGTTCAGGAGAGAAAGGGCACGATGATGCAAATGGAAGCAGATTGGAAGTTGGCCGCGGTCGAAACACGTGGCTGATCTTTGGAAAGACCTTGAGAGGTTGAACTCCTTCGCCCTTGTGACTTTGAAAAGACATCCTCGCCGACTCTGAGGGATGGCTATTTTGATGTCGATTCCCCTTCATGTTTTGCCGACCTCCACATATGCCGCTCTCAATGGCTTCTCGGCTTCCCGTTCAGTGACCTCATGACCTCATCCGAACAATCTCCAGCTCTCCAGACTCGGCGCTTGATCCGAGAGAAACAGGAAGTAGATTACCAGGGCGCCAAGCGCGGAATCTTGAAAGTCGTATTCTTTACTCAAATTGTCCTGTCGATCTAGTCCCGACCTGAACGGCACTTTGGTAGAAAATCATGTAGTACTGACTCAATAATCTCAAGAAGCCATGATTGCTGCGCCAATTGATGCTAGGCCCCGCTATCTTGTACTATATACATGTATTTCGATGACTGCTATATACAAGCGTGACCGCCAGTGACCAGTCTACGACGACAACTCATTCCATGCTTGAGCTCTATGTGCATCGCTTCCCCAAAACGCCAACGAGAATCAGTATTGAGTCGTCTAGACAAAGAAAAGGCCGAGATGGAAGGGACGGGGCCCGAGAGACCTCATGTGAGGTTGATAAGAGCAAAGAAGAAGCTGTAACCAACGAGAAGGTGGTATGATCTGTGCGAGGGAAGGTGCGGTCGAGTGAGCGCGATGATGTCGATGGGAATTCGAGGGAGCCCCTTCAGTACCGCCGTTTGCGCGTGAGAGAATCAGGAGAGCTCGGCGTCATACTGAGCTGATGACGGGACGACGGCGATAAAGCCATGGAGATGTCTCTAGCCGAAGGAGCTTGCACCTGTTTAGGAGAACTTCGCCGGTCTGAGGCGGACTTCTGCGACCTTCCAGAGGAGAATGACGATCTCCGGGATCGGACAGGGCTTCTCAATCCGTGACTCAACTCTTGATCATAGGAGGATGCATCCCAAGAGGCGCGATGCCGCCTCTGACGAGGCCGTGGTGAGAAAACAAGGTCTGGTTCTTCCTCGTCCTCGCTCCCAGAGCCGATCTCGAAGTCTCCGCCGAAGGTGATGGACGATCGACGCTTGTGGGTCGGCCGGGCTTCCACGGAGAGGGGATCGTTCGATAATGTGAAGGATGGGTTCTCGAGTGATAGGGTACTGCGCGCCTTTCTCAGTTCTTGAGAGGGGGCGCTTTGTGACGACCCTCTAGACCGTCTTCGCATCAGCTCATGTCCGTGCGAGGCCCTTCTTCGATTGCGGATTCGTCCACGTCCTGCATTGCTTTCCGCCGAATCGGTTGAGTGACGGACGGAATCCTGTATCCGCAGGTCCAGATGGCCTGGACTGAATGTCACACGAGCCCGCATCTGCTGGATGGCTCTGTCGAGCGCTAGTTCAATTGCGCATGCGTTGCGAATCCGGCTCAGTTTTGGCCATGTCGCTCGTTCGCCTCCGAGACACGCCTCTAGCATGAACTCTGTGGTCGGGTTCTCCAGGATTCGTGGGAAGTTCGACGAGATCAGTTCGGGATAGATGTTGATGTCGCCACTGTATTTTTGGTTCATGATGGACGCAAATTTGGTCATGGACGTTGGGAAGACTCCCAGTTCGGAGAGCACGCTCATCCGATGGAGTACCTCATCCTTGGCGAGATGGGTCATTGTGCTCACCCAGTTGGGGACGTACGATGACCACTGTTCGGGCGAGTTCGAAGGTCCGTCTTCCTTTGGTAGGAACGGCACCACATGAGGGTTCACTTGTGAGACAATGAAGTGATTGACGTTGAACATCTCCGACAATCTTGTCATCGGCAGGTCTCCATCGACGGAGCCGTCGATGTACTGCTTGTGGAGGTCATTCCACGGCACGGCCTCTCCCGTCAAGGGATCCTTGGCCATTAATGTGTAAGGTCTGAACACTAAAGGCACAGAGCAAGAAACGGCCCTACAACGTTGCATTAGTACCCGGCGATAATGACAAGTGACTCTCAACTTACACTGCAGACCAAATCAACACATTTGGTGCCGAGATGTAGTTCAGCAGCCGCGGAAGCTCGTACATTCCTGCACTCGATACGCATATGTTCAGAATTCTGCGGGTCCGATTATATGCTTCCTGGAAGGTGATGTCTCCCAGCCATGCCCGCATGGTGTTCGCCAGGTGGGAGATGTCGAGGAAAGAACCAAACTTCAGGAAACGTGCCGTCTTCTGGAAGATATTCTCTTCTCGACCAGCCTCATTGAATACTGCAAAGTTTCCATGAGCATACGTATCCAAGAGTCCCGGCAGCTCATCGTCCGTGCGAGTACAGAAGACAGCGCACACGATACTCCCCGCAGAGGCACCGGAGATGATCCGGGGAATGAGTTTCGCTTCGTAGAGGGCTTTCAAAACACCGATATGGTTCATTCCAAAAGTCGCGCCTCCCGAGAAGAGAAGAGCACTTCGCCCAAACGCCTGACGAGCTGCCAGCAGCTGGTCAAGGATATACTTGAGCTCAAGTCCATCGCAACGATTGTGGACCGACAAGTCCACCAGCGTCATGATCGTGTCAAGCGCCGTAGTAATGTAGCGATCAATGAGGTCTTTGGTCCCGATATGCGAATGGCGGTAAAGGGAAGCGTTGCTCATCTTCCCCAGATCGCGACTGAGGGCAGTGCGGACCAGAAACAGCATGCGACTCACATCGCAACTGATGCGCGCCTCTTCCAGCTGTCGCAGTCGCTCTTGCACCAAGTGTGGATGGTACTCGGCACATTCCAGTGTCTGTTTCCAAGTGTTGTTATCCTCCAACTCGTCCAGCTCGCTGGCGCAACTCCGCCATTCCTCGTACGACACAGCCTGCGGCCCGAAACGTTGTTAGTTAGGTGACGCTGCAGATGCGACCGCCCGCTAAGGGACCACTCACATTTTTGATCTTCAGGTAGAGGACTTGTTTGCGATCTTCTCGGTCTGCCCTTTTCTTGCGCTCTTCAGCGGAGAGCCCGTCGCGGTAGGTGTGTATTGCCTCGCCCGCCCAATTCCACGAGTCCTTCACGATCGACGACACCGCAGGGATGGAGATAGCCTTGCGCAGGGGCCGGCGCGGCGGGGACGGCAGGGCTGTGTGCTCGGAGTCATGACATTGCGACACGAGTGTGGAGTCGCGCAGCACCGACATCGCAGGCCTGTGCATCGAGAGCCATCCGGGTCTCTGCAGCCCACTTGAAGTGCTAAACAGGATCAGATTGAGGACGTGGTAAAGACAGACAGATATAAGAAGTCAAGACTGAAGGAGAGTAATGTCAGGGAAGTCCGGCGGTCTGAAGAGGGACAAACGTCACGAGGGCCAAAGGGAGATAGATCCACCCGATGACCCCGATCTTTCCCCGCGGAGTCTCTCTTTGTCCCGCAATATATGGTTTTGGGCGCTCTGGCAAACCTGGCCAAGAGCAGGTGCGAGATAATCTTGCTTGCTTGCAATATGATCTCACTCCACGGCGATCATCTGGACGGGTCCTACCCTAGTGATCGCGTCCCTGGTATGTTCACATGAAGACGCATGTGAGACGCGTTGGGCTGAGATCTGGCAGAATTACTAATATTGGTAATAGACAGTCAACGATTATACCTAATGGCAATTGAGTGGTAATGAAGATCTCTGTTTCTATTTCATATGGAGACAATATCATAGTAGACAAGTGTATTATCCAGCTCATCGTCGAAGCCATTCACGAAGAGCCCGTCGTGCCTGCTCTTCCACCCCTTCTTCGCGCCAGAAATGCCCCGCGCCCTCAACCACCACGCCCTGGAACTGGCTCTGCGGCACGCGCATCAGCTCGTCTGACCACCTTTGCAACTTTCGGACTGATGTGAAGTCGTCTTGGTCGCCATAAATTGCCAGGGCCCGATGTTTGCTCAGCTGGTCGCCTGGATGGGGTACGGGCCGGGCCTGAGCTGATGTGCCCACGCTGAATGATAAGCTGGAGAAACCAGTCAGGAACGAGCTCACCGGGGGTCGCAGTGGTGAGACGAGTAGATAGGATATCGAGACGGATGTGCTGAGCTCGATCTCGTCGGATTTGCTGTCTCCGTCGCGAGATGCCGTGTTGATTTGTCGTATCGTCGCTGCGGCGATCTTCCCCGCCCTTTGGCCAATCTCTGGAATCGGCGTGTCCGGAGACGCTGCCCCAGATCGGAAGAGGTCAACCATGACATCAAGGGTTGGGACATGCGAGGCAATCAATGACCCGAAGGAGTAACCACCCAGAATGAGATGGATGCGTCGGTCCCCTTCTGTGGTGGGATCTCGAGCGGGATCTGAGCACCCAGGTAGTTGCTGTGCGAGTGCATGCCTCAAACGGTGCAGGTATACCAGCATAAATCCGTAGACTGAGATATAATCTGCTAGTTCGGCCTTCGCCGTCCAACTCGTTCGTCCTTCAGAGCCTCCAGCTCCGCTATAGTGGCAGGTTAGTGAACTTGGCCAAGTCTGTTAGAGAACGAGCGTCGCACCGGAAATTGAACGTCCCTACGATATAGCCTTGCTGAAGAAGTTCGCTGCTCAAGAAGCCGACTACCGGGTCATCGTAGCAGCCACCAAGCGGTGCATAAGGATGCGCGACAATGGCACCTCGTACTGGCTGAGTCGGTGCCGATTCTATATTTCGCAGCCAGCCGGGGAGATAGATGCGACACTGAAGCTTGCTTCCATCATGGATGGAAGGAATGGTAAAGGAGAAACTTGGAGAAGTTGCAGTCATTGTAGAGTCGAATGTCTTTACATCATCCCGTCAGTGATAAGCTGTGGTTGTGGCTGGTGAGCGGGATGTTGGTGGTGTTGGATTTTAATGTTGGTCCGCCCGTCCAAGGAACCCGAAGATATAGCGCCACGGTCTACAATCTATTTTGGCAAGCAAAACATTTTGATGACAAGCAATGGTAGATTGTGAACGAAGATAGATTGACGCTAGATGCAGAATTATCTATGAGAAGTGGCTCTAGACCTTGTATCACAACCACGAGGGATCTGGTTCATCGTCTTCCGATCTAGATGCAGTATCCGTATGATGACCATCCCCGTCCTTCAACAAATCAGCTGGGGGATCGGGGTTATCATTACCAAGCGGATCCTCGTGCGCGTCAACAGGGCCATCTGCGGGTTCATCCGCTAGCGGATTACTTGCTGATGGCGAGGTGGCTGGTGCCTCACTAGGTACAGGCAGGCCAAAGGCTGGAAGAAGCATACCACGGGCTTCTCGGAGAGCCTCCAACTCTGCTGCAATGCAACAGACAAGGAGCTTCCAGTCCTTGTCCTCAGCAAGCTCCAAATGGGATTCCAGACGCTTCGTGGTTTTCTCCAAATCCTCTGCGACACTCGCCGCAACCTCTTCCCTAGTGCCATCGGATGACGCACCGTCAGACCCCGGACCTCTTTCTGGAAGCTCAATGTAATGTTTCATGTTGGCCCTGAGACGCCTCTCAAACCCAGACACATCTGCAATAGCCTGCTTCCAGACGCCGCCCCCTTCTTCAAGCGCTAGGATCTCCGCATCGACTTCCTGCTGCCTCTTGTGTAGGTGTTCTTGTTCAGACTTCCAGTGTTCTTGAGCGACTTCAAGAGTTCGGCGCTTGGGGTTCAAAGAATAGAACGCCGATTCGCTTACGCGCCGTGAGAGGGGCCGGACTGGGGGATCGCGTAGGTAATTTCGAATGTCTGACTGGAGCAAGGAGAGGGACTCAGTATAGGACGAGAGCTTAGCGTCAACCGAATTTTGAATGTCTCCAATTTCGCTGACAAGATGGCGGTGTCTGGCCTTCATTTCAAACAGCTTGGTTTCCAAGTCATGGATGTCAGTCTCGAGACCGCGAGCCTCTTCTTGAAGCTGCTTGACTCGTTGACTCTCCCGGTCATTGTGAATGGTAGCAATAGCTTCTTCCAACCCGCCCTGTCTCGAAGCAAAACCTTGTATCTCCTGAAGCGCATTGTCTCTCTCATCTGCTTGAGACGTAAGTATGTCTCGTTCCTCCTCTCGCAACTTCAGTAGGTCGTATATTGACTGAAAGATCCCCTGGCGTGCAGCTCGAAGACCAACCTTCTTTGTTGGAGGTTGTTTGGAAGGTTTCACGGAGGGTGATTGGGCTCGGCTAGCTTGTGAAGAGGTAGGAGTATGGCTTGGGTCTGAAGCATCTTCTGCCCGACCAAGTCCAGAGAGAAGGCCTTCGCTTTGAGCGTCAATCAAAGCCTGCAGGTTGTGTTGTATGTATTTTGCCTGCCGTTCAACATGAAGCAGAGGATCATGATGGTATACCGAAGCCGCTGCAGGTACTGGGGGTAGCCGTTTGTCTCGAAAAGGCAGAAGCGAAGACATCGTGAATGAGCTTGAACGAGCAGGCCTCGACCGAAGAATAAGTGCTAAGTTGGAGCTACTCCAGTCACCAAACAAGGCCCTCAGGAATACTTTGCGTCAAAATCAGCGAAGAGCATGGCGGAGGATTTATATCTACGCTATGCAGAGAGCGTGACTAGCGTAGGTGATGCTCTCAGGCCGCAGGCGTCATGGCACGTGACTGGTACAGTCAGCTCCGTTGACGTTGACTCGCGCCGCCTGCAAAGCTTCTGCTGTCTGCTTCCAGCTTCCATTCACACACCCTCTTCATCTCATCCTGTCCTTTCCACCGAATCTGTTCCTGTATTCGTTGCCATTTTCCAAACCGGGACCACTGTATCCCAATCCACGTTTCGTCTGCTTGGGGCCTCTCGCTCTTCCCCCAAGCTCCCTCCCGTCGACGTTGCTTCGATACCCAACGACAGCACCATCATTCGTGTTTGAGCTTCATCCAACAGACTCTGACGCTAGATCCCATCTTCAATAACAATGGTTGGACTTGTCTCGGCCGGCGGTCTGGTCGGCTTCCTGTCCGAGCCGGACCCAGAGCTCAAGGTCTTTGCGTTGAAGTCATTAGATTCACAGATCGATCTGCTCTGGACAGAGGTTGTGAATGCGGTTCCTGAGATGTAAGTGCCAACATTTTTTTTACGCGAAGATGGCTCATTGCTTTTCCCTCTGTCGCGAGCGTGACCCATTCGCCCAGGTCTTTCGCGGAATGAGCATTGCTGACATCCATCCAGTGAGGCCCTATACGAAGACGAATCCTTCCCTGAACGAGAACTGGCTGCTTTGGTCGCCTCGAAGGTATATTATCATCTCCAGGAATATAATGAGAGCATGGTCCTCGCCCTGGGCGCTGGCAAGCTGTTCAAGCTTGACAACGGCGGCGAGTACGAAGAGACTATCATCGGTAAGCCTAGAGAATCTATATGAAGAGTGTGGACTCTTTGCTGACATTTCCGCGTCCCTTCTAGCAAAATGCGTCGATACGTTCATCTCTCTATCCGCCGCCCAGCGACCTGCTGCCGGTGACCCATCCGCCAACCTGAACACCTCTTTTCCTGCATCCGGTGAAGGCGCTACGAGTACATCAGCAAGTCTCACCTCCCCAATCACACCTTTCTCCAAGTCCGCGCTGCCTTCGAAATCTTTGCTCTCGCGCCAGGAGGTGCCAGGAGTTGACGCGGCACACCCCGGTGGCGAGGATGCTAGCGTGCAACATGCTGAGACACCACTTGTGTTGAAGCGCGGTGTCCAGGGGCAACTGCAGACTGTGATCGAGCGACTTTTCGAAGAATGCTTCCGTCAAAAGCGTTACCGCCAAGTGATTGGTATTGCTATTGAGGCGAAGAGCTTGGATGTGCTACGCATGGCCATTCTCCGAGCCAGCGAGGATGAGAAGAAGCAATCGGGCGAGTCTCACAGCAGCGAAGAGCTTATGGAATATGTTTTGGATATCTGCATGGGTATCGTCCAGGAGCGGGCTTTCCGTAATGAGGTTTGTTCAGATACTGTTTCCATGCACGGCCGCAGGTTCGCTAACATTTGTTTCTCCTTAGATTCTGAAGCTGATCCTCGAGCTCCTTAACGAGATCCCCGCGCCCGACTACTTCTCGATCGCGAAATGTGTTGTCTATCTTAACGAGCACTCCATGGCCTCCGTCATTCTCCGCCAGCTCGTGGAGAAAGGGGACCCGCGCTCTCTCGCAGTCGCCTATCAGATTTCCTTCGATCTATACGACAACAGCACCCAGGAGTTCCTTCAGAAAGTCCGTGAGGAAATCGCCACACTCGTACCAGAGACAAATCCCGAGAAGGATCAGGCTGAACAAGGGGAGCCGAAGGAGTCTGATGCGTTGCTTCAGGATCAATCAAGCTCGATTAGGCCTTCGGAAGACCAGAACAAGCTGTCAGACGAGTCAAAATCCGCCTTCAAGAGCATTCTTGACATTCTGGATGGCATTAAAACCATTCAACTGAACTTGGAGTTCCTCTACCGGAGCAACCAAGTCGACATGTCGATCTTGAACAAGGTTCGCGACAGTCTCGAAGCACGTAATTCGATCTTCCACACCGCAGTCACGCTTTGTAACGCCTTCATGCACGCTGGAACGACACATGACGAGTTTTTCCGGGAGAATCTGGAGTGGCTTGGCAAGGCCGTCAACTGGTCCAAATTCACGGCCACAGCTGCCCTGGGTGTCATTCACCGCGGAAACCTCAGCCAGGGACAGAGGCTCCTCAACCCCTACCTCCCCAAGGAGCATATCGCCGGAGTTGGGGGTGCGGGCTCTGTCTACAGTCAGGGTGGCTCATTGTTTGCCTATGGCCTGATCTTTGCCAACCATGGCGGCATGGCTGTCGACATCATCCGTGATTACTTCAAGAAAGCCACGGAAGAGGTTGTGCAGCACGGTGGTGCTTTGGGCTTGGGTGTTGCAAGCATGGCTACAGGCGACGAGGGCATTTACGAGGACCTCCGCAATGTGCTTTACACAGACTCGGCCCTCAATGGTGAAGCTGTCGGCCTTGCTATGGGTCTTGTCATGCTTGGCACTGGCAACATGAAGGCTTTGGAGGACATGATTCAGTATGCACATGACACGCAACACGAGAAAATCGTCCGTGGTCTGGCCATGGGTATGGCTCTGATCATGTACGGCCGCCAGGAGGCTGCCGATGAATTGATCAATGGTCTCCTCGGCGACCCTGATCCCACCCTTCGCTACGGCGGTATCATGACCATTGCTCTGGCGTACTGTGGCAGCGGGAGCAACAAGGCTGTTCGCAAGCTTCTCCATGTTGCCGTCAGTGATGTCAACGACGATGTCCGCCGGGTTGCCGTGCTGAGCCTGGGCTTCATCCTGTTCCGCAAGCACCAGAGCGTTCCTCGCATGGTTGAGCTTCTGTCGGAATCCTATAACCCCCATGTTCGTTACGGTGCAGCAATGGCGCTGGGTATCTCCTGCGCTGGAACCGGACTCGATGAGGCAATTGACCTACTGGAGCCGATGCTCAAGGACTCGACCGACTTCGTCCGCCAAGGTGCCTTGATCGCCCTCGCAATGGTTCTTGTTCAACAAAACGAGGCCATGAACCCTCGCGTTACCAGTCTCCGCAAGGCCATGCTCAAGATGATGGGAGACCGTCACGAGGATGCCATGGCTAAGTTTGGTTGTGCAGTGGCGCTGGGTATCATCGATGCCGGTGGCCGCAACTGCACCATCAGCTTGCAGACCCAGACAGGCAACCTGAATATGCCGGGTATTGTCGGTGCTGCCGTCTTTGTTCAGTACTGGTACTGGTTCCCTCTCACTCACTTCTTGTCGCTCAGCTTTGCCCCGACATCAGTCATTGGCGTCGACCAGAAGCTTGAGGTACCCGAGTTCAAGTTCCACAGCAACACCCGTCCCAGCCTTTTCGATTATCCTCCTATCCAAGAGACCAAGGCTGAAGAGGCACCGGAGAAGGTGAAGACGGCTGTGCTCTCGACCACCGCCCAGGCCAAGCGTCGTGCTCAGCGCCGAGAGAAGCAGGCACGCCGAGAGAGTATGGATATCGATCAGACGCCTACTACTCCCAAGGTGTCGGACCAACTCCCGGAGAAGATGGAGACCGAGGAGGGTGCTCCCAAGGCTGAAGGCGAGGAGGGCAAGGAGGCAGAGAAGGGTGCTGGCGAGGGCCAGAAGAAGAAGGTCGAGCGGGAGAAGGTTGGCTACGAGCTGGACAACATGTCGAGGGTTCTCCCTGCACAGCTTAAGTACCTGACCTTCCCTGACCCGCGATATGAGCCGGTCAAGAGGGTATGCTCGATTTTGCTACTTGACGCGATGGAGATCTTGTGCTAACTATTTCTCTAGCCTACCGGTGGTGTCGTCGTTGTCCTCGACAAGCAGCCCGATGAGCCTCGTGAGACCATCGAGCTCGAAGCCAGTAAAGAGGCACCTCCTGCCCCGACCGAAACCCTTCAAGACCGTCTCCAGGCTGCTATTGGCACCGCGGCACTGCAGACCCCACAACGGGCCGCCGCTCGCGCTGCCATGTCCGAGACTCCCGCTGGGGCTGCCGCTGCGGCAGGTGTGTTGACCGCTGTGGATGAGGACGAAGAGGGAGTGGAAGATGCACCAGTGCCCGATGAGTTCTCATATGAGACAGAAGGCGAGGAAGAGTAGATGGGATTCTTGACCCTGGATGGATGTATTACTAGACTCCTCAGGTCCTGTTGACCTGTTCTATTGGGAATCCGGCAACAGCCGCTGTGATATGAAGCATTTGTTCGCATTATTCTCTGTCCTTCCAAGGTTCTCTTCGTAGTAGTAGTCACCTGCTCCGAGCCACCTTTCGCCTTTAGCATGACTATGATAGCATGCCCACGAATCGCAATATGCCCCGAAAGGCATCTTTCACATGTTCACATGCCAAACTTGCGACTTTTTGGTTGTCCGAGCGTCTTATGTAAGCAGCCTCCAAAGAGCCTCGGCACTTTCGCCTCAGCGATGACGCAGCTTCCCACCAATCACCAACTGAGTATTCGGCGATGACCGACTTGATCAGCGACCGAGGGAAGCAGCTGAAGATGTGAAGCTGTGAAAAAGACTGGCAGAGACTGGTATCCACGCCGAACCGATTGCAGGTGGTTCCCCGAGGCCCCCCGACCACTGGATTTCATCGTGAGAACTGGGGCATCTGCCACGGGGATTTCTCATTTGGGACTTACTCCCCGGTCCTATATATCAGCGCGTGCTCCATCTACCCCGGACTCGTTCTCTTTTCTTTCTTCTTCTACCCCACGAACAGCTCTTGCTTCTTTTCTTCGTGTGTGTGTTCCTATATACTCACCCTCATCAATATTCTATTACCTCCCTTCGACCCTCACAGTCACCATGTCGAAGACCTTCAGCAAGGACGACGTCGCCTCCCACAGCAAGGGCGATAGCTTGTGGATCATCGTCGACGAGGACGTCTACGATGTGACCAAGTTCCAAGATGAGCACCCTGGTAAGTTCTCATGAGTCGAGTTGTACAAAGAAGTTGTGCAACTAGCCCTGTTCGGGGTGGCGTTCTTGCCGATCACATGTGCTAACGGGCATCGCGAACAGGTGGAAAGAAGAGTACGTGATTACCGGCCCATTCTCCAAAGAGCGAGAAAAAGACATAGATATTGACCATCTGCGCAGTCCTCCAGCGAGTCGCCGGAAAGGATGCTTCAAAGCAGTTCTGGAAGTACCACAACGAGGGAATCCTGAAGAAGTACAAGGGTCAGCTGCAGATCGGATCGCTGGACACCAAGAAGAAGGCTGAGCCCGCTCCGGCTCCCGCACCCAAGAAGGCTGCCCCTAAGCCTGCTTCTACAAACACCAAGATTGCTACGGGCGAGGCGCAGGATCCATTTGGCGAGCTGATTCCCTTCGCCGACCCCTCATGGTACCAGGGTGTAAGTTGCGAAGACTCAAAGCGAACCATGAAATCACGAGCTAATGCCGCCATCATTGGTTTAGTACTCCTCGCCTTACTTCAACGAGACACACGCTGCTCTCCGCGAGGAGGTCCGTCAATGGGTTGAGTCCGAGATCGAGCCGTATGTTCACGAGTGGGATGAGGCCAAGGAGGTCCCGGCCCACATCTACAAGCAGATGGGTGAGCGCGGCTACCTGGCCGGTCTTTTGGGTGGCAAGTACCAGTCGCAGCACACTCCCAACCGTGTCCAGTCTGTGGCCCCGGAGAACTGGGATCTCTTCCATGAGATGCTGCTGACCGATGAGCTGTCCCGCGCTGGCAGCGGTGGCTTGGTCTGGAACTTGATTGGTGGCTTTGGTATTGGTTGCCCGCCCCTCGTGAAGTTCGGCAAGAAGGCCCTTGTCGACCGCATTCTGCCCGGCATCTTGGCTGGTGACAAGCGCATCTGTTTGGCTATCACTGAGCCCGATGCCGGCAGTGATGTCGCCAACTTGGGCTGTGAGGCCAAGCTCAGTGAGGATGGCAAGCACTACATTGTCAACGGCGAGAAGAAGTGGATCACCAACGGTGTGTACTCGGACTACTTTACCACCGCTGTCCGCACCGGTAAGCCCGGTATGAACGGCCTGAGCGTGCTTCTTATCGAGCGCGAGGCTGGCGGAGTCAGCACTCGCAAGATGGACTGCCAGGGTGTCTGGAGCAGTGGTACCACCTACGTTACCTTCGAGGACGTCAAGGTGCCCGTGGAGAACCTGATCGGCAAGGAGAACCAGGGTTTCAAGGTCATCATGACCAACTTCAACCACGAGCGTATCGGTATCGTCATCCAGTGCGTCCGCTTCTCCCGTGTCTGCTACGAGGAGGCCATGAAGTACGCCCACAAGCGCAAGACCTTCGGCAAGCGTCTGATCGACCACCCCGTCATCCGTATGAAGCTGGCCCACATGGCCCGCCAGATCGAAGCCACCTACAACTGGCTGGAGAACATCATCTTCCAGTGCCAGAGCATGGATGAGACCGAGGCCATGCTCAAGCTCGGCGGTGCCATCGCTGGCCTTAAGGCCCAGTCCACCACCTGCTTTGAGTACTGCGCCCGCGAGGCCAGCCAGATCTTCGGCGGTCTCAGCTACAGCCGTGGTGGCCAGGGCGGCAAGGTCGAGCGTCTGTACCGTGATGTCCGTGCCTACGCCATCCCCGGTGGAAGTGAGGAGATCATGTTGGATCTGAGCATGCGCCAGAGTCTGCGTGTGCACCAGATGTTTGGCATGAAGCTTTAAGCGTTGAGGCTTTTGGCAATTCATCTTGGATTCTATAGACCATTTTCGCAGACCTGAGTCCTGATGCCATCTTTGGACTATCATGTCTTCCTCGCTTTCTTTGGCTTTCAGGATCTTTTTGGCTAGATATCCCGTCCGGTGTGACGCATTTCCTTATGATTTTTCCTGTATGATAACATCTGTGTATATTTGCTACTTTTCTTCTACCAACTTGAAATAGCAGAGATTGTACAACTTTTCCAGTCAAAGGAGCGCGTAGTCGAGTTCGTGTAGAAATGTAGGATTCACCGAGTCCTCCATTGAATGGCTTCAAGTGTAGAGTGAAATGGCAAGGAACTTCTTATCTCACCCAAGCTTGAGACTCTAAACACTTGATGATTTAGTGTAGAGGAGAGAAGGCATGTTTCTGGTCTGAGACTTCGAGACAGTAAACAGAGCACCTCCGGTCGCGCATAGCGACCAACCGCGCAACCTTCCGTCCAACTTCGCGGCGAATCGCATTTCCAACTTCTCGATTTCTTCAACTCCCTCATCAGCTGACACAGCGTTTCAGGGTCTCCTTTCTTCTCTCCCTGTGTGCTGTGTCTGTATCTTTCCTCCCATCTTTCTTTTCCTTTGTTGCGACCTCGATTGCAACAACCTGTTCGGTAGGCGGTCTCGACGACAACCGCATAGCGCATAGGCCGACAGGACTTCCTGAGATTGCTTCCCATCTCACCAACATATTGGTTTTTCTTGTCACCGGTTCCAAGCGGACTTGACAGCCAATTTAAGCGCTGGTCCATCGAGATACAGGTGTCCCGTCTTTGAGACTTGCGCCTCGCTCAAAAGATTCGGTACGTCGAATTTCCCGATTCTCTCTATCTTCCCACCTCCCATCTGAGGATGCGCTGACGTCTCCCTGCTCTTCTCAGTTACCTTCAGTGACTCTCCGAGGACGACCCTCTTCCCACAGACCACGTCTCCCTACGTTGTTATCCCTTAATATCGATATTACAAAATGTCCAACTTCCTAAACCAGGACTTTGGCTCTGACGAGGAGGATGATGACTTCAACCCCGTCCCTGCAGAGGAGTCCGAGGGCGAAGACTCCAAGGTCAGTCGCCGATGATGTACAAGGTTTATTGGTCAAATCGCTGATTGATTGGAAACGAGCAGCCAGCCAAGCCCTCACGACGGAGCGCCGATGCTGATGATGACGTTAAAAACGAAGGAGACGCCGCGGAAGAGGACGACGTGAGGGAAAATGAAGACGATGCCGAAGATGCCGAGGAGAATGGAGATGATGAGGAAGATGAAGAGGAGGAAGAAGAAGAAGAAGAAGAAGAGGCCGTGGTTCGTCATCCTTGGAATATCTCAGTTGGCTACGAGGTCTTACTAACGTTGGCGTGAACACAGGGTCGTCCACGCAAGCGCAGAAGGGGCGGTGTCCACGGTTTCATCGATGAAGAGGCCGGCGTCGATGAGGAAGAAGATGAGGCCGAAGAAGACGAAGATGAGCTCGCCGAGTTCGGTACAGAGATGCACCCCGACGACATTGACGCCCTGCCCGTTGGTGCCGAGACAGACGACCGCCGCCATCGACAACTTGATCGCCAGCGCGAGCTCGATGCTACTATGGATGCGGAGAAGCAGGCACAGATGCTCAAGGAGCGATATGGACGGAATCGTGCCGCCGCTAGTGATGCGCTCGTGGTCCCGAAGCGATTGCTTCTTCCTAGTGTGGAGGACCCAAGCATCTGGGGTTGCCGCTGCAAGCCTGGAAAGGAGCGAGAAGTTGTTTATTCTATTCAGAAGCGGATCGAAGAGCGCCCCGCTGGCTCTCGCAACCCCATTCGCATTATCTCGGCTTTCGAACGCGGAAACGTCATGCAAGGCTGGTTCTATTGCGAAGCGCGCAGACAGGCTGATGTCACCGAGGGCCTGGAAGGCATCACGTTCTACTATCCTTCCCAGAAGATGACTCTTGTCCCAGTCAAGGAGATGCCTGATCTCTTAAAGGTTCAAAAATCAGAAGAGCTTCTACCCGGTGGATGGGTCAGGATCAAGCGCGGTCCATATCAGGGTGATTTGGCCCAGATTGAGGAAGTTGAGACCAATGGTCTTAATGTCACAGTGCGGCTTGTGCCTCGACTGGACTATGGCATGAATGAAGATACTGCTGCCGTGATGGGCCCAGATGGAAAGCGCAAGCGTGGTGCCGTGAAGACCGGCCGCCCGCCACAGCGGCTATTCAGCGAGGCGGAGGCCAAGAAGAAGCACGCGAAGTATCTCTCTGCGACATCTGGCCTGGGTGGCAAGTCATGGAACTATCTCAACGACACATACGTTGATGGCTTCCTTATCAAAGATATGCGAGTCCAGCACTTGATCACGAAGAATGTCAACCCTCGGTTGGAGGAGGTGACGATGTTCGCGCGAGGAGGTGAAGATGGCACGGCCAACCTGGACTTGGCTTCGCTGGCTGAGACCCTCAAGAACTCGACAGCCGAGGAGTCGTACCAGCCTGGTGATCCGGTTGAGGTGTACCGCGGTGAGCAGCAGGGTTTGATTGGTCGTACAGTCTCTACTCGCGGCGAGATTGTCTCATTGCAGGTCACCGAGGGAGAATTGGCTGGCCAGACTATCGATGCCCCCGTTCGTACTTTGCGCAAGCGTTTCCGCGAGGGTGACCATGTGAAGGTTATTGGTGGTAGCCGCTACCAGAATGAGCTCGGAATGGTTGTTCAAGTCAAGGATGACACGGTGACCCTGCTCAGCGATATGAGCATGCAGGAGATTACAGTTTTCAGCAAAGACCTCCGTCTTTCCGCTGAGATGGCTGCTGATGGACAACTTGGTATCTATGATGTTCACGACCTGGTTCAGCTTGAGTGAGTACATTCGCCATCAGCGAGATGAGCAGTTTCTAACATAATTACAGTGCTGCCACTGTCGCCTGCGTTATCAAGGTCGACCGTGAATCCCTTCGCGTTGTAGACCAGAACGGCTCTGTGCGCAATGTTCTTCCCACTCAAATCGCGAACAAGATTTTGCCTCGTCGGGACGCTGTCGCTACAGACCGCAACGGTGCAGAGATTCGTAATGGCGATACAGTCCGCGAAGTCTACGGAGAGCAAAGGAGTGGTGTTATTCGCCATATTCACCGTTCTTTCCTTTTCTTGCACAACAAAGCTCAAGCTGAAAATGCAGGCATCTCCGTTGTGCGAACAACGAATGTAGTCACTGTGTCTGCTCGCGGTGGTCGGGCTACTGGTCCTGATTTGAGCAAGATGAACCCTGCTTTGGCGATGCAGGTTCCTGGCGGCGGAGGTGCGGCAATGCCGCCACCCCAACGTGGGCGTGACCGACTCATTGGAAAGACCGTGCTTGTTCGCAAGGGCCGATACAAGGGACTGATCGGTGTGGTCCGTGACGCCGACGACAGCACAGCCCAAGTCGAGCTCTACACAACCAACAAGCCTGTCATGATCCAACGAGACATTCTTGCTCCCAGGGATCCTGTCTCCAAAAAGCCCCTGGACATGGGCCGTGGAGGTGGCACAGGATCACGGATACCACAGAGTGCTTCTGCAGCACCAGGGTGGCAGGGTGCTCGCACTCCCATGGCGGCCGCCGACTCATCAAGAACTCCCGCCTGGGGCGGTGCCGCGTCCGCACGAACCCCGGCTTGGGCTGGTATGAGCGGCTCGCGCACTCCAGCCTGGAAGATGGACGGATCTCGCACCCCCTACGACGCCGGAAATCGTACTGCCTACGGTGGCGTCGGCAACCGCACACCAGCCTGGAATGCAGGCTCTCGCACCCCGTACGACTCTGGCTCTGGCTACGATGCTTTCGCCTCCGGATCTCGCACTCCGGGCTGGGGCGGCGCCAATGCTGGCAACCGCACGCCTGCATGGGGTAGTCTGCCTAGTAGCAGAGATCAGCGCGATTACGACGATGCCCCGACACCTGGCGGAAACTACTCTGCTCCTACACCTGGTGCATATGGAGCACCGACACCCGGTGCTTCTGCCCCGACCCCAGGTGCCTGGCCCGACTCTGCGCCTACGCCTGGCGGGGCTTTCAGTGCGCCGACACCGGGTGCAATGCCCAAACGAGGAGGGTATGACGCCCCGACGCCCGCTGCCTTTGATGCCCCGACTCCAGCAATGGGTATCTCAGCCGCCACACCTGGCGCGGGCTATGGTGATGATGACGGGGGTCCGCGCTACGATGATGGCACGCCCAGTCCTTGAACATTTCTCTCTGGTTTCTGCATTTTTCTTATCTCCCCAGATGCACAAAATTGTTGTCGATGAGACTGGTTCTAGATGGATAGGAGTGCACCGGCTTCACACATGTATTCTACTTTGATCCTGAATGTAATTTCACAGAACAGCGGCGAATGGCATCGCATTTGGGTACAAACCTTTCATTTATTAGGTATGGCCTGGGATATGGGATACAGTATAGCGGCAGTGTAGAACTCCAAGTCCTGTGTGCCTAAGAACGCTTCCTTTCTAGCGGGGAGCTCTTAGCTATTTAGAAAGGTGTCAGACTCGCAGTCATCAAACCAGTGGAAAGATGTTTTATTAACGTCCCTTAACCAGATCCCCGTTTTGACACTACGCTATTCTCTCTAAGAAGATATACAAAACAGCGCAGGCTCCTACCTCCCAATCCTCTTCGCCCTCTGCATGTTAGACCTATAGAAGATGTAAACAGTCAAGCTTCGGCTAAATGTCGATCGGATATCGGCCGATTGGAATTGACGGAGTGGAGTCAATGGAGTCAACTCTGCAGTGGACAATTGAACGGTGTTAACTCCGAGTTCGGGGACTGAGTGAGTAATCTCCAGATGGATCGATGGAAAAATCTGCGAAAATGGACGTTCATCGTCTTCGAGATTCATTCCCTGGCATATATGCTACCTTGAGGTTGATACATTGTCGTGTGTGCACCGCTGGAGGTTGAGTATGCTCGGCACTTCACTAACCGAGAAACTGCCGGCTCAGAAGGAGGAGCAGAGTGAATTCGACCCGGCATACATTGTCAAATGGGACCGTGATGATCCATCGAACCCGCAAAACTGGTCTGTCCGTTACAAATGGTGGGTGACTTTCCAGTTGGGCATGCTTGCCCTGGCAGGCAGTCTGGGGTCCAGTATCATGACTCCTGCCGACGGTACCATTGCTCGATATGTCGGTGTCAGCAGTGAAGTTGCAGTTCTGGATGTCTCTTTATACCTGTGAGCGTCCAATTTTCCCACTTGTAGACAATTCGCTGATTTCTCTAGGATTGGCTTCGTATGTGGACCCATCATCTGGGCGCCCATCTCTGAGATCTGGGGACGCAGAGTCAGCATTCTTCCTGCTGTCTTCTGCCAGGGACTGTTTGCAATCGGAACATCCAGGAGCACCAACGCAGCTGCGGTCTACTGTACCCGCTTCTTCACTGGTTTCTTTGGTTCGGCCCCGATCAGCAATGTCACAGCTGCGTTGGGCGATATATGGAGTCGCGAGACTCGCGGCGTTGCCGTCAGCTTGTATGCTGTCGCGGTGAACGGTGGCCCGTCTCTGGGTCCCCTCATCGGTGCAGCACTTGTGACAAACCCTCATCTCGACTGGCGCTGGACGGGCTATATCCTGGCCATCTGGGTCTTTGCCACTTTCACCATGGCCTTCTTCTTCCTGCCCGAGGTGTACCCGTTAGTCCTGCTCAAGAGAAAAGCACAACAGCTCCGGAAAGAGACAAGCGAGCTGCGCTATTATCATCCACACGAACACATCAAGCTTGATGTGCACTCAGTCCTGACGAAGCAGCTCTCTCGCCCGCTGATCATGCTGTGCACCGAGCCAATCGTCACCTCCATTTCAATCTACGCATCCTTCGTCTATGGCGTGATGTATCTCACCCTCGAGGTGTTCCCCATCGTCTTCGAAGAAATCCGAGGTTGGAGTCCCGTCATCGCTGCACTACCATTCCTAGCCCTCTTGATCGGTGTCATATCCTCAGTGGGCGTCAACATCTGGAACCAATACCGCTACAACCGAATCGCCAAAGCCGCAAATGGGAAAGCCGTCCCAGAAGCCCGACTGCCACCCATGGCCTTTGGCGCAGTTTTCTTCGTCGTCGGAGCCTTCTGGTTCGCTTGGACTGCCAAACCACCTCACCACTGGATCTTGCCATGTCTTGCTGCACTATGCATCGGCGTCGGATTCAACTGCATCTTTCAACAGTGTTTGAACTTTCTTGTCGACGTTTATGGCATATACGCTGCCAGCTCTACGGCTGCGGTTACGTTTCTGCGGAGCATCATGGCTGCTGGGCTGCCGTTAGCTGCTAAACCGATGATTCGGGCGCTGGGTGTTGGGCCTGGTGTTTCCATTATTGGTGCTGTTGCTGCGGTTTTGCTGCCTATACCGTTTCTGTTTATGAAGTATGGTCCTCGCTTAAGGAGGATGTCGAAGCATACGCCTGAAGACCTACATGTTTGAGTTATTTATACACGTTACCGAAGATGTCTCTTCCATCCTTATTATAGGCTTCTACAAGCGATTCCTGATAAGACTGCGCCTGAATGCGACATCCAGTTGTACGTCTTCGACGACATAGAGCCTTCATACAGGAGCTGTGATTGAAATTTACCTTCTTTCTCTCACTTTTCACTTTCTTTCTCTTCCCTCTTCCCTCCACACTCAGAACTTTCGTCACATCTCTATCATACAAATACACAGCAGACACACTGATTCTCTCATCAAAGGCGCACTTTTCTCTATACGTCACTTCCCAGCGTGACCAACAGTCTCACACTCCGGCCAGCTCAAACTCGCGCTGACTTTGCGTTTCATCGAACAACATCTTCGACAACACCAGACCTTGATGCACGGGCTATAATTGACATTTACCTTCTTCCTCTGAATCGTTTCTCTCTTCACTTTGCCGTATCCATTCACACAAACAACCTTTCATCCGATTCTCTAACCCACAGGACTCGATCATCCAGCAATTTCTGCATCATCAAGCAATTCGCGCCTGCCTCGGATTCAGGGATATACCGGCTTCTTCGCAAGATCAGCGACTTCGCTTCGCAGCTTTCAGGGCATCGATTTGCGAAACCCACGCCCCATCTTGACTCTCTCCCATCGAAACTAAGCAAAAAGCCAATATGACAAAGCCCAAGTGGTACCAACTCAGGCCACTCAAGGGTGTTGCTCCTAAGAAGGCTACTATCCCAGCAACACCCCCAACACCCCGAAAGCCGCGGCAACAGTCCATCCCGGCTCCTCCGTGCTCCAGCGCGCCTCTCCCTAAGAAAATTTTCGACAAAGAAACAGCCACACTTCGCGGCTATGACCGCCACTTCGACAAGGCGATTCAATGATGGAAGAGCTTCTCCAGAAACAGCTGAACATTGCCAAGTTGAGGGAGTACATTCAGAACCCCGCTGTTCAGGAAGTCCTCAAGAAGCCCGGCGAGCTTCGTGACGCACAATTAGAGATTGACATCCTCGCCGCTCACATCAGGCATGAAATCTCACAGGCCACGGCGAAAGTGTCAGAGAAGGCTTGGCAGAATTTGGAAAGCCTAGGCTACAAAAGACCCGCCTATGCCATGCCTCCGCCTAAACATCCCGTTCAAAAGTCTTCTTCAACCAGTCCTGCCGCCCCTACATCCAGCAAACCTGCTACAGATGTTCATGACGCGAAGAGCATGAAACTGGCGACTGGTTCGGACAACCCGAAGAGGGGATCTGCCATGCCGAAGGCTACGGACCCCGTCAAGAAGGATGCCGGAGATACTCATGACGCGAAGCGAACGAAGCTAGAGAATGGTGCTGTCTCCACAAAGACTGAACCTGGCACGCCTCTGGCTTTTCCCGTCAAAGAGTCTTCATCAGCCGGTCCTCCCCTCACTGCGTCTAGTAAGCCTGCTAAGAATGTTCATGACGCGAAGATCACGCTAGGGAAGGACCCTCAGACCAAAAGAGGCCTTAAGAGGCGCGCCGACGACAAATGACTAGGCTAGGTTACTTTCATTCATTTTAGTCTCATTTTGTCTTCTTTCCTTTTGTGCGACATGGAAGGAGTGGTTTTTTAGCCAGTTATCAAGTAATCGGCCGGAGATGACACTCACAGTTCGTGTCAGAGACAATGAAAACAGGCTACGCAACTATCTACGTTAGCGTGATAGTCTTAATGGATCATCTTCGCAGATATAAATCTGAACATTGATACGACTGGAACGAGGGACTTGTGAAATTTAAGCAAAGACAGCGTGTTCGATCTTTGAAAAGAAGCAGGGATTCGTATTGCGAGTCATGCATCTCTAGAATAGGGAGGAGAGGCAAAACAGCAACAGGCAATTCCAACATCCCAACTATAGAGGCACGCTGGTGCCTCACGAACGAGGTTTCCAAGCTCACATTATACGACGCGCCCAGGACCAATCTCCTCGCCTTCTATCAGTCCATTCTCGAATACATGAATCTTTTGGCATTAAATTCGGTTAGATGACTTCATATCTTCCTCTTCGTGCCGACTCCTTCTGAATGCATCCCTCCGCACCACAACAATGCTTGCGTCGAGATGGCTGGCCAGGCCCCCTGCCTTTCAACAGCTGCGTCTCTTCCGCGTGCGATGAGTTTAAACTGCCCCCAGTAGCGTCACAAACCCGCTGAACCCTTGCAAGGTCAAGTACGAGTATGTATATCCGGACGAAGTCGAGCGCCTGGACTACTATGTTCCTGGCGGCTACCACCCGGTCCAAATCGGCGACACTTTTCACAACGGCCGGTACATGATTGTGCACAAACTTGGATTCGGTCGATCTGCCACAGTGTGTCTGGCAGAAGACATACGGCGGAGTAGACTCGTTGCTCTCAAAATCTCCACCGCAGAATCAGCAGAGCGCACCGCGCACGAGCCCCAAGTTCTGATGCGGCTGGAGCAGGCCAAATCACGGCTCCCTGGAAAGGCTGTAGTACAGACCTTGCTCGATTCTTTTACCTTTTCTGGACCGAATGGCTGCCATTCTGTGTCTGGTCACGGATCTTGCAAGCCACTCCGTCTCCCGGTTGCGAGAGCTATTGCGGCACAGCTTGTACTTGGGGTTCAGTTCATTCATTCCCAGGGAGTCGTACGCGGTGGTAAGTCATGACGCTCCTTTCGTCGTGGACATTGAGAACCTCACATAAACATATAGATCTTCACATTGAAAACGTCCTCCTTCATCTCCCACCCAGTGTGCAGGACATGACCTCCAAGCAACTACGCGATATGACTGGCGAGCCCACGAAAGAGCCCGTAGTTTGCTATGACGGTGCGCCTCTTGAGCATGGAGTTCCCCCAGAGCTCATTATTCCCGTATGACTTGGACTAGGGAGCGATGAGATCACCTTGACCGATTCGTCCATAGTACTTTCTGATTTTGGAGAGGCACTTGATCCCTCCGTGACAAAAACCTTTGACTGTCATAGTCCACGTCTGCTTGCACCTCCAGAGGACTTTTTTGCGGGGCCTGCAATGGACAACTATCACACTTGCATGCACCATCTGGGATATTTTTGCGTTTACACCACCCTTCGAAGCGTTCTTCCCGACGGAAGATAATGTCACAAGAGAAAATGTCGAGACGTTGGGTAAATTCCCTGATCGGTGGTGGGGGAAGTAGACGAATCCCAATCACTGGTTGATGAGGGATGGACGCTACAATGTAAAAGAAGAGCTGAGACAGGACTACAACAATAGCGCTAGAACCTGGGACCAACGATTTCCGGCAGACATACGAAGGGCAGGACGGCGGCTAATCCAAAACAAAGAGATCATTCTGAAAAGTTTGAGCCAGATGAGGAGAAAGCGTTTGGTGATATGATGAAGTCCATGTTGGTTCTTGAGCTTCTTGAGCCAGGAAATAGGGCTACGATTGAGGATGTCGTGAGGTGCCAATGGATGCAGAGGTGGGGGCTCCCTGAGCTGCAGAGAATGGAGAGATTGAGGGAGGAAGAGACTCCATTCTCCTAGCAGACTCATCATCAAATGACCCTGATGGTGAACAATACCCCCATCTACTCTGGAACCACATATGTATAAAATCAGGCCCTTTGATTCGTTCATCTAGATGATTCCTTCTTCTAAATGCTACTTGCTTTCTGTTTAGCCTTAGCATTATTATTATGTCCTCTCGCTCTTACTATTACTACTAATATTATTACTGCTAGATACTATTGTTGTTTCTGTTTTTCCTCATGTTTTTCTATTGCTTCTGCTACTGCTTCTGCTCTATCCTCCTTATGACGCTTTATAGTCGCCTTCATACTCTCTATAGTCTATCTGTTCATTAATAGAAAACTATAAAAGTAGTATTACATCTTCCTAGCTACGGTGCTCGAGTGCATCGCGCGTATGCGCGGCGCTCGAGTCTTGTGGCTGTTTACCATACGTCTAGTGATTTCGGGGGTTGCCCGACTTGCACAGCAACTCACCGTCTGATGCCTCCCACGCCTGCTCCACGATTTCCATTGCCGGACTAGAAACTCCGCTCGGTATTTGTGAGAATTCCACTCAGCCATTCTCGCTGGTCATGATCATATGGTTTTCGTGAGAAAGATGAAGTTGATGAGCGGAGACTTATCCGACGCGGAAAAAGGATCCCGGAAACCCGGAAAAGGGCAACTATAGGATGGGGGATCAACACTGGAGAAGAACAGCGTGGGGTAGTTCCAGTATGGTCATATAAAGACTTTCTGGCCGATTGACCATGATGTTTCTCCGCAACCAGCAAATATGGCGACAATGACAGAAACAGCCACCAAGCTGGAAACACAGCCATCGTTGACGGCCGCCGACATCGCTACACGCCTGTTGAACGGCACTCTCCACGCAAGATACCCCGCAATCGAGCGATTCATGACCATTGATGGCCTTCTCAAGTCGCATGCTGCTGAGCCTGATGAAGCGAAGCGGCCTCTCATCTGCTATCCGACCCGCGGCGCCGCCGACTTCGAAGAACACACAGCCGGTGATCTTGATCGATATACCGATGTTGCTGTCCGATATTATATGGAGCATGGGCTCCAGCCTGCTGTAAGAGTGAACAAGCATCAACCATTGAGTCCGGCTAACGTGGTATAGGATCCGAGTCTTGAGCAAGCACCGGTGGTAGCTCTCCTCGCTGGATCGAGCTTCGAGGTGATCTTAACCTTCTTTGCCTTGAACCGCCTGGGCTATGCAGTCCTCTTCTTGTCGACACGCTTAACTGCTCCGGCCTATGTTCGACTCTTGGACATGGCAGACTGCCGTCAACTGATCATCGCGAGGCAATATCAACAGACTGTCCGAGACATTTGCATCGAGCGACCCGGTTGCGGCAGCTATCCTATCCTCCAGCGCGAAGATTGGTTCAATCGCCCGGCTAGCTTCCCTCGCTTTAAGCGATCAGGTGTTGATCTAGCTCGAGAAGGCCGGAAGATTGCTTGGATCTTGCATTCCTCGGGCAGCACAGGCTTCCCCAAACCAATCTTCCTGACCAACCTGCAAACACTGGCAAATTTCCGCAAGAGCTTTGGTCTGCGTCTTTTCACTATCAGCCCGCTGTTTCACTCACATGCACTCATGGAATTGGGGCGGGCATTCTATACTCGCTCTAAGGCTTACCTGGGAAACCATTCACTCCCAGTGACCTATCAAAACCTCTACGATGCCCTGCAGGTCGCCCAGCCAGAACAAATCAGTGCTGTACCATACGTGATCAAGCTGCTTTCTGAGAAGCCCGAAGGCATCGACGAGCTGGCAAAGCCCAAGCTTGTGCTGTATGGTGGATCCAGCTGCCCAGATGATATGGGTGATCGTCTTGTTGCGCAAGGTGTTAACCTCGTGGGTAACTACGGAGCGACAGAGACCGGTCAGATCATGACTTCTTTCCGTCCTCCTGGCGACACCGAATGGCAGTACATGCGGCTGCACCGCCCCGTGGCTGATTACACCCTGATGGACGAGATCTCACCTGGCGTGTTTGAGTGTGTTGCACTGGACGGTCTCCCAAGTAAAGGCCCCTCGAATTCCAAACCTCCATTCAGCGAGAAGAACCCCGAAAACAGCTTCCGCACTGCTGATCTGTTTACCCGACATCCTGACCCAGCGAAGAGCAATTACTACAAGTACCTGAGTCGGCTGGATGACCGCATCACCCTCGTCAATGGCGAGAAAGTGCTTCCAATCCCCATCGAAGGCAGAGTCAGGGAGGAAGAGCTTGTCAGAGAGTGTGTCGTCTTTGGCTTCCAGCGGACAGTCCCCGGTGCTTTGATTTTCCGTGCCGCGGACAAAGCGCCGCAGATGACTGACGAAGAGTTTCTGGAAGCTATTTGGCCTGCTGTGGAGGCGGCCAATGCCCGTGCTGAAACATTCTCTCGCATTCCGAAGGAGCTTGTTGTGGTCAAAGGAGCTGATGTCAAGTACCCTGGCACAGACAAGGGTACTTTCATTCGTGCTCAGGTATATCAGCAGTTCGAGGAAGACATCAAGGCTGCATATGCAAGATTCGAAGGCAGTGGACAGAAGAAGGGTGATCTCGCGCTCAGTGTGGCAGAGCTGGAGAAGTGGTTACTCTCAAAATTTCGCGAAGACTTGGGCGTGTCGCTGCCCGACGCTAATGCTGATATTTTCTCAGCCGGCGTTGACAGTCTGCAAACAACGCAGATATGGCGATACATCGTTCGTGATATCGATCTTGGACAGCAAGGAGGCAATTTGTCGCAGAACATTGTCTTCGAGAAAGGGACCGTTTGTGCTCTTGCGAAGCATCTCTACCAACTGAGGGCCGGTCAGGAATTCGACGAGGAGGATGAGATACAGGTCATGCGGGAAATGATCGATAAATATTCGACCTTTACATATCATTACCCGACCATCTCAAAGCAGCCAGAAGCTGAAGTTGTTGTCGTGACCGGCGCCACAGGCAATCTGGGAGCATTCATCATCGCCGAGATTCTCAAAAGACCAACTGTCTCTGAAGTATGGGCACTTGTCAGAGCGCCCGGACACGCTGCAGCCGGAGCTCGTCTATGGAAAGCACTGACAGACCGCAACATCAACATCAGCGATGAGGGATCTGCCAAGCTGCGCGCAGTGCCCAGCGATCTGTCCCAACCAAACCTCGGACTAGATAGCCACGTCCTCGAGCACCTCCTTTCATCCCTGACATGCATCATCCACAGCGCCTGGGCCGTCAACTTCAACCTGGGCGTACGCTCTTTCGAGCGGCAGCACATCCGCGGAACACACAACCTCATCAACTTCTGCTTGCGCTCGAAGCTTCCCATCCCCGCCCGGTTCTTCTTCTGCTCCAGCGTCAGCACAGCCAGCAACGCTCCAAAACCAGCTTCGATTCCTGAAGCAGCTATCGAGGATCTACACCATGCGCAAAGCACGGGCTATGGGCGGTCGAAGCTGGTGACGGAGCATATCACTCGCAACGCTATGCGCCAAACTGGTCTCCATGCTCGGGTACTGCGGATCGGTCAGTTGGGTGGTGACACGATCAACGCCCAATGGAATGATACGGAGGCTGTGGCTCTCATGTTCCGTAGTGCCTTGACGACAGGAGCGCTGCCCGAACTCGACGAGAGACCAAGTTGGCTACCGGTTGATCAGTGCGCCCAGGCCGTTGCGGATATTGCGATGAACGCTAGCCCTGCAGCCTCAGATGTTGACCTGGTGTACCACTTGGTGAACCCACAGACCTTCAGCTGGAAACATGACCTGCTACCTGTGTTGAAGAGAAGTTCCGCGTTATCAGAGTTTGAGATTGTTTCCCCGCAAAACTGGCTGCAGAGATTGGCGAACAGTGACCAAGACCCGGAGAAGAACCCGAGCATCAAGCTGATTGACTTCTGGCGATCGAAGTATGGGAAGACTGCGCCTGAAGTAAAGGCAGGGCAGGCCGAAGACGATCAGAAGCTAGCTGGACTTGTCTTTGAGACTGAGCGCACCGTTCGAGATTGTCCTTCACTGGGCTGCGCGAAGGACCCTGTTGCGGAGGGTCTGATGCAGAGGTATATCGAGATTTGGATGAAGCGTTGGACAAGACAATAGACTCTAGATAGAGTAGAGATTTCGAATTTTGCCCCTTTTGCGGGTCTTCTGGTTGAGCACCATCGTATTTGCTATGGCTGTGAGCAGTGTATCTGACTCGAAGGAACACAAATACAACATGCAAGTCGAGAGTCTGTTTAAACAATCGAGGGTGGGGCACTTGAGGAACTGGTATATTATCTGACGAATCAGTAGTCGCGTACAGAGCCGCAGCGTGGAGCAAAACAAGCTTAAAGCGAGCATGACTGAGCCCCAGTTCTATCAGAATAATAAGGAAGATTCCTCTATCCTCAAACAGTCTCAATCAGAGAGTAGATTCCTTCCATGGCAACCCTTGGATCTGGACTGGTAGCTTGACATCTCTATTCCATGAGCATCTGATGTGGCCTATGCCAATCTACACAGCAGATACATCCCACTCCAGCAAGGCTCACAAACAAAGATCACCATTCCCACCTCTATCTATCAATCATCACCAGCCTTGCCCACCTAGCCAATGCAAAGAAACCATATCCATATCTGCAAATGAAAAATACTTCGGGCCAGAGAATACATGGGATAGAAGAGAGGAAGACACAAAGAAATTCGTCAAGGCGGCACCGCCCGCGCCAGCACGCGAATATTATCCACAAAGCCCTTTACCAGATCCTCGTATTGATTCTTCGGATCACCGGATGCCGCGAGGTGGCCCTGGCGCCGGATTTCGGCAGCGGAGACTTCGATTTCTAGCTCATGTTCGAAGTCGTTCTTGGTTGGGGGCTATTCACGTGGTCAGAAGGATGATTCGGAGGTTGAAAAATTGAGGGCTAAAGGATAAACGGAACTCACCTCTGCCTTTGCCACCTGGGTCAGGTCGATCTGGTAGGCTAAGTGGCGGTAGCTCATGCGGTCCTTGTTGCGTTCACCCCTGCCACCCCTGGCTGCGTCGACAATAGGCAAGTTGCGGTAGTCGCCTTCGTATTCCATTTCCAGGTTCACGCTTACTCGCCAGTCGACCGTGGTGCGCGGGCTGTACACGTCGATATCTGCGACACGGCATTTGATGATCTTGGCAAGGACTTCTCCGGTTTTCTGGTCTGTTGTGACACGGACTCTGGGTTTGTGGCGAGGGTTCAGATTCTGTCGAATCACTGGGGGTAGCTCGCTTGGATTGACTTCATAGAAGGTATCCCGCTCCTTTTTGTGTGCGTAGGAAAGTGGAATGCGTTTTGAGTCGGTAGTAGGCATGGAGGCCTTGACGGCCTCGTTCAGGAAATTGTTCATTGCGCGGTGTTGTTCCTGGTAGTAGAGTTAATATGGGCCAGAGTCAATGAAAGGGTTTATAAAGTGTGAGGGCGGGTCTTACGATGCTCATGGTGCTCTCGAAAATCGTGCGGAAACGAGGGTTGTCCCGGTTCACAATGCTCTCGGTGAGAATCGGCAATTGTAGCCTGTCTCCTCGGTCCTGATCGATGATGTGACCCAGTTTCGCTTCAACCTCTATGATCGCACCATGTCCAGCTGCAGCTGAGCCGGCAGGCCCGGCAGCAACGTCGTTCCTCATAACCACATGCTGGAACAAGAAATCACAGAGAATCTTGGTAATTTCCTCGTGGGGAATGAATCCAGTGATTGAAGGCTCCCACGGGCCCAAAGCTCCCACTGGCGGAGTACTGGGCGCTGTTGATTGAGCAAGCGGGCCATTGGTACCAGCTGGAGCAGCGCCCGGGGTTCGAGCGGCACGCGAAGAGGTCACAGATGCAGGCGCCACGGTTGAGGATCGTCTACGCAAAGCCCAGGGGTCTTGATCTGATCGCCGTGCGTGCCTTGGAATCGGAGGCTGCGGGTTGGGGATAGCCGGACATTTTCCTGACCTACGGGCAGAGCGCTGAGCATAGATTGGAGGCTCGTTGTAGCGTCGCCTTTTTGGCTTGGGCGGGTGGTCCTCGGCGCGGGGCATGGGTTGCTGGTCGACTTCCATCTTCAGCGGATGCGAACCACTTCGTGGTCCTGATGGTGAGCTGTCCATATGTGCATGGCCTGTCGCAATTGGAGAAGCGCGAGAATCCGACCCTGGACCCGAGGGAAATGCAGTCGTGGGGCTCTCATTGGCCTTCATATCTTCCGATGAGCGCATTTGAGCCTTTCCAGTGATGTCGGAGGTAGCCGCAGCGCTGTTTTGCCTTGAGACAGCTTTGGGACTAGCAGTCTCCGAAGGATCATGCTGTAGGCTGTTCGACCGGAGATGAGGAATCTGTTCAGATGGTCGGGGGCCGGGTGAAAGCTGTCGCTGAAGCGAGGGAGATTGTGTGTGACTCGAATCCCGCATGTGCGCATCCTGCGCGAGCCCTGGGCTGGAGAGAGGGTTGTGCGAAGAATCGTGACCGGAGGATGATGGGCGAGAGGGCGACTGGCGTGCGGGAAAGGCGGCCGGAGGGCCCAGAGGAGTTCCTGGAATTGAACGATGCGCGGAGGGAGAGAACTGATGGGACGGCAGTGGTTGGGAAGCCGAAGTTGGGCTTTCTCTCGAACGGTAGGTCTCGCTTGGGGCGCGCGGGTTCGTCATGAGGGATTGAAGTGAGTGGGAGCGTTGTTGCGCAAAGTAAGACTGCTGCTCCGGCTGCTGTGGCCCTGCGCTCATGGGCTGCTGCGGTGTATATGGCGAGGCCAAGGGGCCGGCGGGGTTTGGGGGGACATGCGAGTTGTACGTCGACGCGCCGTAGGGGTCACGCGCACCGGGCCCATACGGGGTCGAGACATGTGTAGGGCTCTGGCTTTGCTGAGACTGCACCGCTGTGTTCAATGGCGGAGGGGGCGCATTGAACTGCTGGTACGGCGATTGGGCAGGGCCATACGACGAGGATCGATCTGGCGTGGCATGTTGCGGATGCTGTAACGGAGGCTGGGGGGGACGTGCCGGGTGTTCAGGGTAGCTCTGTTGCGCACGCTGCTGATGAGAATGATCAGGGGGAGAGCTGGACGATTGACTAGGCGGCGGGCGGTTGGATGCGCCGCCGGCGTCGCTGTTCATGATCGTGCGCAAATCCATTGCGACGGGACTCGGGGGGTCACCACGACCACCAGCGCGAGCAGGATCTTATCGAGAAGCACACGCAACTGGCGATCGCGACATCCAGACTAACAGCCCCAGGCGACGGTGCGAAACTGTTGGTGGGAGGAGAGCGAGGAGAGACAAAGAGGAAGGGAGAAGTTCTCGCCCCGGAACACGCGAATCAGGGAGCTTGGGAGGATCATCGCCGTTTCGGGGAAAAGCGTCGAAAGGCCACGATGTCAATGAACAATGCGGCTTGTTCGTGCTAACGATGGACTGAAGTGACTCGACTCTACGTCACAATTATGGATCTATTTGACTTTGGAGGCTCTCAAGCATAGTGATCCTAGACAAAGCTACCTCACCGGTGGAGCTCTACAAAAGGAACAGGAGTTTTGGGAGCTTGCGTGCCATTTCTAACTTGATCAACTGGTAATGTAAGAGATACCTGACACTTATCTTGACTTTGATGTTAGCTATTCATCATCTTAGATTGAGATATTGCAATTGAGTCCGCGATGCAAAAGGCAACAGTGGAATCTCCCTGAAATTCCCCTGAAGGTCATGTGATCTGATGACTGGGACTATCCCATCACGTGACGAGACAGTCCACTTCACCACAACGAGCAAACATCATCTCTTCCCTTTAGGAATGCTTCCAAATGGAAAAAAAATAACAATTGGCTCCTTTTACGATGTGCAAGTGGGGAATGTGATCTACCTCGGGCCGGAGCCGGGCTCAGGTCATGTCACCTTGAAGCAACAGGACTGTCGATGAGTCGAACACCTGAACGAAATGCTAGAAGTACAGACTTGAGAGGTCTCAGCAGCCACAAATGATTGTCCGCCAACTCTACAAATTTGGCTCTAGACAGGTATATCTTGGTATGATTCTCAAGGGTTACTTCATCGTGACATATGCAACTTATCCGAGCGGTCTCCATAGCGAGGAAAGGATTCTAGAAAGCATTAACACACTCTTTGTCTACTTCTCTGCCCTCATGTTTCGGTATCCCGAGTCTGCAAACAGTCATAGTGATGAGCTTGATATCGATAGGCTCCCATCTGAAACACGTCTCTTCCAATATCAAGGGCAGCAACACTTCCTCGACACTTACTACCGCGAATTCGAAGACTTCCATCAGGACCAAAATGCACCTGGTTTTTTGGTATTCACTGACCTAGATGAGAGACAATTCGATGAAGACTTTCGGAATTCCTCAGACAAGGTCGTCCTTACCTCCATCTCAGCATACGATCCTGCCAAACGCATCCTCTTCGCCCAAGTTCACCACAGCCGCACAAGCCCAAGCCCTAGGACAATTTGGAACTCAGTTGACTCTCACCATTCGGCCGCAAAGCCTCTCCCGAACTCTCGGCGTGTATACTGGCCAGCTCTTCTACGGACAAGGCCAGAACAAAAAGGCCGATAACGCATGGGGCCCACGCGATCGAACTCGACACCAAAACCAAACATGGCCCATTGTCGTGTTGGAAGTGGCAGTCTCGGAGACGCGAGTGAAACTCGAGACTGATATTTCGTTCTGGCTGACCCGGGCATTTGGCCAAGTCAAGATGGTGGTTGCATTGCAAGTCGTGAGGATCGGAGATCAAATCCGCCTCGACAAATGGGTCCTCGACGACAATGCACAGCCTGATTGCGCTCAACAGATCACCCTCACGAAAACAAGCGCTACTGGCAACAATGGCCCTCTCGTCATCGAGTTCGCGGCCTTGTTTCTTCGTCCACCTCAGCCAGAGGAATGCGATTTGATCATAGATGATACAGGACTTGATATCATTGCCCAAAATGTTTGGATATCGACGAGAGATATGTGAGGTAGATACTCTGTTACTTACCCTATGTACATTCCCCTACAGAGTAATGTACTAGGCCCCCAAAACAATCCAGGGTTATGAGAACGTTCGGCTACTTGTCTATCGACTTCTATTGGACATCTGTCTTGATGGCTTGTAGAATCTGCTCTAGAAAGATGTCTTCTTAGATGAATCAGGATCCAAACTCTCAGGCTACCGCTTGTACTCAGTACTACTACTACATCTACTGGCGTGATAAATCCTAGGCTATGTCTGTGCATCTAGTCGACAAATGTCCATCTAGCACACCTTCTCCTAAAGGACCTTCGCCTCTACCAGGGAGACCAGTTCTATATCCATTGGGTTTAATTGCTGCTGAATGAGTTCTCAAAGATCGATTTTATCTCCATTGATCAATATATTCGTGTCGTTGGTGTTACTCGATTTTGCTGAAGACGGAGAAAATCGCACGCAATCGGCCGGGGATCTGCACCATTTCCCCGTGGCATCTCCTGGCTCCCATCGCCATGATTCTTCCGATTCTCCTTTGCTGTTTTATTGTACTGCTTTGCATCAGATATCCAGAACTGGGATTTTGTTGACGCCAAGATCCCCAGAATCTTACAACGTGGAAAGAGGAACGCCCCTCCCGCTGACGTACTTCGGTTGGCGTTTCTGCCGCGTAGCCAAACCCGCCGATCTCAACCTCTTCTTGAAACAACACGAGTTCCTCGCTGGGCGAGTTTTCCCTCAAACCTTGTCACTCACCCATCCGACCTCGATTCCGCCGCCCTCTCCAGCTGATTCTGGTGAAAGGCTCCGCTTCCTCGACATGTCCCATTAAAGCACGCGACCAATCTCGCAACATGGCCTCTCACGCCGAAGACAGAGCCGCAACATCGGCCTCTGACATCCCACTCGCTGACCTGGAACGCGGCTCGGACTCCGGCGCCAACTCCAATGGCTCTTATCGCTGGAACGGCTTCACTCAATTCCACCCCTCGAACATCCTCGCATACCCGAACGGTCTGGCACCGAAAGGATCGCAGGATGACTGGCTCGCCTACACGGAGGACACATGCCACAGGTTGACGGTCGCCTTGACACCGAGTTTCCTACAGCGATATGTTGGCGGCGACCCGCCCCAACCTGCAAAATTACATGCGATAGCCGCGTTGGATGGCTTGCGCGGCTGGGCCTGTCTGCTCGTCTTCAACTTCCACTTTCTCTTTACGTATACTTGGAAAGTCGCCGTTGGATGGGGCTTCGCGGGTGAGAACTTTGGAGTTCACCAGCTGCCAATTGTGCACATGTTGATCTCGGGCCATATTATGGTGGCTATCTTCTTCGTGATCTCGGGCTATGTGCTCTCGTACAAACCGCTGAAGACCATTCGGTCCATGTCCTTCGATCAGACTTTTACCGTCCTGGCCTCGTCGACCTTCCGACGTGGACTCCGTCTCTATGTCCCGTCATTAATTGGATTATTCTGTGTCTTCGTGGCGGTT
This sequence comes from Penicillium parvum, assembly GCA_030035635.1. Lineage (NCBI taxonomy): Eukaryota > Fungi > Ascomycota > Eurotiomycetes > Eurotiales > Aspergillaceae > Penicillium > Penicillium parvum. Next base: position 1,431,536 of record JAPJNL010000007.1, read on the forward strand.
CGTCTTGGTCTCTACAACTACTCCCACGGAGTAATCAAGCAAGGCCTCACCATCCGCGGCACGAATGAGCAACATCCGCCCGTCTATAGATACTTCACCAAACAATTCTGGGATTTTTACTCGACGGTTGCGAATCTCTTGAATCCCTTCGACTGGTCCCTCTACTACAACAATTACAACCCGCACCTGTGGACCATTCCCGTCGAATTCCGATGCTCCATCGTCCTCTTCCTCACCACCCTCGCAACATCCCGCCTCGTATCAAGGGTGCGCATCCCTCTCGTCGTCGCATTAGTCTGGTTCTGCATGCGCTACGGCCGCTGGGACGTCGTCCTCTTCCTCATCGGCATGCTCATGGCCGAGATCGACCTGATGAACGGCACCTGGGAGCGTCCCGCCTCAGCCACCGAAGACAAGACGCACGTCCGCCTCCGACCCGGCGGTAAAATCATCGCCAGCGTCTCCCGGCGCCGTTTGTGGATCACCACATTCATAATCGGTCTTTATATCGGCTCGACCCCGAACATTGGGTACAAATGGACTCCAGGGTACAGATGGCTTTGGCACCTCACCCCAAAGACATACCCGGAGCCACACCGCTTCCCGCAGACCATCGGCGCAGCCCTGATAGTCTTCAGTATCAATCACTCCCCCGACATCCAGAAACTCTTCACCAACCCGCTGTCCCAGTACCTCGGCAAGATCTCTTTCGCTTTCTATATCGTCCACGGACCGATCCTGCACTCGCTGGGCTACTCCATTATGCCGAGTATCTGGGCCATGACCGGCAAGACGACCAATTTCCAGTATTGTTTTGGTTTCTTGATTGGCTGGTTGATTTGTTTGCCCATCTCCATTTGGGCGGGTGATGTCTTCTGGCGTGCTGTTGATATACCCAGTGTTAAGTTTGCGAGGTGGGTGGAAGACCGCGTGATTGCGAAGGGTGCGCCTGTTTCTGCGACGCCGAGTTTGTCAACTCCTAGAGCGACGCCGCGGGTAGAATAATTAGATTCTGTTAGAGCCTGGTGTGGGATGGGAGCGTTTTGTACAGTATAGTTGCTAGAATTGGACAATGCTCGTCTTATAATCTGCTTTTCCCAGTATGTTGGAAAGTTTCCAAGTCTGTTATGATGTACACCTATGGCCGGAGACAGAGTTTGAACGGACGTAACTTGGTAAACAAAGTTCTGATATTGTTCATTCAATCATTCACTCGTATCCAACACACAGACCACGGTGACCCGAGTCTCTAGGAAGGATCAAACGGAAGAGACCCGCCCACGAGGCATTCGCAGGCCAAGAAAGCTGAAATTCTTCTATGTATTGTTCAAAGCCACGACAAGTATCCAGCCACTGGTGATCACGGAGCAGGAAGGGATAAGGCAAGGCAAGGAGTCGATGAGGAAAAATGCATCCGCCGCAAAGGCAGAACGAGTTTGATGGATATAGGACAATTCAACCATCTAATGCAGTTGCACATGAGAAACAGATTCCGGCGATGGACTAATAAAGCGGAGTACAATCAACTGGACAAAGAACAGAAAATTCACCTGGGTCCTTGGACTTTTGAATTTCATCCCGGTTATTCTATAGTGACACGCCCCAGATGCCTCGTCCACCACAAACACCGAGCCACTCTCGCGGCTGGCCGGAGTGGTTTAGTCCGCCTTGTGGTGACCAGCTGATGTTGGAGACCTCGTAGTCGCATTGCCAAGCGGCGGCGGGCCCACGCTCCGTGGGTGCGGCTCCCTGGGCGCCTTGGTTTTGAGCGGGTGGTGAGATTGGGACTGCGTTGTGTTGATTGATCAAGTCCCAAATCAGGACGAGGCTGTCATCTCCGCCGGAGGCGAGGACGCCGCGGCGACTTGGTGACCATTCGACGCAGTTCAAGGGGGCAGAGTGGCCCTTGAGCTCGAGCAGAGCCTGACCTGGTTGCCGGACGTCAAGAACACGGACGACATTGGAGTCTTGTGAGAATGTGGCGAGTAGGTGGGCGTCATGTGGTGAAGCTAGGAAAGGTGAGCAATCTTGAAACAGCCAAAGTAGGCCATGCATCATACCTGCAATTCTCAGTAATGGCGGAGGCCATGTCCCTGACTGTGACGGGCCAGACGGGCTGGCGTTGCCAGGGCTCATGACAGCTAAGCGTTGTTAGTCTCTGTAATCTCCCACTTATGATAAGATGAATACATACGTCTTTCGGTCTTGTCCGATGGTTCATAGATAATGGTGCTGTGTTCGAGACTCCGCAGGTCGAACATACGCACACTGCCGTCAGCACCGCAGCTGACAAAGACGTCGACGCTGTTGGCACAGAATCGGACATCGTACACCTCCTTGTCGTGAGCAATCAGCTGCGTCTTGGCAGTCAACGTCGGGATGTCCCAGATAGTGCAGGTTGTGTCAATGCTGGAGGTGATGATGAGGCTTGGAGAAATCGTATTCCAGTCGAGAGAAGTAATGGGAGCGGTGTGCTCAGGAGACTTGGAGTTGGACAGCAGTGCTAACGGAGAGAGTTTAGTGGTAGATGCATCTCGTTGACTCGAAGGTCGCGTAATCGAGTTCGAACTCTGGAGGGGCTGGGAGTTGGGCAATGACCACAGGCGGAGATGGTCGCCCGACGTGGCGAGTAGATCGGTGGACTGTTTTTGCGAGGACGGAGGCTCCCAGACAATACGCGTGACGGGATATGAGTGTGTCGCTTCAGCTGTCTTCACATACTCCAGCTTGATCTCCCCTGCCGCGGCGTCTGGGGTATCTGGATCTGGCTGGGTCCAGTGTGTGTCAATGATTTGAATCTGGACAGGGTCAGTACCAGCAGATAGACAAAGGGGAAAGGGCTCGGACATAGTTGTGATTGTCTTCCAGGTAACTCCCGAGAGCCAATTTGCCCCCAAAAGAACTCGAGTTCCCTGAGATCGGCCATTTGCACCAATCTACTGCGTATATAGGCCACGGCGCGACGTAGTTACTGTTGGTAGGCACTTGGTTGTCCCCATTGTACGGTAGCTGGCTACCCGGACTCATGAGAACGTCCCCCAGAAGGTGCTCCCCAGGCGGCCGGATGTCCGCCAGACCCAAGGGCGAGTACTTGGAGCCCTGTGGTGTTTGGGGTGGATATGCCCCCGGAGACGTAGGGTATTTGGAGTTGTCCGGCGCACCATGTTGCTTATACATGGTCTGATCGAAGCCGGCGGGACTGGATCGCGAGTGTCCGTGCGTGTTGATCATGCTTGTACGATGACTCGATTGCGGCGTTGATTGCGGCAAAGTGGGGAGGACCGACGGCGCAGTATTGACGGAGACGGCTGGTGGGCGGTGCGAACCTCCTGGTGTTAGAGCGCCTGGTAGAGCACTGTTGCCGCTGCCGCTGGCGCCGCCATACTGCATAGGCTGGGAGCTCGAGTGAACATTGATTGAAGGGACTTGGGTCGCACCGGCGTCTGTGGTCGCGGGGTAGTCGTGAGACGAGGCGGCCTGGCGGGACAGATTCGGATTGATCAGCCCAGTTGAAGGGATGTGTAGTTCCTCAGGCTGGCGTCCCATCACGACCGAGCGTCGAGGAGAGTCGTATGGTTGCGCGGGATTCGACATGGTGCGGAGTGTCGACGGCGCTTGTCTAAGGGAAAGGTCGAAGGGGCCCAATGAGCTCCACTCCCCCGAGGAGCGAGGAAGATGAGTGGGAGAGGGGCACCGAATTGAAACACAGGAAGCTTCAAGAGAGCTCTGGAGACGTAAGACGGCCGAGGATCATTCCAGCTGGTCACTCGTCGTCGTAGCCGCGCGAGGAGGCAGCTGGGGTCCCGCGCTGACTCAGCGTACCCCGGCTCTCCGTTGAGCGCTGTTCTACTTCGACTTCCAGTCTTTTGTCTTCTTTTCATGTTTTCTCTCGTGGACCGTCCTCGCCATGGCATCAGATAACTCCAGTACTTCGTCAGCTTTGTTGCTGTTGCCATCGCCTACGTCGTTCGACTATGACAAGGTCAAGGATGCATTTGAGCCGTCAGTATCTGATGTTGTGATCAAGCTCTCGGAGACGGTGAAGGGATCAAATCGCATTGCTTCTGTCGATATTGCCCTGGCAGTATCATGTTTACTCTCACGCCGCAATAAGCCTGTGTCGAAGATTTTCAAGAGGATTCAGCACTACCTGGCCAGCATCTACACCCTAATCGGGGCCGTCGCTGCAGCTCGGGACATTGAGCTTGATTCTCCCGGAGGCATTGATGCTCGAGTAGTGTTTGTTGACTTCTCACCCCCTGGGCATCCATCAAATACACCGATACAAATGCAGGCCCGCTCGCAGTTTGGCCCGTTACTCGACATGCTGTCATTAGCAACCTCGGGCCGACGGTGGGACCATGTGTTCTATCCAAGTAACGAAGCTGGCAAGACGTTGGCCAACTGCTTCACCGAGTGTGTTCGTCATAATCCGACACTTAAAAATCGCTATGCAGCTGTCACTCAGCCTGTCTCTAGCAGCCCAAACTGGACGCTCTCAGACTCAACTCTGCAGCCCGAGGGAGAGAATAATGAGGCTGTGCCGGTAGGATCTTCATACATTCGTTATGTCAAGAAATTGATAACTAACAGGTCTCTAGGACGCATCAAAGCCTAAGAATCAATTGCTGTCTACTCCGCACTATGTCGTCGCCGTGGGTGGGACATTTGATCATCTTCATCTTGGCCACAAATTGCTACTGACAGCGACGGCTCTGGCCCTTGAGCCAATGGAACAACCGGACGAGCGCATTGAACGATGCATGTATATCGGAATTACCGGCGACGCACTCTTGGTGAACAAGAAATATGCCGAATATCTAGAAAGCTGGGAACAGCGCTACCAAAGCACGGCTACCTTCCTCTCTGCCATCATGAACTTTTCCGCCGACAGCACTCCCCAAGTCGACCGCGTCGGCGAGAAGTCAATTGTATTAAAGATTCTTCCTCGCCTGGCACTCAAACTTGTGGAGATCACAGACCCCTTCGGGCCTACCATCACGGAGGAAGATATCACTGCACTTGTGGTCTCCGCTGAGACCCATGCTGGAGGAGCGGCTGTCAATGACAAGCGCGCGGAGAAGGGATGGGAGAAGCTGGCCGTCTTCGAAGTGGACGTACTTCAGTCGGATGGCAGTATCGATTCGAAGATAAGTAGCACCGATATTCGGCGACGGCGGATGAATCTAGCCAAGGTATAACTGTCTATAATGTTTTCTGTACATACCCCTTGAGAATTGAAGTCATGGAGGCCTATTGGTGCATATGCGTGAAGCCCTTCAACTTTCGATCTGCAACTGCTGTCAGCCATTCGATCTGTTCAGCCACTTCCCTACTTGCAGTTGTGCCTCTGTCATCTCGTCTCCGAGTCTTCTTTGGTCGCCTTCTAACCAATCACCCAGTTCAGGTCCCCAAAAGGATCTCAGCCTGAAACGCTCTAAGTCCTATGCGATCTATGATCCAATTGATCAACTCCATCTTGAAAGCCCACACTGGCAACTCATCTCAAAGCCATTCGATACTTGCACTTCGAGATCTCGGCCATTTACCCCCAATACTTGCAACAAACAAATCTCCACATGCGACGAGTCCATCACTCTGCAGATGTGACAGGCGAGCGGGGTCCTGCATTGGCCCTGTCTCTCCCCACCCATCAGGACAGACACATTGACTCGCTGGCCAACACCCAAGGAAACAACCATCACCTGCAGGTTAGCGCTGTTCGTGCAGGCTGGCCGCACCCTTCTTCAATCATGTGATTGCAAATGAAGGCGTCTTCTCCAATGGAGTTGGGCAAATGGCCATGCAAGTCAGCGCCAAATCCGCGCTAAGCCAGGGTCTTGAAGATTGTCCCGGTCGCGGCGAGGCATTGTTAGGGCGAGGGCTATCGTCTTGCGTCGATGGTGAGACAAACCTCTTGCTTCTTCTCGACGAGTCGATTCGACTTGATTTCACCGTAGCGACGCTGTACATTAACACCTGGCAACCTCGATTTCTGCTTATAAAGTGCTGCGAGTACCCAGTTGCATGTTGGATGTGAGACTTCGTTTATTTGGTTTCAATTACTTGTTTCTGAAATATTCCATGTTGCTGCTACTCGCCTACGCAGCCAAGTCGTCGGCTGTTGAGCGCGTCGACTACAAACATGCCACGCCACATCCTGGATCTCGCAGACGAACTACTGAGCGAGATCTTGTCTTTTCTGGTTCAGGATGATAGGGCACCTTTCAATAGGTCTCGCCAAAATGAGAACAATAGCATTGACATGCGCCATAATGGACTGGCTGATGCCTCGGACTTGGATCGCTGGCGACTCGTCTGTAAACGATTCATGCGCATTGGAACACCCAGACGATTTGAGCGCTTTGCGCTTCGATGTACCGAGGAGGGATTCGATCGTTTGGAACGTCTTCTCGAGATGCAGCTGGCCTGCTATGTGAAGTCGTTCACCTATCTTGTGCGACCTCACTATCATGGCAGCGGTACCTACTCTTCCCGTCCACATATGATAATCAAGGAAAGGGTCTAGCTGACAACAAGCCAGGATGGAAGTCAGTCTTGAAGACACTCTCAGCCCAGAATCCATCTCTGTCTAGCCTGCACACTCTCCGACTGTGTGAACAAAACACCCTGCTCAAAACAAACCACGATTTACATCAACTACATCTTGCCACCAACTCATTCACATCCCTCCAAGAAATCAAACTCCTCCGTCTCCAAGACGAAGCCGACGAACAACTCATCTCCTTCGTCGGCCACCGCGCACTCCAAAACGCCCAACACCTCCAACTAAGCTGGAAAGCCGCCTGCACTCGCGCGATAACGAACCTAAGCAGCGCCCTCCTAGACTCACAACATAAATACATCCGCTTCACAGCACCACAACTCAGTCCCGAAGCAAGTCTCCAACTCCTCCGGACACCTTCAGAGACCATATCCTCGGTAGCAAGTCGCCTTACAAGCCTGGACATCACCTTCACCTCAGATAGAGACATCACAATAATGATGGCGTGTCTATCCGACGCATTTGGTCAATTCTTCAACTCAGCCACGAACCTTACATCCATCCACATCGGGTTCCCATCACTACTACCCCTCGACCTCGAGCTCGACGCAATCTTCCACGGAATGACTCTGAAGAATCTACATACACTAAGTCTCCAGGGCTGGCGTCTAGCATCACACGAGATAATAACACTAGCCCTTCGAAACCGACACACTCTACGCGAACTCCGGCTTTGCGCGGTTTACCTCCGGCCTGGTGGGCGCTGGCGTGATGTCCTGTCTACCCTTCGTGAAGAATTAGGTTCGTTGGAGCGGTTCCACTTGCGAGATATTGATTATGAGAGTCATTTTGAGGATACAGCTCTCGCAGATGGTGTTGAGGTTATGGATATCCAGTCGGCAGAAACCGACGCGCCTTTACAGATGAATATTCCTCCGTCTCCGGTGCAGGATGTTGATCTCAGATCTGAAATTGGTGAGTCTGGATTGAATAAACGCAACTCGAGACGGGATATGCTTGCCAAGGTGGCGGGCCTCACGGCGGAGGATCTGGGCGACGATGGGATTCAGGTTCATCAGGAGCAGATTCCCCTGTGGGAAGCGTGGGTTCTTGCCAGTGGAAAAGGAAACTCGAGTGGGCATTTGTGTTAGCTGGCATTTGGTTTTCAATGCATGGAGTTGGTGGCTGCCATCCATATGCATCAGATACGGGAAGTAAAATTGGAGCGTGTAAAGCACCCTTCTCGATGGCTACCTGATCAAGACCAATGAACCAAAGACTGATCTAGAGAAAACGAACGCCTTATTCAATATAAGCCGGGTATTCGCAATAGGAAGTAAGTAACGCCTGAACTACCTAGGTAAAGATAAGTCCCAGCACTCAAGACAACCTCAAGTTTTAAGAATAGCAACTCGCCCAGTCTCCACCCGCACGTGCAAAACTCAATGCCGCGATGAAATCATCCCGACGACACCGGCCAAGCACGTCCACATCACACCCATGCAGTGGCACGACACGATCATTAACTAGAACCCGGACGAGCGGCTCGGGTTCATGCCGACACTGCATCATCTCCACATACGCGCGCGCCGCGAAGGGTACCGTCCACGCGGCGGAGTAACCGTCCGCGTTATCATGCGACTGCACGTGTTTCTTCGGGAGCGGCTGCGTGCCGTTGTACAGGCCCAGCGCGAAGTAGATAGGAATTAGGCCGTTATCATGTGTGAAGTCCGCGTAGAGGGTTGATTTCAGCGGGAAGGTGGGTGCGCCTGGTGCGTCGAGGGTAGAGTTTGTGGATGTGTGGTCGTGGACGGGGGAGTGGGTTAAACGGGCGATGAGCTCGTTGACGAAGCCGACGCCTTGGCTTGGGCCTAGTGGGTTTCCGGCGCCGTAGCCGTAGTATTTTCCCAGGGATTGGAGATAGTTGTACTGGGTCCATTCGTGGGGAGTGAAGAGGGCGCAGAAGGGGGATTGGTCGCTTCCGTCTGGTGTTAGGGCTACTGTGTCGAAGGCGCACATGTCCATTAGGTGGGTGATGTCGCTGGCGGAGAGGGCTACTCCCGGCAGCTGGGATTCCAGGCGCTGGGTGATTGGGGGTGAGATTAGGGCGGCGTAGTGGTCTGTGATTTTGTCGCTGAGCGAGTCGTTCTCGAGTTTTGGGCAGGTGTTGTGGTTTAGGCTGTTGTTGGACCCGGTTTGCTCGGAGATGATGACGTTGATCTTGGGTGTTGGTTGGTGGCCGACTACGCACCGGTCTGCGTCTTTGGTTTCCTGGAAGCCTTGGATGAATTTGTTGGCTGATGCCACGACGCGTGAGGAGCCGGATGCTCGGATGAAGGGTACGATGTCCTGCGTCAGAGCAGAATACCGCTGGTAGAATTTGACTCCCGAGCTGAACATCTGCCGCTCGCCGAAGGTGGTCAAGTCATCGCTTCCAAGGGTGTAGTTGTAATCACGCAGGAACGCAGCATCTCCCTTGAAATCTGTCGCGTTGGCCTGAATTTCCGCCACGAGCTCGGCATACCTCACGCTCTTCGATTCCGTCGGGTACCGTGCTCCATGGCGAGACAGAACCTGCACAAAGGTAAGATGGCAGTTGTTCGGGACAGCGTCCGAGACACCTTCTCCAGCAAGAGAGAAGTAAGGCGAGTACTGGCCCCAGCGGTGGGAGATATCCGAGAAGCAATTGTATCCCCCGTTGACGGTGTTGCAGGCTCGTGGACGTTGAAACTTATCCGGTCTAGGAGGCGAGGACGACATCGCCAGTCCGTCAGGAGTTGTTTGGATTTGCGAGACAGAAGCCACAGGATGCGAAGGTTCATACCCAACCACCAGGTACACGATTCCCAGGATCACGGCACCCATCAGGGCCACGATGCACATCAAAGTCCATTTGTACGAGTGCGAGTCTCGGCGAGACATGCGAGAGCCCAGGTTCTCGGTATCATTGCGGTTCCCCAGAAGTCTCTCCTCCTCCCCCAATCTCTTGTAGCGTCTTCCGTATCCGGCCATTGTCAGCACAAGCTCATCCCCGTGGGGAAGTATGTTGATTTAGTTGATGGTAGTGATGATGATGTCAATGACAGCCCCGTGAGGGTGGTACCCAACGTGCGTGAGGAACGAAGCATTGTGAAACGAGGAGAAGGGAGAGAAGACCCGACAAGGCAGGAAGGGCGTCACGACATGCTGCGGTGACAACTTTGTGTTTGAATTTCCTTGAAATCAAGACTGACCCCGTGAGCTGGTTGACCCTTCTGATTGGCTGCTGCCTCTGCCCTATGGCACGTGGGGCTAATAACGGTCGGGGACATGTGGGTACTTCTGTTGACATATTAATTTGTATGGGGAGGGAGGTACCTGTGGGTACTGTGCTTGATTTCTTGAATGACATTGTTTATCTGATTGAAGATTAAGCTTAATGTCTATTCTTGAGATACCCAGAGCATATTGCTAATAGAATGTCTTTATCTAGACTACAAGACGAAGGATCGTCGTCTCCTGAACATCTATTGTTTCACTACCTAGATCCAGTGTCATATCCAGGCCATTAGTGCTAATGTTGTAGACCTCACCCCAAGAAAGTCACATTCATCATCAAAAGACTGCCAAAGCAAACACACTTGACCAGACCCACATCCCTTAAACGAGCTGTCAACCCGAATCCTACAGACCAGCGAAGCAAGGGGCCATCAACGGGCCAACCTAGCGCTAGGAGTCGACATGACAGCTCTTCCGACGTACAATCACGGCTAGACACGAAGATCAAACGGCTAATGCAGGTTTGCGGGTATCCAGCACATCAAGGAGCAAAGTGACATCTGTGGAAATTGCTATACGGCTGAGACGTTATATGTCAGAAAAGTGATATTGCGGCTCTGTGCAAAAGTACCGGTTAAGACCTTCCATTTTGGGATAGTGGTATTCAATAGAAGAGTGTGTCAGGCAGATGGTTTTCAATTATATGGTTGGAACTTCAGAGATATAGGGGACACGCTGATACTAATACACCTAGCCGGAGGTCAAGGCGCTAAGCTAAAGGCTGAAAGACACCGCTCAATGTGGATGAGAAACCGCTTCACGTCATGCCAGTGACTGTTTTGCGTGTTCCGTGTATGTAGATTAAAGACATAGGAGATGCGTAAATGAACAAAGAAAACAAAGGGGGATTATATCACTTCTGCCCATAGATTGTAACCATCTATGGACGCGACCAATTCCCTTGGAATGGGGGTAGATGTCCTCCTGCTACCGGTGGTGGCGGTGCTGGAGCCGAGCTTCGTCCCACTGGTGGAGGGGCAGGTGAATAGGATGCAGGACTTCCGGGCCAACTAGACTGTGGTCTAGCTGGGTCCATGACTTTGGGCGGAGCAGTAGTCTCGACGGGATGTAGTGCTGGCTGCGCAGAAGGCGGCGTTGGCGGCCGCGGCGGGAACTGAGACAACGACATCGAGCGGCCAAGCTGGTCGCGGAAGAAATCGCGTTCAGAGCGGTAATGGTTTCTCTGCTGGATGAGGGAGCGGATCTCCTCTGTCTGGCGACGGACTGTCTCGGCGTGACGCTGGATCTCGTCCTGCTGGGCATTCAGGCGCTGTTCCAACTGCATCTCATTTCGCTTGCGGTTGCGGAAGCGTCGTGAGGCGTCGCTGTTGGCTTTGCGTTTCTCCGCTTGGCTTGATGATCCGGACTTGAGGTCCAGTACGCAGGGAATCAGCCCGCCCAGTGGTGTTGTGTTGCCTGGTGTGCTTGCCGTTCCGCCTCTTTCATCCGTCATGCTGTGTGGTCCTGCTGTTGCTGGTGTGCCGCGGTTAATGGACTCCAGGGTCATGTAGGGCGGTGCTGTGGGGTAGGGCGTTGGTGCGGTGCTGGGTGGTAGTGATACATTGGTTACGGCTGGTGAGGCTCGTCCGAAGTGGTTGTAGCCCGAGTGAGGTGTGATGGGACTCGCTGCTTGCGAGCTGGGAGTCGTCAGAGGTCCAGGACCGGTGCTGGTGCGTCGAGAGTGGATGCTGGGTGTTGAGTGCAGCGACGTTGATGGAGGCTGCGTGCCGGGCAGTGCAGTAACGGACCGCAAGGCAGTGTCCAGCGGCAAGGGCGAGCTGGATAAAGGCTGGCGTGGAGCCAATGCTGGCTCCTGGGGGACCAACGGAGAATGAGAAACGCTAGAGTGTCCTGACATCCTGCCACTACCAACAAACCGTGCTGGGGGTGACCCCGGGTTCATCAAAGGCCGCGAATGAGACCTTGGAGACAACGGCTGCTGTCCCAACGACCGCACCGAGCGAGGGACCGGCGAAGAGCCTTGTCGTGGTCGAGGCGATGATGCCGGCCCCGGCAATTTCAAAGGCTCCCGACTGCTGCTCGCACTTGAATCTGCTGCCTGTGCCATGGGGTTCAAGATGGCATGGACACCAATAGGCCGCGACGCAGACAGCTCCAACGGCGGCTCGACCGGTCCATACGGATGCCAGGACTGAGGTCTAGCACGTAGAGGGGGCCGGCGCGAAGGGTGGCGGCTGCCAGCGGGCGCACGCTCATGGTCGATCACTGAACGGTCCTCAGAGGCAATTGCATCGTCGGGAACTGGACCTGCGCGCGGCGGCTCCTGTGACATAGACGGGTCTTTTTGGATGGAATGGGGATCAGGGCATGACCGAATCCCCCCTCTCCCTGTTTCACCGGGGGTCTCACGAGTGGCGTGAGAGAGGGAGGATGCCGAGATGGGAGGGTCTGCCGGGTAATGCGACAGCTTTGGCGAATGCAGCGGCCTTGGGTAAGGCGCGGTCAACACGCTGAGACCCAGAGTAGCCACGGTGAATGTGAAAAGGACGGGGTGAGAGAGGTTGGCGTGCCGTGCTTGCTCCTGCTCTCTTCCTTGTATTGGAGTGCAAAGAGGGTTCAATTGAGCTTCACCGCGCCAGCCGTGACAGGTAGAAGGTTGCGATCAGATCAACCCATGTGCACGCAAGACGGAAGCGATCCGAGGCCCCATCAAGGCGAGGGGGTAAAAGCTAGAGACTAAGGGAGGAAGAAGAGTAGTTCGAAAGAAGGAAGGGGAGCGATAGTTTAAGAGAAGCCGTTGAGATCCAGCGGTGAGAGAGGCGAGTCTGAGAGGTGAAAGAGAGAGGGGGGCCCCATTAATCCATCACCTTCCCGGTCTTGGTCTGGATGCTCTAAGACAAGAAAGAAAGTTGTCTGTCTGACCCAAACTGTCGGGAATCGTTTGGGCAGGATCTCCCCGTTGTGCTAAGTATGGAGTACATAGTACCTAGCCCCGTTTTCTAGTGGAGCATCATCGTCCTGATGGATGGATTGGGCCGTGCTATTGTTTTCAGCCTCGGGGGGCTATGTACTACAATATCCCAATTACTACTAGATTGCCTGCTGACTTGTGTCCCTGACTAGAAGGAGCTGAAGATGAAGCCCTATTCTCACACGGTCTACCATAGGTACGAAGTACTGCTGACTTGATTCTTACACGACCAGAAAGTACAACCGGGGGACCAAGGATCCTCGCCTGCAAAGCACGAATCATCGGAGGAAGAACACACTGGGGAGCTGCAAGTGAGTAGGCGCCGTCACCACGGACATGGACAAGGGACAGGTGGAGCCAGTGTGCCTACCTAGTCTTACTTATTATGGATGTTATTGATTTTTGCCTCGAGCTGGGTATCAATGACGAGCAGACCGTGGCGAGAACCTTATACAATAATCGGATAATTCTGGTCAAGAATATTCCCTTTTCTCTTTTTCTCCCGTGCATACCGTTATTCCGTTTCTGAGCGGGTCACTGATCATCGAGCACAGGAGCAACAGATACTCGACGCACTAGGACGACATGGGATAGCCGGAAGTTTGTGCCATGTGTGCGAGGGACCCAGAGGGACCCAGTAACCCAGACGGATGTGCGGGATGTGCGATAGGGGGGAGGCGAACGGGCAGTGGGCCGATCCATGACGCAGAACCGATGACGAGAAGACGAGGTGTCTCTCAGATCCATACTGCCTTGGGTCTAAGGGGGAATCGATGGAGTTCCTCTCTGGGCGGTAGTCCCCTTAGTCCTCTTAGTCCCCTTTTCCAGCTGGTCCTGTCATTTTCCGAGAGTTTGGCGCTGGGAGCTAGTCAAAGTATAAGAAAGGGATATTCAGAATCATGAGCTGAGAGGATGTATAGATGGTATGAGAAAGGATTGAGGTAGTTCGTCTTTTGAGCATAGGATGAAACCCCTGCTTCGGTTGAGATGGACGCGGTAATCGAACAAGGCAACCAACAACACCAACAAAGCTCCATCATCAAACCTTAACCCCTCCGTAGATAGCAAGGTGATGTTGTGCATGCATCACCAGCGTTCCCCGTGTTAATCCCGGCAAAAGGGGCCGTTGCCGTTGGTGGCCGTTAGAAAAAGGGTGGACACTGGGAAACGCGAGGTGATGCTCTCTCTCCACTTAGTTTCTTCGCAGGAGACTATTGGAGTGGTTCCTTCACCGGTTCTTCGGGGTTCATCTGGTTGGTCCAGAAATCGGGGAGGAATGAGACTACTGGCACTAACTGGCTGGACGGGTTCAGATATTCGGTTCTTATTTGTTGGTGGGAGAATTCTCGGAGACGTGGAGCCCATCTGCCCATCTGCGACGGGTGAATCTTCGCTGCACGGGGCAGGTCTGCGCTTCACACGATCATCATGATCATGCAAATAAAATTGGGACCGTTAGCTCGTTAGCTCGGAGGATAATCGCTCCATGCGATGGGTGATCATGAACATCACCTGAACGGTTTCGACTGGGTACTTCGACGTCACCAAACGGCCAGGGTCATGCGAGTGAATCCTCACCGAAGCAAAAACTAGCCATATCTCACCATTTGGACCTACAAAGCATCCGTACTTCTGACAGCACCTAAACAAAGTGACGGGTTGATATATCAACTCCCTAGCTACGGAGTACAGCCAGCCGGGAGAAAGTCGGACCCCTGAAGCTCCCAATGTATGTGCGAAGCCAAAGTGGGGAGCTCCCCATCTCCATAAACCCGGAGCTCCCAAGATCCTTGGATCCAAGTGCGAGATCCCATTGTTCCCAAGCAACAAAGGAACTAGCGTGGGCCGAAGCACCCGCGTGACAAGGTCGACTAATAACGACGCGACGAAGATCCATCCTCACTAGCGCGGAAAGCGGCTGCCGCGAAACAAAAGTGGATTGCAATGGAATCCTTCGCGGAGCCAAACTAATGAAAATCACGATTGGCGATGATGCTGTGGGACAATCTCAGCTGAGGGAGCCCCGTTTCTGTGCTGAGAATCAGCTGACACCTTAGGGTATTCTGTGCAAAAGGGGTTGCTAGCTTGGTGAGCTAGTTCTGAGCCCGATCCTTCAATGTCCTTGTCCCATTGTTCGTCGCCTCGTCGAGTAGACAAACTACCAGATGAACAACCTGGCATAATGCGATGATCAGCATCTTGACAGCTTGCACTCCTGATCTGGTAAGAGGGGCTGTGCGACTCAAAAACTCGATAGATCCGGTGCATGGCCATGCACAAGCTTCGACAGAGTTTTGCAGAGCTGTCAGACTGTCAAATTTCGATTTTTCTGTGCGGTAGCCGCGAGAAGGCAGCGAATCATGAATCATGCAGGGGGTGTATATTGGCGGTCTGATAGATCCAGCGCGTGTGAGTGGACTGGAGGTGGTTTGGAGTCTCCAGTCAGTCTCCAGTCACGAATGCAGGAGTCGGTCATTTTCTTCATTTTCTGCATTTCTGCATCTCTTCACTGTGCTTTGGACTGCTGGCCAGTCTAGCCAGAACGGGGAAGTAGCCTCGAGTGGCTTGCAATCTCAAACCACCGTTTCCCAGCGTCTCGGGTCCGATTGCTTGTAATCTCCCTCCTAGGCAGGTGGTTTGGTCGCGGACCCCAGTTTGATGCGTGTCATACTCATCACGGGCTTGGTTTGATTCAAGATTGTGATGGTGGCAGTTGGACTTGGAGGATGCGTTCGTGGTCGGGCCAGAAGAGGAGGCTGGGCTGGGGACAAAGTCCCAGGTATCTGGTACTTGGTACTTTGTTCTAAAGTTTAGCAGTGGAGTGTACCAGTACTTCTTCACTATCTATGTACTTGTCCCTTCAAACGACAATGATAGCTCGTCACAGGTGCCAACTGTCCCTGCCACGACCTGACGAAACCCGTCCAGATCCAAACACCAACACATAATTGCTTTTCCCCAAACTCGCCATCCCAGATCTCAGGGCCACCTCACCTGCATCGAATATCTCGTGTCCGCTGCAACCGCGACTCATCAAGCAAAAAGCAAAAGGCAAAGAATGCCACGATCCCGATCTCGCGGTCTGGAACTGATATATGTACATACTGAAAGCGCGGAAGCCTTTTCCGAGGCCCGTGGTCGCTCTTTGCTGGCCTGTCTTCACCGAGTAATGACCCTTCCCAGCTAGGCAGGTCTGTGCTTATTCTATATAATTATGCATACGAGGCATGAAGTACGGAGTACATGGTGATGGCCTAGTTGGCATGTCCAACATCCCAGACAATTAGATTCCTGGATCCTCTCATCATCGAATCACCATCCTCCCTCCCGTCTCATTGTCACCGTCTCTCCCGTGCCTGCATCCGCCGTGCAGGGCCGACCCGCAAGTGGTGGCAGTGCTTGGTCTCCCCTGTCAGCGCGTGGGCACGTTGTACGGATCGGGCAGATTGGAAACCGGACCAGCACAGCATTCGCAGTATGTATGCGTATGATGGTCGGCGTGATGTGAGATCAGCGTGCATCGCACTTTGGTCAGTTGATGTGTAAGAGTGGCTCTCGTTTCTGGCTATTCCTTGCGGTCTGCAGGACTGAAATATACCTGGGTGGTTGCCTCGGGCGGTGATGATGCGCTGAGGTGGTAGTCTCATGTTTTCGTGCGATGGCTGTTCGTGATCGACTTGTACCTAGGTATCCACTGCAGATTCGGTCTTTTTCGGATCTATCGAGGACGCTGCCAGTGGCGAGTAGGAAGGCATATGTCCCCTTCCGCTTGGTGTCTCTTCGTGCAGGGACATAGCCTCACGGGGAAGTTAGGGAATGCACAGTCGATCGTTTTAGCTTATGTGAAGTATATTCTTGTTCTTGTTCTACTTCGCTATGTATATGCATGGCCACCACGAGACACCGCCAGAACACCATCTCAATCGAGCCTCCGTAGTATCATTGAACCCGGAACTCGTTCTTAGCCTGCCCTCTCACACCAACATCAACTCTGAAAACCCTCCCCCCATACCTAACCGACTGCGGGAACCGCTCATCATCACGATCATCCTTGGCAGAAGTAATAAACAGCTCCGTCCCCACAAAACAAGGACACGTCGGGTTCCGGGTCGGCAGATCGATCTGGCCCACTATCTCGCCCTGAGGCGAAATGCGAACCACCTTCCCACCACCGTAGATACAGCTCCAGATACACCCGTCCACATCGATGGCAAAGCCATCTGGCTCAAGCGGCTCGCCCAGGTCAAAGTGCACGCGACGGTTACTGATAGCGCCTGTCTCGGCGTCAAAGTCAAAGGCGAAGATCTGGCCTGTCGGCGAGTCGGTCAGGTACATCGTGTCGTTGGCTTGGTTCCACCCGATCCCGTTGGGGATCGTGACTGGCGACAGCATTCGGTGCAGGCTCAGGTCTGGGTCGAGGCGGAAGAGAACGCCTTCTGGGCCAGGCGTCTGGATCTTGGGGTCGTTCATGGCGCCGGCCCAAAAGCGGCCGTGCGTGTCGACTGCGCCGTCGTTGAAGCGCATTCTATGTAAGATGTGAGCGGGTGACTTGGACTGGCATTATCTGATGCATTGTGGGACGACGTACCGCTCTGCTTTGCCTGGGCCATCTTCTTCGCTCCAGACTTGGCGGATGTAGGTGATCTGCCCGCTGTTGCGGTTTAGTCTTGCGAATCCATGCTTGGCTCCGACGACTAGGTTTTCCGCGTCGGACTCGGATGCATTGGCGATATTGGCGGTGACACTGGGTAATCAGATATCAGCGGTGACTGTTGATTTGCTGCATGGCATTTAGAACTGGGAACAGGATCTCACCCGATCGCCGCTTCTGTATCAATGACTCTCAATGAATCAGGTCCCTCAGCCAGGTTAAGACGGTAAAGCTTCTGGTCCCAGATATCCACGAAGCGGAACTCATTGTTGGCCACGTCGTGGTATGGACCCTCGAGCAGCGTGCCCGCCACATCAAGGTAGGGCTACAAGACGCGAAAAAGTCAGCAACGGATTCCATGATTGGTGGCAATGTTTTTGCTTTTCTCTGTCGATCCAGCAATTACCGGCAGTGATGGCGTAGGGATTGGCACCCTTTCTTGACCGACAGAAAAGTCTCGAGGCAAGACCCCAATCACCATCAGGGGAAAACTCGGCCCACTGCAGGAGAAATACGAAAATCAAATGTATCCTGACCTCATTGACTGTCCATTTCCGAATTTCAGACATGTCGATCGTGTATCCACTCGCCAGAGCAAGGTCCGAAAAGAGTGAATGAAGAAACTGTGATGGAGCTGGTGAGAGCGCGGGTGGACACCGCTCTTTCGGGTTGATGAGGGACGAGATCAAGTTGCACGGGATTGGTAGAACCCCTGTTCCCTGGTGCTGAGATGGAATGGATTGCGATAGCAACGGGGTGTCTGGCAGAGGGTCGAGTATTTACTGGCAGCGCTGATCGCGGGGAGAGTCCGAGGAATGGCTAGTAGTTGACAGTCAGTTGAAGTGATGGACAGCATCAGATTGCCAAGCCCCGCCCCCACAACCCGATGGCGTGGAGTCGGACTACTCTCATCCTCCGGTATATCTGATTGTTCTTGATAGCTTTTGCTTGTTTTAATCAGAGATTGAAGATGAGATCTAATACATAGTTGGAAACCATTGACATCTCAAACCATTCATCTAGCATCGATATAACCCGGACCATGATATCAATTCCCACCGTAACTATGGACATTCACAATATACATCGGTCCAAACAGCTATACAATCACAACCAACTCCTCCAATAACCACCACTTTCACATGACCAGCTCTGCATGCATCTGCAATCTGCAAGAGATTCATGTACGTGTGTGCTGGAGGGCGCTAAGCCAATTTCCTGCCCGACGACCCGACTTGCAGAGAAATTGGGCATAAATTGGCATCTCGGCCAATCAGGGAATTTACGCACGTGAATGGGTTTGATGTTTGGTGTGACTGCGGCAATTCATCAGCTAGTCAAACGAGATATTCATTAAGGACTACCTGTACGGAGTACGGAGTACTGGATTTCCTCTGCCACTTCTGACTTTCCCCTTCCCTTTTGGTGCTCACGCTTCGCCGCTTTTTGATCACTGAGTAGAATTGAGCACGCCGCTGAGCACCATGATCTGATCAGTGGGCGTTCCATAAGCTAACTGATCCACTCACTGACCCTGATCTGACCAAGAGACCTAGATAGCCGCTTCTAGGGGCATCTGTCATCAAGCATTAGTCCCTGTTTCTGTTCAGATGAGCTATTTTCCATACCTGTTGGCTTCTCGAGTCATTTACCCGGGAGAATATGACCCCACCAGGCGAAGAAGATTCATCAAGATGGCATATTACCCTGCATACTTGATCGTTGGACCCAATCTCGAAGTGTAATTTGTAGTATGTCAGGTCTGCGATGGTATACCTCCCTCGTTTCTTCGACTCGTCATGGGCCAGACTCCATTCGAAAACATGGTTTTGATAATGACGAAGCTGGTACCGCTGAGAAGGGAGGCATTGAAAGGCAAGAATGAGGTCGCTCTATGGATCTGGGTTCAAAGTGATTTTCATCGTGGAATTGTTGTTATGGTTCACATAACTTCCCACATACGCCTCGAAGGGCAGTGGTTTCGTTCCATGAACTCGCCCTTTTGCCAGCGTATTGTGCATGCCTTCAAATTGCCTGATTCTTCGTCTTTTGCCCTCCTCTGACCATTTCACATAATCAGTCGGATCGGAAAAGTCGAACAGGCCTTCAATAAGGACTCGAGCAACTCACTCGGCTGCATCGCTCATGGCAATTGCGTTGGTGAGCACAACGACCGCAGACTGTGTCTCTGGGAAAAGAGCAAGGAAGGAATAGTATCCAACGGTTGCACCTTGGTGGTATATCATCAGTCGGGATTGCTCGCCGACACCAAGGACGGGCAGTTCAGATATTTCCCAAAGATCTGGATTGTCTCCAAGCAGGCCCACAATGCCTGGAAGCTGCGTTCGTATCCATCCAAAGCCGTAGGATCGCTCTGATAGGGATGGGTTTTCGATTGCGATCTGGTTGCTAAGTATGCGTGGGATTTGCTTCAATACCGTGTCCTCTGATGCCTGAGTATCCTGGCTTGCAGCCAATGTTGCTTTCGACCATTGTAGAAGGTCATTTACCGTGGAGAAAACGCCACCCTAGCCCTCGAAAAATGTCTCAGCAAATTGCTGTCGGGTTTTCAATCGACAGGCTTCTCCATTGCTGAGAGCAGCATACGGCTCAGCCACGTTCTCTTCTTCGTTGAATGATGGCCGCAGGGTGGTACGGCTCATTCCAAGTGGCTGGAATAATTCATCTTGCAGGTATTCATGGAGTGACCGCGGGGAGACTTTCTCAATAATATTCGCAGCGATGGAATAGCCCCAGACACAATACATCCAGGACTGTCGCACAGGAGCCGTGCGAGGCATATGCTGGACAACTTTGAACAATGCATCGAGAGGAAGTAGCATTTGGCCGTCGCCCTGGAAAGCGAGTGAAAGCGCCACGCCTCCAGCCAAGCCGGGGCGATGTGCGAGAAGGTCTGCTACAGTGACTTCCTCGATGAAGCGAGGATCCTCATGGACAAACTCCGGGAGAAGATCCTTCACCCGAGTGCTCCATTGGAATCTTCCATCGTCAACTAGTTTCCCAATACCAGCAGACACCATGGACATGGACTTCGTGATGGATCCCACTCCATACTGGGTATTCGAGTCCGTAGGTGCTGCTTTGGCTTTATCACGGAATCCGAAATTCTCCGTGTGTAACGTCTTGCCATGATGAAGGACTCCCACAGAAACCCCAGGGACAGCTTCAATACGGCATATCTGCTCGATCGATGGGTCAAGTCATCGCAGTCGGTCAACGATTGAGGAGGGCGAGGCCAACCTTGAAATGGTTAGTCTGGACACCAGCAGAAAAAGAAAGCATTCGGAACATTAGAAAGCGTCACAGAGGCTCATCAAGGAACAGTTCTCACTGCATTTTTGGAGTTCTAGGCAGTGGTGGTCTCGAGAATGATGAGGCAACTTTTGTAGAATCTGGTAGGTGCAAAAGTAAGAAAGTGTAAATAGACTCAGAGAATCTCTGAGTAGTCAGTGAGCCTGACTCTGAGCGCCCTCATAAAAGAAGCGGCAGCTAAGAAAGGAAAGCCCACTTAGTAGAGGACATATGGTACGTAGAGTGACCAAGATATGTATGAGTGACTCGGTAGTCCTGTTCAGTGTTGATACTCCGGACAGGACACACTATGGACCTTTCAGCAAAGACCATACATAACAAAATAATAATGAGGTATCACAACCAAACTAATGGATGCAAATAAATAATTGGACAACCTAGACATAATAGCAACAAAAAAGAAAAGAAAAAAGAGGGTACGGCCCATCCGCCCGAGGCACAGACACCAGACTCAGACTCAGCCTATGCCGCACTAAACCCACCCCCAAACTCTTGCCAACGGCTGAACCAATCAACAAATAAAATAAACGACCTGATGCAACACTCTAGTCAAACACAATACATCTCATCACTCTGTCATCACTGCTCTTACCCTTTCTGGTATTCGTCCGGGCAGGGGCAGCTGCTGGCCTCGGAGTTTGGCATGCTGCTAGGTAGACGTGCATGCGTGTTTTGCTGCAGGGGCTGGGGGTTGGATTCTGGGGTGTGAGTGGTATTTTAGTTTCTTTTGGGCATCAATGTGATGAGGTTGTTTTGTTTGAGTTTGGATTCCCGGGCGTGTGTGGCCTTGGAGGTATGGGTTTAGGGAGTGGGGTTGAAGTATGATGTTTGTCGAGTTGATGGAATCGCTTTGCCTTGACTACTTGCTTCACGAGAGGTACAACTTCGATCATTGTAGTTATTCACCATGTCAAACTTGGCAATTTGATTCCAATATCCTTCTATTGCAAAGTGTTATCAGCCTCCAATGCCTCGTACAGTTCCTCTATGGTAATAAATCCTGACTCCTCTTCCTCCTCCGCCTCCTCTGTCCTCGTTTCCCATATCTTATAATCAGGTCTACAGGAATCCCTCACAAAAACATTAAATTCCACGTTAGGAAGCTCCGCCCACTGACCATCGTAGGCATCGTCGAGAGATCCCACCCGAAGCGGATCATGTTTATGGAGCAGCTGAGGCCCGAAACTGTATGGCGAGTATAGGTCTTTCCCAGACATGTGGCTCTCCCAGCCAGAATCCATGCAACTCATGTATCTCACGGACTCAGGTGCGTCAGGCACTGCCGCTAGTATGTCCCGCCGATAGTGATCATTGTATGCTACTTTAGCCTCCCTCCAAAGTGGACAAGTAGCGCGAGGAAAGGCGCCGGAGATTCATTCAGTTGTATTGTATGAAAGAGCCGCGAATGAGCCGCTGAACTTGTGGAGAACGTCTTGGGGGCGAAAGACCCTGGCATTCAATACGCAATGACTCATTTGAGTGAAATCACCTAGAGAAAGGGTTATAAGCAAATCAGAGGGCACAATCTCAAAGAGGTTGTTAGGGGTATAAAGATCTTGACTCTTAATGGTCGGCTTAGTAGATAGTCAATGTACATCGAGCTTGCTCAGTGTCTAACTCATACCTAGAACAAGCTCTCAGGCTTACCAAATATGACTACATCAGCTATGACTCTATAGACCTGCACTGGTCCAAGCTACTAGTCTCGTCCAGAGACCACTGGAAATGAACAATGCGAATGCAATCAATCATAACCATAAATGTCATTTACAAGACCTCAATATAGACATCAATTTACAACCGACTCCCCATATTCACATGAACAGCCTTAATCTGCGAGTAAGCCTCAAGACCAGCCTCGCCCAGCTCGCGCCCAATACCACTCTGCTTCACACCGCCAAACGGCACCCGGAAATCGCTGTCGTTGCTGCTGTTGATCCAGACCATGCCAGCCTCAATTTCAGCCGCGACGCGGTGGGCCCGCTCAATGTCACGGGTGAAGAGGGCAGCGCCTAGGCCGTAGGTGGTGTCGTTGGCACGGGTGACGGCCTCGTCTTCGGTGGTGAAGCTGGCGATCACGACGAAGGGGCCGAAGACCTCCTCGCGGTAGATGCGCATGTTGTCCTTGACGTTGGTGAAGATGGTTGGGGCGATGAAGAAGCCCTTGCCGTCTCCTACGTTCTTGAAGGGCTCGCCGCCAGAGACGAGGGTTGCGCCCTCGGACTTGCCGCTCTCGATGTAGGAGAGGACGCGGTCGTATTGCGCCTTGGTGACTTGCGGACCTTGGAAGGTGTCGTCGTGGAAGGGGTCGCCGACCTTGCTGGTGGTCTTGACGACTTCTTTGAAGAGAGCGACGAACTTGTCGTAGACAGAGTCGTGCACCAGGATACGACTGGTGCTCGTGCACACTTGTCCTTGGTTATACATGATTCCAATGTGTGCCCACTTGGCGGCCTGCTCGAGGTCCGCATCCTCAAACACGAGCAGCGGCGACTTGCCGCCAGTTTCGAGGGTAATGTTCTTCAAAGTACCGGCGGCCATCTTCATGATCTCACGACCAGTCGCAGTCGAGCCAGTGAAAGCAACCTTGGCCACATCGGGGTGCTGCACCAACGCCGAACCGGCCACACGGCCGAAGCCGTTGACGATGTTGACGACGCCCGGCGGGAAGCCGGCCTCCTTGATCAGGTTTGCCAGGTAGAGGATGCTGAGCGGGGTCTGCTCAGCGGGCTTAAGGACGATGGTGTTACCGCAGGCGAGTGCAGGGCCCAACTTCCAGGCGGCCATGGCCAGAGGGAAGTTCCACGGAATGATCTGACCGACAACACCAATGGGCTGGCGCAGAGTGTAGGCGAACTTCTGGGGGGTGGTGCCGATGGTCTGGCCCATGACCTTGTCGGCCCAGCCAGCGTAGTAGCGCAGACAATTTGTGACCTCACCGAGGTCGTCGTTCAGGGAGACGGAGTATGGCTTGCCTAGATGCACTGTCAACGCATGTCCCTCGTGTCCCAGAACTCGTCACTGACCGTTATCCCAGGTCTCAATTGTAGCGAGGGTCTCCTTGTGCTGCTCAATCAGGTCGGCCAGCTTCATCATCAGTGCACCACGGTCTGTTGCAGGGAGCTGCTTCCAAGAGGGGTCCTTGAGAGCCTTGTGCGCAGCTGCAACGGCAATGTTCACGTCCTCCTCTCCGGCGGCGTACACGGAAGTGATCTCGGCCTCGTTCCTGCAACTAAATTAGCATCCAGCTGCTCAGAAAATCCTCATTTCAACATACGAAGGGTTAATCGAGGCAAACTTCTCGCCAGACTTGGACGCGACGAATTCATTGTTAATGAAGAGGCCGATGGGCTGGGAGTAGGAGCGCCCGTTGGGGGCAGTCAATTGCACCGAGAGATTCGACATGATGGCAGAGGCGTGAAATCGGCGACAAGAAGGAACGGTGATGAAGCGAGGAGCAACGAAAACCGCGCGTAACCCCAGCATCGCGCAGGAGGAAAAATGGGGGTCTTAAGGCCTGGGAAAGAAGAGCTGCGGTCCCAGTCCCCGCTCCGATAACGATAAGCGTCGGGTGCACTTACTCTTCGCGGGCAACCAGCGACTTCTCCAAAATTCCCACTGGATCGCTTTGCTCCATTCGTGTCCGTCGGGGCCTGCGCCACTGCTGTGGTTGGTTGGGCTCGCCGCTTGAATTCTTGCCCCTCTTCTTCGGCATCCGAGGTTGTTGCCCGTTGACGTCTCTGGAAATCAATATAGTTTGTATGGTCTGTTTCATTGTGGTTACGTGCAGGTGGGTTCCTGCATGGTCGGACCGACTATGCTCGAAGATGCATGCTACACGTTGTGGAGGTGGAAAGATGATCGATATGATGCTGATGTTCGTTCCTAACGCCTGCGAGTATTATGTCCTGCTGAAGTACTAAAGACAGCTCCTCATCTTGGCGGAGCTTATGTGGCGGAAGACCTTGCTTATGAATCCTCGCCTGCCAACTCCAGGATGTATTTCCATTGTGCTGGGGTGACCGAGGACACGCTCAGTCGTGATTGTTTGAGGGTTTGGAGGTTCTCAAGAGGCTTGCCAGGCTGAGCATGGGCTTTCAGGTCAGTGAGAGTGACCTGTTTCTTGAGCTTATGCCGGAACTCGACGTGCACAACTACCCATTTGGGATTATCGCGGCTAGCCTTGGGGTCGTAGTAGGGATGCTTGGGGTCGAAAGCAGATTCTGGGAATTTTGTCAATAGGAATTGCCCATTTCAGATCAGAAAGACAAACCGTCGACTGAGTGCTCCTGGACGATCTCCATTACCCCAACCACTCCAGGGACTTTGCAATTCGAGTGGTAGAAGAATGCGTAGTCTCCCTTCTTCATGTCCCGCATGAGGTTACGTGCTGTTGAGTTGTGAGCAAAGCTTGTCTGTCCACATACCGATCATCAAGTCTTACCAACGGGATTGCGAACGCCTATGCAAATGTTAGATCTCAGCTCCCAGTATTCACAGCACAGTTGAACATACCGTCCCAAGGCTCTGGCTCTTTTGCAGCAGCCAAATCATCAATTGAGAACTTGACGTCGACCCCCTTCTCAAGGCGAGACTCGGGCTCTGCTTTCATCAGCCAGTACGAACGTCCAGTATCTTCCTTGGAGTCGCTGGATGCGGCAGGCTCGGTCTTTGCCTCAACAACATCAGCCGCTTGTTCAGCAGGCAAGTTCTTGCGTGGTCTTCCCCGGCCCCTCTTGGGGGTCGTGGATGGAACTTCACTGGACTCTGCGGGCAAGCTCTTGCGTGGCCGTCCTCGGCCCCTCTTTGGTGTCTCTGCCGGAGCTTCGCTGGATTCGGCAGGCAAACTCTTGCGTGGCCGTCCCCGACCATCCTTCTTGGGGGTTGTCACTGGAGCTTCACTTGTACCCTCGGGGAAGCTCTTGCGCGGTCGCCCTCGACCTCTGCTGGGAGTTGTAGACGGTGCTTCAGTGGGCTCCGCAGGTAGGCTTTTGCGTGGTCGTCCTCGGCCATCCTTTTTAGGTGTTTTCACGGGAGTGTCAGAAGCTAGAAACATGGCCCAACAGTCAGCATCTTGAACCAACCGTCGTTCCGTGGTACCATACCTGGCTCCTTGCGCGGTCTCCCACGCCCTCTCTTAGGTCCCTCGGATGCAGCCGCAGCTGCAGCAAGGTCCGCCTCGGAGATCACCTTCTTTGGACGACCGCGTCCACGCTTAGGACCATCCGCGGGTTTCGGTGTCGGTGCTTCAGGGTTTTTACGTGGCCGTCCCCGTTTGCGCTTCTCTCCTGTCTTTGGCGTGGCAAGCTATTCGGTTCAATTGATTAGTGATGCTCGCACATAGACATGAGTGTGGATTGGGGACGGGCGAGTCTGACGATCAACCCTTGGAGAATGCGATTACCTCGGAAGCTGCTTCATTTGACCCGGGGACTGGGATCGAGGTTCGCGACCGCTTTGTTGGTGTTTCCATAGCTTCGGTGGTCGGCGTCACGCCTGTTGACTTGCGTTTTGGCGGCATCTGTCGACTGAACTAGGTCGAAGGTGACCAGGGTGCAGAAAAGGTGACTGGACGCGACTGGCTTTGGCCAAGACGGCTTTCTTGAATATTGGTAGCTGGGAGCAGCTACACCAGTCTCTCCAACACGCCTAAAGCTATGTTTTGGTTGTTTGAGTTGGGCGCGACGGTCCACGGGTGGGTCCACAGTTGACCCACGTGATACCGCTTGATCGACGGATCTTCGCTGCCAATTGTCTGTCGCTTCTCGCGGTGTTCAGAACTTGTCACTTTCCGCCGGGTCTTGCGGCAACTTCATCTTCATATTAATGAAAGTGGGGTCTGAGAGAACCATACGCTGACTGGGTGCCCTTGAACTCGAAGCTGGGCATGCGGCAGTCAAGCCGTGTTGCGGCTGTCGACCAAATATACAACTACCTCTCAACACGACTATGGTCGTCGAGTTCCTGTCCATGCCAGGGCCTCTCGATAGCACCAAAATCTCGAACTTCTCTCTGTTCTGACGAGAGCAGACTACGCCAAAACCTTGGAACGATCACTTCCAGGACAGTACATTTCTCAAGTCCGGCCCCCGGCCCCTGGCTTCGAAGCCTGTCATCTGCCCTCGAATGGAGCAATCATCAAGAAGTATCAAAAGCTGTGGCTTGAGACTGTCAGACCCGCGGGTTATGAAGTGAAACGTTCCTCAGGGCCAGGATGACACAAGACTGCGGATGCTAAGGGCCGGTTACACCAAAGCATATGCTTGCCTTGAAACAGTCGCACTTGTTTCGGCGGTTGGCCATGGGTGGCGAGTGGTTCATCAGCTTAGATTGGGGTGATGGTTGGTATTTCATTTCCCAACCATGTCGACCTTGGGCTTCCGAGCCTTGACGGTTGTGATTTCATACTATGATTGCTCTCTTACGAGCCATGATATTGAACCATGGCTCCATGCGAGGAAACTAAGTACGACAGGTTCAAGATGCGCTTGAGTTCGACGTAGTGCCATATGGCCAACCTCATGGAAACAGCGAAGAAGCATATCGAAGCGTGCCCCACAGTCTGTGGGTCCCCGCGTTTGTCCCGGCAGTTCAGCTTCATCTCCGGTTTCTGATCATTGACCGCGCCACTACTCTTCTACTATTGCTATTGTTCGAGGGGTAGAGTCAATGGCTTTGGTGAACAACTATACTTGGCCTCACGCCTGCGATCTACGGTGGCTTGTGGATTAATAATCTCAACGAAGAAGCACACTGCAATTGCGCCATCCCATTCATTCTCCATTGGCTCCAGGTGGGGGATTGTCGGCCGACTTGGTGTCAACAGATGTTCGGCCGATAATTCAACTGCAGAGTGGTTCTATGATGGTGATGAAATAGAGAAGAATGAGACCTCTATGCCAGTCTATGCCGCCAGTGTGTATGTATGAGTGAGACCTGGAGAGATATGTAGCACCAGGATATAGAACAAGAGTGCCAGATGGAGGGGCAAGCCAAATCCCCGAGACTGTTGGCATCAGGAACACTAAACATCCCACTTGTCCCCGCGTCCAATGATATCCATTCTGCCCCTGGGCGGTGGGCAATTGCGTGATAGCAGGACATCCGGATGAGGTAAGTCGATCGCGCATGCTTCGAGAGGTCCCCGTAATCGATTGCAAGCAGGAGGGGCTGTCCTCCAGTATTTGAAGTCTCTCCCCCTCCTTTTCCTTCTTCCCTTCTCCATCAACCTCTGTTCTCTTCCCACAGACCTCCAAATAATCACCATGGCTGAACGCGCTGCTCCGTACGTCTGATCTATACAGCTTGCTCAAGCTGTCTACCCCAGCTTTGATTCAATTGACACCTGTACTGACTCTGATCAACAGTCTCCGTCTGGGCTCCGTTGCCCCTGACTTCGATGCCGAGACCTCCAACGGTCCCATCAACTTCCACAAGTTCATCGGCGACAAGTGGACCATCCTCTTCTCCCACCCCGATGACTTCACCCCCATCTGTACCACCGAGCTCGGTGCCTTCGCCAAGCTTGAGCCCGAGTTCACTGCCCGCGGTGTCCAGCTCATCGGTCTGAGTGCCAACGGCGTCGAGTCCCACCACCGCTGGATCAAGGACATCGACGAGGTCACCGGCTCCAACCTCAAGTTCCCTATCATCTCCGACCCCGAGCGCAAGGTCGCCTACCTGTACGACATGGTCGACTACCAGGACACCACCAACGTCGACTCCAAGGGTATGGCCCTGACCATCCGCTCCGTCTTCATCATCGACCCGTCCAAGAAGATCCGTCTGATCATGACCTACCCCGCCTCCACTGGCCGTAACACCGCCGAGGTCCTCCGTGTCGTTGATGCCCTCCAGACGACCGACAAGCACGGTGTCACCTGCCCCATCAACTGGCTCCCCGGTGACGACGTCGTCATTCCTCCTCCCGTCTCCACTGAGGATGCCAAGAAGAAGTTCGGCGAGATCCGTGAGGTCAAGCCTTACCTCCGCTTCACCAAGGCTCCCCAGTAAATGGGAGGCTTTACGATGTGATGTGATCTCAAAAGAATACTGAATTTTGACCTGGATAGCCTGCTTGATACCAATACGATGATTATCCTCCAATTGTCCTCCAACTCTCCCGTAGCCGATCTCTTCTCAATGCCACTTGGAAGTACGCTGCATGCCGTAGATCTCCCGGCGCATTGAGATGCCGCCTCTTCATGCGAGTAAGCGGGAACTAAATGCTGTCACGATAAGATTAGCGACATTGCCAATTTGCGAAGCCCGAGACAGCTAGGCGGGGTTGCCTTCATATACGAGGCCGATCACCGTGGATGAGTCAGTCTCAACTGATAACTATCAACACTAACCTCTCTTCCTCCAAAATGCAAGGATCCAAGGAGCACAAAGCACAAAGAACACAACATGGTCACCATTCGCCCCGCAACCGAAGCAGACCTCCCCCAAATCCGCGACATCAACACCCACTACATCAAACATACATCCCTCACCTTTGCGCAAACCACTCCAGCACCAGAAACATACATCGAAAAGCTACACAACCTTCAATCCCGCAACCTTCCATACCTAGTAGCCGTCGAGCCAAGCCCCGAAACACAGGATCACATCCTAGGATACGCCTCTCTCGCCCCATTCCGCGAACACCTAGTCTCCTACGCGCCGACAGTGGAACTGAGTCTCTTCGTGCATCCAGAGCACCAGTCTCGCTCGATCGGGACAAGTCTTCTGACCGCGCTCCTTGAGCGCGTGCGTGCTGGCGAGGTCGTTCATAGAGTTGTGGGCAATGCGGAGAGCGCGGGTGGGGAGGATGTACAGGTGAAGAATGTGATTGCTGTTATGGCGGTTGACCCCGAGGGGAGGGAGGGTGGTGAGGCGTTGAGACGGTGGTATTTGGGAAGGGGGTTTGGGGAGTGTGGGAGGTTGGTGAAGGTGGGTTTTAAGAGGGGGCATTGGTGGGTGGTTCCCTTTTTGGTGCTTGAGGATATTGCTGATTGCTGACTTTGCTGTAGGATTGACGTGGTCTACTTGCAATATAGTGTGCTGGAGTAGGAGGCATGCGTCATTTCCTCAGGAAGTAGACACTACAAAATCCAACTGGGGGATAGATGGTGTTGCTGAATGTACCGCTTGTTTGATGTGGATAGAATGTTGGCATCCGTCTCCTTGAGACATTGTACTATACTGGAAATCAGCGCTCTTCACCTCAAGCTGATTGTCTCGATCTGACAATGATATAGATATGCTAAGGTATTGTAGGGGTTACTCGTATCTAAGCTATCGCACACGCCTAACTAGGAAGGTGCCATGTGGGCAGTCCGCTTATCTAATATTCTGCCTGTCAAAATATCGCCGTCTTTCCTACTTGATGATATTAGCTGCCATACACCTTTTCTCCACCTGCTGTCGAGACTCGAGGACACACCCAGTGTCGACTTACCTTCAGCCTGACTCAACCCACCCTCATTTATCAGCGGCATCGACGCGGCGGGGACAACCCAAACCCTGGTCCTGAATCCACCCCCCACGGAGCCACATTAAACGCCGCAACGGTACCTGCGATCGGCGTGAAGAACACATTCCGACCGTTACACACTCTCAGCCCGCACCCAGTCGTCCTCGTATGCCAGTCTGACATCGAACCGGGAGGACGGAGAATAGGGGGCACACACTTGACAACCACAACAATTGTTGGTCAGCGCGGTGGGGAAGTCCAACTCGCCCACCATGATGTCCAGGAGCCAGTCGAGCCTGGGGTATCTGGATGCTGGCCGTGAGGAGCCCTCCGCGGCTGGGATCTCCCCGTCTCTCAACCAGGCGTCTGCGTCTGGACCGATCAACCTGTCCGGCCTGGTGTGCAATGTCCGTCGGACGACCGGCAAGGAGCCTCACCCCTTGGTGGGCGCGACAACGACCATTCTGGGCGACAAGCTATACGTCTTTGGAGGCCGGGTGCTCTCGCGCACTCGCCCGCATTTGACGTCTGATCTGTATGAATTGGACTTGATCCGGCGACACTGGACCAAGATCGAGGCTGGCGGCGACATCCCACCGCCGCGTTATTTCCACAGTGTATGTGCCCTTGGGGATAATAAGTTGGTCTGCTATGGTGGTATGTCGCCCGCGCCCGGTACGCCGAAGGGTCCTTCGAACCCCGGTGCGCCTGCTTCGGAGACGCAGTCGGAGGTCGTGGTCATGTCCGATATTCACATCTTCGATGTCCCTTCCCGAGTGTGGACTCGGGTCGCGGCCCACGAGTCGCCGCAGGGTCGATACGCTCATTGTGCGACAATTCTACCGTCCAGTGCCCATTTCACATCTGCCAGTGCGCCGTTGTCGGCCATTCATCACAACCCGGAATCTTCGACTCCTCACCAGGGCAGCATTGGCGTGGACATCGATGGGTTTGGAGGCGCTGAGATGGTGGTTGTTGGTGGTCAAGATAGCTCCAACCACTATATTGAGCAGATCAGTGTTTTCAACCTGCGGAGCCTCAAGTGGACCAACACTAGCCCGTTGGGGCGCAGCTGCGGTGCATATCGCAGCGTTGTGGCACCCCTGGTGGGCATGGATGTTTCAGAAATTGGATCTGGCGCTCCAGATCGGGATTCTCATGAGCCGATCGAGAATTCTGAGGAACCTGGATGCCCCATGCTGATCTACTCTAACTACAATTTCTTGGATGTCAAGTTGGAGCTGCAGGTGCGCCTGCCGGACGGACGCCTTGTGGAACGACCGATGCAGAGCCAGGCATCCCCGCCTGGGCTACGCTTCCCTAATGGTGGCATCATCAATGGACATTTCGTGGTGAGCGGCACCTACTTGACTTCCTCGAAGCAGGAGTATGCACTTTGGGCGCTGGATCTCAAGACTCTCACTTGGGGACGCATTGACGCTGGCGGCTCGGTCTTTGGCCATGGAAGTTGGAATCGTGGCATTCTCTGGCCCCGTCGCAGCACGTTCGTGATCCTTGGACATCGGAAACGCAGCCTGGTGGACGATTACAATCACCGTCGGATCAACTTCTCTCACGTCTGCCTGGTCGAGTTAGAAGCTTTTGGTCTCTACAACAACCCATCTCGTACTTCCCCGACTTCAGGATACAAGTCTTACAGCTCTCCCTCGGTTCCTGCATCATTACAGCTCAAGCTTGCCCAACTGACTACCAGCGGGCGGCCATTGTCTGCAGCTTCTGATGAGCTGGGCAAGCTGGCTCTTTCACTGCATGAGATATCCGATATGGAGCTGCAGGCTGTTGGCGGAGAGCGAATTCCAGTCAATTCTCGCGTTCTTACCCGGCGCTGGGGTCCGTATTTCATCCAGCTTCTGCGCGAGTCTTCAGAAGGTGGCATCGCGGACGGAGCCACTCTTCGCCCGGCTCAAATTCACCCCAGTCGCAACTCGAGCGTTACAATCACCCCATCAGCTGGGCAGAACAGCAGTTACTCCAACGCCACGACTCTGGTCAACCCCTCTGCCCCGTCGAAGGCACTCCTAGAGAATCTCGAAGCTCCCTCCGCACACGGTCTTGCTCCCACCTCGCGGCCACGCGTGCTCTACCTCCCTCACACCATCCTGACTCTGCAGGTACTGGTCCAGTACCTGTACACCTCCGCCCTCCCTCCACCCGGATCCTCTCTCTGCACACCACAGATCCTTTGCTCCCTCCTTCAACTCGCACGGCCATATCAAGTAGATGGTCTACTGGAAGCGACCGTGGAACGTCTGCACCAGGTCCTCGACGGACGCAACGCTGCGGCTGTGTTCAATGCAGCAGCAATGGCAGCAGGCGGCGGCCGAGGCACCGGCTTCACCGGCGGCCTGGGCGGTACGCTAGAAGCCCTGAACGGAGTACATGGCGCTCGTAACGGCTCCGTACCCGGTGCCTCCGAAGGCGCCAGCTCCCACCAGAGCGCCCTCGCCTCCGACTCATCCGACACCGAGCACGGCGCCACCGCACCCTCCGCAGCCAGCAGCACCGGCGACCTCACCAACCTGGCGCGGGGAATCCCATCCCTCCGCATCGACACAAACCTAACACGCAACCAGCAACGGAGTCATCGCGATCGCTCAGACTCGATCAGCAACCCCAGCACCGCGACCTCAGCCTCCAGCACCAGTTTCAGTCAGTCAGACTCGGAGTTCGTCAGCGATAGCGAAAGCCGCTCTGCGTCGCGGGCTCATCACCGTCGTGGCACTGGTTCTCGCGAGATTTGGACCGGTGATTTGAGCAGCGTGATTGGGTTGCAGAAGCGGGGTTTGCGTGGGTTGATGGAGGGTCGAAGGATGCGTGAGCGTAGCGTTAAGTCGCCCAGTGCTGGTGGTGGCTCGGGGTCTATGACGCAGTCTGGATCGGGCGATTATCAACTTCCCATGCAGGGAGTTGCTGGGTGATTGCGTGGTGTCGATGGATTATACGATTGTGGCTGTCTTGTACAGTTGGAAGGTTTCTATAACGCGTACTCTCTCGCTTGCGTTGGACAGGAGGATCATTTAGTTCTGCGAACATTTTCCTCTACTTTTGACACCAGCTGGCTGGTGACGCGACACGGTATCAAAAGGAAAGGAAATGTGGATATCGACCGAATTCTTTGTGATGTTATTTCATCTGCATCGGTCGAGCACTGAGCACTGGCTCTTGTGCGAGTTCCTGGTATATACGGCGTTGATAGGATTGAGATGGATGCAATGAATGTGTTCATGCTGATGAGTTGAGTACAAGTACAAGAACAAGATTCTGGGGCTGAGTATAAGAAGTCTATTTACAAATACCGGTAGGTGACTTCGTCCTTTCGACCTAATCGTACAGCCATCAAGTCTTCATTGATACAGGGTTTCGCCCTTGCTATGAAGTAGACGACGATTGATCCTGCTGCTGCGGTGTTGATTGATTTGCCCGCTGAACTGGGATTTTCTTGGGGGCTTGGTTCCCGTAGACTGGGGATTGTTAGCATGGTATACCACAAGAACAGACAGATACGACGCCAATGGCAGAAATATGTTGTGAGAGTCTTATTTCTGGGAAGAAGAAGTGCAAAGGGGAGAAGAGTACTCACTTCGCTCGTAGAGAATGTACGAGGTGTACAGGACAATCGGCAACGCGACAATCGTGGAGGTCCACCTGGGAGTTGAGTTAGCTCCTTAGTCCAACGAGAGACAGAATACGGCCCATCATAGACAGGGATATCATGAATTGGAAAGATTCTAGGCCTAGGTGGATTGGACATACCGCCGCGCTGCAACTTTATACTCTTTCGTCTGGCGGATATCCGGGTGACCGTGGCCCTTTGGCCGCGCTGTCCTTGATGGACGGGGCGCGTTTGCCGGGTGTGTGGGTTTTGGTTGTTGGGGTGGTCTTTGAGGGGGATTCGGCATTGTGGATGTGATCATGGGGATTTGGGGATTGA
The DNA here is from genome assembly GCA_030035635.1 of Penicillium parvum. Taxonomy (NCBI): domain Eukaryota; kingdom Fungi; phylum Ascomycota; class Eurotiomycetes; order Eurotiales; family Aspergillaceae; genus Penicillium; species Penicillium parvum. Next base: position 1,465,684 of record JAPJNL010000007.1, read on the forward strand.
GTGAGGTAGGGAAGAAGCGATGATATTGTCGCGGTGATGGAAAAGTGGAGTTGAGGTGGTGTTGGTGCCTGAGGCGGACTTGGCCTGGATTGTTTCATCGTGGAGCGTGTAGAAGCTTGTCTCCCACGAATTTGATTGCCGAAGACTCTATTTGGTCGAGTTATTTAATGTTTTAGACGGAGTGTGCTTTTGATGGTCAAGCTCTGTGTATTTGACGCCATCTTCATCGGCGAGGAAGAGATCAAGCCAGATGAGGACAACGGAGTGCAGAGCTAAGATCACAAATCCATCAAACAATATTCAAATGAAGATCAAACAAAGATCACAATCACAATAATTTGTGCTGCTATGATGCACAGGTATCCCACAAAACTCCACGCTATGCCATATCCTTGGAGTAACAACAGCAACAATCTTGACAACCGAAAAAAAAAGAAGAAAGAAAGACAGAAAAGAAACAAGAATCTCCAACAACTTCTCGATTCCCAACCAGCTCATCCTCCTGGCAAACAACCGCGGGAGGGTGCAGTTCACTTGGCCGACCTGCCCCGACCACGACCACGCTCCCGATTCTTGGTGATGCCTCCGCTTCCAGCACGACCACGAGTGCTTCCCTGGGAGGAGGCTCCGCGCGGCGAGCTGCTCGAACCTCCACGCCCAGCACCGCGATTTCCTCCACGGGATCCCCGTTCTCCACCGCGGACGGTACCACGAGAGGATCCGCGCGACGAGCTGCTCGATCCTCCTCGTCCCACATCGTGGGCGACAAAGCGCACTCCACCTCTACCCCGGCCACGATCACCCCCACGAGCACTGCCACGGGAGTTTCCACGGCCAGTTCCGCGTCCGGTCCCACGAACGCTTTCCCGGGCGTTTCCACTTCGAGCTTGACTTTGGCTGGCTGGCTCGTTGGTCGGAGGACGCTCAACTCCTGCCTCCGGAGCTGGCTTCAGCTTCAGCTTCAAGCGCTGAACAGGAGGCTTGCTGACTTCACTTTTGGCAGCGGTAGGCGTCCCATTTGAGGGTGATTTGATGGCAGAAACGACGGCAGCGTCCTCTGTTTGACGGCGGTTCCTGCGAGGCTTCTTTGCGGGAGCCTGGGAAACATCATTGGCGGGCGCTTCTTGTTGTCGTTTCTGTCCGCGCGCGAGAGCATGAGCCTGAGCACGAGCCTTCTCCTCGGTGACATCCTCAGTCTTAAATGGAGACTGCGCATTGATGGGGATGTTCCGATCCCCGATGAACGGGGGATAGCCGAAGGCGTTGTCGATTTCGGCCTGTTGCTCCGAGCGCGCGCGGACAGGGGGGTAGGGCAGCTCCTCGTCGCCGTAGGTGTGCGGTGAACGATATGGGCTGGAACCGGTGGGAGTGAGAACAATCTCCTCACCTTTGTCGTTGACGCGACCGGCGTCGGTCCAGCCGTCGATGTCAAGCTTGGGTGGCGCCATCCGCTTGAACTTGAGGATGATTCGGCGTGGCGAGCTGTCCTGGGCGGGCTCACGAACTGCCTCTGCCTCAGCACCGTCTGTCGCGGTGTCTGCGTCCCCTTGGCGCTGCTCAAGGGCCTTGCGCGCATCGGCAATGACTTTTTCGAGATCAACTGGGAGTGAAAAGTCGACTCTCATGGCGACCGCAGCCAGCTCGTACAGCTTGCGGCCGGCCTTGCTTGCCGGAAGGTCGATCTTCTTGAGCACCACCTTGCTCACAGCCTTGGCTTTGCTGCTTTGCTTGGTTTTCTTGACGATCCCCTTGGGACCACCAGCGGCAGCGGTCGAAGCCTTGGATGGGGCTGAAGCAGGGTTCTTGGCCTTGCGGGGCTTCTGCTTGGACTCGGACGCCTCCACAGCACGAGCAGTTGGTTTGCGGAGGCGGGTTGAGGACCGGGCCTCAGTTGATGATGAACTGGTGGAAGGCCTTTTGGCTCCCATGTCGTTGGAATCGAACTTTCCCAGGTACTGGTCAAAGGTCCAGCCTGTCGAGCCGAGAAGTTCAGGAAAGTCGAGATCCGACGGGTCTTGGTTAGGTGTCTCAAGTGCAGCTGTGCGTCGCGTCCGACGACTTGACTGACTTGATTTTGGTGTTTCAACAGCAGGTGTGAAAACGGTCGAAAGGCGTGACGGACGTGCTTGAAACGTCCGGCGTCGGTTCAAAGGAACGTCCGGAGAAGCGTTCCTTGATCTTGAGTGTGGTAAAGAAGACTTTGAATGTGTCTTTGGGTGGTAAAAGCGAAAGTTGATCGAAGATTCGGGAGGGGTGGGAGAGGGTTTTATGGACGGCGTAGTTGATTCACTGGAGGTCTTGCCATTTGCGGGGACTCGTGGTGAACGTCGCGAGGGAGTTAATGTAGTGGTATTAACTTGGTTGATGCGCGCAGGCATCGACCTACGGACACCCTTTTTGGATGGCATGGTGAATGAGGTCTGCTGGAACCCGGTTGTGTCAGTAGTGAATGACAATGCGAGGGGCGGAGCTCCCAACAATAGAAAATCGCGAAGACAACAATCGACAAAGCAGTCAATAGCTTTACAGATTTCACAATAGAACCCTTCACGGCACCGAGATACGTCGACGAGGGCTGCTCGTGGCGGCCGACGTCAGAAGGTCCGGAGTGTCGTGACAGGGCAGAGAGTTGGGGTTTAGGGTCAGATGGGAGTGAAGGCAGCAGGACTCACGACTCTAAGGGGATCCCATCAAGCACACACGCTCTCCAATACTCTGTGATAGATTCCAGCAGATCCCCAAGATCGCTGGGGTGCTTTGAAGAGGAAGCCAGGGCCAAAATTGCGAAAGGGCATGCGGAGAGGTGAACTCGGAGCAGAAAAGAAATTAGGGCTAAAGTCGATCGGCGCTTATCGGCCTCAATCAGTCTTTCCGCCTTATTCTGCTACCTCCATCAACCACCTCTTCTTCTTTCTTGCGCTTCATCTGGCCATTCGTGGTTTTCTTTCTTTAATTTGACTCTCAGCATGCATCTGTGGCAGGCAACTCTTCCTTTCTGTCTGCTGGCTTCAGCTGCATTGCCCGCTGCGGCTGCTTCGGCCTGGGGCTTTACAGATGCCACCGTGGCAGTTCAACCCAAGGGCGCTGGAATCAATGGCGGTTTCAAGGAACAGTATGGTTTATGGGCTCAACTAGCTTCTGAGGATGACTGGAACTGACTTGCAATTCAATTAGGTTCTCTTCCTCCAAGCCGCTGTCTAAACCCGTCTCGTTGGCCGGAGCCGACACATTGCGCGTCACCTTGACAACTCAAGAAGGAAGCTCTGCGAAGCGGCCACACCAGGCTTTTCTCTTGTTGAAGGATTCACAGACTGGCCTTGATATCTCTTATCCCTTTACCGTCAAGGAGAACGGGAAATCACGGTTGGAATTGGTATGCGATCTGGGGAAACGCTCCAGCGAGCATAGCTAATAGCTCACTAGACCCAGAAGGAACTCCCCCTCCAATTCCTCCATGTCCCCAACCCGGTCGACGCTCGTGTGGTGATTGGATCTTTCGGCAGCTCTGAGGCATATGACAGCTCTGCCTTCAAGCTCTCGATCGAGCGCGACCCCAATGTTCCCATTCCTACCGTCGAGGCCGCACGGTACGGCAAGCTCCCAGAGATCCACCACATCTTCAAGGATGCCCCCTCCAGCCCGGCAATTATCATCACCCTGGCATTTGTCGCTATGGTCGGTGCTACCCTCCCAGTTCTGGCTGGCTTGGTAAGAATGGCCCATCTCGTGTCAAGTACTTTGCTGACCGTTGCAGTGGCTCTTCCTCGGCGCCAACCTCAACCACCTCCCAACCGCATTCAAGTCTTCTCCCCTACCTCACGCCATCTTCCTCGTCTCGCTTATTGCCTTCGAGGGCATCTTCTTCCTCTACTACACCTCCTGGAACCTGTTCCAGACCCTGCCCGCTGCGGCGGTCGTAGGTGCGGTCGCATTCGTGAGCGGCAGTCGCGCCTTGGGAGAAGTCCAGGGCCGGCGCCTTGCCGGTCTGCGTTGAACTTTCAGATTGCTATTCTATGTCCGTGCGGCCTGTTTGTTGAGCTCTACTAGTATAGTTGCTCATGGATCCCTCGGCTTGGGCGACACTGTATCTTACTTTGATGATATTTACCCTCCAAAAGAAAGAAAACTTACAAGTGTCGCCGGCGTCTCTCTTCCAGTACGGGTTCTGTCTCATCACCTTTCATCGCGGTTATTCCACTTGGTGTTTTGTAGATCTAGACATTGACGGCCGAGCTGTAGCTCTTCACAAGCTCCGTCGATATACATCGAGCTTCCAGCGCCTAATGCAAAGCGCGTAACCTCCAACTGCGAATGCACAATTTCTCATGGCATCGATTCCGATGACTCTATTCAAAAAGCAAGCGATAGTATCAAAACGTTGATTATGTTTTGACGTCACTTGAGTGGCCGCAAGTCAAAACGCCAAGACAAACCTCCGCGCTCTCCCCGATCTCCGCCACAAAAGCTTCACCTCGACACAAGATCCTCACAGCTCTCCTCCCAATACACAATGGGCTCTTCCGCCTCGAAGCCAGTAAGAGCTGCCGCCGGCGCTGCAAAGCGCCAATACCCCAAACAAGCTGCACCGCCGCCACGAGCGCCGGCCACGGCTCCAAGGGAAACAAGAGCTCCCGAAGCACCGACTCCTCAGCCTACACCACCACCCTCTCAACCTCCTCGTCCTGCGCCTGGTGGACCGACATACCATACCAAGGAACAACCATCTCACGTCAAGTCTAGCGGTATGCGCTCGCCCCGTTACACCCCGCAGCAATCGTCGTGAGGATTTCTGATCCTCAACGGTCTGCGCTTCACCTTCACACAACAGGATTGATTACGAGTATGCTAACCCATCTCCTCAACAGCAATCGACCTCGACGGCCGAGACCCCGACTTCGCCGCGTCCCTCCGCTCCATCGGCCCCGTAAACCCAAACCCAACCCTCTCCTACTCCAGCACCTTCAACCGCAGCTCGCCACAGACCGTCTTCCCCACCACGTCCAATCCAGCTCTAGTGACAGTCACAGCACGGCAACAGATCACAAAAGCCGCGCAGGAGGAGATGGATCAGATGAGCCGGGGCGAGAACACGCGCAGACAGTTCCTGGACGCTTTGACTATCCAGCAGGCGCTGAATATGCGGGATTTGCAGCGGATGCCGTTGAGGGAGATTGAGAGGACTCTCAGGTTGAAGGAGGGGGTTATGGATCGGTTGGGGGAGGAGGGGATTGTGGCGAGGGCTACGTGATGTCAGTTTGGGTTGGATTGTGTGGCAAGGTCTTGATCCTCCTCGTCTTCTTTCGTGGTGTCTGGTGCGCTTGAAAAGGGATTGGCGTTGTGGTGGGTGGCATGCATCTTTATTTTGTACAATATTGTATTATATTATCCCTACTCATGATGGTGGACTCAATCCAAAGCATGTCTCGACGGATCATGCTTCCCGTGAGACTGCTCGAAGAAACCATTTCCAGATCCCTCGAAACTGGTATATGCTGTGTCGAGTCATCATGGAAAGCTGAGGCCAGACCAGGTGGTAATCTATGAACACACAGACGGCTAGTACCCTTGGCAGGAATATACCATCCGCAGCAGTAAGGGAGTACAAGCCAGGATGGTGTGAGCTGTTACACTGGACAGCACTCAGTCCAGTCCGATGATTCCCTGCCACTAAGAATGGGAACATCTCAGCTTTTGTGATCGTACAAGACATCAGGCATGGGGGCTCTGTGTAGTTCATGCTGGTTGCCGCTTCAAGCTTAGAAGATGGGTTTGCAGAAAGACAAGGATCGCCGGATCCACAAGGCTTAAATTGATGGCGGGCGATGGCGATCACATCAGATATGACGTGGAAAGGGATCATTGAAGGGAATGAAGAAATGACTCGATATAGGAGCGAGAAGCGTTGTGACATGCCGAATATATCGATGGTGACCTTATACTCCACCGGGCATCTAGGTGTAAACGGGGGCAAGAGCAAGCAGCTTCCAACCATTCAGCGACATCTCGGTGATTTTCATGTCTGACTGGTTTGCATTGCAATTCCCCGGACTTTGTTGCCCTTGATGAACAGCACGAGGGGTAGTCCAGGGTCCTGGAAGCCCCTTGTTTAGGGCTAATTCGAGCCGTATAGTGTACACCTTAATGCCTAGAAGACAGGGAGGAATAAAGGAGCAAAAGGGTCCATTCTTCCTTAAAAGGAGGCAAGCAGAAGAGATGTCAGGGCTCAATCCCAGGTATGTAGTTCAGGCAGAATTCGAATACAAGGTCTACCTCGTACAGAATCTGGTGACGTCCGTGGCATCCGGCATCTTCGAGTTCTCCAGGCCCATCGTGTTTCTGAGTCCGTCGCGTGCTTCAATGCCTGTTGGGGTGTAGATCAGTCTGTCTCGCATGGCTCGTCAGTTATAGATCTGCTTAGATGTCGTTATATTCACTGAATGGCTACAAGAATTCATCAAATAACCTCACAAACCCGATGCTCCTTGGTGTCACCACTAGCTCCCTAGTCCTTGACGCTGCTCAATCGCCCCAAAATAAACCCTAGCTGAAGTATTCCTAGTAGTTCCTGGTCTCCTGTTGTCCGTCCCTGTCTTCATCCCATCCTGTCAACCTCCCACCATGTACAACAGACCACATTCCGGGGCATTCGTCCCCCATTCCAATCTTTTGACCCGCGTCACCCTCTCGCGACAATCATTTCGTCTTCTTCTTTTTGATTCTCACACTCCCTCAACATGAGATGATCTCATCATGTTCCTCTTCGCCCTCCTCCCCCGGCTCCCGCCATTCCTCTTCTCAGTTCTAGCCGTGAGCGGCCTCGCCTCCAAGGCACTGCACATCGGCCTGCACATTCGCTCATTACCCTTCCTCTACTTCGTCCTCTACTCGCCTACACTCGTTCTACCGGACTTACTTGTCATCGCTGTCACACGGATACTGCTGCAGTTCTCAGCCCCGGAAACACGGTTACAATGGTTGTCAACATCGGTGGGAGGGTTCCTTGCGTAGGTTTCTCTCTGTCTTCGTTTTGGATTGATCTTGGACTTGGAAAATTGGATATTGACTAGATACTAGCCTGGTAACATGGGCTGCTTCAGCAATCCAATTCGGCTTCTTCATGCAGACAGGCGCGGAAGTCGCCTGGGCTGCTAGCAATAGCTTCCTCAGTGATCCGGCCGCCATGAAGATCCTCCTAAGCGGAATTACCACCGTCTCTGCTGCAGCGACGGTCCTCGGCCTCGCAGCGTGGTTGATACATGCACAGCTGTATTATTGGACGGGTCTTGGGCTGCAGGCTATCCGGGAGTTGTTCATGGGAGGCTACAAGGCACGATATAGTCTACTCCCGGTTCCGAATAAGGCTTGGGTTGCCTCCGTTGATCTTAGATCTGTTCGCCGGATTGCTATCGCCGTGTCTATCTGCTCGTCGGTATTGTTTCTTCAGCTCTCCCGGCCTTCGATTCCCTATGATCATCTTTCTGGAGCTTTGCCTTTGACGTTGATGGAGGCATTCAACAAGAAGTCTAGTACGGTGGAAGGCTGTCGAAATGCTGCAACGCCTTTTCCTCTCTGGAGCGCGGAGAAAGTTGACTTTAGGAAATGGTCGCGAGCTACCTGGCTTCCCCAGAATCCACCATCGGGATTCAGTCGATGGGATATCAGTCCTGAGAAGCGTGCTGAGAAGGACAATCCGTCGTGGTATTTATGTGGGAAGGGCGATGATCCGGGATTCTACGATCCTCAGGCAGATCCTCTCAAGATTTCCAACTTAGGTGGCGAGATCTACGAGCCGTTGCAGAAAGCATTCGACGAGCACTCCGTGCAAATCGATCACGTCGTTCTGCTGACCCTCGAGAGCGGGCGCAAGGAGCTATTCCCTATGCAGCAAGGCACTCCGCTATTCGATACATTGATGGATTCTCATAACGAGAAAAGGAAAGCGAAGGCGTTCGATCGTCTGGCGAAGATGACTCCTGTCGCGCAGATGCTGACGGGCGAGTATGCTACCGATAGCAGCGGCGAGAAGGTGGACTTGAGTCATTCGTCTTGGCAGGATACCGCGGAGGAAGGTATGGGAGGGATTAACGTTCGTGGTGCGCTGACTGGTAGCTCGTTGACGTTCAAGAGCATATTGGGAAGTCATTGTGGTGTGAACCCGCTGCCAGTTGATCTTCTGGAGGAGTCTCTGCTTGAGATCTATCAACCATGCCTGCCACAGCTCTTCGAGCTTTTCAACCAGGTCAAAAGGCCGCCAGAGCCTGACGTGCCAGTGGGAGATATCATGGCACGCTCTGACAAGTCGGAAGCAGTGAAACATCCGTGGAAGTCAGTCTTCATGCAGTCTATCACGGACGACTACGATCGACAGGACATCTTAAATGACAACATGGGCTTCAAGCACAAAGTCGTCAAGAACACACTAGCCGCAGCTCCCTCCTGGTCCAAGTACAAGCCTAAGGGACCAGAGATCAATTACTTCGGGTATGACCCATCCACCCTATACGGAGTACGAACGACAACACTAACAAGATCTCAGATACGCAGAAACCGAACTAAAACCCTACATGCAAGACCTCTTCGCCGAAGCCGCAACCAAAAAAACACGCATCTTCCTCTCCCACATCACCAGCACAACCCACCACCCCTGGTCCGTCCCCGAGGACTTCAAAACAGAAATCTACACCGGCGAAGGCGGAGGCGTCAACCACGGCCCCATGAACGACTACCTCAACACAGCCCGCTTCGTGGACAACTGGCTCGGCGATATCATGTCCATGCTCGATCAGGCCGGCATCGCCAACTCGACTCTCGTCGTCCTCGTCGGTGACCATGGCCAGGCCTTTGCCGAGGATAATAAGGATATGACCGGGACGTATGAGAATGGGCATATCAGTAACTTCCGCGTGCCGCTTGTCTTTCGGCACCCGCGTATGCCGCGTCTTGATATCGCTGCTAATGCGACTTCCCTCTCGATTATCCCGACTATCCTTGATCTCCTCGTTCAGTCTCGATCTCTGGATGAGCGGGACGCTGAGATTGCTTCGGCGTTGTTACCGGAGTACCAGGGCCAGTCACTTATCCGACCGTTTATCTCGGTCATCAATGGCTCTAGCTCCGACTCTTCTTCCAATCCCGAGGACATCGACACTCCAGTCTCGGACAAGGAAAACGAACCTCACGCAAAATACGCCTGGAACATGGGCCTCATCAACGCGGGCGGCTCAATGGTCTCCGTCACAGCAGCCAGCATCCCCTACCGCCTCATCCTCCCCATCCGCGAAGGCTTCGAGTACGTCTTTACGCATCTGGGCGAAGATCCCGGCGAGGTACATCCCACCAGGTCGTGGACGTTGTCTGAGCTTGTTGAGGCGGTTGAGGAGAAGTATGGTGAGGAGGCTGCTAAGTGGGTGAGAGATGCGGAGCTAGTTGGGAAGTGGTATGTTAATGAGCAAAGACGGATTTGGGGGTATCGGGAGGTGTGAAACTGTTACTCTTTTGGTCTATGCCTGGCGTTTGTGGCCCTTGAGTGGACTGCTTCTTACTGCCATTGGAATGGGATTATCTCTGCATTGAGTGGCCCTGCATCTGCGATGGAAATCGCAGACTTGTACATACATACTCTTGGGGTTTGGGACTTTGAAAAATGAATTGCGTTTATGGCAGACGTGCCGGTGTTGTAACCGGTCATTTCCAATTGCTTGATCATGCTATGGATAGTCCGTCGACGTCAATAGTACTACCGTGATATCATGTCTCTGATGAAAGAGATCTGTTATAAATTCTTAAGTCCAAGCTCGTTGGGTTACGAAATCTCGAGTCTAGTACTCTAATTGAGAGCGTGGGGGTCATCATCGCCTATGTACATGTCAATTCTGAACGCCGCCGCCAGACTTGTTCAACTCTAGCGATTTTACCGCGGAAAAAATGATTTCAACATGCGATTCCGTCATGCAGTCAGGATCTGGATATGCGACAGGCGTGATCTGCGTGAGAATTGATAAGTATGTAAATCATAGACATATCCTGAAGTATATCGCTACGTGTTTTGACGATTGGCTGAGATTCCCGGATCTATATCCGACGTCTCCCCTCTGTCTGCTGCAGGTCTGAGCAAGTACCGAGCGATCGGCAGTTCGAGATTCTAGCAAGATCTAGATGCCCCGCGGCAGGGTTATCACCGCGTGCATCGGCACGGCCGGGGAGGCGTTCGTGCTTTCCGCAGGGTATATATCTTGAGGGCGGGGCGGAGTACTGTCCACGGATACAGGGACGGGTCGCACGGTAGGCGCGGATATGTTTCTGGTCAGGTAGGCAGTGGAAGAAGACAACGCGGTGACCAGGGCTTAGATGGAATCACCATCCTCCCAAGCAAACAGGCACAGACCACATCCGATAGGAGTCGATCGCAGGGTCCAAGCTTCTGCCAGAGACCGGGACTTTTGTCGGTGTGCATGTTGCAGGGTCTACTAGATAGGAGAGAAAAATCCAGAAGGTTGGAGATTGTGTTCATTGTCGTTGACGTGGTGTTCACGGGATCAGGTGTGGGTTTCTATGAGATTCTTGGTGATGGTTGTTGTGAGGGAGTTCGGATTTGCCCGAAGCAGTAAGTTTAGCTGTTAAGCCGAGTAGCCGGCACTGGGCAGTGCTGAGCAGGCAGACTGCTAGTGCAGATGTACTACTACTAGTGTTAAGGCTCTGATGGTCACGCGGGATTGTGAGAAATTGTATGCATTGAAATTTTCTGAGTGCTTGTTCGTACTATTTAGTGTTCTAGGTAGTTAGATGAGTAGTGTGGTGCTGTGTTTGGGATCTCTGTATAAAGTGCCATTGACACCAGGTATGATATAGCTATGATGAAAGCTCTCGGATCACACTTGATAGAATCCTGGTGCATGTGTTCATACAAGGAAAATCTCCAATCTCTGGGAATTGAGTTTCTAGCCAGGTACAGCACAGGAGAGAACACGGGAGGCGCAGCCAAGTATTGCGAAATGCCGGCATAGAAGAACACATGACCTTGATATTCGATGCGAGGGTAGTCCTTCAGTAGTACTAGTAACTAGAAGATAAAAATAAGTACGGAGTAGAAGAATGATAGATCGGCACGAGGCATCGGTTCCCCGGTCTCTTTGGGGGGAAGCATGGGGTCAGGTGAACCCCCAAGTGGCGGGCAGATCGGCTTGCCCAAAAGGGGCATCCGATCTTCACTGCCCCAGATGTTCCTGTAAATCTTTTTTTTTTCTAGAGATGATCATTGTAATTGATGGATGGTTGACTATGGTGATGTTTTCTGAATAGAACAAATTATTCTAGATGAATTCATTGCCAGACTGTGTAGATACTACATCTGTAGTAGTATTGTAGTAGTACTGTTATACAGTAGAACTATGGTGAGGATATCACCCGCATTCCCCGGGCCCAGACCGCGTGTGGATGGCCCAGTCTGGATCAACGACAGTCTCTTCTTGTTCACGAGACCACGAGACCTTTCCAAACCGGGTCCCCCCTTCGACTGACTTCGATACGCAATGCCGCTCTCTCATGGACAATGGACAATATTTAAACCAGACTCGAGTCCATGGTTCCAATCCATTGACCATTCCATCACCACTCACCCATCATCTTAATATCTTAATCACTCTTCAACTTTCACCTTCGGTCTCGTCGACCCCTGCTATTACTACCACCACCCTTCTACTTCTATTTAATATCACCCTCCACTTTATACAACATAATGTCTGTCGCCATTGAGACCACCGAGGTTCCCACCGCCCCCGCGGCCACCCAGCCCGTCCTCATGGGCCAAAAGTCCAGAATGCCCGAGTTCAGTCTCGCCGGCAAGGTCGTTTGCGTCTCCGGCGCCGGCCGTGGCCTGGGTCTGACCCAGGCCGAAGCCCTGCTCGAGGCCGGCGCAAAGGTGTACGCCCTCGACCGTCTGGAGGAGCCGGTACGTCCATGACCTACCCTCAACAGCCACCCCCAGAACTCCCCATCTAACAGAACCCCAGGCCCCCGAATTCGCGCAGATCCAGCAACGCGCCAAGGATCTCGGCACAGAACTGCACTACCGCCGCATCGACGTGCGTGACACAGAACTGCTCAACAGCGTCATCGAGGACATCGCCAACACCGAGGGCCGCATGGACGGCCTCGTTGCTGCGGCCGGTATCCAGCAGGAGACACCTGCGCTGGAGTACTCGGCCAAGGACAGCAACACCATGTTCGAGGTGAATGTTACTGGCGTGTTCATGACTGCGCAGGCTGTGGCCAAGCAGATGATTCGCTTTGGCAATGGGGGTAGCATTGCTATGATCGCTAGTATGAGTGGTACTATTGCCAATCGGGTACGTTCCCACCACACCCATGCAATATTCTTGGGGGGTTTCGTCACTACAAGCGTGGTTTCGATATTCCCTGTTGATCAACCTGCATCTTGCCCCGCTTTTGTCCCCAACATACCATGCACAATCACCTTGTTCAACAGACATACTAACATGATATTGTTCACAGGGCCTCATCTGTCCCGCCTACAACGCCAGCAAAGCAGCCGTCATCCAACTCGCCCGCAACCTCGCCGCTGAATGGGGCCAGTACAACATCCGCGTCAACACCATCTCCCCCGGCTACATCGTCACCGCCATGGTGGAGAAGCTCTTCGTCGACTTCCCCGAGCGCCGCGACCAGTGGCCCAAGGAGAACATGCTGGGCCGCCTGTCCCGCCCGGAGGAGTACCGCGGCGCCGCGGTCTTCCTGCTCAGTGATGCCAGCAGCTTCATGACTGGCAGCGACTTGCGCATTGACGGTGGCCATGCCGCTTGGTAGAGATGTTGGGGTAATGAAGCTTATTTTGTATTGGTGGCGTGTGACTTGACCTGGAGAGGTCTTCATTGCATGGCGTTTCTCATTTTCTTTTGTCCTTATTGGTCTACTTGGTTGAGCGAGCGATTTGGTCCACTTTGGTGTTATGATGATTTTGGTTGAAATTGTTATGATAGCGCTGTGCTTGGATTTACGATGTTATTAGACTCATATCGATCGCTCGACTTAATGCACCTCCGCTGTGATCTGACCCACACGCCCACTTTTGACAGATCGGCTCCACATAAGTCATTTGATGTCACCCTACTCCGTACACAGCGACTGGTTATGACTATAGAGAGAAGACCATATACAGAGTCCTGCATCATACTCACATCACCGACTGTTCCTCATCCAGTGGAATCAAAACACATAGTATCTACCCGTCCGGGAGGGAGGGAACATGGCACATGACACATCCCGCAACCTTGAATCAGAACACCAAACAGGAAATCCGGGCAGTCCATGATGTCTGCCATGGCACGACTGACATCAAGACTGGTCCAACACGGGACTGGAAGATTGAGACCTTCCTGAACAAGAACGGCAAACTCAACTGTTCCCTCATCCTAGGAATCTTCCTGGTATAGACCTCAGGATCCCTGTCATGCCGCAAGAGATCATTTGTTGATTTGCCAAGAACGCTCTGCTAAGGTTGGCACTTTTGCCATCGCTGGCTACCCTAGGCAGACCCAGAGTATATACCCAGGATCCAGATCAGAGGAGTCGGAATTTCAGAACAGAACAGCAGAGCCTGTGGGTAAAAATTCCGGGGAAATGTGGCGAGACGGGGGTTCGGCTAATTGTGGAGGTTGGGGTGGGCTCGGTCCCCGGCTTTGACACTGCGACTCGATGATCTCCGCTGGTTTTGAGATTTGGATGGGCTGGGTCCAATTATAATGGGAATTATTATTGTAGATGGATGGAATGTGAGTGTGTCATGTCGTCTCTGTGAAATGATTGGACTTGGAGTCTACATGGTGTATGTAAGGGGTGTACCCCACTCATACTCGAAGAACAATAATGCCTGGTGCTGTTTCATGAGTTGATGGCGATAGAAAGAGAAAATTCTGGGGAGATCGGTTACCAGCGGGCAAAGTCAAGACGAGTCAGGAGGTTTCAAGGAGGGTGCATTGTGAAGTGAGTTCTCGGTATGCCTATTCCAGTTATCACGGTCGGGAGTGGCGTTGGTGTGGCCGCGTGGGTGATTTAGAGGTGTTTGGGTATATGAAGGGAGGTCGATGCTTCTGGGATCAGTGTACAATTACCTAATGGCGTGTTGAGTGCTGGGTTGAGTTGTACAGACAAAGAGGATTGGGAGTCTTGTGGCATGTTGGGGGACGGTGTGGTGGCTTTGGGGATCTAGTTGACTGTGAGATGGACTCAGTGGGTATTGTGAATGATTTCTTGTCCCTTCATGATTGAAGAAGATAAGGAGATAGAGATAGGTCTACTAAGGGGGTGTATCTATAGTTGTAGCAGTGTAGGAGTATCCTGGCTATCGTCTATCGTCTATCGCTATCACACGTGGCAAGCGTCGCAATGCGAACAAGGAATCTGACCGGTCTAGAAAGTGCCACTGCCAAGAAGTACGGAGTACTCCGTACTACTTGATAGTATGCCATTAAAGATAAAAATGAAGAGTTTCTCGACGCCACCGGCTACCGACAGCCCTGCCGAGGCTCTTCTCCCGTGATCGTAGGCTTCTAGAAACCTTCAAACTCTCACGGCTGAAGCCGTCTATCACCGGCAGCCAAAGGCTAACCTAAAGTGACATGAAAAGAAAGACACAGAATATCAGCCACGAGGCAGTTTGTACCAGAAACCCGACATAGATGCCTAGGTAGACATGGATAGCAGGGTGAGAAAGTAAAAACATGACTAGGCGGAGTGGAGATTGCCACGAGGTACAAAACTAAACGGAGAGAACCGAAAGACTAGACGCAGAGTCAATTGCACCTCGATAAGCAGTCAAGCAATGTCCAAGCATTCAGCATTGACGGTCTGTGTGTTCGCGCCTCCGACGGACCTCCTTCTTGGAATGTCCAAGTGTTCCTGCCAACTCGGGTAGTCTAATCTTATTATCGATGGATTCCCCCGTGAGTCTCCAATGAGTGTTCGATGGATATCTCAACCATCTCCTTCCTTCCTTTCTGTCTTTCTCCCAATGGTTCCCTCCCGGCCTCCCCCTTAACATGCATATCCCGGGCCAATAAGCCTCCAGGGGCTCAAAGTTTAAGCTTCATTGCTAAACATGATATCTCCTTAGCTTCCCCTTGGCGCTGCTGGCCGAGGCCATTCACAGACTCCCTCTGGCGGGGTTTCCACTGTTTCCCACTTTCGTCGGTCTGATACTCTGGTGCATCCACTTTGTATGATATTCAAAGGAGGTGATTCGTTGAAGGTCAAGTCTTATCTGCCGAAGACCACGGACGTTTCCCCCGTTTGGGATAGCGCCGCAAACGGACTGTATAGTGGCATCGTAGCACAAGTCGAAGGCGTGATAACTCTGGGGTAAACCGTCAAGCAACTCGTGGCGTGTGGCACGCGAGAGGCACTGGAGCCGAGTTAGCCTGTGCCAGTCGAACTCTCTCTTTTGGTTTTTGGGGTGGTTGCAATTTCAATGGCCACCGCGATAACAATATAAGGATCTCGCTTCTCTCAGTTGCACCTTTCTCTCTTCGCCCCTCCTCCACGTTTCTTCCCCCTCCACTTTTCTTCTTCCCCTTCACTTCCTGTTGTCTGCTCCGCTGGTTTCCTCTTTTTCTCATCATGGCGACTGAAGCTGCGAATCGGTCTTCGGGGTCCCTGGAGATCCACGAGAATGATCACACGGTCACAACAATGAAAGGCGACGTCCCTGTTACAGACAAAGGCGCGCCCGAGAAGAGTCTGATCTCGGCCAACTACAACACGCAAATCGGTGACGAGGAGCCGACCGAGGAGGAGCTCCACGGCCCCAACGCTCTGCGTCGTGTCTCGGCGCCGATTCCTTGGGCTGTTTACACGGTTGCGTTTGTCGAGCTGTGCGAGCGTTTCTCTTACTACGGCACTCAGGTTTTGTGTATGTTGACAGCCCCTCCACTTGTGTGGATTCTTGATACTAACACCTTCGCAGACTCCAACTTCGTCAACCACTCTCTCCCCGAGATCAACGGACCTGCAGGCTCGAATCACTGGACCGGTGCGGGTGGTCCCTCTGCGCAAGGTGTCTCTGGAGCTCTCGGAAAGGGAGTCCAGACTGCCAACGGGATCAACACCTTCAACACCTTCTGGTGCTACTGTGTTCCCTTGCTGAGCGCCTACATTGCTGATGAGTATTGGGGACGGTACAAGACCATCTGCTGGTCCATCGCCTTGGCCATCTTCGGTCACATCATCCTGGTCATCTCGGCTGTTCCTCCGGTCATCACAAACACGAATGCCTGCTTCGGCGTGTTCATGCTTGGTGTCATCATTATGGGTCTGGGCACTGGTGGTTTCAAGCCCAACATTTCTGCTCTGGTCGTCGAGCAGATCCCGGCCACCAACCTCAAGGTCCGCACTCTTCCTTCCGGTGAGCGTGTGGTTGTCGATCCCACCATCACGCAAAGCCGTATCTACCACTACTTCTACCTGTTCATCAACATCGGCGCCCTGGTCGGTCAGATCGGTATGTCCTACGCGGAGAAGTATGTCGGTTTCTGGCTCGCCTACCTGATGCCCACCATCCTGTTCTTGACCACCCCCTTCGTTATGTGGTGGGGCCGCAAGCGCTACCGTCAGTCTCCTCCCCAAGGCTCGGTTGTCTCCAAGGCCGTGCTCACCTTCCTCTACGCCCTGGGTAACCGGTGGTCCTGGAACCCGGTCAAGCTGTGGAAGCGCACTCACGACGGCACTCTGTGGGAAACCGCCAAGCCCTCCAACATCCCGCCGGCCATGCGTCCCAAGTGGATGACCTTTGACGATGCCTGGGTGGACGAAGTGCGCCGTGGTTTCGCTGCTTGCGCTGTGTTCTGCTACTACCCTCTGTACTGGCTGGCATACAACCAGTTGACCAACAACTTGACGGCGCAGGCCAGTACCATGACTCTGCACGGTGTGCCCAACGACGTCCTGAACAACCTGGACCCCTTCGCCTTGATCATTTTCATCCCAGTCTGCGACGCCCTCCTCTACCCAGCGCTGCGCAAGGCCGGCTTCCGCTTCACTGCCATCAAGAAGATCTTCGTCGGTTTCTTCCTGGCTGCCTTGGCCATGGTGTGGTCTGCCATCGTCCAGTACTACATCTACAAGACCTCGCCCTGCGGCCACGAGGCCAACAACTGCTTCTTCGACAACGGCGCCATCAACCCGGCCCCCTTGAACGTCTGGATCCAGACCGGCAGCTACGTGCTCATCGCCTTCTCCGAGATCTTCGCCTCCATCACCTCCCTCGAGTACGCCTACTCCAAGGCCCCGCGCAACATGCGCTCCCTGATCCAGGCCATCTCCCTCTTCACCAACGCCATCTCCGCCGCCATCGCCGAGGCCCTGAACCCTCTGTCCGCCGACCCATTGCTCGTCTGGAACTACACCATCTTCGCCATCCTGGCCTTTGTCGGCGGACTCTGCTTCATCGTCCAGTTCTGGAGTCTGGACAAGGAGGAGGATGCGCTCAACAACTTGCCCGAGGGTAAGGTTGTGGCTGATGAGAAGGTCGCGATGGGTATGCTCGAGGTTGCGGAGGTTGGTCCCGTTCGGGGTTGAGCGTTTCTTTTATCCTTATCCCTTTTTTCCCCTTAATTTGACATTACGAATGATCCGTTTATCAGACATGATTACGTCGCCATGGTGGCACGAGGAATACGTTGATGACTCGATACATACATATTAATTGCATACTATGGTCAGACTTTCTGTGTACAAAGTAGCAGTAGAGTTCTGTAGGCTGTCAAGTAGTGTGCTCTGATAACCTCCGTCTGATCTCGGACCTGCCGAGGTATATGTGCAGACACGTCGGTAGATAAAATAGGTCCCTAGCCATTGGGCTCTTGTAAGTGGACGTCGGAGTTGTCGGTATACTACCAGTCTAGCACAGGTTAGTGTTCCATGGACTCGGTGGATCGACGTACCCGTCGGTCTGACCGAATCATATGCCGAGTCTTAGGCTATCGGTTGAGGCTGAGTGCACCGCTGCAGTGCATAATTTGTGCCTGTATTTAGTGGACTATGAAGGGTTAGGGTCTTTGTGTCTCCTAATACTATTTGGCCCTGATGGAATAGTGCTGATGGTGCATCTCGGTGTTGCTGCCTACGAAGTGGCTTGGCCATTTGATGTCACATTGCCTCGCGTTTTATTATTTGGATAATTGTGCATTTCTATAGCGAGCTTTGAGATGTTAACTATAATGATTTGCATGGACATGTGGTTAGATCTATTAAACATCATTGTTTAGAAGATATTCCCTGTGAACACTCAAAGTTCATCGGAGGACAGAGCGTGTAGATCTGCTGCAGAGTATGACGTATCCAAGCAAGATCTGACTAACTATGTAGTCTGCTCTACTCAGCGGCAGGCTCAGCCTCTCCTATAGAGAGATGTTCAGGTAGGTTACTAAATTAACAATAGATGCTTTAAATTTATCGCATGTCAGATACTGTATAATATGTTAGGATGCAATGTTATACACCGCCAGCCTCGGGACGTTCATGCTTCCGGCCTTGACATCATCACCTTCAGCTCCACCAAAGACCCATCACCGAGTCATGATTCGTGATGCCGGAGCCACAATGCTGATGCTGATGCTGATGGAGACAGCTGAACATGCCGAGTCTTGGGTCCTCTTTCGTTTTGGCGCTCAGACGCCTTGCCTAAGCTTCCGGCCGCCCCGACATTCAAATCTTTAAATATCATCCCTAGCTACGCCCGGTTCCTCCCTCACTGAATGCTGTCACTGTGAGACTCAAAGCCCTGGGAGGTTCATCATGAAATTGAGTCTCGGCCTGGTGGGCTCTGTTGCCCTGGGCGTATTACCTGGTATGTCTTGTCTTACCCTTCGACATTGACCGACCTCGGTCGCGTTTGTGTAACGGTCCTCTCTGGGCGTAACATGCTGATTCCCGCGTCCTTGCAGGTGCCATTGCTGCTCCGCCGGCTGGCTTCGGCTCAGACGATCTGGCCACCGCAGTTGCTCGTCGCGCTCTCCCCAATGCCCCCGATGGATACACCCCGACCAATGTCACCTGTCCGCCCAGTCGGCCGACGGTGCGCAGCGCCGCGAGCTTGTCCCCCAACGAGACGGAATGGCTCCAGTCCCGGCGCAGCAAGACTCTGTCGGCTATGAAGGATTTCTTCGGCCATATCAAGGTCGGCGACTACGATGTGGCTTCTTACCTGGACAACCACGCGGGCAACGCTTCCAGCCTGCCGAATATTGGTATCGCCGTGTCGGGCGGTGGGTATCGCGCGTTGATGAATGGCGCTGGTGCGATCAAGGCGTTTGATAGCCGGACGGAGAATGCGACGGCGCCGGGTCATCTGGGTGGTCTGCTTCAGTCTGCGACTTATGTATCTGGGTTGAGTGGGGGGAGCTGGTTGCTGGGGTCGATCTATATTAATAATTTTACTACCATTGATCAGCTGCAGACGCATCAGCCAGGTGCGGTTTGGCAGTTTGGGAACTCGATTCTGGAGGGTCCGGATACCGGTGGTATTCAGTTGTTTGACTCGGCGAGTTACTTTAAGGATTTAGCGGATGCGGTGGATGCGAAGAAGAGTGCTGGATATGATACCTCCATTACGGATATCTGGTGAGTGAGCTTCTACTTGTGCGAAGGAAGCAAGCTAATGCTGTACAGGGGACGAGCTTTGTCCTATCAGATGTTCAATGCCAGCAATGGAGGTATTGCCTACACTTGGTCATCCATTGCGCTGACCCCCGAGTTCCAAGCCGCCAACTACCCCATGCCGTTGGTCGTTGCCGATGGACGCAATCCCGGCGAGCTGGTGGTTGGCAGCAACTCGACCGTGTACGAGTTCAACCCCTGGGAGTTCGGTACCTTCGACCCAACCATCTACGGCTTCGTCCCTCTGGAGTACCTAGGCTCCCGCTTCGTGGGCGGTTCCCTCCCCAGCAATGAAACCTGCGTGCGCGGTTTCGACAGCGCAGGCTTCATCATCGGCACCTCCTCCACCCTCTTCAACCAATTCCTCCTTCAACTAAACACCACCTCCCTCCCCAGCTTCGTGAAGAACATCTTCGCCGACATCCTCTACAAACTCGACAGAGCAGACGACGACATCGCCGCCTACGACCCCAACCCCTTCTACCACTACAACCCGGACTCCTCCCCTTACGCACAGCAAACAGAACTCGACGTCGTCGACGGCGGCGAAGACCTCCAAAACATCCCCCTCCACCCCCTCATCCAACCCGAGCGCCACGTCGATGTCATCTTCGCCGTCGACTCCTCCGCCGACACAACCTACTACTGGCCCAACGGCACCTCGCTCGTGGCCACCTACGAGCGCAGCCTAAACAGCACAGGCATCGGCAACGGCACCGCCTTCCCCTCCATCCCGGACGTAAACACCTTCATCAATCTGGGCCTCAACACCCGTCCCACCTTCTTCGGCTGCGACAGCGCCAACCTCACAGGCCCCGCCCCGCTGATCGTCTACCTCCCCAACTACCCCTACTCCACCTACTCGAACGTCTCAACCTTCACCCTCAGCTACGACAATACCCAGCGCGACGACATCATCCTGAACGGGTACGAGATCGCCACAATGGCTAACTCCACCCGTGACGGGAACTGGACGGCCTGCGTGGGCTGCGCGATTCTCAGTCGCTCGTTTGAGCGCACGGGGACGACTCTGCCTAGTATTTGTGGACAGTGTTTCCAGAATTATTGCTGGGATGGTACGATCAACAGCACTACTCCGGCACCGTTTGAGCCGACGACTGTCCTGGCGGATAGTTCCTCCAGCAGTGGTGCGGCTGTTGTGGTGCCCAGTGTGGTTTCGACGCTGGTTGCTGTCGGCGTGGCGCTTTTTGCGGTTGCTTAGTTTTATAGATTGTGGTCGTATATAGGAATATGGATTGCTCACCCCCTACTCGAGTTGTTAAATACTTGTGTGGATTGTTTGTTGGCTATGGACTGATGTGTGACTGTGTTATGATGTTAATTAGGATTATGTTTGGATGAGACTTTCCGATAGATCAAGGCTCGAGGTTTCAAGGTTCACTTTACACATTTGCCCGCTCGTTCCATGCAGTTTATATAGTTTCACCGCTCCGCAAAGTCCCACCGTTGTGATTCCCATATGCCAGATTAAGCTAAGCAATGCCCTCATAGAAGACCTTTGAAGCTTGGAATTACTCTCAATAGCTCTTAAATTATCACTACTTAGTAGTGCCAGTGTACAAGCATACAGCCGTTATCTACGCAGTCTTAGGTAGAGTCGCGATGATCATCACGTGCCGGTTACCATGACAACACACCTCCCTCCCACGGTTCACGCCAAACACGGCACTCCACTCCGCTTCACTGCAATCGAATGCACAGCACCACCGACCTCACGACTCTCCCCGCACCAGACACGCGAATTCGAAGCGCAGACTCGCCATGAGTGCGTTGTGTCACCTACGCGCCTGAACGACAACCTCGACAACGACAACAACACCATCAACAAACACGGTAAACAGTACCGACTCGACACCGACTACACACCACCGCCACCATGGCGCGCGCGGCTGTCCTGCCTCCGTCCCCTGCGAAACGGGGTGCGCGGACGGCTCCGCGGTCGGCATTGACGAAGAGCAAGGGAAAGACTGTTGCGGCGAAGCAGAATGTGAATAAAGCGGCTTCAGCGGCCAGAAATGCCGCCAT
The DNA here is from genome assembly GCA_030035635.1 of Penicillium parvum. Classification (NCBI taxonomy): domain Eukaryota; kingdom Fungi; phylum Ascomycota; class Eurotiomycetes; order Eurotiales; family Aspergillaceae; genus Penicillium; species Penicillium parvum. Next base: position 1,487,395 of record JAPJNL010000007.1, read on the forward strand.
TTCGGACTCGGAGGATACGGATGATGAGCTTGGGATGATGATGGAGGAGGAACCTAGACCTGCGCCGAAACCTGTCAAACCGCGTGGTCGACCGCCTTCGAAGACGACTACTACGACTCGGGGGAAGAAGACTGCACCGGCACCGGCACAGACGATGGAAGAGTCGAATGATGAAAAAGAGGAGGAAGTCAAGCCTGAGCCACCGAAGAAACGTGTTGGAAGACCAAGGAAGAATCCGGTTCCTGAAGAGGCTCCGGCTCCGGCGCCGAAGCCGCGTGGTCGACCGAAGGGGAGCGGGACCAAGAATACTACTGCTACGCGAAAAGGCACTCGGAAGGCTGCTGAGGCGGAGGGAACAGCCGACAACGACGACGAGCCGAAACATTTCATGATCGCGACAAACTCCACGACTATGCGCTCGAATATTCTCCGTGGACCGGCCAAGAAGAAGACTGTCACATTCCAGGATGTATCTGAGTCTGAGGACGGGGAGACTGAAGAGCCTGTCGCAACAGCACCCGGGCGCAGGAAGACGCCAGCACGGAACACAAAGTCCGGTCTTAGAGCTACACCCGTCCGCAAAGCTCCTGTGGCGAGTGGTCGTGGGAGGAAGAAAGCTACCGCTGAGCCTCTTTCTCCCAAGAAGGACAAGCAGATGGCCAAGTCGCTTTCGGCCTATGCCAGCTCTGACGGCGAGGAGGATGAGCTCAGTGCTGCTAAGGTTGTTAAGAGCCCGGTCAAGCTTGTTGTCCACTCGCCTACCAAGCCGTCTGGACAGACAGGCCTAAGTTCACCTGTGCGGAAGATCAATTTCACCCCGAAGAAAGCGTCTAGGCTCGTCGATGAGAATGGCGAGCCGAAACTTCCTACCCCGAAACACGGATCAGCAGCAGCCACTGGGCTTAGTTCTCCAGTTCGGAAAATCAACTTCACACCTAATCGCAGCTACTACGCTGTTGCCGACAATGGCCACTTGGCTCTTCCACCCGGGAAGTCGATTGATTTTAGTGACTCCGTCTTTATGTCCAGTCCCGCCCGGCGACCCGAGGCATCGCCGTTTCAATTCACACTCAGGGCCACTCCGCATAAGGGACTTTCCAAATCTATTCCGGCACCAAACTTCACCCCAGCCCAGGGCCAAGCTTCACCTCTAAAGGCCTCGCCTAAGAAGGGTGGTCACCTCGGTGCTTCGTTTTCCGGTTCACCGTCGAAGTCGACGCCGGCCTTGCCGGCTCGAAGCTCGTTATTTCAGAGCCCAGCAAAGAGGCCAGCCTCACCCTTCAAGAGTTCGCTTTTCTCTTCCAAGATCGGAAATGAGACGCCTCAAACCCGTGGTGCAGACCTTGCTTCCCAGTCACGTCCCTCACTACTCCAGGCCACATCCACCTCAGTCGGAGAAGGCGTCGACCAGGATATCGAAATGGTGGAGGAAGTGGCTCGTGATATCTTTGGCATCGAGATCTCTCCTAACAATAGCGAGGCTTTGTCGGAATCGCCTTTGTCAGGAGAGAATCTAGAGCCGCAGACTGCCAATACCGAACAAGTCGACGAAAGCGAGAACGACTCTGATGATACCGACGAAAAGCTCCAGCAGTTAGAGGACGAGATTCGACGAGAGCCGGATGATATGGGAACCATCTGTTTCAGCACTATGGAAGAGTTGCAGGAGCCCTTCCAGAACCTTGAGCATCTGAATGACGGGGAAGATGAAGGAGAAGTGGATGAGGAAGTGCGGATAGACGAGGAAGTGCAGATCGATGAGCTCGATTACGTCCACGAGACAGCGATTGATGACCAGGCACCTGAACCAGAGGCAGCCCTGGATAGCACAGAACTGGTGGACATCGAACCGGATCAACAGCCAGCAGTCCTTTCATCGCCATCCGAGCCAACGCTTGGGTTGAGAGCCCTGGAGGAGGCACAGACTCCGGAATCTACTCACAATGCTCCATCTGTCCACGACGCTTATTCTGGCGTTAAGGAAGACGTGACACAAGTGGACTACCTACGTCCATACGACGAGGAAGACGCAGAGAGCGAAGAAGATGTCGAGAATGACGAGCCTACTCTAGTACCATCAGAAGCGACATTCACGATCTCGTCTCAGCCTCGGTCTCTGCGACTCTCCTCTGTCCCTCCTCTCGCACCAACTCCTCCAGTTCGGGAGACTACCCCAGTCGAGGACGCGCCTCCGAAGTCTCCTAGTGATGCAAGCCCTGGCACTATAGATCGACTTTTCGACATTAACTATGAACCGAGGGCAGAGGTTGAAGAGGATAGCCTTTTTGAAACCACGCAATCAGAGATCCCGACGCCCAAAGCCCCTCGGGCCTCAGAGACCCCTCGCAAGTCTCTCGGCGTTGACCTAGGATTCACTCCCCTAGCGCAACAATTTAGTGGTTGGGAAGCGGACACCCCGTCGCGAGATCGAGATCGACCTTCACGACCACGTCGACGAGGTGTCTTCTCTCTTGTCGGCCCTCTAGGGAAAGCCGCTGAGGGAGCCGTGCAGGACGCATGCGATGTCTCGTACCCCGATCTTTCGCGTGCGTCGCTGGCAAGCACGCCACGTTTGTTCGCGGAATTACCCCATCTCCCAGAGAGTGACCGTGCTTCGATGACCTCTCACTCCGTGTCTATGGAGTCTCCTATGGCCGAACGTGAACAGGAGATGCTGCACTCGCCGGCTAAAAGCGAGATCTTTGAGGACCCCGAGCCAACTATGCCTGAAGCTGATCAAGCTCTGTTCCACGAGGCCTCGAGGCCAGACCTGCCTGATGACGAAGAGCGCGTATCCGACGACGACAAGGAGAACAGTGATACACCTTCCTTCGTTCCACCAACCACTCCTGTCCGAGTTGTGTCAGAGCATCGAACAGTGCACACGGTATCGAAGGTGCCGTTGAAAGCCGAGGGAGAGGTCTCGCCTCTAAAGTTGCCGCGGAAGCGTGGCCTTTCGCTCTCACAAGCTTCACCCACACGATTCTCCCCTCGTGCGCACACTGAAAGCCCGTCCTTCTCCCCTCACAAGGCTCCTCGGATAGAGAGGAGTCCGAGTCCGAAGCGACGATGCAGCACTCTAAGACGATCAAGCGGCAAGATGCCGGCGATGGCTCCTCCCCGATCCCCTTCTATTGCTTCTGTCGCTTCGAGTCCTTCCAAGTCTCCTTCTAAGACTCCCCGTTCTAGCCAGCAGGCTCTTCGAGGTGCTGTTGTTCACGTGGATGTTCATACCACCGAGGGCGAGGATGCCTCGGGTATTTTTGTGGAACTGTTGCAGCAGATGGGAGCTCGATGCGTGAAGACCTGGTCTTGGAATCCCCGGTCTAGCTCTTCGCCCGTTGATGGACAGGATCCGAAGGACAACGGGAAGGTCGGGATCACGCATGTCGTCTACAAGGATGGTGGACTGCGCACCCTTGAAAAGGTGAAGTACGCGGCTGGCCTGGTGAAGTGTGTGGGTGTCGGCTGGGTCCTTGAGTAAGTCGTGCTATTCCTCTCTCTAGACCTACGCTAACAAGATTTTTTAAGCTGTGAACGAGAGAACAAATGGCTCGACGAGACCCCCTACGCCGTCGACAGCTCCATCATCCCACGCGGCGGTGCTAAGCGCCGCAAGAGCATGGAGCCTCGTGCTCTAAGCAACGTCAACGGCACTCTCGTTCGCACTACAGAACCGTCAACTCCCTCCGCAAGCGGACGCCGCTGTGGTGCCGACTGGGGTGCCATGGAAAGCTTCCGCAAGATTACGCCCCCGATTTCAACTCCGGAACAGGCCACCACCACCACCGGTGATCACTACAACGTTCCGCAGACACCCGGCTACAACTTTGCCAATCTCGATGCCATCGGCATGTCCCCCGCCACTCCCTATTTTCTCTCCAACCGAGCGCAGCTCGTGCAGCAGTCATGCCCACCGAAACAAAGCCAGCAGGGCCTTTTCCCGATGTCGAAGCCTAAACCTATGTCGAGCCTTTTTGAAGACGACGACGAAGATGAGCGACGGAAGCAGCGGGCTCGGATGGAGGCTGCGCGGAGAAAGACTAATTTTTTCAAGCCGAAGGTTGGGAGTCCGCTTGGGCGGTGATTGATACTCTCATTTCTCAAAGTTGTTTAGTGCTACTGTCCTGTTTGACATGCCCTGTCCGCTGTACATATGAGGGACTTGGAGTTTTAGGGCTGGGTTCGGTTAGAATGGCTGTCTTTCTTGGATCTTGGACTGGATCTTGCTCCCTGAACGGAAAACTTTTCTAATCATCGATTCATTCATTTGACTTGCTTTTCTAAGTGCCCCAAACATGCCCGAAAGGTATATAGGTTCAAACCTCTTCTTGACGGTAAAACCCAGCAACCAAGAACGCAAGCTCCAAAGCCTGCTTTTCATTAAGCCGCGGGTCACAGAAAGTAGTGTACCTCTCTCCCAACCCATCCTCCGTCAACCCAGCCGCCCCACCAACACACTCAGTCACAGCCTCCCCGGTAAGCTCAAGATGCATTCCACCCAGGAACGACCCCGCCGCACGATGAATCTCTAGCGCTTGCTTTAGCTCTGCCAGGATATCCGTGAAATGCCTCGTCTTGACACCAGACGGGGTGGCCTGCGTATTACCGTGCATCGGATCGCACTGCCACACGGGGATATGGCCTGACGCCTGCACGGCGGCGATATGGCCCGGCAGGAACTGGGCGATTTTGGCAGCGCCGTACCGCGAGATGAGGGTGACTTTGCCGATTTCCCGGGTTGGGTTCACCACGTCGAGTAGGCGGACGAGTTCATCTGGTGCCATGCTAGGTCCGATTTTGATTCCGATGGGGTTGGCGATGCCGCGGAAGAACTCGACGTGTGCGCCGTCTAGTTGGCGGGTGCGGTCGCCTATCCAGAGGAAGTGTGCTGAGGTAGCGTAGAAGGCTGAGCCGGATGAGGCTGTTGTCCCCGTTGTTGGGTTTTTGGGCGCTGGGTTCTTTAGTAGCCGGGTCAGGGTTTGCTCGTATTCGAGGGAAAGGCCTTCGTGGCTTGTGTAGATGTCTGCTGTTTCGACGCCGCGGTCGTTGTCGATGCCGACGGTGCGCATAAAGCGGAGCGCATCTTTGACTGCGTTCACGATCTTGGCGTACTGCTCTTTGATGGATGGGGTGATGACGTGGCCGAGGCCCCAGTCTAGCGGGGAGTGCAGGTCTGCGAGGCCGGAGGAGAGCGAGGCACGGAGGTAGTTTAGTGTTGCGGCGGAGTGGAAGTAGGCTGAAATTAGGCGAGTTGGGTCTGGTTTGCGGGATGAAGGGGTTGCGTCGAAGCCGTTGATGTTGTCTCCGCGGAAGGAGGGCATTTCTACTCCGTTCACTGTTTCGGTTGGGCTTGAGCGTGGCCTGAATGATTGTTAGTTTGGGATGGGTATGGATGTCGTTGGTGGGATCGTACTTGGCGAATTGGCCTGCAATTCGGGCTATACGGATGACGGGCTTGTTGGCTCCTATATCGTGGTTGGTCATTGTGCTCTACGTGTTCAGATTGATTGACATACCCCAGATTAGGACTAGGCTCATCTGAAGCAGGAGCTTCACTTTGGCCTCGATCATATCTTGGTTGCAGTAGTCGAAGAGCTCGGCGCAGTCACCTGTCAATGGTCATATTAGATGGCGCCGTAATTGGTGTCACGTTGAGACGTACCGCCTTGCAGGACGAAAGCCTTGCCCAGGGCGACATTCTTCAAGTTCGCCTTGAGGTTGTTGATCTAGATGTTCGTCAGTCGCAGAATCAATCGTGTTTTTTAGCTCAGGATCGACGAACCTCCTGCGTTGTCACTAGTGGTGGGAGCTTCTGCAGCTTTTCTAGAGCGGCTTTCACGCCTTGTGCGTCTTCGTAAACCACATCCTGCTTGATGGGCTTAGTCGTCCACGCTGTGGTTATAAGGTCAGCAATTGATCGGTTGAGTTGCTAGTTGTGAACGCACAGCTTGGGCTCCAGTCCTCCATGGTGGATTACCAGCTCAGGCAAATGTGGGGGAGTGTCGAGAAAGACGACGAGCTCGAGGAATGGGTCCTCTGGTGAGTGACGAGCCCAATTGATTCAAAAGTCGCAATTGCGAAGCAGAGAAAAGCACTCTTTTGCTTTGAAGTGAACAAAGAATCAAAAGGACACTCAAATGTTCAACACAAAAAGGTTTCGAAGCGCGCTTATCCACGGAAATTGGGATGAGTCATTATCGACACCTGCAAGATCGGGCGTCAATCCCTTATGTCAGCCGTTATCGCTCTCCGCTTATCAGTGACGTTGTCCCTCCTCCGCCGCGGACAACAACTACCCATCGATCAAACCATTGCACATCATGTCGGACCCCATTCCATCCGCTACCGCAGATCCAGAGACCGTGGAGCAACCTCTGCCTGCCAATGCCGAAGACCGCAAGGCCGCTGCTGCTCTGAACTCCCTCAACACCAACGAACTTGCTACCGATGGGCCGCCTGCCAAAGGGACATCCAATGCCGACCAGGAGGCCCTAGGAAAGGCGATGAGCAGACTCGAGATTGCTGCTGGCCAGGGCCCGACGAAGAAGAGTACGGCGGAGACGCAGAAGAAAGAGGGGGAGGTGAAGAAGAAGGCTGTCAAAATTGCTGCGGCGGATGTCACGCTCTTGGTATGTGCTGGGAGAAGTTGAAGTCTCTATTTCAAGATGGAATGATTACTGACTGTGTTGATGCATAGGCCGAGCAATTGGACTTGCAAAAGAACAAGGCGACTGAGCTGCTGAAGGCTCACGAGGGCGATGTTACTCGAGCCATGAGGGCGTTCATCACACCATCGTTCCGGGTTTGAGAAGCCTGGATCTCCCAGACTATCACCAAGGAGTCATATCTCTCCGAGGGATCGTTCGTTGGAAAAATGCCTTTGTGGATCAGGACCAGAGCATTACCGTTTGCAAGTCTGGAAAGATGTTGATCTCCCGCTAATAACGGCACTCATGACTGTATGACACTATACGAACTGAGACGAAACACAATGAAACTTCAAAACATATCTTCAAACACCTCTGTACTCTCATTCTCCATGAACGCTTTGCCTGTGTCCAGAGCTTCTCGCCATAAATCGATCTTTGCTTTTTTCGGCATGGTCTGATCTGACTGCATGTGGTCAGTGCGGGGATTGTGGGCATCCTCGTATTCTGGATGTTGACACCGTCTTGATTCTGATTTTTACCTGCCAAGAGTTGCGAGGGGTATGATCCTGACACTACCCAGGTGCATCTCCCCTCAATCACTCCACTATAACCGTGAAATCCAACTCATTCACCATCAAACATGAATCAAGCAGCAGCCGCGTTACGCACGCAGTGGGTCGAACCATCCGATGTATTCTCCATCCTCCTGATCATCGGCGGGGATGTTATCCGCCTCGCCCTGGCGGCTGTCTCTGGTGGCCCTGTCACCCCTGTCACCTTCTCCTTCGGCTGGGTTTCGTACGCCGTCACTGCGCTACTCACGATGCTAGGCGAGAACAGTCTGATGCCGCCAAGCCCCGACTCTTCGCTGCGGGTGATCAGTTTGAGCACAGGATATGTGCGATATAATCGATCCTGGACACTGGGGCGAGTATTCCAGAACTACGAGTACTGGATGCCAGCGGAAGTGGAACAGCGACTGCGAAGCCACCCAGTCCTGTATGAGGACGAGGAAGCCAGGATTGCAGATACGGCGACGTCGGAGAAGTCCACATCGACAGAAACATTAACCAATTCTCGCAAATTTGTGAGCCCGCAACAGGCGCGTCTTTGTGTGGCGGTTTACGAGTGGGCGCTGGATGGGGGCCATCCAGTAGCGACTCCCGGTTATGATTGGGTGTATTGGTTGGGCATCGTCGTGACAGTACTCCAACTGGGCATCAGTGCGATTCCATTTGGGCTGTATGGAGATTGGAGTATCTTCCTGGTGACGGCTGCTGGAACAATCTTGGCCTATGCGTCTGGCGCGCTGCCACAGTGGCGGAAGGAAAAATGGACATGTCGAACCCTGGACAAGCGCAAGGATGTCGCGTTGACGCTGGGCAACGGTACAAAGCATGTGATCGTGGTGCAGGGAACAAGTGGAGGGTTGGATCTAGAGGACCTGGCTGGAGGGCAGTCTCCAGATGATGACGAGGAACAGCCACGCAGGGGTCTATGGATGCGCCTCCTGAACACCAGCAATTCGACACGCGGAGTGACGTTCCTGTTGGCGGTACTGTGGCTCCTGCTTCTCATCACCAGCACAGGGATTCACGCTCATGCTTGGTATCTACTTGCGGTAGGCGGGATTGGTATGTTGCAGAACCTCATCACGGCCGGAGCTCCACGCCAGCCAGCGATGCTGGGCATACCGATTCGGCTGGCGAAGCGGGTAAGTTCAGCTGGTCTGATTCCAATGGTGTTTGCCGAATTCAAGGTCATGCATACCCTGATGGAATTGGAGATGGACTACAAGGGTGCTGGCCGAGCTCTGCTGGCCGAGTACTTCCCTGGAGGCGGCCTGCTGCCTTGGGAGGAGAGGTGGTGGGCCAGCGATGACCCAGACGAAAGGCGTGAACTGCTGCGGGCAGCTAGACAGAAGGAGTTTCACAAGCAGACGCGCAAAAGGTTGGCTGCTTAAGAAGGGTCGATCGATGCTGCAATATGATCCTTGTCTCATTTCCAGCGGGTAACACCGCTGGAGACTATACGAACTATCAAATGAGCCGTTATCGCATGTCTGTCTTTCCAGATCCAAGGAGGCCTCTTGTGCTTGAATCAGTTATACGCAGGCGTGTACTTGAAATGTGCATAATATTTCCAATGAGTGGCTCTCGATCGGTCCCTAGATATCATGAGAAATGCCCAATCTGTGAAATGCCACCAGTTTACAATAGCTTCAGTTTCGGTGATAGTGCGTGTTCCATATTGCGAAAGTAAGCTATCAGAGACTAGCCTTCTGAATATCACCCTTCAGCACTTTGGCAGCTCCACGTGACACGGTTTTAGCCTAACAATCAGTTTGACGCTCAGCGTTGGGCTTACGTGGGGCTAAATCTGACTGAAGAAGTTCAACCTCTTCTCATCATCTGTTGGGGGCCTCACACAATCGCGATGGCGGACCATTTATTCACCCCCAACGACCCTCCGAAACCTTTTCGGATCGAGTACTCTGGTCCGCTTTATGATGGAGGCAATTGGGACGAGTTCCCGGTTCGCTACGGCTGGAGATCAGAGACAGGCACAGAATTGTTTTGTCGAGAAGCGATGCCGCAGAAACTCCACTCTGGGATAGAGTGCTGGCTCTACTTCGGCATGCTCCACTACGTATTTGGGGACCAGATCGACCAGCTCGAATTTCTCTACAGTGAAAGCACGCAGCAGTACCTTACGACAAAGCACCTCAATAAGTATTTCGACAGCTCCAAGGAGTGGAAGAAGAGGAAACTTGGAGAACGAGCCGTTGACATCGTTAAGAAGGTCTGCGAGGAGCTTGCGAAATACAAATCTTATGTGAGAAGTGATATGGCCTTGGCCATCCGGCTGGTCTGTCATACTCTCTGGAATGTCACGACCAAGCGAGATGGTCACCAGACCCCAACTGTTTACACTCGCATAGCGATGTACGGCGGGGGACTTGAAACCGAGCAACTGGTCAAGGATGGGTGGTGTCCTCTCGAGGTAGAGAGATGTCGTATGGCCGGTGGTGGACCGGATACCCCGGCGTTTCTGCTCCAGCTGGTGCGTACCAAGCCTGGATGGAACATCAAAACGCACGAGATATGCAAGAAGACGGAGTGCGTGGCGAACAACATCGATGAGAGTGACTATGTCACTCGGCATGTGCGCGAGGATTGTGTCTGTTCGCATCTACAAGCCAATATCGAGCAGCTGCATACGATCCTCCGGGATGGAGGCGTCCCCCTCGTAATGCTTACACCTTGTGAAGACAAGCTCGGAAACCAGAGCTTCAAAATAGAGATCGTGAGGAAGCGCATCGGCAGGCAATATGCGGCTATCTCGCATGTGTGGTCCGACGGGTTAGGCAACACGGAGGGCAACACTCTCCCAACCTGCCAAATCCAGCTTCTCTATGAGCAGGCGAAGCGTCTACTCACTGACAGCGAGTATGTTCCACGTTACGAAGGCGTCTATGGGCCCCTTCACACTGGCGCAGCTCGACTTGCTCATTTTGCGGGCCGTCAAGCTTTGCATAGAGACGAGTCAGTTTTACTCTGGATCGATACCTTGTGTATACCACACCAGCGTGATGTTCGGAGCCTGGCGATCCAACGCATCCGTGAGGTATACGTGGATGGTTAGTAGAAGCTACCAATAGCACCTAACAAGTGTGGAATGAGAAGCTAACAGATTGTAGCATATCGGACCTTGATTCTTGATTCAGAGATCAGACAGGTAGATCCACACTCTACCAATCACCTAGAGCTTCTCTTGAGAGTCCTATACTGCTCAGGCTGGATTCGCCGACTATGGACCCTTCAAGAAGGGCTAGCCGCCAAGAGTCGCCTATATGCGCTTTTCTCTGACAAGGCAATCAACATCTCTACCATTGCCGATGAGCTCCTGACCAAGCTTGACCGAGGCAAAATTCCTGTCTTACAGGAGAGGCTTGCCAGCTTCGCCATAGGCGTTTGGTTCTCCTTTTTCAAGCATAGCATTGACTACACGTCTAAGTTCGAACGTCTCGTCACAATCGTCGCTAGTCCTTTTTTTTCTGAGAAGTCGGACCTTACGCAAAATCAATTGATCGCGTGGAACTGGTTCAATGTGGCTATGCGGGCTGCCAGTAAGCCCGGAGATCGTCCGGTCATCCTCGCGGGTATCCTCAACCTTGACGTAAAGGAGATCCTTGATGTGAAGGGAGCCGAAGAGCGTATGCGAAAATTCTACAGCTTGCTTGATGAATTTCCTCAAGATGTGCTCTTCCAGGATGGGCCACGATTTGAAGAAGACGGAATGCGATGGGCGATGAAGGGGTGCCAATATACGGGAACTATACGCTATCTCTCGAGCGGAGGTGGGAAGATCACGCCTCGGGGACTTCACATCACGCTTTTTCGTTCATGGTTGTTCTCATTTCGCATGGCGTTCGATCTTCGCCTTTTCGATCTCGAAGAGGGGCAACGAGCTTGGGAGCAGTGGATTAATGAGCACCAACTAGAAGACGTTACCTCAGCGCCTAATGTCCGCTTGCTGAAGACCGAGATCCCAGTTGATCTAGATCCCAATGGGAGCTATGGGGTCATCGTGAGGGAATCAGAAAATTCTGGGTCTTCTCCAAGTATGGTGTGTGCCTTGGTTACCCTGCAGACTACGGAAGATGCGGTCTGTTATGCTCAATATAACACTTTGGGATCGATCGAGACTATCTCAAGCTTTGCAAATTTGCCAGACAAAGGCTTTTTGGTGCGAGTCACCTGGGATGACCTACAAAAGCGTGAATGGATTGTCGGGTGATAGAGAGGCCGTGGCGTCAACAATGAGGATAGGTTTGCCTTTGCATGAAGGGAATCCGGATATTTCCTGCTGCGGTAACATGATTTGAGTACTGTTTTGATTACATTGCATCAATGCTCCGTTTGCACTCTTTCCTTTATTTCAGGATTTCCCCTGCTTCCCATATTTTCCACCTTCTCCATCTCCCTGGATGGCTTCAACACAGAATTTTCCCCCATTTTAGCTGTTATATAGCGTACACTTTCTTCGTTTCCTGAGAATCTGAAGCATCAAACGCTGCCTTCCATGCGTTTCATGATAGAGCCGAGGGTGTTCCTTCGAAAGTGAACAGCTTCCCTCTATGCCCTTATTGCTGTCCAGAATGCGCCTCCCTACGAAGTGACTCAACATAAGAGCTAATCCAAGTGTCAGCTGGTTTACCTCGCCGGAAACCTGGCTTCCTTTGCATAAACTCTTGTTTCGACATGCGCGTGTGTATAGAGTTGAATCAACAAATCAATGAGCGGGATGAACTCTAGCCGCTAAGCCGTTTTGGGAAAGAGGCAGGTGCATTGTTGCTCTTGTTTCCCTTTCCACTCTCGCTCTCCTCTTCCTCTTTCCTCTCCCCCTTCTTTCTCATTCTGATCCTTTTGCTCCATCATTGCTCGGCTGCAACATTTGGATATCCTGGTTCATCGTGACTCAGCATCAACAAACTCATCATTCAGCCATGGATGACCGTGCGCAGGCCGTGGCCGATGCCAATCACAGCAAGCGCCTGCTTCTCGTCGTCTTGACGGATCTCGACGATGCAACTCAAGGCAGTCTACTTCAGACACTCAAGCAATCAGCCCCAACCAACACTCGACTCGAAACTTGGACTCCCTCGTGGCAGTTACTTGCATCCATTGCAAAACAAGGCCCGCATCGTGACAGCCAGGCAAATATCTACGCGCTTGCAATTATGGCATTTCGGAAGGGCTTTGAACGGTTTTTGATTGCTGATAACTTATCAAAACGACAGCTCAACCAACAGACGCGCTGGCGTGAAGACGAAAAGCTCTCCCTCGTCCAAGTTGGTGTTCGACATACACCGCAAGAGCTTATTGTTTTTGCCCATCGTATATTAATGCAGAAAGACGACGGGACGGAAAGGTCTCCGTGAATATATGATCGTAAAAATGACACCAAGCTTTCCCTGCTTTGGGCAAGAGCGACGTCGTCAAAGTCAGTTTGGGAAGACGGGCTCATACTTCGGGACCCCGATCAGGGCGTGTTTGGGGCTACCGCAATAGCCGCACTGGCCTGGGAAGACCACAGGGAAGTCCAACTTCAGGCTTTGATATCTTGTCAACCAAGACTGCCCTTCGAAATTGCGGCCAGAATCACAGCTCTAGCGGACGACGATGCTCCATCTCCTTTCCAGAAGCCGTTATGGAAACGCCTCCCAGACGAATCACATCGAGTGATCTTCCTGCTTTCCCCAGCAACAGAATCGCAAGTACAACATATGACAAGTTTAATCGAAGACTTTGCCAAGCAGATTGATACCGGAGGACAAAACGTATCTGTTGAATTAGTCACACAGGACCAACATCAAATCCGTTCGCGGCGTGACTTGATAGCCTTCTGGAATCAGTTCCAACTGTGGGATCCACTTGTCGGCGATGCTTTGGAAATGCCTATGCCGTTTATTCTTGAGCCTTTTTGCGATCTGGCGTCGGCCATATTCGGCAATGTTGCTGCCACTAAGAGTGTTCCAGTTATCATTATGCGAACCACGCTCAGACAAATCATCATAGACCCTGGTGGATCCGAGCTCCTGACCGTTGAGGGTCTATATGAGGATCTCTGCTCCCCGAACGAGCCATTCTATAGGAATTGTCCTCGGTGGGATGGGTCCTTCCATTCTGATGACTGGATGCCGTTATTCTCTATCACCAACCGCCTCACAGACGAGCAGATTGCCGATGTGCAAAGAGAGATAGTGACGATGGGTGAGCCTAGTTATGGGATTTCCCCTAGCTTGGCCAAATGTGGCCCTGTGTCTTGGAAATATGGCAGAATAGGCTAGGTCGATGGTACAGGCGCCGACATCTGGGAAATTGTACAGGAAGTGGTCGGTAGCCAAGGTTCTAGCTGGAATGTCTTTGGCTGCATCGATGCAGAAGGTGTGATTGACAAAACGGTCCTTATTGTTTAACCTGAGGTCTACAAAGGCGCCAAGAATCCGGGCAACATTCGACTCCCGTTATTGAGAGGGTTTGTCTATGCTCGCATCTTTGCTAGAGAGGCACTTACGTGTTTGTGGTCACTTCGTACGGGTGGAGCCAAGATTGAGGACCTGGAACATACTGACGGGTGGTGTCATCGATTCAGAAGACCGGACTGGCCAGCTTATCTGGACGACGAGGAGTCTGATAGTGACGGCGGCTGATGAAGAGGTACGGCAATCACTAGAATGGTGTTGTTTGGCAATGGGTACCAGTGTGAATGGCGATTTGACATTGATTGTGTGCTTGTTAGATTGCGGCAAATTTCTGAATGGATGGTTTATCATGTATCTAGGCTAACGATGAACCATATGTTCTTCTCTCTCATCTCTTCCTCTCCTCCTCTCCTCTCTGTCCTCTCACCCTTCCTCCTCTTCACACCTTCTCTTCACTCCTTTTTCTCCGCTCTTTATCTTCGTCATCTTTGCTGCTTCACGTTCGCTCCTTCACCTTCGCGTTGTCATGTTGGCTTTAGCGCCTTCGCTTGGCTCACACCTGCTTTTGCTTCACTGCCCTGTCACTCCTTGAGTACAATCAACTGCGCTCGTCTCCCCACACAACTCCTCCTCGAAACCTTCGCATCACCTGTCATCTTGCTCAACCGATACAATATAATTCCAATTTTCTACAATGGCCTTACACGCGTTGTATATCACCGACTTCGAGCCCAAGCTTGGGGGCGAGCTGAACTTCCGTCCCTGGCGAAACAAGTTAGAAGTTGCCCCCGAAGCACGCGATCCCGAGTACTGGGTAATCTTGACTGGAAAATGCCAGTCACCAATCGAAGTCGCTCTGCCTGTCCCTTCTGAGACTGCTATCCGCGAGCAACTCGCCGACTCACTCAATATCGACGCGAATACAATCAACCAGGGCCAGATCAATGAATATCTCGAGAAACACATCCACGGACCGAACAAAGCCCTCAACACTTGGACCACCAAGCAGCGTATGGCCTTGACCTTCCTTAGATCAACGCTGCAGCCTCACTGCGTTTTGCTTATCAGAGAAGTGAAGACTGCGCCAGACGCCTACAAGATCTTGAAAGATACCTTCGAAGCCCCAAGTCAGGCGCTCGCCCTCCTGACGTACCAGGAATGGCTTTCGTGCCGCTACCAACCAGGAACGAACGTGGACGACTTTGTCAGCAAATGGGGCCAAGCGTTTTCAGATCTCGAAAATAGCCTGGGCGATCAAGGTCCATCGATGGCCGTGCAGTTCTGTGCCTTTATTGCGGCTGTACGATCTCACCCGAAACATCATTTTTGGCCTCCTTCTTGGGAGAAATTCAACATAGACTTGCCATAACTGGTTGTCGACGCTATCCAAAACTTCGTCACTGACGAGAAACGACGCAAAATGAACCGAAACAATCGTCTCTCGGTGCAGAAGGAGCAGAGGGGAAGGGGCGCGATGTTCTACTGCCCCTACCACAAGCGGGTCCTGAAGCATCGCCCTGAGGATCGCCGGATGAATCTGGAGGCGCAGGAGGCCGAAGCTACAACCATGCCTAAAACTGCGGACTCTAATCTGAACACAGAAGATGAGAAGCTCTCGGAGTCTTCTATCGTGTGAGCTCAGCATTCGCTGGCTTGCAGGGTCGCAAATCGCTACGAGTATCTCTACGGATAGCGCTCATAAAACAAGCCATCTTCTGTTCTATTTAAATGCGCCTTATTCGTTTTACATTGTTTATGCTCCTATATACACAGGATGATGTCTGCCCGGTGGGGCTTTCCTATCTGGGATGCCCCCGCTTTTATGAGGGCGCTCAGGTTCGGTATCGCTGAGTAGAGGTCAGCACGGGCATAGTCAATAATCACGCTGAGTTCAGTCACGTGACTGAAGACTGAGGCTCAGTGAGTGCTCACTGGTCCCTTAGCTACTTAACAGTGTTTTATCAAGATGAATCGGCGGGGTTATGTGTCCTGGCATGGCCTAATCGGGAGAATAACGCGGGTACGGGTAATGGATAGCAAAGTGCTACACATGAGTCGGGTAGTGCCAAGGTCTACCCTAGTACAGTCTGCACTGCTTTTGCTCGCGTGGCGCCTGTTTCCCTTTAGCTCCCACTATTACGCTGCTGTCACGGCGAGATAGACTAGCCCGATTCCGATGATGACACCGAGATCATGACTGCACTAGAGCCAGAGTTCTTGGAGAATTTGTTGAGATGACTCGGTCTGTTCTGCCTTACGGCCTTACTCTTATGGCATCAGAGCTCCGTTTGCAGTCTCTCCTTTTTCTACAGCGTTTACCGCTGTTTTCTGTCTTTTCCTTCTTCACCTCTCAAAATAGCTTCAATAGAAGAGTCTCCTTCCATCTAAAACAGTAGATGCCTTTCGTCTTTTCAGCTTCTGAGTGCGTCACTCCTCAACAGAATTTGATCGACGAAAGCTATCTTGACCCAGCAAACGGGGTTGTAGAAGTTGATCCGACATCTATTCTCTTAGTGTGTCTCTATCATTCAAACACTGACTCCCTGTTCTCAGATGCACAATTTGGGCTGCTGGATGTTAGCACTGGTGCTAGCCTGTTGCTAGACTTCCGCAAAACCCAACTTGGGTCAAAGGTCTCGAGTCCGCTAGCCTCTCATCAGATAGAACAAGGAGGTCGGCGAGTGTACAAAGATCTATAGGGGTATGCGGAGTGGACCCACATAGGCTTTACTATTAGCTACTTTTCAGGTGTCTAGGAAATTCAGTCTCCATGTCTAGAAAAATCATGATTGGTTGAATCTTAGAGCGCCCCACTAGATCCACGCCCGCGAGGTCAAGTCCGCAAAATTGTTGTTAACTTTAACGCACCATTACACAACGATGGTTGTATATATAGAGTTGAGATGCTACAGTGGTTTGAAGGATCGGTATTACTGCCTCTATGTCTATGCAAATTTGGGATCAAAATGTTTTGATTTTTTGTCGAGGCCGAGTCGTAGAAAAGCCAAAGGTGTCATTGACGAGGAAGGTGATGTCGCCGAACATCTACTTGTGAACGGAAAACGGAAGCTGACATCCTGAACGCGTTGAGCTTCCCTTTTTGCCGGAGTTTAATAGTGGCTATAAGTAAGGCGGGCGTCGACGAAAGAAATGGAAGAATAAATACATAGTTGAATAAAGTCTGTTGAATACTTTGATTCATCAAATGAAGCAATCCGAGTGTGTTCCGCCCTGGCCTTCCCCTTCATTCGCCTGCACATTAGGAGTGCACCACATCAATAGAGAATATATTGACCTCGCTAGCGACGTTCGTCCCTTGATTATAGTCCCCGACTTTGAAGAAAGCGTCTGGCGTACCCAACTGCGTAACTGGAAATTCGTGGGATCCCCCGCCGTTGAGCGACACTGTGAGCTTATCGTTCGAGTAATTCAGCTCGTACGTAAAAACTGTGTTCGTAGAAATCGTCCCAATTTGCGTGAACTTCTCGTCTCCGCCAGCTGGTGTTTCCTCGAGGCCGACGGTAACAACTCCTTGCCGGTTGTAGTAGAGCTCGATGAGAGGCTTGGAAAAGCTCGCCGAAAAAACTTGCCCGATGACAGTGCCATAATCACCATCATCGGCCTGCGGTACCTTGAGCTTGACGGTCATCGTGTTGGTACCGGAAGGACTCCAGCTCGAAGGGTTAGACTCTCCGAGCTCAGTGCGGCAATGCTTGCTGCCCGATGTTTTGGCACAAGGGGTGCTGGTCGGCGGCGCCTTCATCACAATGCACGAGCTTGCTGCATTCCAATAGAACCATTTTGGATTCTGGTAGCCATTGCAGCCGGCCACTTTCGTTGCGGGGATTTGCTCGGCATCTCCCCCAGAGTCCGCGATAGGGAGTTGAAGATCGAAGTTGGCCAAGGCTGAGATGTGGCCTCCAGGTGCACAACTTCCCATTGAAGCGGATGCACTTGCCGATGTAGAGGATGCCCTTGTGGTTGAAGCGGTTCCCCATGTCGTTGTAGCGTATGGTGCATGAATTTGGTTCATCGGCTTAGCTGACACGAGCACCGCAGATGGAAGCAGTACCATATAGGAAAGGATATTCATCTTCATGATGGATGCCAGGGAATTGAATAACGAGAAGTTTTGTCCTGCTGGAATCAGCGTTGTCGATGCTTTGGATTATAAGGTCTTGCCATGGTTACGGGGATGCATAAATAAGAAATTAAGACAAACAAACCCCACTGTGATGAAACCCCCTGCAGTAGTTTCGTGGACAATCAAGTAGTTGTCATTAGTGGATCAAAGGGGATAGCCTATTCTTTACAGTAGCATTGCAGCTCACTTACCTACTAGAGACAATGCGTTTCAACTCGTATCATGTAAGGTACGTAAGGACAGCATTTGCCGATATGGGTCATTGTTGGGCCGATCTTCATATGGAATGCACGGCATTTTGTGAGCAGATCAGTGTTGTAAGGGACCGGAATTAGGGCTAGGAGCCTAGGTGGAACTCCGGTGTTCCGTCATTCGGGGGCGGAAGACTTAGCGAAGGTTTGTAGTTTGTTGCGATTTACTCTCTGATGGATTGTCCCCGCAGCAAACACTTCCGCCCCCAAAACCCAAAACGACAGAGCGCGCTCGGCGCATCGATTGGCCAAGCCTTACCTCGTGGTCCGAATAGGAAATTCGTTTTTTACTTGGTCGAATAGAATTGCTTTTAATCGTGATGTTCAAAGACTACAAGAACCTAAAGATTTCATTATTGTTTGTCATCATTTTAGGTATCATTTTTCCATTCTATACACAACGTTAGATCATGGATGAACAAGGTAACTGCTCACCGATCCCTGAGCCCCGAACGCCCTCTAGAGGCTCCACTATATCGACGACTCCAGCATCTGATACAGACACTGGTCCGACAGAAAAGGCCCACGCAGTGAACAGCCTAGTCGTCGGCAGACAGATTGACTTTAATTTCGCTAGACTGTATACTGAAAACTGTCTCGCTGAAATATGGGACGTTGCATCACTGTTCGGACGTATATTTTCTCTCCTATTCATCTCACCTCGTTGAATGCTTCTTTCTATAACTTCACGAAGACTGATAGCTACAGAACCTACCCGATTGATACCCCGAGTGAGTCCCTACTGATGGTGAGAACAAGGGGCAATATATAACAAGAGATGCGCGATTTTGGACTTGCGGTTCTTCCCTGGCTCGTTATATACTTTCCTTGAGCGCGCCACGAAGTTTCCCAGGTCCTTGCCGATAGCTACAGAGGTGGATGCTGTCCGTCTCTATGTCCAGCTCCTTTCGCTTTGTCGCTAGGGGTCTGGACCCATCCGAGAGATGGTGACCCGAAAGGATACGCATGATATGGGATTCATTGTGATGCCTAGTCTTCGAATAGACTGGGGGCTAACAGGAAACAAGGCCAGTCTGGTGGCACTTGTCACTGCCGCCAACAGTTTAGCTTCGCGGTTTGACGCACGTGTTGGGGCTGTTCGAAGCTAGGATCGCATGCAAAGCCACAGATACCACGTGGAAGGCAAGGATGAAAATTTCTTGGTCATCATCGACAGCATGTGTAGTAACCTTACCGCGTCTCCTCTTTCCCGTCCCCGATTATATAGAAACCTCGAAGCTGACTGGACCATGGTAGACATGGATCTCCTGTTTTATGCGGGATATCATTCAAAGGATCAAAAGCTAATCGATATTGCTACTACCCATGCCCACACCGTCCTTCACACCGTTGTCCGTGCCGATTTCTCAATATTTCACGTGTGCAACCTAGACCCAAAAAGTGGAAAGGTGAAGTATCAACAGACACACCAAGGATACGCAGACAATTCCACCTGGAGCAGGTATTTTTCTTACTCTTGAGTGTCTTAAGGCATTGCTGACTTTTTTGATTCTCGATTAGGGGCCAGGCATGGGCAATTTTAGGATACACCCAAACTTATATGTGGACCCGAGATCCCATTTTCCTGCAGGCAGCAATTCGTCTCTCAGATTATTCTCTTCGGCGCCTCTCGCAGGCATCACACGAGCATCCTTATGTCCCATTATGGGATTTTGACGCACCTTCCGATGGCGAAATACCTCCGCCACGGGATACTTCCGCCGC
Source organism: Penicillium parvum (assembly GCA_030035635.1). NCBI lineage: Eukaryota > Fungi > Ascomycota > Eurotiomycetes > Eurotiales > Aspergillaceae > Penicillium > Penicillium parvum. The sequence continues at coordinate 1,507,156 of JAPJNL010000007.1, forward strand.
GATGATTGCTGTGAACGGGTTTCTCCTATCACACCAGGCATTGGGGAGAGATTTTACTTACCTCGAGGCAGCCCTCCACATTGCCGAAGAAGTGGCGGCGAATTCTTTGTCTCTTCAGACAGCAAGCCTTCACATGGACGAAAACGGGCAGGTAGTGGCACAAGGAAATGGATTTGACTCCATCTTGATGAACGCCACTGCCAACAAGAAGGGGAGCGCCCTTATGTCTTATAGTGACCACGGCTTGGTATACGCTGATTACTACTTTTTGGAATTTGGCAACAAGTTAATGCGGATGGGAATTTTGTAGTTAGACAGGATCACTGGATCAACAGGGTTGTCACTCGATCAGAGGGAGTGGGCATCCTGTATATTCTTCTTGTTTATCTGATACGGGCGTGGGAACTACAAAAATAGATTCTTTGATTCAACTATACTTTTGCCTCATTCCATCCCCGTCTCGTCCTAGTGGTCTGGTTATATCCGTGCCTTTCAGCGCCCCCACCGCTTTTACCGGTGGGTGCGCCACACCGTAATTGCCAACCACACCGTAATTTCCAATTTCCTACTATATACACGATTTTTCAACGCATTGGCTGTGTATCAACATAAAAGACCTCACAAATCTCTTGTGCTGCCCTTGCTGCTTCCAACGATGCTTCAGTATCCTGGAGATTCGATGGTGGTGGCTTCCGACCGTAGACTTTTTCCCACTGCTTGTCCATCCTCTTCTTCTCCGCAGCGGCTTCCTTAGCCTTCCTAGCCATGATTGATCGATTCGATCGCCTAACTTGAGTATACCACTTTGGCTGAGTGGTGACTTGACCTGACGCTTGGTCATTGGGCGCCGGAGGGGGGCTTGTGCGGCTCGAATTCGAATGATTGTATCGTTGGCCATCGAGAGGTGCTCTACGGCGATCCGGTTATGCTCGAAGATTCGGTCGAGATTTCGTCGGAGCTTCGGTGTAAGGATATCTGCGTGCTTAGACAGCTTCCCCTGGTTTCTTTGGAGGGCTTCGATCGATTTTGGAGGCGAATTCTCGACGCTTGACGATGAAATAGCTGTTGGCGGAGATGGTGTACCGTATGCGCGTAGTTCAGGAGCCAAAAGATCAGGAATAACTTGTTGCTTTGCTAATTTTTCCACGATATCTTGGCCATTGACTGGCCAAATACCACGATCTTTAAATGATTCACGAATAAGCCGCTGGTTGAATGCATCACTTCGTATAGGGCCGATAACTCGAAGAAATTCGGTCTTCCCGACTGGCTGACCTGCCCAGAACGATTGCTCGTTATTAAACATTCGGAAGTGCTGCTTGTAATTCAAAAATGGCTTGCCATCAAGCGGCTGACAGAGATGAGTGGTATGAGGCAAAAATCCGAAGGGAATGATGTTGTTGTCCTCGCATTTTTGTAGGAACTCGGGGGTTTTATGCGAGCCGTGGCCATCGAAGATCAAAATGCGTTGCTCGCCTCTTTTCGTACGGTCGCGTGTGGCATCGATAAATTCTTGAGCCATTGAAGCCTAATTTCATCAGAAATCCGGCCATTTAGCGATGTTGCGATCATAGTATTCTCTGATAAACACTCGCTTCCGTTGAACCAATTCTCCATGAACCTCCCGCCGCTTTTGAAGATAAATAGCGGATCCATATGCCAACCGTCGGCAGCAATACATTCAACTGCGGTGATAGTCTCACCTCGTTCGGATTCAGCAAGGTCAGGGGAATTTTTCGAGCCGATAACGTTCTATGGTTGACCTTCGCCAGGTTGAAAGCCGCACTCGTCGATGTTATATACTAGCCGCGCCGGTATATCTTTAACGAGATCTACGAAGGAGAGAAAGCAGGAGAGGGCACAGCCGAGGGCAGAAAACCCTACGGCGAGAGAGGCAGGCTAATCACAGGCCTCATCGGCGGTATTGCCAACAGTTCCAGATCTAGGACCCAAGTGAGGGTCATGCCGAGGTCTATTGCTGATTTAGCCAAGGAGGTCAAGTCGACACTGTGAACATGGTTCAGCGCTTCTTAGAGCTTACGATCTCCACAAATATCCATTCAGGATCTGACTGACCCAATCATAAAAGTACAAAAGCACGTGTTACGGTGTTAGATACATGGCTCTCACCGATGCGGCAACGGACTCTTCCGCTCCTTCGGCGGCGTCGACGAATGACCCGCGCCATGCCCATCCTCTCCGAACCACGGCTCACTCTGCACAATAGTCTCCGAGACAACCGTAATATCCTTAGAAGAAGCGCTAGGCTCAGAGAGTATATGTTCCTCACTGCCCCATGCGGAAACTTGCGTATGCGACGGCCCCGCAGCGTCTATCTTATTCTTCTTGGTGCTGTGCTCACCACGGTTTGTCAGGCTCTGTAGAACCCGGCTGGAGAGCGGGTACGACTGTGAAGCTTTGCCCGAGGAACTGAAGAGCTGGGAAAGCCCGATTTTCTCGAAGCCCTTGCGGATCAGTGGTTGGATGATGGGCAGGTTGGACACGACGACCGAGACAAAGGTTTCGCGACAAGCCCATTTAGAGCCGGTCAGGGCCCCTTCGGCGCCAGACTGTAGTATGAGTTAGTTATCTGGTATGCAAATAGAGGTGTGTGTTTCTGTTAGGGATATGATTTTTGCATTAGGCATACAGTCAGAATTGTCACGGCTCGAATAATCGCGGCCATAATGACAAACACAGCGCCAGAAAATAGGGCCATGAGTGGGATCTTTCGTTTCCGGTCGATCTTGACCGCCCAGAGGAGGGGAAGCGGGATTGAGAGGAGGTAAATGTCTGTGACGACGTTAAGGATCACGACGACGAGAACATATACCCGGGAGTTGGCTGGCTGGCAGACATCTGTGCAGAAATAGTTATATAGGATGATTATTATATATCATGGTAGCGGTACTCACTGCCGGGGTCGGGGTAAATTCGCCACAACACATGGAAGGGTCGGCATGATAGTAGGATGGACAACTCTGTTGCGAGGTATGTCATAGCTAGGATGATATACGCTAATCGAACTCGGGTTGGGAGGTTTTGAAGGCCAGTCCTGCGTTGTGTTTAGCATTTGTTCATTATATCCAAGCTGATATTTGAAGCACACGTCAATCTAGAGTAGAAGACTGCCAAGGAAAACTTGACCAGCCAGAGAATAGCAACGTATAACGACCATCCAATTATTAGGACCTTAGAGCCGTTAACACGGTGAGACCACTCAGTCGAGGTCGGGGAAAGTGTTGCTCGCTGCTTAGGTGTCATGTAACCGTTGTTTAGGCCTTCGAATTTGGCACCGACGAGGTAAGCCGCTACCGTTTCAAGGGTGAAGAGGATCTGCCAGAGAGGATCACATTAGTCGGGCCCTTTCATTGACGTTTACCGGATGGGTGAGACAACGTACCCCCGCCAATGGCATGAGATAGTCATCGAGCTGGAAGTTGGCCGGCCCAACGAGCTTCCATCGTACAAATATACGCACGAAGATTGTGGTCAGAGCCAGGGACAACAATGTCCATGCCTCGGCGTTACCAGTCATTCCTGCGAGTCCTCAATGGTCTGCAAAGCAAAGGTAAGTAACTGGATATGAGGACAGGAGTTGGAGGTTAATAAAAGCAAGGCTCTAAACCAGGCTACTGGGAAACCCACGGGGCTTACGCCTGTGGAAAATGATGTGCGACTACTAGATGATCTAGTAGTCAAAGGCTTATACGAGGATCGACAGATTCTAAGTTTATATACGTGCCCCCAAACGGCCTGCCAGCTTTTGAGTTGCTCCACATACTTGACATGATTCCCCAGCAAGCCAGCACCCCACAAAACACGCCATAAATGCAGACGCTATTTTAGCAACCAAAAGCTTTTTTGCTATATTCTTGTTTACTAGCGCTTGTTGCTATTATGAACTATATAGGTCACTGCGAAGTTTATTTGGTTGTAATATTTTCTAGCGTTGCCACAAACGATGTTACGTGAATCGGCGTAGTATACGTATTCAGGGCTGCTCGAAGATCCGAATGTGCAAATCTCCCAAAAAAGGCAATTGCAGTTCAAATAAGTTTTCTTCCCTATTCAGGGCTGCTCGAAGATCCGAATGTGCAAATCTCCTAAAAAAGGCAATTGCAGTCCAAATAAGTTTTCTACCCGGAACGCCACCATCAAAATTCCGTGCTAAGTACTTTGTAGTAACTGCCCCAGACAAGGGCGGCTCGTATTTTGACTCAGCTCTGTCAGAGAGTGTGACAACCAGGGCAAAGTTTTAGGGTGCATGGGAAACCACGGGCGTTCTAATTGGAGGTGAGATAAAGTTATATTGTGACTAGCAGTTATAGAGTGATGCAAGGCGTACCCGGGGCACTGAAAACTTCTGAGATAAATAAGGGGTCTGGAATCTCCCAACTTGTCTTTAATCAATCCATCAACTCCAGAACTGCAACTAGAGCTCGGCATGACCCATGGGTCGACCCATATGGGTTGACCCAAACCCGACCATGGGTGGGTTTGGGTCAAGACCTTCTGACCCATGGGTAGTCACGGTTAAGGGGTAGACCTCGTCACGACCCGCGGGTGACCCTGACGACCCGGACCGCGACCCGGACCATGCAGGTTTTAGGGTCGTAAGGCTAGACCCTGAAATGGGGTCAGGGTAGGGTCGTAAAAGTCGCGAACCTACTCTCAGGGTCGTCAAACAAGGCAAACTTGGGCAAGTCACGCCGAGCATAAGTTATGTAGATTTTGGCTATATTTTTCAGTATCTCACTTATAGCATTCAGAGGAGCGGTTTCTTAATTTAGCAATGTAGAATCGATTAAATCAAAATAAATCAAACTAATGAATCAACCGAGAACATGGCATGATCATTTAATTACACGTTAAACGTTTTATACCCATCTAGCAACCTTGAACGCTTGCGGACTCTGCCTGACAACTCGGTGCTGTGTCTCTGGCAGAGGTATTTCCTCTGGCTCTTGACCATCGTCTTCCTGCTCATCGTCTCTCATATCATTAGCTATATTGCTTAGGCGCCTTTTGCCGAGTGCTTTTACGGACGGACCCTACGTAGCCTGCGAGATAGCTTGGGGCTGTGACCTAGCTTGGAGCTGTGTCGTAGACCCTTCATCCTCTTCATTGTCTCTAATCAGATTAACGGCGAGTTGTTGCTGTGTGCTCTCTTCCTTTGCAGCCTGTATCTCCTAAGCCGAAAGGTATTCAGAGAGCATTACTCGCTCCTCTTCTTGAACCTCAAACCGTTATGTACACATTTATATCATAAGGTCTAAAATTGTTCGAGGTTGAAGAGATCCTCGACGATAATGATAGACATCTCGTGTAGAGTTGAAAAGTGTTGAGGAGTGACGCACTCAGAAGCTGAAGAGACGAAAGACATCTACTGCTGTAGGTGGAAAGGAAAACTCTTCTATTGAAACTATTCAGAGAGGTGAAGAAGGAAAAGACAGAAAACAGCGGTAAACGCTGTAGAAAAAGGAGAGACTACAAACGGAGCGCTGATGCCATAAGAGTAAGGCCGTAAGGCAGAACAGGCCGAGTCATCTCAACAATAACCAACAGGTCAGGCACAGACTTGAAGACTGTCCCTTAGATGCAAAGATTCAAGAGATTTGCCAGGAAGCTAGAGCGAGCAATCCAATAGAGTTCGGTCAGATGGACCAGGGGGATGCGAGATCTTTGGGAGAGTCGATTGAGTGAGCTTGTGGGTGTGGAGGACGATCTGAAGTGTTCCGTTGCCATTGTGAGCCATCGTATGGACGGCGCATCAGCAAAAGGCGGTTCCTGTACATTCTCTGGATGACGAGACACAAAATCAATAGGCTTATGTAGAATGATCAAATGGAGGAGGCACCAGAGCGTGGAACGACAGAGTAAGCTGCGGACTTTCGATCGATGACAAGGGCAAACTGCAAGCATGAATCTACCGTAGAGAAGCACATACTCGAACATGTTAAATCTATTCACGTTTTCTATAGCCAGTTATTGTATTCTACCTATCCTCTTCCTCCTCAGTTCCAACTGTTCTCTCAATACCCTTCCCTTCATAGATACTCCACAAGACAACCCACCCAATGAACGCCTCAAGCGCTAAAGCCCACCACACAGCACCAACAATATTATTCGCAAGTCCAAATCCAAGGCCCCAGCCCCCAAAGAACGGTCCCAAAGTCCGCGCGGCACTAGAAATACTCTGTGCAACACCGTGCACCGTCCCTAAAATCGACGGATCAGTGACGCAGTTGTTCACTAGGATGATAGCGGCGGGAAGGGCGAATGTGCGTGAGATCACTTGCAAAGACACCACGACCGTGAACGCAGGCCAGACGATCCAGGGTACGCGCGGAAGGATGACGAGGAAGGGCATGAGGATATACGAGATTGGCGAGAAGGGTAGGAACATGCGGAAGGAGGTGAGTGTTCCTAGTTTTCCCTGGATGCGTGGATAGAGGAGAATTTGGAGCGGCAGGCCGATGATTCCAATAATTGCGGTGGCGAGTCCGACCCGCGCTGAAGGGAGGCCGAGGCCGCCGCCGAAATGGAAAAAGCCGGTGCGACTGTTCTCTGATGCGCGTGGTGTCGGGAGGAAGACGAAGGTCATTGCGTTGAAGGCGCTCGTGTGGAAGGCGAGGAGGAAGTGTGCTAGAAGGGTCAATAGCACATTGCGTGTCCAGATTTGTCGAAAGCTAGGCCGTTTATGTGGTCTTGGGTGGGGATAGGGATGTGTACGAGAACGCGCTGGGCTGGATGGTGCGGACTGGGTCCCGACGCTGCCCTCTAGATATACGGAGTCATCTTCGCCAGACCGCGTAAGAGGTCGGTAGTGCCGAGGCCGCCGAGATAGTGCTCGAGTGAGTCGTTTTCCTAGCTGTCGGCCCCAGTCGCTTTGGTAGCGTGCAGTTTCATGTGTCTAGAAAGGTCAATACTATAGTAGGTGACAATGATTGAACTTGGCCACTCACTTCATCGAGACCGAGAAAGACGGCCAGGAGCGATATAAAGATAAACAGAGCGCTAAGAACGTTTGGCAGCGCATATGGCCAGTGTTGCATCCACCACACACCATCTTTTCCACCAAAGACAGAGCCAGGGCCGAACAATTGCGGGAAACTATTGACCGGGTCTGCCAGCGATCCTCCTAGGATAGGACCGATGATGACTCCGATATTGAAACACATCGGGAGTAACAAAAATGCTCGCGATTGGTACCTGGATCAGTTAGCCTAGCATCAATAATAGCCGCAAGTCATGATACTTTTTCTCAACAATGATCTCCGCAATTAGAGTCCTCATCACACCAACATTGCTGTTAAGCACTCCGCCTAGCGTCCGGAAAACAGCAGCAGCGGCAAAAGACCGCGAAAACCCAAAGCCCAAGCACGAGACACAAGTCCCTAGCAAGCCGATCAGAAGAACTCTCTTGCGGCCCATCCACTCCATGTCAGCCAGTCGGCCCCACCAGACCGCTGTCAGGAACTGCGCAGCAGTGAAGCTGCCCTGCAAGATACCCGCCTGCGCAGAGATTGTCGAGTCCGGCAGTGATGGATCGAAGGATTTGAGTTGGTAGAACATATATGCCTGCAATGAGGTCTGCGTGAGGGGCTCAGATAATCGTGCGAATGTCAGGATTGCCAGTTGCCCTTTCTTTGGTAGCGAGCTCCACGTCACTGGCTTTTCCTGCACCCCCGTGGCTGCACCGAGGACGCCATCGTGGTCGCCGTCGCTGTCGCTGTCATCCTCGTCTGCAGATGGAAATCGGCGGTGATTGGCGATCAACGGGGAGGATGGTAGAGTTCGAGTTTGCGTTGCGTGTTGATTCTCGACATTGTCCTCACTATCACTAGACAAGTCGGTATGTGGTGACTGTGAGCCATGGGGTGGCAGACGGATGGCGGTACCCGCGGGGTCGTGCTCGTGCGGAGAGAACCCCATCGGCCAAGATGCGGGGATGCCGAGTTGTGTCACGGAATATGCTTTGATCTGCCAATGTGGAGGAAGTACAGAGAGTAGTAGGTTGGTATGGAATATCTGTGAGGTAGTGAATAGAGACAGTGAGTACAAAAGAAGATCAAAGAAAAACACACTCTGACACCATCGTCGATCTCCACCGTCGGGATTCGGTCAATGTTGTCGAGTGCCGATTTAACCGCCCACAATAACAGTCGCCACCATCTCAACCTTGAACCATCCGTCATACTTCGACCGATATGTGGTTTCTAGCAAACTGAAAGAAAGACTTGATTGATTTGCCTTGCTAGGGTTTACACTAGTTTCCCACAATAACTCGCTCTTAAATCTGCCATTTAACACGTCGCCAATTGCTCTTAGCTTGTACCCTCCCGATATATTGTCAAGCTTCCCACGCTACTAAGCAAGTCTTCTCAGACCACCCATGGGCTTCTAAGCATCTTACACTTGCTGGACGAGCGTTACGACATCCAACACATCCCATAGACAGATAAACAACCAAGACCTACCTGTTATACAATCTCCAACAAAAGCACCAAGTCATGGGCTTCTAAGCATCTTTATATAGAACCCCTGCAGACCATAAAGGTGTCTGATTTGTAGATAGTGAGCCAGTGGCTAAACGTTTATAAAGCCCTCTTTCGAATTGGTCGCCTACCGCTGTCTAACTCGAAGCCAATCACCATCACTGTCACTATCATAGTCGCTGTTATCATCATCGTCAGCAGCAGCACCTCGAAGGGCTGCGATACGATGGAGCGTCCACTGCATCTCGAGAAGCTCAAAGGATGGTATGGGGTATTTATCTGGGTCTAGGGTCGTAAACAGAAGTTTCTTGCCAGACTCCAGCACTTCCTTTTTATCGCCACAGTAGAGGAGCGAGATGTTGTTCCCCGGAGAATCGGGGGCTGTGGTAAGATCTGGCTTCGTCTCGACCAACACAGTCTGTCGCTGTGTCCTTGCATCTCTGATAGGTAGCCACCAGAACTCAACTTCTAGGGACTTCCGATCTTCATGTAGCTTGATAGGCTTGAGGGCGAATACGCACTGAGCCCATTAGGCTTTAGCTGATGGGCTCATGATGATCATATTGCGGACTTGTTCGGTAGTTCCATTCTGCTCAAGCGCCGCTTGCTCCCACGAATCGACTTTTTCCTGAGTCCAAAAGAGACTTAGGTTCTTTTCGCAAGCTTGGTATTCGCTAACGGGAATGGGAAGATGTGAGAGGCTCTAAGACATGGTGGGCCCACTCGTGTGATCTGACAGGTGTGATTATCGCGTATAAGACACTTAAACAGCGGCATTGTCAGTTATATCCAATAACTGGATCTCTGTAGAACATACAGCTTTCACGACTCCAGCTTCCCGAGTGATGGTAGCAGTCTGATCACCTTGTGCAGTCACGGGAGCTTCAGAAAGTGCACTGTCGTTGATAATAGGCGATGATGTACTGGTATTTCGCTCATGGTCTCAGAATGGCGTCTTTTTGTGGGGTTTGAGAAATTTCCTCGGGCTCACGAATACGGCCAGTCCCTAGGAATCATATCACATAAGCGAATCGCAGTCTAAAAAAGCCATATTGCGAGTGAGGGTATGATCTTACGACGGCCAATCAAGAGGTCCGTGTTTGACATCGAAGCAAAGTCAAAGGCGCTCAGCCCGACCAGTAGCATGATGAGTTCAGGCGAGTTGACGTCTGATGCGAGGTGTTCAAGATTTTTGATGTCAGCGAACCAGAGCGCAAGTGACGTCGCAAAGGGGATTTCGCAATCCAACTTCTTCTGGATTTCTCTGAGCAGCTTCACACGCCGTGGATCCTCAAGCTCTGCAGTAAGACTGGGCGGCTGGTCGTCAAGACTCATGCGCTCGTCGTTGAGACTCTGTGTGGAATGAAGATGCAGCTCGAGGGTGGGGGACTTTCGCGGCGGGAATGTATATTCGTTTAGAAATTCCCTCTTGAGTGTGTCACGATGATCTGGAGAGGCTGCGGGCAATTTTCTTCCAGATTGCCAGTGGTCTGAACTGGGCGGCTTGATGCGAAAGGGAGCTTGCCCTCCTTTGAAAAACGTACATTCTCAAGAGCCTGCATCCGCAAGGCTGCTCGCCGAGATGGGTTGGTGGTTGGTAAAAGGACGCGGTCAGAAAGCCCACGCACGCAATCCAGAGTGTTGGCCAGGGCTTCTTCATACCCAAAGTGGTTGGTGGAAAGCTCCACACAAATGTCACTGTGGTGCTCGCGGAGGTGGTCAGCGACTACGGCTAGGACCATGCTTGCAGGAAATCTCTCAGGCAGTTTCATGTTTGAAGTACCCTCACACGTCAAAATTCGAGAAAAGAAAACAGAGTGGCACAAGGCAAGTTGGAAGGCGCGGAAAAGAGACCCGAGCTGAGCCGTGAGCCGTAAAAGGTGGGTCGCAAGGAACTAAGCCTGTTTTGGGAAAATTGCGGGGCGAAATTAAGGTTGGACCCGACGTTGCGTTGAGGTTGCTCCTGCAACCTTTAGACGTTCAAGGTCAAGCTTACGAGCGAGAATTGACTCGAGCTAACTCCGTTTGCCAAAAAGGTCAAAACGGGGCTTGAAGAAGCGGAGTAGTGATGGCAGACATCTGCACTGGGACAGTACTGAACTGGTATATTTCGAGTCCAAGTTTTCCCAAGTCTTGAGTTATTATCCCTAGGTAAAATGTGGTCAGTCGTTTGATATGTCTTTGGACCTGAATTACAAGATTGAAGATGTTCATGCCAGCGGAAACGTTCACCAGGCGGTTTGATGACTGATGATAAATAGAATAGAATACTGATGAATGCAGGTGATTAGGAGCACCCGCTGGCGATCGGTTCAACCCTATAGACCCATCTGCCAGAACAAAATGTGAGGCTTCAGAACGCCTAAATTAATTAAAATTCGGTGGTATCAACCATGAATTCTTTCGTTACATAACATTGTGAATGCGCATCCATGATGAACTCCGGCTTTCAATCCTCATACTCCATATTTCCAAAGATGTTCCGCACTTTTCGGGCGTTGTCAGTTCACCAGCATGCTCGAGAACGCACTTCAATCGCTTCTGGTCGTGTTGAGCCCGAGCGATTGTCAGGGCGCACGAGCGGTAGGCGGCACGCATGGCCGGATAGTTGTTGCCAGGGCCGATGAGAGGGTGATCCAGGGGTGATTTGTACCATTGGTCGTCAAAATCAGGACCTGTGTTGCTTTTCTTCACCGTAGAACGAAGAGTACTGGACAGTCCTAGTTCTTCACGTTCAGGGGTAGTAGGTGCCGGTCGCTTAGAGCCACTGCGAGAAGGAACCGGCTAGACATAGCAGTTAGCAATAAGCGAGCGAATAAGAACGGTCTAACTCACAGTATCACCAGTGGAAGTACCATCTTGCGTGTTTTTTAGGAGCGGATGGCTGGGGCTGACTGCACGTAGCGGTGGGGCAATCCAGTCGGCCAGAACGGCATCCTTACCTACATGGAGGTTAACAAGGCGGCGCACATCAGTAATCGGGAAGAGGAATGCTTACGGAGCGAGCACTTATTGCCATTCCCGCCAAAGACGCATGCACAGCAGGCACCCTTGAAGGCGATTGAATTGGCCGTGATGAAGACCGCGCATGACTTGAATGGGCCGTTTCCTTTGCCACAGGATTCATAAGCACCACCGTTCGGAGCTGTAACACCGCGTTGCTGGGCGGCCGCGGCCCGACGTTGAGTGTTTCCGGCTGCAGGGTTTGGTCTTTCACGCCAATCCACATCACGTAGGACATCCACGGCCAGAATGGCCAACTCGGATGGTGTCCTGAAATTGGTAGTAATAGGATTTCCGTTGGCATCGAGACCAAGTCTCGCAAGGATCTGTATGAAATTGGCTATAAACGCGACAGGTCAGTCGGTTCCACGTGGGTGAGGAAGAGTGAGCAAACCCTCGCTACCGACTCCTCAGTTTTTCAGTCTCATCGGACGACTGCTCATCCGATTCCTCAGCTTCCTGCTTAGGAATCGCGGGTTTCTTTCCTTCGCAAAGATGGCGGGACGCCATAGGGTCTGCAGACGCGTTAGCCACCGATAGAACACGTTCGACGCGTCGACGTGGTTGAATGGATGTAAACACATACCCATGATCATGGTTGAAGTGAAGACGATAAGTTATGTGGAAGCTGATGTACACGAATGTTTTAGACAAACACGTCACAAATGGGATGAGGTGGAGAAGAAAGGGGAGAGAGATGGGCGGAAATTAATGTTGACTTTTGTATCTTAGAGGGAGGCCTTTGGTGATCTAAAGTGAATGGTACTGATCTTCTGCTCTGATCACCACCCGACACTTCTGGATGGACCAATCGCAGTTTCTGATTTGGTTCCACTTCAGTTAAGGCCGAACGAGTGATTGAGAGTGTTTTGGAATCGGCCAGTAAGAACGCAGACACAGAGGATCGAATCGCAAATCTCTACCCTATACGTTATCCCTGGACGTTGTATGAGGCTCAAACCACGTGGCTTATAGGTATAAGAATTTGCATGACGCAAAGGCTTTATTTTGTTATTTCTTCTGCCTCCACCTTCAGTGAACTCGAGTAATCGAACGGTCTTTTCCTATTTCCTGCGCCGACATTCCTGTTCCTTTCTGATATATGACGAATTTGCTTTTCTTCCGTCAAGCTTTGTTATAGAAGGTTTGGGCCATTATACGGAACTGGTCCCTCAGAGGAACCGGAGGCAAAAAAGATATCGTCCATGCTATAGAGAAAGCAGCCTGGTCGATCATCCACTCCGTTGCGTCGCCGGTAGCTTTTACAACTGCCCATCCTGGTGAGGAGCGAATAATGTAAGCGGTTATTATATTCGGTGTAACTGGTGGAAAGCCGCTCAAGTCACTTCGATAGCGCGTGAATGGTCTACTTCTAGTGATCATATGCTCCGCACCCTTCACTTTCGAGGGTGCTTCGAGATTTAGATAAGATTACCGTTTAGAAGCTAATCAGTTATACCCCGTCCATTCAAACAGTACACCTTTGGCCCAACCGTTCTGACGCTTTATTTCGGACCTTTAATTGTTGTGAATGCGACAGATCTTCTACGAGTCGATCTGCGGAGACACAGATCATGTTATGACTGGGGTACTTGACTTCATCTGAAACTTGCCGTCCGCCAGTAGGAAAGACCATTAGGACTGAGGCTTCGGGGAACCCTCGGGATATACTCGTTCACGCCGGCAATATTCACGCTCGTATGTGCTATTCCCGCCGTTCTCTATTCTACCTCCGGTGGAATAACACTGCTAGACGATGGCCGGTGTTTCGTTTCGAAACAATCGGCCTCAAAATATTCAGCAATTTTGACCTCATTTCGGCTCTGTTTGTGCATTTTTTGGAAACGTTCGAGTCATGAGCGTAGGATCTCGTCAGTCACATTGGTCGTTTAGAATTTGTAGTCGTGGCGACGATTGGTGCAAGGGTCAGAGAAACGCTTCTGCTCTAGTGAGCACCCCAGGCCCAGCTCCAGCCATGAGAGAGGCACCTTTGTGACGAGACTGGGGGATTTGACCTAGAACGCCGTCTAGCACTTCGGACGCGTCACACGTGTAGCGAAAGTACGACCAAAAGTTGTGGAAGTGTTCTCACTACGATCGAAGTGTGGCTGGTCTTCAAGGCAAGAATTCAGCAAGAATACTCAGGACCATTTCGGTCCTGCGAAGCGATAGTGTCGATTCGAAGATATGAAACATGCGAAAGTTACCGTTTAAAGCGTCTTCGGTCAATATTGAGATTGTATAGCAAGCGGAACGACATTGAGTAGTTGTGGGATAGTCTGTATACAAGAGTGACATTCCTCGCTCCCACAGTCGGTGTTCAGTCAATGTTGCGGACTGCCGATTAAACCGCCGATAGAGCGACCACGATCTCCAACATCGATTGGATGATCTAAGGAATGAGTATCGAGCTTGCAAAAGAAAAAGCATGCAATTTCATCAGATCGTAAGCAGAGAGGAAGGGACAAAAAAGTAAGTGCGCCGACCGGGATTCGAACCCGGGCCACTACCTGATCTCATATCAGATGGGAGGGTAGCATCTTACCACTCGACTATCGGCGCGATTCAGCAACATCTAAAGCCATTTAGAAAATTATATAGACAACGACTAGCCCCCAATTTGGCGCAAGGTCACGCTTGGGACCTTGGTCGACAGCCGCTTTGTTATGGAGATTATATACATTTGGACTAGTTTGGAATGGTGATAGAGATGGTTATTTCCTGACCTCGGAATGTTCACGGCAATCTGTTGTGTGGTCTCTCCGGACTTTGCTAGATGGACACTCTGCAGCAACCAGCAAGTGGGAGGTGTAAATGTGATGTATTCGCTATGCTTGGAGGCTAGACTATATGGGGTCGGTTAGGTGGTAACCTTCTGCTGAAAACCCATCGTCCCGATGGCAGAAAACAAAATGGAAATGGGAAAATCGAAAAAGCGTGTCGACACCGGTATAAGGATTAGGATCGAGGGAGCGGTGTTGAGACCTGCACGTGTTGCAATTAGTTACTAGAGAGCAGTTGAAATACTCAGAAATGACCTTTGGGGCGACAGAAGAAGAGCTGAACCCGCTCGATAAAGCTCATTGTCCCAGTGGAGAATGGCGTTGACGATATTTGTGAAACTATCAATACACGACGTCGACGATTCGCTCTAAACTCCTTCCTTGCCTTTTGTGCCAAATTCCTGTTCCTTCTCACACCACCTTTTTCTTCGGGTCCGGTATAGTTCCAGTGGGTTGGCGCTTTCGTTTAGCCCCAGCATTCTGGTCGTCGGTTTCGTTGGTAGTCGTAAGGGCGCGTTCCGTGCTGTTAGCTTTGAGACCGCGGGTGTTGGCGGTGTTGGCGTTCTTCGGATTGGCATTCTTTGGGGTAGCGCTCTTAGGAATACCGTGGGCCCTAGTGCTCCTCAAAGTGTCCTTATGAGCGCCAGGATTGTCTTTTTCGGCCGCCTCTTCGGTGGATGACTTATTAGCGTCGTCGCGGGTGGGTTCCGGTAGGGGCCAAAGATTGTTTCATCCAGGCTTCCGTCGTCGCTTTCGTCACTAGAATTGTCATCCTGTTCCTCTCCGGAAGAAATGACTTGAGTTTCGAGCGCGTCTTGCATGTCAGCAACCTGGATTTCCGTGTCCTCATTAACCGTTAGGGGAAATTCGTAGGTTTGGGTGTCCGAGGTATTAATGCAGCGGTCCGCGGACTTGTCACAGTCCCAAACAGAGTGATCTTTGCCTTCGCAAAACGAACAATGGTTGAGGGGTAGCGCGGTTACCAGGCGCTTTGGACCATCCGGTATTGGAAGCTAAACCGGCTCCAGCTACCAGGCGTCACCTTGCACTCGCTGGGCCGCGGCACAGGCGATGGTGCCGGGGTGCTAAGCACTGCAGAACAGGCATCGCTCGTTGGGGTTCTCCGCCCAGAACCTCACCTTAAGGGAGCCGAAGTTCAGCTCGAGCTTGTTGAACCCAGGGGGTTCCGCAAAGATGATCCGCTTGCACGGACCAAGGGTATTACCCATTCTTTGCTCATCCATCATGAAGAAGGCCTTGTGGACCGCCTCCATTATCTTCCGCGCAATAGTTTCCGTTGACAAGGCTCCGGTATGTTGGTGACAAACGATCTCGGGCCCGGACAAAGTACTCCTTAATGCGCGTCTTCTTCACCTCGTCACTCGCATTTACCACTCCTAGAGGGAGCCCGTTGCCAGCTTGGTCAGGGTGTCGTCAACAGATGGGTAAGGCCACGCTCAGCGTATTCGTGCTGTAGGATGGCTTGGTTTGGGTCAAGGGGATCCGCCTGCGGAGCGATCTTTGCGCAGAAACCGGGGAGCAGAATCTGACGGTGGAGGTTACCTCCCTATCACGACGTTGTTGAGTGGTCTCGGGCTGGGACATCTGGTTGTCTCGGTTGACTCCAGTTTCGGCAGGCTCTTTCATCGATCGATTCCCTTGCTCTCTAGGATCGGTTGTCTCTTGTTCGTTAGGCATTGCCGTGTTTCGCAGGTCGATGTGTCAATAGCATTCAGTTAAGGGTTCAGATTCGGTTTAGGCGTCCCTCAGTGTAAAGGTGAGATAAAAAGAAGGTTGAAGAGGTAAAACGTCCACAAGTGAGGTTAAGAATATTGCTGCTAGCCAGTACCACCTGATATGGTCACTACTTGTATGTGATTCCATCTTCCACCTGCCCTGTTGTAGCCCGTGCGGCGGTAGAAACCTGCACTGAATGCCACGGGTAGGCCTGCAGTGAGCACAAATACAGTCGCCTGCTATTGTTTGAGACTGCAGGAAGCCATCACCGTCTAGGTGTAGTATCCTTGCGAGTTGTGCCTGTGGCGGCTAGTAAAGGGCACTGCGCACGGAAGAATGGCCAGACTCACAGATGTGCTGACGGAAGGACCATCTAGCGCCCTGCCCGGTTGGATCCAGGTAGTTGAAGAAATGAGGTAGGGTATTCATAATTGATGCAAGAGTGTAGTAAGTGAAAGGATTTTGAGGGAATTTGTAAGGATCTGGCACTGCTAGCGGATGACAGAATTGGCAAGAATGGCTTGAACACCACTGGCGGTTACATGTTGACAACGGGGACACTCTCAGCGAGAGTATAAGATGTCTGTAATTAAGGAAAGCGAGAGGAGATAGACCTATTATAGGTATTGAGAAGTGAGAGAGTGGAGCAGGAAGAGAAAGGAAAACATCCAGATCAGGATCCTTATATAAGGAGATGAACAAAGGAAACCTCCTGAAGGCATTGCTGGAGGTCCCCGGAACAGTATGACTAATTCATATCTATCTACAAATGTCAAAAGAGAATCTGAGCTGTAGGTGGACTTAAGAGTTTGCTATTGCTACGTTGAGACCATGTTCTCTACTTCGATTGCCATAGCTGTTGGAATGGCAGCTCAAACGTGCTGGCTTGTCGACCTATTCCAGTCTATCTTTAACGAAAGGTATACAGACTTGCGGGTCAAAATGCTTTCCAAATATCTGCGACAAATTCACCAGTTATGACTTGGACACCCTTCTCAAACTCAGCAGAGATCCGGTAGAAAAAGTAGACTTAAAGATTTGGAAATACTGCGACTGCACATATACGATGCCATGTCTACTGAATGTCCTTATGGCCATGTGTCACTTAGCAATTTCCTTCAATCCCTTGTGTGGCAGATCTAAGAAATTTGTATCTAATGATGGTCATCTCGACAAATCCGACTCTGAGAGCCAGTGCCAAATGGTACATTCTCCTGGCTCATCGGCCGTCCCTCAATGTCATCATCCTTCTTACCACAGTCCTCCATCACATGTGCCTCGACGCGATGGAGCTCTTCAAATTCACTCGACATATGCGTAATGGCTTCCTGACTGGAGCGTTGGGTGTCACCGTGCCTGGAGTGCCGTGAGACTGAAGAATTGTGGTTGTTTGCAGCTCTTCGGCAAGGCGGTCGTAGGAATTCCAAAGAGCGAGAAAGTGAAAATGAAGGTCGTGACTGAGACGTTGAATAGCCATTGCTCTCCTTGTTCTGGTTGTTGGGGTCCCTTGCCCGACGGCCGCGATTGCTGTTGTATGAGAACGATGTGAGGCCGAAGATTTTCCGGAGAAGAGGCCACCAGCACATTAGATTGGCCACGTAGATGGCTGTGCTTGCTTCGCGAATGTACCAAATCTGGTATATGGTTGTCAGGGGCGAAGCGAAATTGAAGTATTTGTTGAGGATGGCGGCAACGATGGTGAAAAGGCCGAGACTCATCACGCAGAGTAGGATGACCTTTCGAGTTTTTTTGAGCTGTGCTTTTATGAGGAGTGGAATCGGGATGGCGAACATGATGGCATCGGATGAAATGTTGAAGACGGCTTGCGTGATCGAGTATCGTTGGTAGGTTGCGCATTGCATGTTTTTCACTGGCATGGCCCAGTATTGAGAGAATGGGCGACAGTATACGGCGTAGTAGCAGACCATGATCACGACGAAACCAAGCGCCACGTAACAGGCCAGGATTTTGATGTACAGGTTGGAGCGCAGGTTTTGGGTGATCCGCCAATAAAGCATCAACATGCATGTCTTGACGCCCCAGGTTGAGAAGAGCATGCACTGCTCGAGTCCAATGACGATCTTGCTGCCATAGATTCGGTCGCGAACTTGCTTCGGATCAGAGAGCACTCTGTCGTAATCCTTGGGGTCCATGAGGTTGGTTGCATAACGGGCAGATATTTGGATGAGGATTAGGAGTGTGGTGTATATCATCTGCCCGGGGAGCAATCGTTAGCACTGGCTTGCCCGTGTTCGTGTATTCCACACTTAATGCGACTTACAAAGGTCACAGTCATAACATAATCGTCCCCTATGTTACGAGTCAGTCAAGTCTCTCAAGAGTGGCCCGTAGAGTACCGCACAGAATAGTCGCTTTACTGAACCATTAGCGAGAACCCGTGAAACGCTGTGCTAAGTCAGTACAGGCTGATTTTGAGCACCTGTTATTCGGAGCATACATTCTCCCACCATATATCACAACTCCGATACTCCAGAAGATGATAGCTTCGACGAGGAGCTGGTGTGGAGTGGGCGACACGTTCCCCATCCTCGCGGATGGAACGAATACTGCTCCCTAGCAGTGTAAAGTCTCGATCTCAGGAAGATGAAAGAAGAATATACCAGAAGTCGTGCGAGGAGCGACTGATCAGGATTACGACCTGGAAGTGAACGAGCACCCTTTCAAAGACCATCGCTGTGAAGCGGCCTCAGCTGCCTGATCAACGTCGCGGACCGTCTGGGCAAGAAGAGTGCTTGAGCGCAGCCGGTGAGGGAGATAAGCTCACGACCAACGGGCCAGCTATCGGCTGTGCCACCGAGGACCAGGCTGCAGTGTCACGCATCTTCGCCTGTGAACCGGGCTGGAGGCGAGCGACAAGCAAGGAGGAATGAGGGGGCAATCACGCAAGGGCGAGACTCGAAGTGCTGAGCGAGATCGATGGCGTTGGGTTTGGAATGCAGATCGCAATGAGAGATCGTGTAATGTGTTCATTTGGACGGTATCCCTGCCTTTGTGTTTGTTTTTGTCTTACCTTGAGGCTGGGCGCAAAAAGCAATGATGATTGCAGGGAACAAGCCGATTGATTCTAAACACCGATTCCATGGTGTATTGTGCGGCGCCGAGCTGCTGCAGGGTTTCCATGACAGGGTCTCTTGAAGCGAATAGACCTTGGTGAACAACGCGAATGTTCATTTGGTTTGTTAACGACATTATTTGCTCAGAAAGAAGTACTGAGTGGTCCGCATGCACGATGGCAATAATAGTTGAAGATCATACAATCCCTCAAATAAGAGCAAATTGAGTGACAGGTCAAATTCCACGGCGGGTACGTCAATGTGCCGGTGAGATGGTTCATTGGCCTTGACGGGCCATGATCTGCAAGGTGATCCTAGCAAACTGCGCGTAGCTCCTGCCGAAGATGCTAGCGGATCGGTGGGTTGATCTTTGTCGATGATCTACAAGTCAAATCGATGCTGACACGATGTCCCCCGACTATATGCATTCGATGGCGAAAGCTTTTAATGGGTTCCTTCATCCCCAATTATTTCAATATGCTGGTGATTTGATAGTAGCTTTGTAAAAAGGCGAAAAAGTGTGTAGTTTGTTTACCGGATGATGCTCCAATCGCGTACATAGTATCGCTCGAAGCCCGTGCATTCCACACCATTCTAGGTAGCCAGCCCTAGCAACTACATCTTGGCCTCGGCCAGCTCGCGTGGTTGACTCACCTGTCCTCCATTTCGCCCGCTCCTTGAAGCATCAGATTGCTGATCGAGGCACGGATTGAAAAATTCTTTCTCGTCCTTAAACGCGAATGAATGCAAGAAAATCGCAGCGATGAAGTGAAGACAACCCTGAGCCCGAGACCTGGGAGAGACCCTTGGGTAGCGACACACTCGGAGTGCGCAAGTATTCCAGTTCACGCAACAGGTCATTGCAGTCCAGGTATGTCTATTGCGACTCGAACGACTGTAGCTCTGGCACTCAAATACCATCACAATATGGCGGGGCGGTTGTGTTCTCCAACGGCTGGAGAGTACCATCTTAGTCAATTTGTTGTAAAATTGCTACGGGGCGACTGTCCGAACGCGTTTGTTCGTATGTAAAAGGACATAGTTGAGAGTCCTCGATGTAATCACTGCGCGTGAATTGTCGAAATCTTGAAGCATCTTTCGTCGTCCCATAACACCTCTCTTGAGGACGACACAAATTCTGGGGGTACCGTGGCGTATCCGAGCAGACGTAGGGCTGGGAGCCGTGGAGGACTTCGTTCAACGATCCCATGTTTCGAGGCCATGGATCACGTCAGGTCGTTGACTGCGGTGCTCTGTAACCACTATTCTGTCTGAAATCAGTTCGGATTGACCAAAACAAGCACATTCGAGTAATATCTTTAGCGTGCGCGTAATTCAAGACATATCTCGTGCCTTTAGCTTTGAGCCAGACACCCTGGTGAGTTCCTCAGAAGGCTCGATTGTTACGATGTTGTAGGGTTTAGAAACTCCGAGGATGTCTGGCTTGTCTCGAGCCTCAGACGAGAAGCGAGAGATCGGATTCTCACAGGCTAGACTGGGCGCACGGCATACTCACGATGTTAAGTGTGTCGCCTTGAGCGGTTTGTTGTGGAAAGTCCCGGAGTCCAGTCGAGTCGAAGTGAAGTGAAGATTGCATTAACTCTCGAGGTCTCGTCTTTCATAGCCGGCTTCAGGCCAGCTGGTGGAGCTTTTAGTCTATTGTGAGGAATTCAACAATCTAGACCAAGTAGTGAGATTGTGCTCATCACCATACCGCATGGTCCAGCCTGGCGTCTCGTATTCTTGTGATAATGCGACAGGGTTGCAAAGTTGGCGTAGTGCATAATCCAGGAAAACCGAGTTACGAACACAGCGCACTGGATTCACTGTTTAAACTGTTGTTTGGGGCGTGTTCGTGGAATTGCCACCGGACAACGACCAATGTCAACTTGGAAACTGCGATGGTGAGACGCCTCGACGACATAGTACTCTTCCTTTTGCTGATCAAGCTTTCTGTGTTGAGAAAACAACCAGAACAATCGATCACGCGAGGCCATGTGGACCTTCCAAAGGGATGGTTGAACGCGATGTCGTGCAGCAAGTCCGAAGAATGTTCGCAGGAGGTGGCACAGGGGTTTCGCACAGCCCTTAAAAGCAGGCGCGACTCGGCTAATTCCGAAGAAACCAGTCTTTTAGATTTTCTTGTATCCACAATCGCTTTCTTGCGATGATCCTGATTTGTTGATCCGATCGGAAATCCAAGATGATCTGATCGTCTGATCGACGCCCGAACAGGCCTAATGCCGGATCCCTGTTGCACGCCCCTTGCGCATCCATGCGATGTATCCAACTCAACTGTTTGCCTTTCCGAAAGAGTCGTAGCGAGCGAGAAGTTCATTCGTTGAAAGGATACAAAGCCACAGGCTTGCATCCTAGTTTGGATCGATCTCGACGCGGGTATTGGCAGGCTTAGCGCAGGAGCACAACGCCCGTCAAACATTGCCAATAGCCATCTCTTAGTCGCAGCAGGATGACACCAGCGATCCCTGTTGCACTCTTCAGGAGGTGAATATGAACAAAAGTCCATCCCTCGGAGAGATTTGTAAACTGGTCATTCTGATCTCGTAGTTTTTTCCTGATTCGTAAATGCACGTGGAGGCCATATGGGACATTGACCCTCGCATGGAGCATTCCTTGGGTCGCAACTCGCATTCGCCTTGTATGGCCTGGGCGATGCGTCAGTTCGCGCGGGCGTGGGCGGGGTGTCTCCTTTCTGGTCTGCTAGCATGCCCAGTGGCGTTGTCGCTTACTCTTTATTTACCTTGGACACCCCCGTGTGTAAGTTGCAGTTCTTTGTCGATTTGAACAAGCAACATGGCAGAACAGATGTCCCCCAATGAGGTGGTAACACCGCTCAAGACAAAGGGTGAACTGGATGAAGTGAGATTAGAGGCTGCTCTTGGTCATAAACAAGAGTTGAAGAGGAATTTCGGGCTCTGGAGTCTGACTAGCCTGGGAATTGTGATTGCAAAGTCTGTCTTTCGGCTGATGTGTCAACGAGGTCATGCGCTGACTGAATACCAGCTCTTGGGCATCAACAGGTGGAACAATCGTCGCCGCGCTTCAGAATGGCGGTCCGATGGCTGTCATCTATGGCCTCATCCTCGTCAGCATCTTCTACACAGCCATCTCCGCCTCACTCGCCGAACTCGCATCGTCCATGCCCTCCGCCGGCGGAGTTTACTACTGGGCTTCAGTGCTCAGTCGAAATCGTGGTGGCAAAGCTGGGTTCTTCACGGGGTACCTGAATGCCTGCGCCTGGCTGTTGTCTTGCTCGTCGATGAGTTCGATGCTTGGGAACGAGGCTGTCGCTATGTTTCTCCTTGCGCATCGCGAAATAAAGTGGCACTCGTGGCAGGTATTTATTGTATTTCAGATTGTCAATTGGTCGTGTTGTGCTATTGTCTGCTTGGGAAATCGGTTCATCCCGTTGATCAACCGGGTTGCGTTGACGTTGTCGATGTGTGGACTGGTCACAACGGTCGTTGTACTCGCGGTGATGCCGAAGAAACATGCGAGCAATGCGCAGGTTTGGACGGAATATCACAACAAGACGGGCGGGTGGTCAGATGGTATATGCTTCATGACTGGGCTTTTGAATGCAGCATTCGCAGTTGGTGTCCCTGACTGCATCAGCCATCTCTCAGAAGAAGGTATCTTCCGTCCCTCCATCCGACATACCAAAATCGCATGTACTAACACACTCAAGTCCCCAAACCAGAAATCAAAGTCCCACAAGGCATCATGCTCCAAATGCTCACAGCCTTTACAACCTCCTTCGTTTACCTCATCGCCCTCTTCTACTCCATCCAAGACCTCGATGCTGTCTACTCCAGCCCAATCGGTTTCTTCCCAACAGCAGAGATCTACCGCCAAGCAACAGGCTCCAACGCCGGCGCCATCGGGCTCATCGCCGTGCTCTTCCTCGCGACATTCCCAACCCTCATCGGCACATTCGTCACAGGCGGCCGGATGTGGTGGAGTCTGGCCCGCGACAACGCAACGCCCTTCGCGAGCTTCTTCGCCCAGGTCCATCCCACGCTCAACTCTCCCGTACGCGCAACGGTTGCCATGAGCGGGATGGTCACTTGTTTGGGGTGTATATATGTGGGCAGCACGACGGCGTTCCAGGCCCTTATCTCGTCGTTTATCGTGCTTAGCTCGCTTTCGTATTTCGGCGCCATCCTCCCACATGTGCTCTCCGGACGGCGGAATATGGTTCCCGGGCCGTTTTATATGGGACAGAAGCTGGGGATGGCCGTCAACATTGTTGCGTTGCTGTACATCATGGTGACAGTGGTGTTCTTCTGCTTCCCGTTGGTGTTGCCGGTCACGGCGCAGAACATGAACTATACCAGTGTTATTATCGTGGGATTGATGGTTCTGGTGGCGGTGTGGTGGTTTACTAGTGGAAGACGGTTGTTCCATGGGCCGCAGTATAGCTTTGAGGCTGCTGAGAGGTTGAGTGCGTTTCAGAGTGGAAAGGAGGGGAGGAGGTCGTTTATTGATGTGGCCAGTTCGACACCGACGCCGACGTTGGACACGAACGATTACGGGCATGCGAGATGATATGAAAACGAGGTGATGATCATGACGCCTGTATGAACTTGGCTTTGCTGATGTTTCTGCTTCTTGCTGATATTTCTGCTGAATCGCGTATATTCATGAGCTCACGGTTGCTATATGATAATGTGAAATCCTTCGATGAGATCCATGATCACGGGCCGAAGCTAACGGTGAGTAGACGGTGCATTGTTGTTTCCAAAATGAGATTCTATCCATTTCAAGAGATCCGAGGTTTGTTTAAGTCATTATATCATGCTCAAAGAATGCGGGTTGAAGTCGTAGGCTTGTACGCGTTTCACTTTACAGCCGCGACTTGATGCTCTGGCCACCCTCCCAAGAATCACCAGCCTCAAGAGTCTGCCAAGCGGACACCGAGCCAGCCTCGACACAGATCATGTTCTTGTAAGCATCATCGGGGCCGAAATCCGCCATGCCCTTTGCCTTCTCGATCCACGGGTTCCAAACCACAACATCCCCCAGAGCTTCACGTGTGATCGAGAACAGAGTCTTGTCATCTGCAGTAGATACAACGATCGGCTCCTCTGGATCGAGGCCCTGGTAGATGCGGTCTGTTTCTTCAGTGATGGCTACCGCGTTCGAGGCTTCGGTGTGCGAGGAGGCGTTACGGGTCTTGTCGATGTAGGTCTTGGATTCAAGGTTCTTGACACGGACGTTGGAAATATCCTGCTCGAGTTAGACACTGCCCCCACAGTTGAAAAGAATATATCGATGAATCCATACCTCAACCCGCAAGTACGAGTGCATCAAAACCTGGAACTCAAAGTTCTCCTTGCCCTCATTCGTAACCTGCAACGAGGTCGCCAGCGCATCCTTGGTGAGAGTGACGCTGTAGACAAGCCCAAACTCATACGGCCAAGCCTTCCGGAACTCCTCGCTCAGCATGCCATGCGACAGTCCAAAGTCCAGCTTCACGGCTACGTCACCCTGGTCAGACTCCGAGGACGACTTGCCCAGGAATTCCCAGTTCGAGTTGCGCGCGAAGCCGTGTTGTGGCAGGGAGGAGGTGGGATGGTTTTGCGGAGGAGGACCGAAGACCTGTTGTCGCGGATGCAATTAGCGTCTCAAAAAAGCCACGGGCAAGCGATCACTTGAGGATCGTGTATCACGTACTGGGAAGACGAGCGGAATGCCGCCACGAATGGGCTTTGAGCCGTCCAGGTGTGCCTTCTCACTCAGGAACAGCTGTTCCTGACCGTTGGCTTTCCATGAGGTGACCGTCGCGCCGTACAGGTAGACGGTAACGGACTCGCCGGAGGGCAAGCTTGCTTCAATGGTGTTGTCCTTGATGGAGACAGTGGGCTGTGGGAGGGAGGCACCCACGCCGATGGCGGAGGGTTTGTTGGAGCGGTCCATTGTGTTTGGGAGTAGACGAGAGGAAATGAAGCTGAGGGAGAGGTGGTGTTTGGATGATGATCGGTGATTGAGGTCATGGCGGGGAAATCCGAAGTTGCCCCACTTGGTTGTTTCGTCCGATCTCTCAACTCTATCGACACTTCTTTTCTCACCTCACTGAGCTGGATAGCTCCATTTGGACCAGTGACACGGTTTAGTCTCGACTAATTGAACGATTTCAAGGCATAGATGAGACATTGGGGTTGTTCGCACAGTAATAGTGGCCAGAAAGTCGATTCCCAGGATCATTCCACGATCTAAGTAACATTTGGCTTCATATATACATCCCTTATCCATGCTGCATCATGGCAGAAGTAGTCCCCTTCATACTAACAGATTCAATCCGGTGGATCTCCTCTTCGCTCAACCGCCAACCCAGCGCTCGCATATCCTCATCAGCCTGCTCAGCATCCCGAATCCCACAAAGAGGCACAACACCCTTATTAATAGAGTAATTGAGCGCAACAGCCGACACAGGAACACGTCTCTGCTCCGCAATACTCTTCAGCACCTCAATAGTAGGCTCCAGCATATGCATCGGGTAATCACTGAAGCGCAAAGTTCGTCTGGGCTGGTTGAACCGGTTGTATTTGCCCGTCAGCCGGCCTTCAGCAAGCGAGGCAAACCCCTGGAAACAGATGCTGCGCTTGCGACACTCGCGAATCATACCGCTGGCTTCTGGCAAGCGGCGGATGACGGAGTACTCGCACTGCGCGACAGAGAGGGGCACGCTGTGCTTGGCTAGTTCGTCGGCCATCTTGATCATCTCGTGCGTGTCGTAGTTGGCCACGCCGACTGCGCGCGCCCAGCCCGCTTCCACGCAGTCAGCCATTCCTTTCGCAACGGTGGCGATCATACTGGGGTGGATAGGACTATGCACGAGGTAGATGTCAACATAGTCGAGTCCCAGGCGGTCAAGCGAACCTTTCAGTCTGGCCTTTGGACCGTGCGACTGCATTAGCAGATTGCTCATGTCCGGCATGGTATTCCACTTCGTCTGCACCACGAACGAGTCCCGCGGCATCCCCCGGAATAGTGAGCCGCAGATGCGCTCGCTCTCGCCGTCCCCGTAGGACTGAGCCGTGTCCACGAACGTGAGCCCGACGGCTTTGAGTTTCTCCCATGCGGCGTGGATCCGGGGTAGATCGCGCGTGGGGTCGTAGCCGAATGTGGCTTTGTCGCCCCATGACCAGGTCCCAATGCTCATGTAAGGAATGAGCACGTCTTTGCCGCTGCGGGTGGGTAGTGCCATGCGGCTTTGGGAGTTGGGCATCACGTCTGCGGGGAGGACGTAGGCTGGGTCGCTTTGATTGGGGTCGACTTTCTGAGGGTGAGGGCCGCCCATCACGCTCTCAGTGGACGACATACCGAGGGCGAGCCCGGCCTGCGACATGTACTGAGTTCCTGGTGCTGCCATGTTCTTGTGTTCCGGACTTGTGGTTTGTTATCTTTTGAGCGGATAGTGGAAGTCTTCACGCCACGGTCTCACATGGCGGTGCAATGAATCCAAACGTGAGGACGCGCATGGTGCAGCTTGCGGCTCTTATGTACGCCCTCAGTGAGTGGGTGGCACTATGCGTCATCGAGCATCATGATGACATTTCACCTTGTGCCACAGATCGTTTATAGGAGGCAGATTAGATCCAAATATCCAGAGCATTCTGGTGGATGGCCACAATGGCGATAGCTTTGCCTGGACTCGGCTCAGTGCGTGGTTCGTGGCGTGCGGGGACGGCGAGGTGGATCAAGAGCGTTCCATGGACTGAATGAACCAGTCAGCTAGAATGCTGATCATCAGTAGCACTCCAATACGTGCTAAAGCAAAGACTTTGACCGAAAGAATGACTTGATTGCGTAAATGTAAATGCATGCCGCTGTTGGTTTTATCGATATAGAGTACACGTGGGGAATAACAACAGAAGCACCAGTATAGAACACTCTTCGAGCAAGATAGAAGCACTGTAACGCCATTCGCTATGCAGGTTTATGTCGCCGTGATGCGTCATGTGCTTCGACGCGGATATTGAAAAGGAGGTCGTCGACCTCGCGTAGGGCCTGCGGGCCTAGAATCGCCAATTTCATGTCGTCCAATAGTTTCTTGAGTGACTGGGTGATGCCAGTTTCGCTGGTGTCGGGTTCGGGGTTGGGAGGAATCGGGTCATTTTGGAGTTCGGCGGTTGTTGTGACCTGCTCGAGCAAGGGTGTGGATACATGGTCCGGAACTGGATCAACGTCCTTGTTCATCCCCTTCTCAGTGTTTGCAGGGTTAGGAGCAGCGGTCGAGGGGTCCACGTCAGTCATCTGGGAATCGGTCGCTTCTTCAGTTGAAACCAAGTGCATGGCTGGCTCGGCCGTGGTTTCTTGAACATTGCTTTCCGGGACGACATCCTGTTCATCAGTGTGATCTTCGAAAAGATCAACCTCAGCGGGCGCTGCGTCTGCCTCGGTGACCTGCTCCAAGGAAGGCTGGGAGTGAGGCTCGGCCTCGTTTCGCGAGGATCGTGTTTTGCGAGAGCGGGTGCGGGTAGGCTTGACTTGGCTTGAGCTCTCCTCAGTGGCGGCCTCGGACTGACTCTCATGGCCTAGTGATTTGCGAGACCGCTTCGCAGGCGGCTGCGAGAGGGCTTCATCTTGAACAGACTCCTGTGGGAATTCAGGGATCTCCACTATAGTGGGAGGAGATACGACCACGGGAGTAGGCTCATCCTCCTTGCGCTGAGAACCGCGGGTAGACCGGCGAAGTGTGGGCGAGGTCGTTTTAGTCAATGAGGTATTTTGAGAGACTGCGTGAGAGTCTTGGGATTGGGTTGAACCAGGATTTTCAAGATCCATGATAGCCATGTCTTTCGTGGAGGAAAGTCTTGTTGACCTGCGTCTCTCCTTGGACGTAGATGGACGACTATCATCCTCTCGTTTTCTCTTCTTGCTGGAAACAGGGGAATTTGGTCGCTGCACGGGCTGCTCTTGCATACTGCCACGCATGTCCATGGCAAACTCGAGATCTTGTTCAAGCTGAGACGCGATCTGTGTTTCCACATCCTCGCTCGAGGAGTCCACGAAGTCATCTGCTGCTGGAGGGGCGGATTGAGACTCGATTTGCGACGCAGGCTGCTGGCCATCTTCATCTGATGACTTCGAGGAACTCTTTCTTTTCTTCCGCTTAGATCCGGATTTCGATTTGCTGTTCTGCTTCGCAGACGCCATGTTCGACGGCTTTTCCGGTGTTCCAAATGAAGGGGGCTGTACAAGGTTTTGGTCATTGTCGGTGCTCTGGCCCAGCGCTGAGCGGAGACGACGACTCGGTGGACGGTCGTCCCCCTTGGGAACGTCATTGTTCTCTTTGGGGTCGGCTTGAGCATCTGCCTGAGAAAGATCTGCCTTGCTCTCAGCGGCTGGGTCTGGTTTAGCCGGACTGTTGCTTGCGCTTTGTGCCTCGAGAGACCGACGGTGCATGGCTTTCCTAGCTCTTGCAGACCGACGACGTTCGTTTCTGGACCGTCTCGACCGCTTCTGGGGGCTCGGACTTCGTGAGCCTAGCTCTGGCGGCGAAGACGGGAGATCGGTCCCATCAGTCATCGTAACATCTTGGGTGTTCAACACCGGAGCATCAGAGTTCATGGCGGGTGTCGGATCTCTCGTCGCAGGCGTAGGAGACGAGCCAATGTAGCCCTCCTCATTCTCTGTGGGCGCAAGAGTGGGGGTCAGAGGAATGTCATTCGCACCCTGCGAAGCACGCAATTTGCGCAAGTGAACTGGGGTGTCGTAGCCCAATTTTCCAGGCGTGTTCGCAGGCGAAGAAGATCGGATGGACTCGATCATTCGGAATACTTCGCGGCGATTGTTGGGGTACTGGACAACAGAAACATCATTATTGATCTGGTCTTCGGTGAAATCTTGGTGGTCAAGAGTCGGCAGTTGTGGCTCTGTCGAATCTGCTAGGTCGATCGTCGGAACTTGTTTCGCGCCGATCACGGGCGAGGAAGTGAGGTTCACAGCAGGGCGGTCAAGAGAAGTACGTAGTCGCTGGTTCTTCGAATGTTTCGCTGCTCCTTGGGAGCTCGACTGTGAGCCGGCAGTATCCTGCGGCACGCAAATATCAGTATTAAGTTCTAGGAAAGGCGGGCCAATGAGACTCACCTGCATCAGACTGTCAGCAGCAGCGGACAGTCGAGATCTAGCTTGTGATGCCTCTTGTGCCATAACTGTTCCACTGGCAGACGATTCTGATGCACACCGTGTGGAGTACCAGAAATCCACAAACCTCTTGGTTCTGGACATGTGCGGAGACTTCAGGCCAGCACAGATGATGGTCTGAAACCTTTGCAGTGAAGACAACTCGTCGACCACGGATGTCTGCAGGATATTGAGGATAGCAGAGGAAAGAGCCCGACACTATCATTGTATCAGGACCTGAAAGATCTGGAACGGGTTTCAATACTTACCGCAGTCAAAATTCGACTTTCCAGATTGCGGGCGACATCGACTCTGCTTCCTTCGTCTCTGACCCAAAGTGCGAGGGGTATTTGAAGAGCTTCAAGAACTTGCGAGCGGAAAGGAGGGAGGCCAGATCCCAAGAAAGAAGTCAGCGATTCGAGAAAGCCGGAGAGACCATGGGCTTCTGAAGTATTTAAGTCATTGTATGCCGTAGTCAAGGTCCTTCCAATTGACTCCACCAGCTTGTGAGGGAACGATGGAGAACCTCCGATGCCAAGTCCAGCCGGTCGCATGAAAGGAATTGAAAGGGAATGAGTGAGAAGCGATGTCATGGGCAAGTAGGTATCAGACACTGGAAGGCCCGTGATGAAGCCAGCGATTGGCTCAACGATCAAAGTGGCCAGCACTTGATCGCCTTTCTCCGTCCTCACCACCCGCACGAATGACTCCAAGAGCTGCGACCATTGTTGCGCCATACCGGGGAATTGAAGACCGGCGGCAAGAATCTTGATGATGTTCTCATAATCCCGAGACACGGATCCGTCACGCTCACGAGCAGACTCGATGGGGAAAGACTGCAGAGCATCGGCAGCTGCTTGAGCACTGGCTTTCCAGACTACCCCGGACAGCGAAGATGGGCGCGACCGAGAAGTGGACTCCGCGGGACTCAGAGTCGCACACTGTTGTAAGAGTTCAAGACGGGACCCTCGAGATATCTTGCTGCGGCAGGAAGCTTCAATCGTTTCGTCAACCAGGCGAATATACGAATGTGTCGGCTCTGGCATCGCGAACGTGCAACTGATGGTGCGCAGGAGATGCAGTATTGGGCTGTCAAGATTCGTCCCCGGAGCCGAGGGGCGATGGGTCGGTGTGTTGGCGGTCTGGAAATTTTCGTCTGCTGTTTTCAAGAGAAGCTTCTCGGTGAATGGAATGCCGCCGAGCGACAAGATAATAGTCGTCGACAAGAAGCGGAATCTTTGGAAGAAGGAAGCTGCGCAACCCTCGCCAACAGCATTCAATGAAGAGGGTCCGGCAACCCAAACTCGATGTAGTAACCCCAGAACACTCGCAACGGCCTGCATGGATTCTCCCGAAGGAGTGATCTCTTTGCTGGAAGCAAGAGACAGGGCGCTCGCTAAATTGTTCCAGGCCAGGGCAACGTTCGATTTCTCGAGTGCATTGTCATCCCAGACCGATGCCTTGAACAAAGACTCAAACACTTTCAAGACAGGTGAAATTCGTGAACGCACCCATCTCGGGTCAACGGAAGGAAGCTCCTCGACTTCGATCTTGTGTGACTCGTTGATTCGAGTCTCTGTCCAAACCTTGGCCTGCTGGCACCATAGCAAGTTTGCCAGCACGCGGCATGCGCTGTCGCTCAAAGCTGGAATGGCAGAGAATATATTGGCGGAAGGAAGCAAGACATACTCCTCCCAAATCAGGTCGAGATAAGGGTAAGCGGGGGAGGGTCGAAAGGCGTAATAGAGCAAATTATAGTAGCTAGTTAGGGCGAGTTGGGTAGGCGGCGAGCCCGATTTGTCGGACTTCTTTCGTTCAAACTGGGACAAAACAGGCTTACCCAACATCTTGAGCAAGGACCGACCAGTCGTTTCGTTTGGGCTCACGGCATAGACGAAGCGGTTCCAGCCCACAATTGCC
This sequence comes from Penicillium parvum, assembly GCA_030035635.1. Lineage (NCBI taxonomy): Eukaryota > Fungi > Ascomycota > Eurotiomycetes > Eurotiales > Aspergillaceae > Penicillium > Penicillium parvum. Next base: position 1,538,326 of record JAPJNL010000007.1, read on the forward strand.
TGTGCCTTGATGGCAGGCTCGCTGCAGTTGAAGCATTTTTGGAGAACCAGGACCCATTCTTTGAAGTGTTCCCACTGGTCTAGATTCCACTTTTTGCTCCTCAGGAGAAGGACAATGATACTCCAGATCTGCGGCACATGGATGCCGCTATCGACAGAACCCATCATCCGTGACATGCGTTCACGGATCTCACTGATCAGCTTTCGGTCACTCTCAAGTGGCCGGTCAAAGAGGTCACGGATGTTTTTCGAAAGAGCCGCATTCGGGCCTGCCGCCACCGATATTTGAAAGCCGAGAGCGATAGCCTTGAATCGAGTATCTTTCATGTGATGGAGCAGGCCGAATATAAGATGTTCAATCCAGAGCGAGGAATGCGAGAGGAATGTCGACTTGGACTGAGTCAGGAGGCGCTGGTAGATGTTCAGTCGGTGCAATGCGATTGCCTTGCCAGAAACGTGTTTGCTGACATCTCGCAGCACCGTAAGAATTCGAGTCACCCGAGCATTTGTCATGACTCGTGGGCCAAAGTTCTGGGTCGAGAGAATGGACATATAATGTGTCAACACAGACTTGGGTACCTTGGCCTCATGGAGACAAGTGATCGCGTGCTCGAGCAGGAAGACCTTGAACTCCTCCGATAGCTGCGTTGACACATCAGCATGCCATACAAAAGCCGCAGACAGCTTCAGTGCCTGGTTGGCAAGATTTGTATCCAGAGGCGCGCCGTTGACCAAGTCTCGGCTCACATCACGTTGGATGAACTCGGTGATCAAACCCAGTTTCTCCGCAATGTCCTTCCCCGCCGGCAATCCGTCGTATGTCCGCAACGCACCAAAGAACTGCATGTATGCATCGAGCCGTGAGGTGATAGACTCTCCAGCCAGTTGCTGGATGACCGATTCGAGGAGCATTGCTAGCGATTCGGTGGTAAAGGTATCGACGTTGGGTGACCATACGGGAATCGGAGAGCTGGTCTCCTTGAGGATGGACTTGAACGGTCGATTGTCAATTTGGTGAGGGCTTCTAGCATTTGGACTTTCCTTCGCTTGAGGCTCTTTGGACTTTTTGGCGAGTCCCGGTGACTGAATCGTAGTATGAAGCCATGGCGAGAAGGTCACCCGTTTGGAGCCTCGACTAGATGGAGGGGCCCTGGAAGAGTCCGCCAAGTGAGACGAGTCTCCCGGGGTTTGGGCGGCCACTGGCGATACAGGTCGGTCTTCATCAATTCGTGAACCTGGCCTTGGAGGTGTAGGCGGCCGAGCAGGGAGAGGAGCGAGGATCTCGACCATGGTTTGGTCAGACAGGAAGGGAACGAATGGACGAAAATGAATCAAAGACCATTGCTGAATGGAGAGCAGTTGGTCTCAAGCTCTCCCATAGACAATCGGGGTGCCAGGTAGGATCGTGAAGCCAGGGCCAGTGAAAAGTAGGTTCCGACGCGCCGCGACTCGCGTAAAGTGGCCGCGCGATCGGCGCCTGAGGCTGCCAGGCACCACTACGCGTTGGTCAGGTGTCGAGAATTGCCAAATCAATTTCTCACTTTTATACGCGATGGTTCATTCACGAGATCTATCAGAATAGATGGATCATACAACAGTTGACTACCTGACTATTTACCTCCACCTTACAGTCAAATCCAGTCTGTCGCGGCGCACTGTATTCGTCTTTCAATGCCCTGTTGGGTTGTCCTTTGGTAGACGTGATAGTGTCCAACCAGCTTGGAGGTCCTAGAGGCGGACTCTCGATGGAATTTGGCACGATGGTGCACCGCAAGCCTCATTTGTATTGAACAAAGAAAATAGGCTTCTATCCCAGTCGATCTAGGCCTGGCGTTGGAGGCCAACATGGGCAGCGAGGTTGAAAGCCTTCAGTGCGTAAGACATTAGGAACTTATTGGAAAAATCCTCATCTTAATGTCTCGGCAGTCAAGAACATGGTGCCCTTATTAAGATGCGAGACTGCAGAAATGCCCGAAGAGCTTAAAATGGGTGGGGCGTGGGCCAGCATCTCCTTCTTCCCCGCGTCCGCATTTTGGAACCTCCAACGTCCGAGATATCCTTGTCGCTGCTTTCTGATGGCGTGATCTCTTTCCACTTCTGCGGTGCCACTTCCTCTTTCCTGAAAACTTCCTCCGCGGTGCGAACTACGAGTGCCTCAATTCTTCCCCAAGGCCACACGTGTGGGCCATCATGGAGCCTCTCCAAATGCAAGGCGCAGGTGCGGTCTACCATCTGAAGTCGACCAGACCATCTTCCCCTCGAGAATCAGGCTAATGTCTGTTACAGCCAAGTTGAAGCAGGTCACCGAGTTGCTAGACCTGCTCAAAAAAGACCTACAGGAGAAGAACCTCACGACCACTCGTAAGTCTGAGACAACCTCGCCGCAAACTCGACCTCTTTTTGACACAGATGTCGCAGAGCGTGTCCAGACTCTTTTGCAGCTTCGCCAATACGGAACAAACCCCAAGGACGCCGGTCCGATATACTGCAGCGATGTATGATGGAAAAATGGTTCAGCTGGACGCATCTGATTTGTTAGACAGGGTATCGGAATGCTCGCACGATATGGAGTTGATGGGGAGACAGCCGATGTTCGACGAGCGGCTTTGCGGTGTGTTGCCAATGCCCTTCTTCTTGACGGAAGCATGCGCCAGCTCTTTGTGGACACCGGTCTGGCAGGAAAGCTGGCCGAGCGCTTGAAGGTACATCCATTCTCTGGAGAAACTGTTGCAGAGAGGCTGACTTTCAACTATCTAGACCGACAACTCTGAGGATGAGATGGTCGCAAGTCGGATCTTGTTCTTGTCGACTTATGATACCAACCTGGATTTTGAAGCCTTGATTAAGAACAATGCCCTGGGCGACAACGTCAATTATGTGCGTTCTTCAAAATTGGTTGCTGGCTGCACATCTACTGACCAACGCAGCAACTCGCCCGCCACGCAAAACAATTCCCCAAGTCGGGGAAACGGCTATTGTCTCAAATGGACGAGCTGGCCCTCATCGACACACTCAAATTAATCTTTAACGTTTCAAAGATATACCCCGACCTCGCGGTGACTTTTTCTCCTTCCATTCCGCACATCCTGAAAATCATCAGCCGGATGGACATTCCAGTCAAGCCACTAGAAGGGTTAGTCAGCTATTTGATCAACTGCCTGTCCGTTCTGGACCTTGAAGAAAAGAAAGGCAAGAGTTTCGAAAGCAATCCCTTGTTCCCGAAGTTCAACCAGAACTGCAATGTCGACAAACTCATCAACATTCTCGATCAGGCTGTCTCGTCGTACAGTCCGGAGGAGCTAGAAGAGAAAGCCATTCCACTTCTACATTCTCTTATTGTGGTCCACGAAATTGCACCAGATGGGCCTCGGAAGTATATGCAGTGGCTTCTCTTACCCGAAGACAGTGATCGAAGCTTGCCAATTGGGCAGTCAGATACCTTGTCCTCACGACTCTTGAAGCTCTCTACTAGCCCTTATCCGAACCTTAAGACTGGAATCTCGGAGCTCATGTTTGTTCTTTCTGGCAAAGATGCAGGGAACCTCACAAGGCGAATCGGCTACGGCTTCGCCGCGGGCTTCTTGGCATCCCGAGGCATGGAGATTCCGCAGACTGCTGGTGAGGCTTTTGCGACAAATGCCGATACCGGTGGTTTGGGTTCCGAGGTCAACCCTGTGACTGGGCAAAGATGGTCTGCAGAGCGACAGGATCCAGAGCCTCCTATGACTATGGAGGAGAAGGAGAGGGAGGCAGAAAGGCTCTTTGTCCTATTTGAACGAGCCAAGGCAAATGGTCTTTTGACTGTGGAGAATCCTGTTGCTCAAGCTCTTCGTGAAGGAAGACTGGAAGAGCTCCCAGATGATGCCGACAGCGATTAAACTCAACAAAGTGGGTGTTCTGGATCTGGCTTTGATGCGATTTGACACGGGTGTGTATTTGGCGGGGGCTGCATTCGCATAAGACCTCTGTAAATTCCGTCTTCGGAGTTGCTGAGCATTTCTGAATGTACCAATTATTTCATATGTCAGATTTCCTTCAGGATACTTTGAGTCTAAAGAAACAAACCATTTGTTGACAACCAACTGAACGAGTAAGGCGGAGGCCCAATGACGTTATGCAGTGAGGCGGCAGTACTCCTCTCCGCCCGCCGAAAAAAATGTTCGCGGGGCATTGCACACTCTCCCCACGTCACCTTTATTCCTCTCATACGTTTGTCTTTTGTTGTGTTTTGGTCTTGAGAAGTCTACCTGTCACAAATACCGCCAAAATGTCGAAGCCATTTGACCCCGAGAAGGCTGAGAACCTGGAGGACGTACGTTGCACGCCACGGCTCGAGGATTGGAGAACAACGGATCGCTAACACTTCTTTCAGATGGAGAAGCAGTTTGCAGTGAAAGGTCGGTCACACTGAAGCTTGGAGCCTACGACAGCTCGCGATCACACGCTCCAATCTCGCCAACTATATTGACATTCGATCCCAACAGCCGTCGAACACCTTATGACATACTGGGCAATTCTCGAGAAAGTGAAGGGCTCACAGTTACGCCTGACCAAGATGGACGACGAGATCTACGAATCCTTTATGAAAGAATTCCCAGACTTCGACCCTGCGGCAACTATCGACGAGGACGCCATGAAGAGCAAGGAGGGCAAGGAGAAGTGGCGCAACTGGATGAACCAGTTCGAGAAGAAGATTGAGGACTTCAACTTTGGCACCATCATCCGGACCCGTGCGGACGTTGAGTACGACCAGGACACCACTATCTTCGGTGAGTCACAGATTGGGGTTCTGGCGAAGTGGAACGCTATGACTGGATGAAACTGACGGTTATCAGGCGTGCGTATGCAGTTTTATGCCATTGAGATCGCACGGTGAGTGAGATCGTCGTTGGTTTCAGGTAAATGGCAGGCCTAACACTCACAGCAACCGCGCCGGTCTGAACGATTGGATCTACGAGCGTTCCCAGAAAGCCAGCTCGTGAGCCTACCTTTGTCAACCCCATTGATTGACCCAGTCAAGTTCGGTCCAAGCCAGTCTATGAGGTCGAAGGTACATACCTGGACCTCCCAACTCGAAACAAACCTTGCATTCGAGCTATGATCATGGTTGGCGATGCCCGCGACTGATACCGGGCATTATGGACGATCACCATAAGATACGAAACTCTCTCTGGTTGTATACAACATCCATAATTATTGGAGTGTCAAAATACCCCCGAAACTAAATGACATTTGATGATCAGCTTTGTACTCTTTCAGCACTATGTACATGCCTTAAGCCTGAACATACGTCACCTATTAATGGACCTATTCGATCAGTTCACTCTGCTGACAATCAGCAAAATATTCGGCCAGCCTTGGAACCAGATATCTAAATGGCACGTGACCAGTAGTGGGGTTTCTTTGTTCTTGCTATACTTCCGCATTAGGAAATCGTAGTATTGTTCTCGGCTCACAAAGACTCCTCAAACATTCGTCAGTCACTCGACACTCTAGCGCTGTGACATGTGCCAACGCTTTCTTTCTTTAATAATGCTCCCACAGCCCCTCCAACAATGATCTTACGGTGAGAGACCTTCTTCCTCCCCCAGCACAACCTCATAATTCGACAGTGATGGCTTCTGACACGACAGTTTCACAGAGCAACCACGATGAAATGTCGAAGCCAAGCTGGAAGTCGCTCTTCGGCTTCACCACTCGAAAACACCTACCCACCCTTGCGGTGGGCACAGTGGCTGCCCTACTCGCTGGATGTGTGACACCGGCTCTCGCAATCTTCCTGGGAAATGTGTTCGACCTGTTTACGGCACTCGGAGCTCGGCAGACCCCTTCAGATACCTTCATGTCGCAAATCGTCATGAACTGTCTCGGGATGGTCGGTCTGGGTGCAGCTGGTTGGTTCCTGAATGGTGCTTACTTTGGCATCTTCGTCGCATTTGGGGAGATACAAGCCTGGAGCATTCGCAAGTTGGTCTTTGTCAACTTGCTGAAGCGGGACATTGATTGGTTTGAAGGACAGCAGGAGGGATCCGGGGCCTTTTTATCGGGAATCCAAGCGTGAGTTGAATGGCCCCGATGTCAGGACATTCGACTAAAAGTTACCCAGTCAGATACATGATCTTCAGACAGCGACATCTCAGCCTCTGGGTCTTCTCTTGCAGTACTCGTGCCGATCGTTAGCTGCGCTGGGCCTAGGCTTCTACACTTCCTGGAGTCTTTCTTTGGTCACTCTTGCCGGGATTCCAATATTCTCGTCCATCATTGCCTTTCTTTCCTCTCGCATGAAACCAAGCATTACTGCTCAACAAGCAGAGCTCACCCAGGCTTCAAAAGTAGCCAATAATGCGATCTCTTCCATTGATACGGTCAAATCCTTGAACGGACAAGCTTTAGAGTCGAGAAACTTCTCCAGCCGGATTGAGCAGTCTGCCATCCATTATCTCAGACAAGCGCGGCTGAACTCTTTGCAGATAGCATTCATTCGGTGGATGATGTTTGGGATGTTCGTCCAGGGATTTTTGTACGGCAGCTCCCTCGCTCGAAGTGGGAAATTGACTTCCGGCGAAGTCTTGCGAACTTTCTGGGCTTGCCTTACCGCGGCTCAGTCGATCGAGCAAGTACTTCCGCAGATGATCGTGATGGAGAAAGGAAAGGTTGCAAGCGTTGCCTTGAAGGCTCTCATGCGTGCTCGCACGGAGCAAGGATTTGTGAGCGAAATGAAGCAGACCCAGTACCCGGAGCACTGTGAGGGCGACATTGAAGTGAAAAAAGTAGGAACATCTGATATTACTGTCATCGCTATGGGTTGCTAATTTCATCCAAATAGGTATCTTTTGCCTACCCCGCTCAACCGGACCGAGTCGTGCTGAAGCAGTCGACATTCTTCTTTCCCGCCGGGGAGACGACATTCGTGATAGGAAAGAGTGGCTCAGGGAAGAGTACTCTCAGCCAATTACTGACGCGATTTTATGTCCCAACGTCAGGCGAGATCTTCATCGATGGGAAGCCCATGAAGTCCCTCAGCGTCAACTGGATCCGTAACAACGTCACGCTTCTAGAACAGCGCAGCGTGCTGTTCAATGACTCGGTGCTGAAGAACATTGCCTTTGGCAGTCAGAATCAGGCCGAGGTCAGCATGGATGACGTGGAGAAGGCAATCGACCTTGCAATGCTCCACAACACCATCGAGTGCTTACCAAAAGGAATCAATACCAGTGTTGGACCTGGTGGGAGCTTCCTCAGTGGTGGCCAAAGACAGCGAGTGGCCATCGCCAGATCAAAATTACGCGACACGCCGATCCTGATCCTGGATGAGCCTACTAGTGCTCTGGATCATACCAATCGTGTGGCCGTCATGAAAGCTATCCGTGAATGGCGCAAAGGGAAGACAACTATCATCATCACGCATGACATGTCGCAGATCCTCGATCAAGATTTCGTCTACATCATGGAGCATGGCTCGATTGTGCACTCCGGCTATAGGCGAGATGTCGAGCAACTCCCTGGGAGTGGAAAGTACTTCTATTCGCCGCCGAAGGCGAAGCAGAGAAAATCGAATTCAAAATCTGCGGACCGTGATACCAGCTCGGACTTGAGCTCTACGTCAGATACTCGTGGAGACTTGGAACCAGTCATGCCAGAGCGAATGCGACAAAATCATCGGCAGTCCTGGGCGCAGCACCACATTCCTCCAGGCTTACGTTCCAGTGCCTGGGACATGGCAGGGAGACAAAATGCTGTGTTTTCCATTGATCCGGAGGATGTTTTGCGAGAGGTTTCACACAGCGAACCCGATCAAGATTCTCAGGGAATTTGGCAGCCGAGAAGGCCATCGGACAATTCGATTGATACCAAAACAGAACACATAGATGACGTTGAGATGGTTCAACTTGGCGAGCACGACACTAAGACAGAAAGCCTTCGTCGGCATTCCAAAGTTGTGAAGAAACGCCATGGGCACCATCGTCAATATAAAACTACAGGCCTTCCAATTGAGAGATCAAGGTCGCAACCCAAGAGCTCATCTCTCTCTTCGATCATGGGCACAATTGTGCCCAACTTGACTTCAAAACAGCGAATCATACTGTTGCTGGGTATCCTCTCTGCACTAGCCCACGCGAGCGCAACTCCAATCTTCTCATATTGTCTGTCGCAGCTATTCAGCACATTCTACGCTGGACGCGACAGCGCCAAGCTGGCCATGACCTGGTCCCTCGCCGTCCTGGGTGTCTCTTTTGGCGACGGTTTGGCATCCTTCTTCATGCACTACTTTCTCGAATACTGCGGGGAGGCATGGATGGACACTCTTCGGAAGCAAGCTTTTCAGCGTATCCTGGACCAGCCGCGAGCTTGGTTCGAGAAGGAAGGGAACGCAGCTCACAGACTCACGTCTTACCTCGACCAGAATGGAGAAGACATGCGGAACCTGCTTGGCCGTTTCGCTGGCTTTGTAATTGTTGCCGTTGCTATCATGATTATGGCCATCATCTGGAGTTTAGCTGTCTGCTGGAAGCTGACTCTTGTCGCCCTTGCATCTGGACCCGTCATCTACGCGATCACCCGCGGCTTCGAGGGGACGAACGGCTTGTGGGAGAGACGATGTAACGAAGTCACCAGCGTTGCCACGGACATCTTCACGGAGGCGTTCTCGGAGATCCGGACGGTGAGAACCCTCACTCTTGAGGGCTACTTCCATCGCAAACAGATCAAAGCGCTCTCACGGTGCCTGAAAGCTGGCTTGAAGCGTGCCGTCTACAGTGGGCTTCTCTTTGGGATGGTGGAGTCGACTGTCATGTTTGCGAGTGGTGAGACTTTATTTCTCTACGAAACGGAGAATGAGACTTGGCTAACATTCATCGCAGCCTTGATATTCTACTACGGAGCTGTGCTGGCCACACACGAGTACACTGTCAATGAAGTGATGATGGTGTTTTCGCTCTTGCTATTCAGTATCGGATATGCGGCCCAGATTCTCTCGTGGAGTTCGTGATCCTGTGAAAACATTTGATGAAGAGCCACTGACTTACAATGAAATAGTTCCTCAGATCAACACCTCACGCGAGATAGCAACACAACTCCTCCGCCTCGCCAGACTCCCCAAGGCATCACACGAACACCGCGGAAGACTGAAAGTGCCCTCTCTGACACCAATCAAACTCTCAAACATCAATTTCCGCTACCCCTCGAGACCAAATACACTCGTCCTCAAGAACGTTTCTCTTGCCATCGCCCAAAACTCATGTACAGCCATCGTGGGACGTTCCGGCTCCGGCAAATCCACCATCGCCTCTCTCCTTCTGTCCCTCTACGAAGCCCCCATATCAAGAGACGGATGGCCGACTATCACACTAGGCGGACAGGACATTCTGCGTCTACACGTGCCAACACTCCGCTCTCAGATCGCAATCGTCTCCCAACAACCAACCATCTTCCCCGGCACAATCTACGAGAATATCAGTTACGGCATTGACCCTCATTCCCCACTCTCCTCTATGCACAGCGTCTGTACCGCGGCCCAAGCAGCCGGCATCGACGACTTCATCTCCTCCCTTCCAGACGGGTACTCCACCGTCATCGGCGACGGCGGCGTCGGTCTATCAGGCGGACAGAAACAGCGCGTCGTCATCGCCCGTGCACTCCTTCGCCAACCGCAGATTCTCATTCTCGACGAAGCAACCTCTAGCCTTGACCCAGCTGGGGCGGAAGTTGTACGGCAGACGGTGCAAAGACTGGTTTCTGCAAGGCGGGATTTGACGGTTATTATCATTACGCATGCGAAAGAGATGATTGATATTGCGGACCATGTTGTTGTGCTTGATCAGGGGGTTGTGGTTGAGGATGGGCCGTATGATGTTCTGGCTGGACGGGTTGGGGGGAAGTTGAATGAGTTGTTGAGTGACCCTGAGGATGGAGTTGAAGTTTAATGAGTTGAGGATAGTGCTGAGATGGAGTGTGCTTCATTTGCTATGATTGTAATGAAATTCAAAACTCTGCTTGTGGATTGATTGGGAATCATGGAATGCATCAACATAGTAACCGTGCGGTATCTACAAGAATATACAGATCTGTCCAGCAGCTCAATCATATGTCCGTCCTCGGCTCGTGCCATCCAAGAGTCACTTCTTACAAGACAGCTTGCGCAAAACCTTCCTCCAACCACGAACCCTCTCATTCTGTCCACCCCGCACAGGGGCAGTAGATCCCTGCCCAGAACTCTGATTCTTCGGAGCATCGCTCGCAGTACTCGACCCCCCACCAAGCGTAACAGTCAACAACCTCGGACTGGAATCAAACACACTCCCCGACTGATCCGCCCCATCCGACGGCGCGACATCATCATACGGAAAGGCATACCCGCGTCCATCAAGCGTAGTCTGGTGACAGATACGGGCATAATGGTTCGTCACGGCATTCTGGTAGTAGGTCGCCACCTGCTCCCCGTTCGGCTGGTTCGAATCAATCAATAGGGTGGACCGGTTAAACGCCGCAGCTAAACGCGCAGTGATGGCGTCTTTGGTACTGTCGCCCGACACGGCGAAGGCGCCGGAGCTGTTGCTGAAGATGTCTGCTGTGGAGGGTTGGCCGTAAGTTATGTTTCCCGGTGAGAAGGTGAGTTGTCCATTTGAGACTTTGCCGGTTACGTCGCCTGCTGCTGCTTGCGTGTTGACTGTGAGGGTGGTGTTGGTGTATTTGGACCAGACTTGGTCGACGTAGGGGGCGTAGTAGTTGTTGAAGAGGCCGTTGGTGAGGGTGATTCCGTTGTTGGGGGATACGGCGCGGAGGTTGGTGCCGTTGTTTGTGATGATTAGTTTGTCCCAGCCTGCATTGTCTTTGGCGTTTTGGGCTTTCAGGGCGGTGCAGATGGTATCGAGGCCGTTGGTGGGGAGGCCCTTTACGGACTTGGTTTCGCCGGAGGTGGTTGTTAGTGCTAGTGAGATTGGGAGTGAGACGAAGTCCACGAAGGTGATGTTCACATATAGCTGGGCTGAGTTCCAGGTGAATTCGCAGAAGTCCCAGAAGAGGTTGTAGTTTGGATCGGAGGGGTTGGACGATGAAGGTTCCACTAGTGCTGGTCCGGGGTTCAGGTAGAAGGTCAATTTGCTGTCGCGGACGAACCATAGTCGGCCGCCGGCGATGTGGGGGATTGTGATGGTCTTTGTGCTCCCTGATGGACCGAGGGGGATCGCGCAGTCTTGGGCTAGGGCGGATTGGGTGGCTGATGGCGAGGTTGGATAGTAGGCTGTTTTGCCGTCGGACTGAAGTAGGAACAGCGCGTTGTTGTTGTCGATGGCCAGGCCGGTGATATAGGCGTAGGCGGTATCAGAACCAGACTGGTTCACTAAGTTGAAATTCAAGGTCGCCATTTTGATATGCGATGATGATGATGATGATGCTGATAAGATGGGCCAGGGAAGAAGGACCAGGGACCAGGGGCTTTAAGCTTGATCTCGCGTGGCTAGAACAGGCTCGATCTAGATGCGTCGATCTGATAGGGAGAAAGGAAGAGCCCACTATAAAGAGCCCACAGGGCTGCTGTTAAGGAATCTGGCTGGCACAGAACGAGTCTCAAGCTGCACAAAGACCCATAATTATAGCTCTGCGGCCAACACCGCTGGCCGTCGATATCCAGCCTCGCCGTTGCAAAGAGCAGCCTGACAAGGCCTTGTGATATAGCGAGGCCATGACCTCGCGTATTCTTCTCTTGACGAGTAGTGCATCCATTGGATCAGGACTTCTGCAGCAAATCCGCGTGTGTCGATCGTTGCTGCGAGGAGGTTCTGCGCCGAGAGCCGAAGCCATGCTAGCGCGCCACAACGCGATCATGCCGTGCATCGGCTGATCTGGTGCCCGGCGATCTTGGACATGTCATATCAAGGGGAAGATTCACCCCGCAGAGAGAAGGGGTGAGTGATTGAGACCCATTGCAGAATCTGGGGATGTGCGTCGTGGGGTTGTGGTCAACTGTCAGCTGGTCGAGAGTCAAGGGTTAAAGAGCATGTTTACGTGGGTTCGGCATCGGTGTAATTGCCTTCACACCATCTTCTTGTTGTCATTGCAACGCTGAACGGACGATAGCCTTCATGATCTACACGCCTGACTCATGTATGCCGTTTACTCCGATTCTTTGTTCTTTTCCACTCCCGTCGATCCGACTATAGACTATAGACCGGCTTGTAGCGAATCCGTCCTGACAGTCGTCCACCCTTCACATGGCCCAAATCGATAGCACGCAGCATTTCCAACCTGTCGCTGGAAACGTTTAGCTGGTGAAATAGTGCATTCGAAGTCCCCACGGCAAACCATCGCCACGTGCAGTTCCAAGAGTTCGGCGCGAGGTCATACAACTCCGCTGGTTTGTACCACCAACATCTGCACGGGAAACCAAAAGTGAGCTCACATAGCCATTGCCTGCATGCTAGATCGTCATCATGGCTATATTCTGCGTCTGAGGTCATGTGGAACAGAGCTTTACTTGGCGAGAGGTGCATCGATGGCTGTTCTCTATGCTAGCTTGGCAGTAGATCATCTGCATACACTGGGCCCTTGTTCATTTTGCTGCAATCAGCGTCACATTCTGTCCAATTGTCCTACTCGTTCGTAGTTTTACTTGGAGAATCGGCAAACCGATGTATAGCCGTTTTTTCAGCGAGGGTGGGTGGCCTTGCGAAGATGAACTGGGGCCTACGGGAAGTGAGTGGTGGACAAATCAGGACCATAGACAGAAAAGGAAGAATAAAAGACAACCACACCGGGTTTCGAACCGTGAAGCAGAAAAAAGAATATGCTAGCCCCGAGGTGTTCAAGGACTAGCGCCAGCCAACGAGAATATAACCAAGTAGGCCACCACGACCTGGCGAGATATGCAGTACAATTTTTGATATATGACACCCCTTCGCTGGTCTCATGAGCTATAGTCTGAGACTGGCTGTTCTTACATGAAGCTCTTTTCTCTAATGGTTGTACATGATGCCAGACAACTACATGTCAGCCTATATGAGACCACAGAGGCATCAAGGTCTAACTGTTAAGATATCAGACACATACAAGCATCTCCTCTCCTCTTCCCAGCTTCAACTAACAACAGCCCACAACCACCCATCATACCCCTTCTCCCCAACCGTCTGCAATACCACCGAATCAACACCCTCCTCCCTCCCAGCCTTCTCAACAACCTCCCTCGCACCCTCAAGATGCGGATCCGAATACCCCATCTCAGCCAACATCCCATCTCTCACAACGTTATCCACACAAATCACACTCCCGGGCTCAACCATCTCCCTCGCAAGCTGGAAATACCTCCAATTATTCACCTTGTCCGCATCAATAAACACAAACCCAAACCGTGGCCGAACTCCAGCTCTAACTTCCTCCCGTAGTTTAGAAAGAACATCCACTCCCGCACCATGGATAACCTCAATTCGATCTGACAGCCCCGCATTCCGGATATTGCTCCGCGCAACGTCCACATGGTGCGCGTCATACTCGACACTCGTCAGTCGAAGCTGCGGATTCTCGCCCGCCATCCAGATGGCCGAGTACCCGCCCAGCGTGCCTACTTCTAGGACGTGTTTCACGCCCGCGGTGCGGCAGTGCAAAGCCAGGAACTTGGCTTGCGCGGGGGAGACGGCGTAGCTGGGCAGACCGGCCTTTGCGGATGCAGTCAGTGTGTCTTGGAGGATTTGGGTGTTTGGGCGGGATGGTGGGTGTGAGTGTGAGAATGCGTAGTTGTCGACTGCTGTCCAGCGGGGGTTTTCGTTGTGGCTGAAGTGTGTTCTCTTTGACATGTTGTTGGTTAGGGTTGGGATGGGGCTTGTTTGTTTGGGTTTTGTGATGTGGTGGAGGAGCTGGTGGAGTCTTGGTTGGAGGAGGATGCCCATGAAGAGGATGAGGAGGGAGAGGATGAAGATTTGTCTCATGGATAGGAGAGAAGTTGCTGAAGAAGAGAAGATGTTATGATGTGCTGTTGCATCAGGTGGTGGCGGGCTGTTGTTCGGCGTTTTGTTATCTCCGAGCGGCTCTGGTTTCCGTTTTGGGCGAGAGCAGGGGACGGACTTTCGGGCGTTCAAACGGTCGAATAATCGAATGGGGGTGTCATATGCGGTAGATAGAAATGGATATAAGGAAACTATCGGATACTGAGTATTTATTTAGGGATTGTTCAAGGACGGTAAATAGAAGTCATGCGAGAGAATTGAAGCGCTCAAGATTATCATTCTGGTTTTGATGTCCGCAGCAAAGTATAGACGCGATCTATAAACACCATCCGACACTATCCAGAACCAAGTAGAATCAGGACTTCTGCGCATTCAACTTCCGGTCCATCATCACCCGCCACTGCGGTCCCCAAGTCCTGAGAGCAAAAATCGCCGCATTACCCGTAACAAGAGCGATCAGAGCCACCATCGTACACGTCCACCCCATCCCCATAACATCAATAAAAGGCTCGGTAACAACCGCGCCAGTACAGGAGAGTACATTGCGCATGAAATTCGCAAGCGCTACACCACTGGAAGACTTCTTGGGCGTGAACTCGGTCAAAACCGTGTTCACTGTGCCCATGACGAGCATCACGCCCAGTCCGAAGACGACACAGGCTACGCAGCCGATTGCCCAGTGGAGACCTTTGTCGACAGACTAGCCGTACCAGATTAGTGCTGTGGGGTAGGGGGTTAGTGCGAGCCAGATGTTCCCCTTCATGCGGTCCTCTGGGAGGAAATTCAGTTTGCCATTCTCGTCGTAGCGGTTTGCTTTTCGTGCTTCCCGCGCCATGATGTAGTCGATCCAGAGGCCGCCGAGTGGAGAAGAGAAGGTGTAGCCCATTGTCGGGGCTAGATATACCAGACCGACTAGGATGATGCTGAAGTTGTAGGGGGCCTTCTCGAAGGTAGCTTGGATGGAGACATTCAGGACGAACATTGTGAAGCAGGCGATGGCACCGGACCAGACTGCCACGATAATGGGTGGGTAGCGGAGGAGGGCTAGGACCTCGAATGGGCCAAAGATGGCTTTGAGGACGACGACGCCTTTGTTGGGCTTCTTTGCATTCTGGTCATCTATTTTGGGGGGAGCGCCGTGGGACTGTCTCTGGGAGGCAGAGAAAGATGAGTATTAACATGACGCCGCCAAAGACGGTAAGGAACCAGAGTGTACTCCTCCAACGCAGACCTTGCGTAAGAGCACCGCCGATGACTTTGGGGCGAGGCCTAGTCCGCAGAGTGGTCCGAGGTAGAAGACGCCATTGCACGGCCTCGCACTTTCGGTTCCCAGATATCAGAGACTGTTCCTGCGCCAACGGATTGAACTGAGGCTGCCGCACCACCACTCAGGATGCGAAAGACGACCAGCATGGCGATGTTGACGCTTACCGCGCTGACGCAGGAGAAGATTAAGAAGAGGGAGGAGGAGAGGAGGTAGATTGTTCATCGGCCGTGTCTTTCGGCGAGGGCGGACCTATGCAAATGTTAAACTATGTCACATCTCGAGGAAAGGGTGTACCTACCACCACATTGGAGTAAAGGCCATGGCCAGCATATAAAACGCGAGGGACAAGTTTGCGACGGTTGGGGTGGTGTGTAGATCTTGAGCCACCTGTGACAAAGCAGCTGCAATCAGTCAGTAGCAGAGCCTTCCCAGCTAGGAGTACTCACGGTAGAAAATCGAAGATCCAGTAGACGAAGTGATGGCCGCAAAACTGACAATGACCGTCATCCACCACTTGGTGCCATTGCTGTAGGCGTACGGATTGGTGACTTCGGTGATGATCGAGAACTTGCCCAGCAGTCCTCGACGCTCTGATCGAGGGGCTGTCTCCAGGGCCGGTGCGATTGAGGCTGCTTTGGACGTTGTGTTGTCCAGAGACTCGCTGGGCTGTGCTTTGGGTACCTCTGCCGCGATCTTTTCCACATCGCGATCAGAGCTGCTGCCGTCTTGGGTTGGTTGATTTTTTCCGCTGCCATTTTGATCACTCAGAATGTCTGAAAATGTGAGTTCACACCAGTGTATACAACTCTGGCGCAATACTTAAGAAGTGCGTGGAGTGTCTTCCTCGGGGCACGCGCTCGGGCATTCCTATCTCAGAAGAGGCCGAGCCGGAAAACATCGATTGGGAATGCTCGATAAAACGGAGTTTAAAAGGATTTAAAGAGCCAAAGCTCGGGAAAAAGAGACATGGCGCTTTTTCTAGCAAAGAAATGTTGGTGAAGCCAATTGGGAGACACTTTAGATCCCCGACGTGCCTGGATGTTGATGGAGACTCAGCCTGAGCCGGTCGATCATGATCTTCGATCTTAGCATCATTTCTCTGGATTCATGTTAGATGGAGTGATTCATATATTTTGTAGATTGTATCTTGATAGCCAGATTAATGTGTTTGGTTTCTTCAATGCTATCTCTAGAAAATAGGTTGTTTGTATCTCTTCTCGTGTTCTATGTCTGCTTTGGTCACGGAACAGGTGTGGTTTGGATGCGACGCGACATAATAATCGCCGGTCAAGATCGGCAGAGTCAGAGCTTAATCTCACGACTCTAAGCGAGATCACTGAGGCGGATATTCTTAATGTCTCAATGACCGGGTTTATCTATCACGAAGACACATCCCTAGGAGAATCAGATACTGCCTTAGGCACTCTAGCCCCAGTAACCATCGGCTAAGAAGAGTAGTATGTTAATCCTCTACAAAACGAACATTGTGAGGCCGATATCTACAACTACACTACCTAGGTAGTCACTTCTTTCCAAACATCAGTTTTACCAGTTCCTCGGGCCATAATGAGCGTAGGTATCATTCTGTGTCGAGCAAAACACTCTCATGATTCGCAAGTTTTGTACTGTCACAGACCGGTATTTACCGTATTCTCGACTGGGAAATGTCACACGTGATGGGATCTATCAGACAACGTCATAGATATGCTACTATCTACAGCGGGTAAACGATAAGTACACCACCTGATCAAGGTGAACTGTCTGTGAACCGGCTCCTCCGCCTTAGCTGAACACCATATCTCCGGAACAGCAGCGGCATAGGGGCCAACAAAACCGATATGCAACCCAGCATGGTCAACGTCCAATGGACACCGATTCCCTCGTACATAAGACGGGCAGCCATGACCATGCCACCGGCTACGAGGTACCGCACCATCGTGATGCTTGCCAACGCGCTGGCTGCGTATTTCCCGTAGCTGTCAATAATGTACTCATAGCTGCTGATGTAGATGAAGATCAGGACAGCGCCGAACAGCCCACACGCAACAAGGCTGGACCACATCGAAATGGTCGCACGGTTGGTCCATCCTAACCAGAAGAGAGAAACTGGGAGAAATGGGCTGGCAACGATCGCTGGCCAAAGACGGAACTCAGGAGGGACGGGAGCGCCGCGCTCCCACCTGGTCTTGCGGCGGGCCCAGTTGTAAAGGCCGGGCGCGGCGAATGTGGCCACTGTTGCCCCGGCAGCGATGGCGCCAAAACAGGAACCTGTTTGTCCTGTGGTCATGCCGTAGGTTCGTTTGAAGATGTAGTCGAATCCAGATAAGAAGGTGAACAGGATGGAATATAGGAGGATCAGATAACCACCGAGCACGGAGATCACAGGCTCCGTGGCGAAGAATATTGCAGGACGAGGAAGAATTTCTTTCACGCGCTGAAAGAATGAGGAATCTGTCTGGTGATCAGACGAGTAGCGCTTGTCGCCAGTTTCGTGTCGTAGTTGCTTCGATTTCCAGTCCAGCAATATCGGCAAGTATGTTTCCGGGAGGAA
Organism: Penicillium parvum; assembly: GCA_030035635.1. NCBI lineage: Eukaryota > Fungi > Ascomycota > Eurotiomycetes > Eurotiales > Aspergillaceae > Penicillium > Penicillium parvum. Next base: position 1,556,077 of record JAPJNL010000007.1, read on the forward strand.
AAGAAGTGCCACAATCCATGCTACGGCAGAGATAATGAGACTGATGTATTCTGTCCATCGCCAGCCAAGGCTTGGGTTAGCTGCCGCCCACCCGCCAGCGATGGGTCCAATTGCCGGGCCTAAGCTCAACCATGTCAGCGCCAACCATTAGCTATAGGTGGCATATACGCACCAGCAATATTAGCCCAGGCGATAAGAGGGAAGACGAATGACCGCTTAACCGGACGAAACTGATCGCTGACGCTAGACCCATTGATCGATAGTGTCGCGCTGGAGAAAAGGCCCACGAAATACCGGCACACAACCTGACCGGCGAAGGTGGGCGTCAGACCGGATCCAAGGACGAAAAGAAGATAAACAAAAGTAGACCCAAGATACGTTGGGTTCCTCCCGATTGACTCGGATACCGGTCCTGCAAATAGAGATCCCGAGCCAATTCCGAAGAGGTACATCGCTGTCGTGAGATTCTCAGCAACTTCAGATACCCCAAATTCCCGACTCGCCTCCGCGTTGGCGGGAGAGTCAGCCGAGCCTGCCCATGCTTGAGTGAATATCAAGAGGGACAAGACTGCAATGTTTTTGGATCTCGATAGCAATGACCAATTCTGCGGGTCTATGGGATCACTATCGCCATTGGTTCTCACCCAGATGACCCCGTTTTCATCCGCGCCTTGCAGAGGTAGTCAGCGTCACTCATTCAAGCAGCCCTGAGCGTATCTCACCTGGCGGCGCAAGTTCGAGGTCATCCGCGTTGGATGACGTGATAGCTTGCCCTGGTCCGTTTTCGAGAATCACAAGCCGCTTTATACGCCGGCTTTGAATAATGGCCCACATTTGCGATGAGGTAGCATGGTCTGCGGAAGCTGAGTGTGCGAGTGGGTGGGTATTCGAGATCTTGAATCCCTTGCTAAGGCTGAGAGGCGGTTGAGGGAAAGCGCGCTGGATGCGTTGATGACATGGGACCTGTAATATTTCGGTAATGTACTGTATAAGTTACGATACAGGAATGCGGGGACACGGTCTACACTTGGATCACCGTTGAACTATATAATTGATGGATTCGACGATAGATAACTTTTTCTGCTCAATGGTGTTTATAGACTGAGATTCAATGATGATCTTGGTAACGGGAGGAGCCAACTGGATGACTGCCTAGGTAGTCTACCAGACGCATCAACTCTTGACTACGAGAGATATACAATTCCAGCAAAGCAGAATGAAAAGATCGCTACTAACTGCGGAATCTTTTTCGTAAGACTGACGGGGATTGCTATGGGCACACTCTATGGCTAGATGGACACCCTATTATTCATTAGGTATGGCATAGTCTTAAGGTAATATAGTAGAAGTCCTACACTACTTGAAAACATCTTCTTCCGGATCCCTGCCAGTTTTGAAAAAGTTGTCCAAGTCACAGTGAACCTGTGGTTAAACGTCTGGGAAACGCTCTTTTGACCTAACAGTCTGACTCTGTAAAATCACCAACAGAGTGAGATTAAGACTGGTCTGTCGATCTGGTCGATTCGCCTGCTCGTGTCCGATCATCATGCACGTTCGGGTGGGATTGATGCTGTGTTCATCAAGGCTGTCTCTCCAAAGCTATAATTCTTATGAAGGGCATGATGCTTCATGAGAATCATATTGATGTCTATAGACTATTTCCAAGCTAGTTTAACTTCTATTTCATACTATCCTTCGAGTGTAGCAGTTAAATTAGATAAAGCGCCCGCCGTCTCCAATCTCCAATGTAAGGGCGCCCGAGTGTCTGTGTCACCTTTGCCTTGTACACCATCCTGCCCTTGCTGCCACCAACTGCACCAACTTCAAGGGAGGGACTCGTGCAATTACCACTATCGACTCGCACGATCTCCAATGGCGAGATGATCCAACGAGACAGTTTCACTCGTTCCACCCGGGGAAGCGTCCCTTGTATCCACTGAAGATCTCCCGCGCAGTGGAAATTGAACGATCTTCAATCGATTGAAAAGAAAGACGCACAGACGACTCCATCATGCTCATCACGGTCCGCACTCATTGGCCCAAATGCAGACACCTCAGACACGATCGACGACGCTCAACTGGGCGAAACTGGGATGAGCACTCTGATGCTGGTGACGCGCCTCCACCGGTCCACGCCAGCGCTCCGTCTCACTGGCAGCGCTGCTCCACCTCGACGCTGTTGATAATAATAGGCCTAACGCTCGTGCCTAGAATTTATTCGGCCTCTTTGTTCCTCCTGCTCTCGTTTCTCAACTTCGACCTCGATCTTCGACTTTTCCATGCCTTCCATGGATCTCTAGGCCCACATTCTTCATCATGTACATTCCTCACAAGCGGGAGCTGAGTCGCAAGAATAGTATCTTCATCGTCGTACGTCCACATCCCACCCCATCTACTTCCGAGCTGATCCGCCTCACTTGGTGCGATCGCGTCGCTGGGTTCTCTGTTAAGCTGACTGATCCCATTGGTATCTAGTGTGCTGCTTGCATTCTCTTTGTCCTCGCCTGCTGCCTTTGCATCTATTTCGGGGCCCGGTGGCTCCGCCAGCGGCACTACGAACCGAAATATATACCCGGCCAGTTCCTCAAGCGCAAATGGAAGGATTGGTGTCCCGGTAGCGCTGCCTATGGCCAGGTGCCTACTTCTCGAGCACAGAATGACCATGATACGGCCTACCATGGCGCTGGTGGAGGCGATCCCGAGATGGCTACCGTCAACCCAGCCACCGGCGCCGGGGTCCAGCGCGAAACCTCCGTTCGATCCATCATGACCCTCCCGGCCTATTCGGCATCGCCAAAACCGACGGAGCAGATTGTGGCGCGAGAGGGCGAGCGAGAGGGCATGGACATGGTCGTGGAGTTCCCCGAAACACCCGAGGAACTAGAGGCACGCCGCGAGGAACAGATGGAAGCGCTGTATCAGCTCCGTCTACAGCGGCGGCAGGAATTGGCTGAACGGGAGGCCCGTCGGCAGGAGAGACGAGAAGCCCGGGCACGGGGCGACTCGGCACGACTGGAACAGCTTGCGCAAGAGGCTCGAGCTCGCAGTAGTCGACGTCGAGAAGCGAGTACCAGCACCACCTCGCTCAATGCATCATCTGTCATGGCCGAGCATCAATCACGAGAACGAGGACGTCGCATATCCACTGTCAGCTATGCATCAATCGGCAATGTTCGCCATGATGGCTCCCGTCTCCGAGCTGACTCGCATGACTCCGATCATCATCCGTTGCTCCAAAACGCCGCAGAACACTCGCCGTCATTAATGGACCCGTCCAGTCGCAACTCGCGCGTACAATCACTCGCCTCGTCTATCATCTCTGCCTCGACTGCAAACACCGAGTTCGATCCGCTGATGTTGCGGCCAACATCGACCTGCGGCTCGGGCAGACCAGTCTCACAGACGGAGGAGGGAGGAGATCTCGGCACGCTGAATATCCCCCCGCCACCAGATTACGAGCACCTCGAATGGGGCGATGCCCCGGCATACGAAAGCCCTGTTAGGGAGCAGAATGACGGCCCTCAGCAATTACCCCAGCTGCCGCGTCCACCCTCGATCCACGTCAATGTCAACAGTCCAACGGTTGTCTCCCCGGTCTCTCCAGTCCATCCGACTGAACTACACTCTGCGCAACTGGACGAAGATCCACCAACACCCCCGACGCCGACGGGACCAATTCCGAGACCGATTGTTTCAGGTGTCATGTCTGACTCCCCAACGGGACAATCCACTGTTTGATGATGCCACAGATGAATGAGAGGGATCCTTTAGTCTCGGAGATCGGGATATTTCTTCAGCGTGGCCTTATGAGCATGATTTATGAATTGTATTAGCATTTTTCTGTCTGGTTCCGTCGGCTAGCAAGGCGTTCAAGGTTGACTGGCCGATGGTTTGCATTCCCTTCTATACCTGTGTTCAGATTTCGGAATCGACTCGTGAGAGACGTCACCCAACAAGATATAAGGACGTAACTGTAGTACTCGTATGATTTAGCAATGGTTTTTCCAAACGATTTTCCAATAACAGAATGGATGGTAGGCAAAATAGTGAATAGCCTGAGCGCAATGTCCTCAGGTCTTCCTAGACGCCCAGTGTATATCATCAGTTCATGCGCTAAGAGAAAAAGAAAACAGACTTCGGGCTCGGCTTGCACACTATATATATTCCCTTCAACGTAAGCTCAAGACACCTTCTCATAACCATACATTCATAACTTAAGATAAAGCTCAAGGTGGTTGATGAAGTTGAAGCTGCGAAGTTGACAGTGAAGTGGTGGAGACCCCGTGATTGGCGGAGACGCGCGACCAAAACATTCCGCGGGCCAAAACAAATCGATCAACAACTGCTTTCTTCCCACGCAACTGCCCTTCTCTACCTTCTTCTTTATGCTTGACCTCATCAACTTGATTGTCGAGCATGCCTCTATCTGATGCTAGTCTAACGCTGTCCGACTTCGACCCGGAACACGAAGCTCTAGCATCCACCCGCGAATTCGGCAGTCCGCAGCTTCCCAAGATGAGACACTCGCACGACGAACCCGACTTTGCCATCAACACTTCTACACTGGAGCGTGCCTTTCCTGAATTTTCCCAGCTCCCAACATCCGAAGAAGAAGACGAACCAATTGAACGGGAAGAGGACCAAGGCGCCATGTCAGACCCTGAAAGCGATCTTTCCATGGAATTGGGCCGAGGAATTGCGAAACCCCGTCATCGCCTGGATGACTCGCGCAGCTCAGTCATGAGTTTCCAAAATAGCGTTCGCTCATCTTCTCCTGCCGTTCGTGTCGACTACCCAACCCCTCAGAAACAACAACAACCCGTCCGTTCCACAACCCGACGCGCCGTGAGCGAGAACCTGCGCAAAGACGCACAATTGAGACGAGCCAGCCAGGCCCAGAAGGAAAGAATGAGTCCCCAGGTCTCCAGCAAGACAGGTCGCGAGCAACGCCGCACCCTATCCGATATGCACGCGCGTGTGCGTGACAACTACGACGGCTCCTTTTTGGCCGATGAGCGACCCGCTCCCGTGGACATCAAACCCCGGTCGACGCGTTTCAACCACCCCAACAACTCACAAGAGATTGCCGATGCCATCGAGCGTGCCAGCCGTGAAGCTTATGCGAGGGAGCGTGGCGGTAGCACAGCAGGCACTCCGCGCAAGACCTCAGCCGCAATGCATGCCCCCAACCACACCAACACAATGGGCGATACGATGACTCGCCAATCATTCCTTCTTCCCGATCTCCCAAATATTTCTGAGTTAGTTTCTGGCGTCTACGAAGACGGCACTCCTGTTTTCTCTCGCCAACACAAGATGCGCTCCACCCGATTCGTTTCTCCTCCACATGACGCGACCGAGTCTGTCACACGCGAACACATCCCGCTGGACGCAGTGCCGATCCCGGAAGACGAGAAAGCTTTGTTTGTTTCTTTGCGGCTGCTTCAAGACAAGGTGGCTGAGCTCGAAATGTTCAAGTCCGATGCGGAGAAGAGGCTTCAAAGCTACCGTGAAGAGAATGCCGCCCTCAAGGCTGGCAGATCGCGTCGCTCGGACAAGTACCAAGTCGATGATGCGCCATCAAAGGGTGCTTCCAAGCGCATGGGTAGCGATTATCAGAGTTGGTCTCCATCCATTATATTCTCCCTGCTGTCTGTACTAACCCCGCCTTGCAGAACTTGAGGCTGCCAACATTGCCCTGCAGAACCAGCTTGACATTGCAGACCGCAAGAGCCAGGTACAAGAAGCTGCTGTCAAGCGTCTGAACCAAGAGCGCGAGTCAGCCATCTCCCAGTTGGGAGTCGCCTATCTGGAGACTCGCGAGCTGAAGGCCGAAAATGAGGCATTGCGACAGGAAAACAACGATCTGAAGTCTCAGTTGAATCGTTTCTCGGGCAAGCGGACCGTGGAAGACACTTTTGAGTCAGATGCCAGCTACAGCGCGTCCGAGGCCGAGGACAGCCAGCTGTACACCGAGCAAAGTGGTGACTTGAGCCGCAGCACTAAAGACCTTACATCCAAGAGCACGCGTTCGAACCCGAAGAGCAAGCATCAAGAAGATTCACGAGCCAAAGTCTCGACCCAGGTGGATAAGGAGATCTCACGACTCGAGAAGGAGCGTGCCGAGGAGGCCCTGTTCTCACTGGACATGCCAACTTCGAAGCGCGGATCCTCTTCGAAGGCAGCCAAGTACGATGTCCCACGTCACTCCGAATCGCGAAGCTCCAAGAAGCAGCCCAACACGGGCAAGCAGCGTGTGAAGCGGGTCGTTGTCGAGGATCTGAGTGAGCCTTTGGAAGCAACTCAGCCTACAAAGGCGTCTTCAGAGGATCTAACCCTCCTCAGCGTAATTGATGTAAGTTCCCGACCATGTCCTCATTGTTACTGCAGCTTACTGATCCCTGCAACTCAGGAGAATGAAATTGCCCGTCTTCGCAAGACTTTGGAGGAAGAAAGGATTGCTCGGAAGCAGCGCCGTTCAAGTGTACAGAAGGACCCAACTACCACTGAGACCGTCAACACAACGCGCCAGGGCATCCTCAAGGCACCGATGCCACGGAAGTCCTCACTTCGCGAGAGCAGACCTACCATTCCTCGCCCTGCTTCGGCTACGGGCGACCTGACCACAAGATCAGTGACTTCTACCACTGCTGACGACAGTCTTGCTGTTCCAACTGCCGAGCGGCCCCGACGGCACTCCGACCACTCAATCACTTCTATCTCTCAGAAGAAGAAGGGACGCAACATTGAAGACATGACCTCTGCCTTCATCCTCCCTGACATTACACTCAGCCGCGCCGAGCTAGCTGCCGCTAATCCAATAAAGCTACCCGAGGCAACTCAGCGAGTGCTGGACGGCATCGCCAATCATGACAGCAAAAACTGCACAGTGTGCAAGAATTCTCCTCCCCACGATGGCACATGCAACCACGAGCCCGTCAAGATCTCCAAGCCTGTCCCTGTCTCAGAGCGCATGCCCAAGCCCTCACCTCTCAATGAAGATCCCACCATGCGTCCCTCTCAACCACCGGCCGTTGCCCTCGCAACCGTCCTGAAAGGCCTTGAAGATGAGCTCTCTCACCTCAAGATCCAACTGGCCTCTTACCAAGGGGCATACAACAAACTGGATGCATCCCTCGGCAAGAAGCAACGCAAGGCTCTGACTGAGCGAATCGAGCAGACCATGCGCGATATCGACCGCAAATCTGACCAGATCTATGCTTTGTACGACATTGTGGAAGGTCAGAAGGGGCGGGACATGACTGAGCGCGAGATGGAGGAAACGCTCCAGTCTATTGGTATTGATGTTCCTGAGGTGACGGGGACGACTAACAAGTCTGTGCCGGAGGACGAGGATGATGAGGAGTTGCCCTGGGAAGGGATTGAAAGTACAGCTGAATTGACTGGAAGGGTCTGAAGGCGGATTGAGCGTGTTCTGGTGTTTTGACGGCGTTGTTCTATTGTATTCTACTGGGTTTAATCGTCTTGTGCCGCATGAGCGAATTGTCTACCGTTCCTTGACCATTTTCGATCCAGTACATCCAATGTAGACCATCAAGTGGGAATGGTCTCTTGTATTATTAACGTGGACACTTAATTGGAAGCGAAGTTCAGATTATGGTAGCCAAATTCAACATGGCCAGCTATGAATTTTGTTGTCATTGGAATCGAAGTCAAACCATTCGCATATAACGCCGTCGCTATGCCATATCCATAAAACACACGATGCTATACTACGCAGCGGGTCTCTCGCCACCCACCGCAGCCATAGCAGCACCCTCAGTAGAAGCAGGTTTGGAAATCCCCGAAGAAGACACTGCATCACGCTGTGAGATCTCGTCTTCAATGAAACACCCCAGCCCGGCAAAAGCCTCCATCAACGTGCGCGAGTAATACTCCCGCAGATCATAGCCACCTGCCGACACTGCCTTGTTGCTCCGCAGCCGGTCCAGGTACGTAGACGGGTATGATTGCTGCAATGTAACATAGTCGCGCTTTTCGGGGACAAGACCCATAAACGGATCGTAGGGCTTTTCCGGCTCGGGCGTCTTGACCTTGCGCAATCCCTTGACCAAGCCTGTATCCTCGGTCGTGCCAGCAGTATCCGCCGTCGTCAAAGGCGTCCCAGTACGCTTAGCCTCAGTCCCACGCAAAGCAGCCTGTTTCTGCCGAATCCGATCCTCCTCACTCCGCCTCGCGGACGACTTCTTCAAAAGCACCTTATGTCCCTCCTTTGCAATAGCCGCCGCATCAGCCGAGCTCCCAGACGCAAGTCTTGTCAAGAAATCCTCCCGACCAGCCTGCATCTCACGCCGCTCGTTCTCGTATTCCTGGCGTGCGGCTTGGCGGCGTAGTCGGGCTTCTTCTTGTTCTTGGGTCATGCGTGCTTGGAAGGAGGAGGCTTCTTGTTCTTCGAGGGCTTGGTTTGCGCGGATGGATTGCATGTTCTCTGTTGCGTATTTTTGGAGCTGGGCTTCTGTTTTGGCGACGTCGATGCGGGAGACGAGGTTGGCGATTATTTCTTCCCGTTGTTCGAGGAAGTCGTCCCAGGCGCGTTTGCTGTCGAATTCTTCTTCGCGGCGGTTGAGACTGGGCAGAAATGTTAGAATGTATCTGTGTCATCTTGTTCCTTTGAAGGCTCGCCATACATGTGCATTACACGTCGGCGAATGTCCACCTCGCGTTCCACGCCAATATCCTCGAAAGTCTGTTGGCGAAAGCGGTTCTTGCGCAGGGTCTTGCGACACCCGGCAACAGGGCAGCTTGATGGCCCAGATGAAAAGATCCTGTCCACACACGACTCGCACATCTTGTGATAGCATTCTGGGTTGATGAGGAAGCGCATGTTGGGATTCAAGTACCGCGAGGACTTGCAGACGGGGCAAACCTCTGAGCAGAGTGATTAGCATGCGGCCATGTGAGCATCTGCTTCATAAACTCACCGTCCTCATCCCGGCGCTCAAGCCCATCCTTTGAAGCCATGGTCAAAGGCGTGAGGTGTTGCAAGGACGAAGTGAGTGATGCTGATGCGGCGACCAACTAAGCTTCCGATAAGCGCACGGACCACCTGACCGCTTCTCCAACTTTCTTTTTTTCTTTTTGCCCCTCGACTTCAACACTCTTGCAACACACCATGGGTGTTCCTAGCAACTTTGACTCGCTAGAGCAGCGTCGCCTGGCGCTTGAGGATAATATCCTCCAGCTTCAGAAGTCGCTTTATCACTGGCGCACCTGGGAAGCGGAGTATGACGGCCTTCGTGAAGAGATCGGCGAGTTACCGGAAGATGCCAGTATGGACGATTTTCTCGCGGTTGGACGCGACTTTGGCGGATCACTGGTGGATGAAGAGGAAGTAGGAAAGATTATTGGGTCACAAGGCATTACACGGTCCCGCAGACAGGTCGTCGATCTGCTTGGGCGGCGAATCGACTACGTGAAGCAGAATGTCGCGACTATGGAGAAGAGACTACGCGCTGCAGAAGATGAGCTATACGCGCTGGATTCAAGGGAACAACACGCTTCTGAAAACGTGAGTGCAGGCTTCCCTGTCAGGGAGATTATGGAGGAGTTGGACGAGGAGGGGAATGTGATCTCCAGCTCTGTGAACACTCCGGGCGACCAGGCGTCTGAGCTGTTGGAGACCTTGAGGAAGGCTGGTGTTGAGAATATCCCTGAGAATGCCACCACAAACGGGGCTTCCATTGAGGTCGATTCTACCGCAGCAGAGGACAGGAAAGACACGAACGGGACCCCGTCCCAACCACGCGATGATACGAACGCCCACCCTCCTGCCCCTGCCTCTGCCGATACAAATGGGACGACAGAGGGTTCGGAGATGGACCTGTCCCAGCCAATCTCTCTAGTGACACCCGAAGATCGCAAGGAGCCTCCTATCACCGATGTCGAGGAATCACCAGAGGAAGCCCGGTTGCGTCGGGAGATGCTGCAATACGGAATCGACGAGGTGGGCGCGATCGTCGCCGAACTGGAGATGGATGAAGATGGCAGTGAATTCTCTCTCGACGAAGAAGACTACGAGTTTAACACCGACGATGAGGAAGAGGACGAGTTCGGCCGATCACGAACTGTTCTTTCCGAAGAATACCATCAGCAGATGCGAGAGCTGGAGGCAAAGCTCAATGCACGGGGCATGTGGAACATGGGCAAGGACGCGCAAACATTTCCGGAGGAAGTGCGACAAAAAATTGAGCAGCCCTCAGCAACAGACTCACAACCTCAAGGAGAGATTGATGGCTCTTCCAAGGACAAGAAACCCAAGAAGCGGGTTGCCTTCGCTAACGAGCTTGATATTGCACCTGCAACTGAGACCCCTGAGGCTCCAGTTTCTGAGAAGAAGGCTCTTCCTCCACAACCGGACGTCCCGGTCCTCTCGGAATCTATCATTGAACGCACAGATCGTCCCCAAGTGACTCCGTCCACCGCGGCTGATGGGCCCAAGAAGGTCTCCAAATTCAGGAGTGCACGATCAACCGTTTCTTCTGATAGCTCACCCGGCCAATCCTCAGCCCAATCGGTCCCCAAACCCTCCAAGTTTGCCGAATCTCGTTCTGCCCGGAAACAGGCAAACGCCATTCCATCTACAACACCACCCCAACTGTTCCCCGCAACACCCCAAGAACCCAAACCTTTCTCGACCCCAATTGCCGAAACTCCTCAGTCGTCCGCTCCCCGACCACCCGAAGGGAAAACTCTCGCCGACAACCTTGTCGAGCGAGAAGTTAAGCCCGGAGCCGCGGCACCCGAGCCGGACGAACTGGACGAGGAGATGCACCGTCGCGAAATCGCAACCGAGTTCTACAAAGCTCGGAACCGCATGATCCAGCAACAAGGTGGTTTTACCGGTGAGCAAGAGGTTGAGCACCTCGACACCGAGGACCAGCCACGTATCAGCAAGTTCAGGGCTGCTCGCATGCGATGATCTCGACGAGGTGATGTACATTAATGTCAAACGATAGGATCTCTTGCATCATCGTTGCTTTTCTCTCTCCCGTAAGATCTCCCCAACGTCCTTACCTATCAGTTGATGGTATTCGGAACTCATCTTGCCACTGCACCTGCTTGGCAAAGTGGACATACCCTTCTCCCAAGAAGCAACCTGGTATGGACCACATCTTGCGAGTTCCAAGATAAAACTGCCACGGGGACTTCTCTGGCTGCGTCACCATCGGGTCTTTGGACGGTTCTTCTGCGCTGGGGATTCTCTGTATTGTGCTGTCTAGTACTTACGGGGTTTCTTCTGGTACGGTTGAGCTGGCTGGGATCCGATCCATGGAGATGTGGTTTATTTTTCTCCCCCGACATGCTGCGTGAGATCATGGTCTAGACATCGGATAATGAGTTGAATTTGTAGTTCTATGTGGGATACACTCAGATATCAGACGAAGAGCATAAAGAACTGAGACATGATGAAGACTTGTTGATGCGGTTATGAGACTGCCTCTCAAGAACTCACCATAATGCTTTTACTGCGAGTAATAGCTGCGTCGGAACGAGTCCCCTGGAGAATATATTTCCCCCCTGCATGGAGGGTATCACAATGCTATAGTAATAACACAAAGAGTCCTCATGTCATGAATAAACGTATGAATGGATCATGGAACAAGAGCGGAGTCTCAGGGCTAGACGCACAGGACCCCCATCCGCATGCCGAGTCCAACGACAAGTATATGTGCTAGTGTTGCCAGAGTCTGAATTCGAAGATCATAAACACGCAGTGTGAGAGCCGCCAAAAGGAGGAGAGGATAGAGAATCCAGGGTTTTACTGCTAGGGGCGAACAGGGATGCAGAACTGATACCACCTTCACCAGGAAAAGCGAGAACTGCACGCCCGGCGATGAGATGGTAGATGTACGCATGAAGCTTGTGACAGAGAAGCGGCTGGGGGGAGGCGGGAGGAGATGTTGTTGAGGTGGAGGCATCGGCTGCGGGTTTTGGGTAGATTCAGCACTCGTCCGTCGAGTTGGGGATATGGGAGGGGAGGTAGAGTATCTTGGGCGAACGACGAGATCGCGATCTGGACTGAGAGAGGGGCGACTGTCTACGACAGCCTCTGATGACGGTGTTGTGCTGGTGGACCCGCTCGAGTCGAACATTGAGTCATGTCGGAGGGCCATAGGACTTCGTGCCATCTTTTTCACGGGCGAGAGGGCGCGCCGGTCCGCGGATGGTTGGGGACTGTCGACAGAGCGTATTCTGGCACCACCAGGTAAGTCGGGACTGGCTGAGGCGGAACTTGCTCTCTTAGCGCGGAAATCGTTGGCATTGGCGCCAGCTTGAATGCCGCTCAAGACTTCATCTGCCGTAGGCCTTCGGTCCGGGTCCACTGAGAGCAGTCGCTCCAGAAATGTGTACAGCTTCTGCGGCAGGTCTGGCCGCATTTTTCGGCCGTGATCAAAGCCAGGCCAGTGGGTGATTTCCTCGCGGAGCTGATCCAAGTCTTCTTTCTCCTCGTTGATGATGTCGGCACTGGCGTATGGGAGCTGTGCAAAACAGAGGAAGTAGAGGATCATGCCCAAAGAGAAGATATCGGACTTGAACGTGAAGTTGCCGAATGGACCATTTGCATATTCCCGTCGAAGAACTTCGGGCGCACAGTAGGACACTGTACCCGTTGCGCCGGTCGACTTTCGCATGGCATCCTGACTCTGAACTTCGCCGAAATCACTGACAAGTACTCGTATACCATCACTGCTTTCATGTAGAAGACAGTTGTTGGGCTTCAGGTCACGATGGATATACCCATTCACATGTAGGTGGCGCAATCCGGAGGTGATATCTCGGAAGAAAGAGTAGATCTGATCCAACTGAAGGGTGCGGGGCCCAGTGACATCGACCTGCTCCCGCTCCCCTTTCGACTTCCTTCGAAGCCTGTCCTTGAGCTGTTGCGCGGTAGTCGAGGTCTGAACAGACCCGCAAATGTAGTTGTGCAGATCCCCCGAGTTGCAATATTGTTGTAGGATGAAGGCACACGGCACGCTGGGCCCAAAGGTGCTCATTTTGGTATTTTCCAGCCAAACATGTCGATATGACACGAGGTTTTGATGAGACAGGTGCTGCAGTAGCTGTACCTCACCCAGCACCTTCTCCAGCCATTCGTGATCGTCGCCGACAGGCACGCGCTTACAGGCGTAGTGTCCCAGCGAAACTCCATCAAGCATATGCTTGACGAGCAACACTACTCCCTTGCCTCCCTTTCCCAGAACTTTCTCCTCGACGAAGAATCTCTTGAAATAATCCTGACTGAACGCGGTGGTCGAGATGCCATGGGATGTCGTCGGCCTAGAAGGCTCGCTGGCCGGACCACCGGGTAGGGCGGGCTGTACGAGGCGGCGTCGCGGCGAAGGGGGCGTGGATGAATTTGCAGAGCTTGGGAGGCTGTTACTGAGCATGCGGAAGTAATTTGGGTTTATGAATTCGGCCTCGGGATCAGTGCTGCCACGATGGCGTCCCCTGCTGCTGTCGCGCATTGGGCGATGGCATAGGGGGCAGTTTGCAAGCTCGAGATCACCTTCGTGGTTCGTATCGGCTGCATTATGAAGGACTAGCTGCTGGGAGTCATGGTCGAAGACCACGACCGAGTCATTGTGCCGGCTGCGTAATGGTCAGCCGAAGAAGCCAGTGAGAGTCTCGGATACGTACAGTACGACGTCAAGATTGCCTCCATTGTAGGGGACCATAGACATGTCGTCCGGCATAGCTGCTACAACATGCCGGTCACTGACAACAATGCTTGAGTGATCGCTCACTCCTCGCGTGTAGCAACTCGAGAGATGACGGAGGTTAAGAGCCCCACGGCGCGGGCGGTGAGGCCCCCGGAATGGATCCGTGGATAAGAGAGTTCGCAGTAACAAAGTCAAAAGAAGCTTTAGAATAACCGACCAACTTCCACTTAGTGTCTCTGCGAAGTTGATTTTCATTACCGAGTCCTAGAGTCCTAGGCCTACGTAGATTGAATCTGACACTAGCTCACGAGATGGCGAAGAAATCTTTTGTTTGATTGATCCTTATGAGAATCGGGTATCTAAGGCGCCATATTGGCTTCCGAACCGTGATGCCGGACTCAATGAGCCGGGCCGGATATGTACATTCATATGAAGCGTGACAGTCCTTGCACCGTCGAAGGGACATGCCAATGGGCTAGAAGCTGAATAGGACGGGATACAACGATCACCCGGTCCAGACTCCTCGAGGAGACAGCTCGTCCAGTAAGGCCGGGGTGCATGGGAGATGGTCTGGCTTAAGCTCTGATGTTCCAAGAGCTGGGCCAGAACTTGCCATCACAGGGAGACCGATGGTCAATGGTTGAGTAGGAAGGAGAGATTTGACCGGTGGGAATCTATCATTCATTCCTCCTCACCACTCTCCACATCGCTGACCTCGAGGTTGGCAATGGAGTCATTGTCACTTTCCTCATCTTCTTCCTCATCGAAACCTTCAAATTCCTCATCAGATTTTGATTCGGATGAGTTCTCCTCAGCGGGCTCTGATGCCTCAGTCTCGCCAATCTTGCGCTTGCGTCCCATCTCCCCAAGACGACCGTCACGGCCATCAACCTTCTCGCTCTCATCACTGGTAGTTCCCTTTGGAGGGGCAGTGTACCAAGGTGTCTTTCCGCGCAGGAAGTCATTAATGACCATCTTGGCGACACCATCCAAGTCCGGCTCGCCTCCCTTGAGCAACCGACCTCCCTTGCGAGCAAGTCGGCTAAGGAAGTCTATGGCATCGGCTGGCTCCTTGATACCGTAGGTACGCTCAAGGTGGCGAGGTTGGACGCGACGAAGAACCGCAGGGATGTACTGCTCGGGGTTCTCGACGTTCTCCACTCGGCAAACACCACGGAGCAGAATGTCCTCTTCGGTGTCATTCTGGTTGGGTGGAACGACACCAGGGCAATCGATGAGGTAGATCCGCTTCATCAGCGTGACGTACTGCCATACTTTGGTCTCACCAGGGATGGGAGCAACGGTGCAGACCTTCTTCTTGCGAAGGGTGTTGATGATGGAAGACTTGCCCGTGTTGGGATAACCGATCAAACCAACTGAGATCTGCTTTCGATCAGAGTGCAGAGATGAGAACTGACGAAGGAGCGTGATCAAAGAGCCCTTGCCAAAGGAGTTGTTGATGGAAGCGTGGAATGCGAGAGTAGGATAGTCTTTCGACAAATGACGAACCCAAGCGGCCTGATGCATATTGCATGTTAGCGAATGTCACCAGAAAAATGAGATGATTGAAAACAATGTGTGGGATGTTACTAAGAGCTTTGCTATGAAGCCACCGAAAAGGCAGAAGCAAAACTCAACTCAAAAACAAAACACATCTGTCCCTTGCGACAAGCCTTCAAGACGAAGGCCGGTCAACCTAGCTTCAGAAAGAAGTTCGGTGCGGGCCAGTGTTAATCTACCAAAGCTGTAACAGACAGACTCCCATAGAGAAAAGCACGACTTGATGGTCGCAGGAAGAAGCCTTGACTTAGCAATGGAATGGCCGACGGCCGATGACAACAATCAAGCAAAGACAAGAACAAGGGGAAACGGAGAAAGTAGAAGGGGGAGGGGATGTGACACTTACAGCAACACCAGTCGGAACAAGATCACACTTGTTCAGGACAAAAATCAGATGCTTATGGGGCGCTTCCTCTCGGATGTATTTCTCAATACTCCGACACCGAGTACCATTGGGGTCACGAGCATCAAGGACGTGAATGACCACGTCGGAAGAGTCGATGACCTTGTACAGCTCGTTCCAGATACGCTTACTCTGGCCCTTGGAGAAGACAGACTCACGGGCGGTGGTGAGAATCGGACCTTCGTCCGTATTGGTCACATCGCCAGAGACAATCGGAGTACCATCATCATGGGTTCCTGTGTCAGTCTTCTCCAGGTAACTATCATGCACCTTGGCAGTCTCGCCAGCGAGATCCTCCAGGGATGTCACGCCCAACTTGACACGTTTTCGTTGAGCCTTGGGGCCGAAAGTGTCGCTGAAAGGCTTGTTCTCAATTTCCATCTTGGCCTGATGCTGCTTCAGCCCGTTCACCTTATCGTTGTCCCGAATCAAGCTCATCGGCAGCTTATTTGTCTTGAGCAGCACCTGGTACGGGTCCGAGGCACGCTCAGCAACAGCTTCACGGAAAGAGGTCAAGGCTTCCTGTGAGATGACTCTCGTGTTACCGAACCATTTCCGGTTGGGCTCAATTCGAGCAACGGGGGCATCGCGGGACTGGTAGGAGGCAGCCTTGGTAATTTTTCCTTCGGCGTTGCGTTGAGCTTTGCCATCCTTGAACATGTTCAAAGTCTTCAACTTCTTCGCATCGC
Organism: Penicillium parvum; assembly: GCA_030035635.1. Lineage (NCBI taxonomy): Eukaryota > Fungi > Ascomycota > Eurotiomycetes > Eurotiales > Aspergillaceae > Penicillium > Penicillium parvum. Next base: position 1,572,411 of record JAPJNL010000007.1, read on the forward strand.
TAGGAATGGCCAGTCAGCATAATAAGCCTCTAGCATAACCAAACCTGATGTGAACGTACCGGTAGAAGTTTTCACCTTTGGTCCTCACGTTTCCCATGCCATCATCAGTCTTCCCCTGCCGCACTTTACGAGCGGCCTCCTTCTTTCCTGTACCCATGGTCAAAATATCCTGTGGTCCTTGACTCTCACAAATTCGGACCTTCGAAAAATATCGAAAGTGAGACCAAATACGAGGAGTGGCAGAGCGCGAGAGAAGAAGAGGAAGTGAAAAAAGGCGGAAGACTATTTTTTTTTGGCGCCAAGAATCCGGGTGCACGGACCAGGGCAAAATCGCTTCAGTTTCTCCCGACTCGTTCCTCACGCGTATTCTCCTTCCATTGTCAGTTGTCGCGGTCTCGGCCGGCTCAGGGCTTCATTTCATCACGCTATTCCATTGTTTGCTGGCACTTTTACACAGCCTATTTGCGGACCGAGCGCCGCCAACCGCTGCAGCATGTCTGCCCTCCGCAACAGCCGGACTGCCAGCAGGCAGGTCCGAGGCTTTGCTACTTCTCCAAATCTTCGAGTCGGCCCCGAATCGCCTCATTTCATCGAGTCTCCACGAATCGTACAGCCGGGCAACCCCGTCAAACCACACGTCAAAGGTACTCTACCGGTGCCTCGTGAGCTATTCCCAGCTCGCCGGGCAGACAAGCCACGGAAACAATACCTCGATGACGCGACCCCCCTACCGTCTACCGAGCGCAAGGTCAATCCGAGGAGCGCCGACCCCGAGAAGCAGGCCTTCAAGATCAAGATGGCAGAGCTGCGGAGACAGAACCTCCGGGAGGGTCTCCGGAAATTGTACAAGCGGAAGCAGTTGACAGAGGATACGATGTTCGAGCGGAGTCTGGAGAGCCAAACTCGACGCGAACGGATTCTTCAACAACCAGAGCCGGAAGATGAGCGCCTGACGCGGCCGTCAGTCGTGCAAGCGATGCTGCCCCAGAAGCACGCTGTCCTGCCAGATCCGAACCGAGAAGAACGCCTCGCCCTTTCGAAGGCTCGCATGGAGGCCAAGAAAGCACAGAAAGATGCGCAGCGTCAAGAGGATATCCAATCGCTGTACATGAATGCGCGCACCTTCATCACAACAGAGGAGCAGCTTGCAGCCGAAATCGACAGGGTATTCCCTGAGGGCGAGAACGAGGCCTGGCGCAATGATCACCAGCAGGGTGAGAACATTTGGAACCTGGGAATGCCTCCGACAGTGCAGTCCATCGTTGTTGAGGGGCGGAAGAGCGAGACGGCTCGCTGGGATGTGATTCAAGACCGGGTCAAGAAGCTCGGCGAGCAGATCACAGGTGGTAAGCTGTGATTGAGTTCGATCATGTACAATATGTTGAAGCTATTGCATGGTTATTGTGTGCATTTTATCAACCTAGGAGGGTTTTGTGCAATATATACTCAGGCCGAATCAAGCCGGATACACTATCGTTGGAGCATTCGCCAGTCGTCATAGCACTACATTATATTGTCCACTCATCTCTGGTCCATGGGAACAAACCTCACTGTGTCACCTTGAACGGGTTTTCGTTGATCTCGGATACCGGCTCTTCTATAATGGAGATCACCTTGAGGCAACTTTCGCTATTGGCCATTTGGCTGCAGAGGATGGTGACTTTGACAGTGGTGAGTTGACACGGATACTGTCTGGTCTAATGGACGTCATGTTTGCTAGTTCCTCGTTTCATATGTGGGATCACGATCCGTAGATCTGAGTTGCTACATGCTTGGTCTGTCTCTGTTGTGACTGGGTGGTTTGCTAGGTGGTCAATATGTAGTGCCGATTATGGGGGAGGGAGCTCAAGATTCCTGTCACAATGTCGGGACCATGAAGGGATTCTCGCGAGATGCCCAGGAAGCTAGAAAAACGTGGCGGAGGGTGAAGCTGGTCTTTACACGGGTGAAGAGATTAGACTCGAGGAAGATATGGCCTGATGCGATGGTGTGCAACAAGACAGTGACTACTTCACTGCAGGGATCCACGTGCTGTCTGTAGCGAAGATAAAACAAGATGTTACGTCGATTAAGAGTCCTCCAGTCTCAGACAAGGGACCGAAATATAATTAAGAGGAACATGGGTATGGATCTGCTCGAATCACACATCTACACTTGGGATCAACACCAGTTACCACTTCATAGAGTCTTCGCTAGTATAGGTGTTCATTATAGCAAGGTAAGCCGCTATGGCTTCAGCAAGGAATAGCTTCGTTCAAAGCAAAGTACCACCTGACACTGATCTCCTGTTTCTTGGCCGCGGCTGACTTCGTCTTATCATTATGGTATATAGTTTGGACCAAGTGCGGCCCTGAAGATGAGGAAGATAGCGAGAATAGTAAGGGCAATCGCAAAGGCCCCGATTACCACTTTACAGAGAACCACGACAAGAGGCTTTGTGCTTTCCCATAGTGACTGAGATCCTTCTTTCGTAGCACGCAGAGAAGCCGCAAAAGAAGACGGAAAATCGCGAGCTTGAGGCATGTATATCGAGGGCTCCATATATGCGTAGCTGTCCTCATCAGGAGCATTCTCGATCACTTTGTATGAAGGTGGGTGTGAGGAAGTGGATGACGGAAATGTTGAGAGTTCAATTGCACTAGGGTCGTACGCCATGATGAGATCGATCGTTTCGGGTAGCGTGAGGAGTAACTGAGAGGAAGATGTAAGATATACGCGAGGGAACGCACACGGAGAATAGTTGAAGATGTTCGAATTGTTGATAGATGAACAATCGTGAGTAAAGAAGGGTACATAGGCAAAACTTCATCCGCGTCTGGATCTAGCTTCGGTTACTGTTTTGGTCTTCCCTATGACGACTGTATGACTACCAAATCAAATCAGAGCAAAAACAGCTCCATATTTGCAATAATTCTCCTCGCCGTTTAGAATATGAGCCACTCTTGATGGTTGCTTTCCACACATTCCATCACAAAGCCGACGAAGACATATAGGTATCCTGAAGGGATGAATAGTTTGATGGAAGGCAACGTACCATCTGATACGGATGTGAGCTCTTAAGGCGTTACTGATTTGGTCTTATCATTCAGGAATAAGACCCTTGAAAACTTCCTGCGATAGAAAGGCAAAAAGAGACCGATCAAGATTAATGGGCCCAATTTAATGCGCAACGGCACAATAATACGCTTTTAATCCTCTCAAGAATCCAAAATATTCTTCTTTTAACTTACGTGAGACACGAGCGAGGAGGAGGAGGTGTAGATGGACATGCAATAGGGTGCTTCAGGCGTGTATATCAGATGATCTGAAGACATGGGCTTGAACCGGTTGATATTTAAGGTGGGATGAGGAAGTATAGAACCGAAGTGAAGAGAAGCCAGTTGTAATCAGATTCTCACTGTGTGTAGGTGTGGGCCTACTACAGATAGATTGCAAATGTCATTTGATAACATCTAGGCAATAGAGTGTCCAACTAGCAGTTCCCAAGTCTGATGGAGTTAATCTTGTTCTCGGTTGGTGTTCAAATGGCTTGTTGCCGTTGCACTCACAAGTAACCACGATGAAGTTCAATGTTTTTGGCATTCTCAAAGTAAACATCAGCGGGTTAGTTTTTACGTGATAACTTCTCCAAGGGTTCCGACGACGCAATATTTCCTTGCCAGCCATGCAGACCAGAACATATTCAGAAAGCATGGTGCAAAGCTTTACAGCCTTTAGCAACGGGCCAGCCTCTCCAGATCGAAATCTTCCATCTTTCCATGACCTTTGGCAATCGGCCTTGGTCCAATGACTCTCGTCGACTGGAACACGTTCTTTATCAAACTGGACTCACCTTCCATGTCAACATGATCAGATACCCTACCAGAAGGCTGACGACCTGATCTCATCATAATCCGTGACACAGGTCCACAGAGACATCATGCGAAGAGAGTGCGTTCTCACAGTCACACCTTCGAAAGCGATATTGAGCCCGCTCAGACCACCGGCCCACTCCATCACGATCGGCACTTGCAAGTCTCCATCGAGAATAAACTTGGCACTGGCGTCAGAGCTCCCGCTAGGGCCGAGCTAGCCCAACGGTTTTTGATCGTGAGGGGGTCATCGACTTGATGAGGGGAAACCGGAGTGGCTGAACTTTTAAGCCGCTTCATCTGGCATTATTCGAGGTCGAAGGTAATGCACAGAACTGATGGACTGATCGCTGATCGCCAGGCTGACAGTTGGGTTTGGGCCCACGACACGCGTATTCTGACGAAACCCTAACAGATGTTTCTCCCAGCTGCCAACCTCACGACTTTATGTCATGACGTGGCTCAATCAGCATCAACAACTATAATTGATTATTTCAAGCATCACCACCTGAACACAACAAACTCTCGTCTGTGTTTTGACAACAAACACCGGAGTCCAACAATGGCCATGATTCTGAATGTGTGTGTCCAAAAGGTGTACATCTCTGGTAGAACCAAAGGTACCAAAATAACAGGCATCGCCGTTGGTTGATACACTTTATCGACTCCACTTGCCCTTGGACAATGATGATTCAGGCCCGCCCTCATAAAATCCGATCCAATCCCATTACTTGTTTAAGGCAGCCTCTGATGAAAGTACATTGCAATGATTCCAACTCACCTGCCTGTTGAGTGTTCTCGATACGTATCCTTGCAATTGCATTCGCAAGGCTGTACAATCTTTGGCGCTGCCTACATATATAGTCGTCTGGGTTGTACTAGTACCATTCCCTGCAATGATGTGATGCATCTGTAAGAACCTTATCCCCACCCACCAAGTGTGTAGGGACAAGACTTGACGCGGCGCACTCGAGCACCGTAGCTAGGAAGATGTAATACTACTATTATAGTTTTCTATTAATGAACAAATAGACTATAGAGAATATGAAGGCGATTACAAAGCGTTATCAGGAGGATAGAGCAGAAGCAGTAGCAAAAGCAATAGAAGAACACTAGGAAAAACGTTAGGAAAAATAGAAATAATAATAGTAACGGTAACAATAGCAGTGATAGTAGCAGTAATAGTAATAGTAAGAGCGAGACGCAGAAAGCCAAGGCTAAACAGAAAGCAAGCAGTGTGAAGGAGAAGGAATCATCTAGATGAGCCAAATCAAAGGGCCTAATTTGACACAGGTTCCTAAGTAGTCGTTTGGGTATTCGAAGGCTTCTGTTGCCTGATACTTAATTCTTGCGAGCCTGTGCCTGTGCTCAGCCGTACAATGAATGACACTGACATTGAAGCCACGAGTTTGGTAATCTCGGGAAACAGAAATTCTGCATATTGATCTATCGCTGTTCTGGGCGTAGAGCTGGAAGCTCCCCACAAGTACCTTTTTTCACACATCAGCCACGCGATGCAAATAATGGGGGAGTCAATAGGAAGCCCCAATTGACGGGTTGGCAACAATCAACCGTGGAAGCCAGCGCATTGCATCCGTCCGACCCATGACTTCGAAGGAGGTGTATTCATCAACTGTTCCGTGGTCTTCCTGGCAGCCTCGCCACTTGCTCGCTCTCTCTGCCTGGATTGCATGGTCTTTCGGTGACTTGCTGGAGAAGACCTGATCCAGACGATGTAAGATCGAACAAATGATATGATCGATAGCCCTCGGGGATCCACGCCGAATATCATCAACGGCCACTAACAATCATCGGCCACTGTGATCTGTGGAGAATGCAAAGCATGGACTCTTCTCCACGCAGATTCGACCTCAATTCAGAATGACGTCTACCATGCCTGTACGGATGCCTCTCCGGCTGGTTCGGACCTGTGAGTACCTGTTGTCCGAGACAATGCTCTGTTCCTCTGCTCCACCCGCTCCAAAATCCATGGTCAATGGAATTGAGCCAGGTCCTCTCTGAGAGGCCGCTATGCCTATGTTACTATTTTTTTTCCCACCGTCTCTCGGGGCATATGCCCGGTTGCTTGGTGGATGTGACGCTTTTCTCGATAACCTGACTGTCCTGATTCGTAACTCCCTCCACTTGTTCATATAAGTACGTTCCTCTCCCCAGAATGGTGGCCATTTTGACAACCTCACCTCCACGCGGCAAAATTCGAGTGATAACAGATCGAAGGTCCTAAAGAGTGCTGCATATCATTCGTTCGTCAAGCTCTCTCCCGCATTCGCTTGCCACCATGAAGAGCTTCTTCACCCTCGCGGCCTTCGCGGCCGGCTCCAACGCTCTCGTTGGCCGCACTGATGGCTGCTGCTTCCAATTGACTGCCTCCGGAGGTGCCTCCGGGGCTCTGGGCCAGTTGGGTGATGGTCAGAACCGCATTGGTGACAACAGCCTGCCACCGGCTACCTTCTGCATCGACTCGTCCGGTGGCATCACTGACAGCTCGGGCCGTGGCTGCATCCTTACCCGTGAGTAGCTCCAAAACGATCACAAGTAGTTCAATCCATGTTGACTAGTTCCCAGCACCGACTACTCAATTCCAGTGTGACACGGGTGCAAGTCCCACCACGGGCTTCTCCGTCAGTTCTAACGGCCAGCTGATGTTTCAGGGAAGCACTAGCTTCATTGCCTGTGAGACTGGTCAGAATGGTGGCATGAACATCTACACCACCAACAGCTCTGCGGTCACTATGTGCAAGAGTGTCCAGTTGAACGCCAACACCTGCTCTGGTGCTGGTGCCAGTGCCATTGGATCGTCTGCAGTTGCATCTTCTACTCCTACTCCTATTGCCACGGGTTCTCCCATCCAATCTCCCCCCGCTGGCTCTGCTCCAGCTAGTTCGCCCCCTGCTCCTTCAACTCCTGCTGGCGCAGCTCCTGTTGGTTCGGCTCCTGTTAGTTCGGCTCCTGTTAGCTCTGCCCCTGCTGGTTCTGCCCCGGCTGGTTCTGCCCCGGCTGGTTCTGCCCCGGCTGGTTCTGCCCCGGCTGGTTCTGCTCCAGCCGGCTCTGCTCCAGTCGGCTCTGCTCCCGCTCCTTCAGCCCCAGCTGGTTCGGCGCCAGTAGGCTCGGCCCCAGCGCCTTCAGCACCTTCTGGCTCTGCTCCAGTCGGTTCCGCTCCAGCTGGCTCCGCTCCAGCTAGCTCGGCTCCTCTCCCAGGCGCACCTATCACTGTGGTGTCTACCGTCACTGTGAGCGCCTGCAGTTGCCCTGCTACCAGTGCCCCTGGTGCGCCTGCCCCTGCTCCCTCCAGTGTTGCTCCAGCACCATCAGGCGGTGCTCCAGCACCTTCGGGCAGTGCTCCAGCGCACTCAACTGGTGCCCCAGCTCCGTCCAGTGGTGCTCCTGCGCCTTCGGGTAGCGCTCCAGTTGTCTCGAGTGGTGCTCCCGCTCCTTCTGGTAGTGCTCCAGTCCCATCCAGCGGTGCACCAGCGCCTTCGAGCAGTGTTCCAGCGCACTCAACCGGTGCCCCAGCTCCTTCAGGCAGTGCCCCAGTTCCAACTGGCAGTGCTCCCGCCCCTTCGGGCAGCGCCCCAGCTCCCTCCAGTGGTGCCCCGGCTCCCTCTGGCAGTGCTCCCGCTCCCAAGCCTTCCAGCTTCAGCAGCGTCCCTGTTCCCTCCGGCAGCGTCTCACCTTCTGCACCTGCCGGCACGAGCAGTATTCCCGCCAGCACTGTCTCGGCCGCTCCCTCCGGCACGTCTGCAGCCGGTGCCTGCGCCACGACTCTGTCCTCTGGCAACTTCGAGTTCCCTCACCTGATCATCCCAATCAACTCGGCCTCGCCCAACACCGCATTCGGCACTCAGTTCAACGGCACCGTGTCCTCGACCATCTCGAGCATCTTCAACTTCGACATCCCCTCATCCGACTCGGGCAAGACCTGCAGCCTGGTCTTCCTGTTCCCCCAGAAGGCCGACCTGCAGACCTCGTCGTTCGACTTCAGCGGCAATGGCAAGATTGACGTTGCTCAGCTCTCGAACCCTGCTTCTAACTCGACTAACTTCCACAACGCCCCCTCTGTCATGAAGAACCTGGGTGCAATCACCGTCGCACCTGGTAGCAACAACGTGGTCTCGACCTTCGCGTGTCCTGCTGGCCAGACTGTGGCCTTTGAAATGAAGAACGCCGGCACCACTGACCTCAGCTTCTTTGAAGACTTCAACCCCTCTCCGTAAGTTGACATCCTTGGAAGGTGATGGATCATCCACTAACGTCTTTGCAGTATTGGCCTGTTCATTACCGTCTGCTAAATGTGCAGCGGTCTGTCATCCAAAAATTGGTGCTTGGAGTAATGTCCTATACAGGTTGTTAATCTCATGTCGACATGTGTTCATGGGTTATGGCTTTGCCGCTGGGTTTGGATCATCTAGGATATGGTCCTTGCTCCATATTCCGATGACGCTGAAAACACAAGCGGCGCATTTCTCTGTTGTATTAATATCGACCAATCCATTCCTTTGCTGTTCACTGCTTTCGACGTGGAGTGCTGCCATGCCACTCCGTGGCTGTGTCGAGCACTTAATTTATCCCTGGAATTAGGGTGCCTGGATTAAGTGGATCAGGGGTATGCTCGATGAACAAATGAAAAGACAACTCATCGCCACGTTGATAGCAAAGTGTCGTGCAACTTCCTGCCAATATCGGCCTGGTGAAATAGTAGAAGGAGTTCTATATGTTGAATCTAGGCCCTGAGCATCTGTCTGTGTCTCCACCTAATTTTGTGGAGAGGCTGCTTGACCACACAATGACATTCCCAACTTCTTTGATTCGTTCTGGCAGTTTTCAAAAAGACCAAATGAAACAGAGTATGCATATATTATTATTATTCCGTCTATAAATATTCAACGATCGCCAAGCTTTTCTTTCTCTTGGCCTGGAGATGATCGATCCGAGCACGCGACCAGGCACCTCGATTCTTTGATTCTTTGCTTTTCAACTCTTCGGGCAATTGATCCATCTTCATCATCCTTCACTTTCATTTCTCCTGCTTCTTCGCTTCATCTCAGGATGGAGGTCCCGGCGAAGTTGCCGTTCTCCAAGCGCCGGCTCCGACCGCGCATAGTCATCTCGTCGGTGTTCCCCACGGCGGATTCGTGCCTGACCAATTTCTCGACTGACACTCCTCCAGCTACATCTTTGACTACGTGATCTTGATGTAAGTCACAGACACCTTTTGAGACATAGACTGTCTAACAGATCCACAGCGCCTGTGTCATCGGCTTCTTCATCCTCGACTCCATCGAGCCCTACCACCAACACTTCTCCCTCAAAAACATCTCCCTCCAATACCCGTACGCTGTCCACGAACGCATCCCAATCGCCTATGCCCTCGCCATCTCCGGCCTCTTCCCCCTCATCCTCATCATCGTCTACACCCTCTTCCTCGATGGCCTCTTCTCGCACAACAAGCCGCAGGACCCGGTCTCCGGCAAGCGCAAGCTGCGCGGGCCATGGCGGTGGAAGGATCGTCTGTGGGAGATGAATTGCGGGATCTTGGGCTTGTTGCTCTCGCAGGCTTTGGCGTTCATCATTACTCAGGTGCTGAAGAATGCGTGTGGGAAGCCTAGGCCGGATATTATCGATCGGTGTCAGCCCGCTCCGGGCAGTCATGATCTTCACCCGTATGGGTTATCGAATTCGACGATCTGCACCGGTTCTGCTGCGCTTATCAAGGATGGGTTCCGGTCGTGGCCGTCTGGTCATAGTAGCTGTGGGTTTTCCCTCTGGGCGTCAGCCCTGCAGCAATTGTGCGATACTGACTAGCTCTCTGTCTCTAGCCTCCTTTGCAGGTCTCTTCTACTTGTCCATGTGGTTGGGCGGGAAGTTCCACGTTATGGATAACCGCGGCGAGACCTGGAAGACCCTCCTGATCATGATCCCGATCCTTGCAGCGACGCTTGTCGCGGTGACCCGCATCATGGACGCCCGCCACCACCCATTCGATGTGATCACCGGCGGATTCCTGGGCATTGTCTGCGCCGTAGTCTCCTACCACCAGTACTTCCCTCCGCTCTCCGAATCCTGGCGCAAAGGCCGGGCATACCCGATCCGCACCTGGGGCACTGAGCCTCCGCACCCAGTTACAGGGCAGCGGCATGAAAGCACAGTTGCTCTTCGCAACCCCGACGCAGACCGACTGAGCGCATTGAATCCGCGCGATCGATCCATTTCTCCATCCGGCGAGCTCGGGCCCGATGCATCAGGCTACGGAGCCAACCCGTTCATTGCCCAGCCGTACCCGCGCCGACCGCACGACCATGACCCGGACGGCAACTGGTCTTCAAGTGAGGACGACGTCGGCGATGGGTACGAGATGCAGCGTGGATATGCGATGGCTGCCAACCCGGGTGTAGAAGGGTACCCGTCTTCTTTGACCCCTGCCACCAATACTGCGTACCAGTCTCAGACTGCGGGGCCGGGAGTCGTTGGTTACCCCCCAGCCGACGTGGTGGTGAGCCATAGTGACCGAGGCCGACCGTTGACTGATATGCCTGGGCGACAGGTCTGATTCTTTTGCAGTTGGATGTGTTTTCTCGATGGCATCATTGCATTAGCGTTTTGCGCCTGCTTTGGATTCAAGAGCGATTCGCATGACTGCATGGGCTGTATGATATGGTTGGCGTTGGACATTTGATATTCTTGCAATCTATCCTACCTATATTCTTTGAGTAGAAATATCGAGATGATCGTCAATAGTAGTATACAATATCATAAATGGTATAAATCGAGACTGATAGACTCGAGTCAACCGTGGCTCCACCTGCGGCTGGGCCCATCGTTGCCCTTGCAACCATCAACAACCCTCTATACAATCACAATCAACAAGCGATCGGATGCAAGACATTAATTAAACTAACAATAGAGGGGCTGGCACTAATCTATAATCCAGTAACAAATTATAGGAGAAGTAGTCTGAACCCGTAGTATATTCACGTTGCCCAGCCACCTCAAATCTCCGCGCTGACTCGCCCAGCCTCCCCCGCGCAAGATGACGGCACCAGCTTCTTTTTTCTAGTCTCTTCTTTCTCTCTTTTCTTCTCCTTCACACCTCTGCCCCTCAATCGTGCATCTGCTCGTTGCAATCACAATACTTGTCTTTGCATCGCTGGTGAACTGCGGCGTGCCAGTGTACCACATACACCAGACAGTGTTGTTCGTCTGACGTACATCGCATACATACCCCAGCAGAAACTATCGAACACGTTGTTGTCGCATTCCTGAGATCAGATCAGATCAGATCGAGTCCACGCATTCTCTGTCTGTCACATTTGACAGGCAACCACCAAGATGATTGGCAGTCTATTCTTCATCTTCAACCGCCTGGTGGAAATCACCTTCCTGATCCCCATCATCGGCATCCTGGTACGTCTCTGCCCTCCTCCCCTCCCAACCTTGAAGCAATACTAACCCAGCACAAAATAGGCCTACTTCGTCGACGGCTACTTAAAAGCCAACCAACTCACACCCCCCTTCATCCTAGTCCTCTTCATCGTCAGCGTAATAGCCGTCTTCTGGGCACTCGACACCCTCCTCCGCTTCTCAACAACCAAGCGCTCCGCCCTCTTCGTCGCCTTCGTCGACACCCTCTTCTTCGGCGCGTTCATCGCAGCCGTCTATCAACTGCGCTTCATCGCGAACGCAGACTGCTCCAACTGGGACGGCGGCTCGGTCTGGGTGTCACTCGGCCCCTTCGGCGAGTATGGCGTGCGTACGAGTAACCCGCTCGCGCTGCATGTGAATAAGTCCTGTGCGATGCTGAAGACGTCGTTCGCGATGGGCATCATGGAGGTTATTTTCTTTGCTTGGACGGCTTTCTTGGCGCTTTTCCTCCATGGGAAGGAGAGGGAGGTTGTTGTTAAGGAGACTGTTAGGAGGAGGAGTCATAGTAGTCGCCGCGGGCATTCGAGTCATCGGCATCGCAGTTCGAGTCGGAGGCCGCACTATGTGGTTTGATGGGGTTGTCCGGGTGAGGGTGATGATCTGGGTGGTTTCTTTTCTTTCTTTGTTGGTTTGATTTTATGATCTTATGATGGATGACGGATATGCTATGATTCGATAATGAGGATATGCTTGGATGATTGAGGCGAGGCTGTGAGCAGATGCGGACAGAGAGTATGGATCTCGAAGGAGGGATCCGACTGTATTTAGCTAGCCTTCAAATATCGACATGGTTCCAATCTGCTCTATTGCGCGCTATGAATGTTCCTCAGCGCTCTGGTCTGATTATAATGGCTTCTTGTCCTCAAGTGTGTACATAGCATCATACAGATCGGATCATCGCTGCACTAACCGTACGTAGTCTTCCACCATCAACAAAGATCAACAGCGCTAGACAGCGATAGCGTCTGATGCCAGGCCGGGCCTTAACTCTCTTCCCAATATCACCAAATATTTTTCATCCAACAAAATTGACGCTTGTTGACACCTCTCAAAACAAACGACCTCCCTTGTGTCCAATGGAGGCCGTCGGTGTCGCAGCATCCATCATATCAGTGGCGGGTGCTGGATGGAAAATCGCCCAGACACTGTACGAAATAGCCGATGCAGTGAAGTCAGGAGGAGAGCGTCTCAGGGGACTTTCCTCACACATCCAGGACTCGGTCGCGATCATAGACGAAGTCGGAACTGCCCTCCAAGAAGACAGCGGTCTTGTTTCTACGCCGGCGATCAATTCAGCGTGGAACTATGTAGGGCGATGTTCGGAGATCTTCGCTGAGATCGAGGACAAGATCAATGATGCGAGAGGGAATGATCTGAAGACATTCTTCTTTCCGCTGCGGGAACCGGCGCTGCTGAGATTGGAAAATGAGCTCCAGGCGAAGATGATAGGTCTGAACGTGCTGCTTCAATGTATCATTACGGCTAGATGCAAGGCTATGAAGTGAGTCTTGTCGAGCCATGGAGAAGCCGTTGACATGAATGTACGTCTAATGATGGTTTAGTCTGCAATCGCAGGAGATTCTTCAGCGGATGCGCATCCAAGAGGCCATCGAGGCGCGCAATGCATCGATTAAGCAGGCCGCGGCGTGGGAGATAGAGATCGAGGACGTGGCCGAAAGGTATGCCTTCGATTATTCTTTACTGAGATGTTATTTTCGAGACGAAACTGACCGACATACAGAAATCCCCCTGCAGAGGAAGAGACTGGCTCCGCCATAGCACTCCCCTCTCCTGTTCACCAACAAGACAAAAATCCAAATCCAATAGGCACGGAGCAAGACAGCGAGCTGCATAGTGAAAGGCCCTCCAAAAAAGACCCTCCCCCGTCAGAAACTGAGCATTTCGACGCCAACAAAGTTCCTCCCAACGGCCCAGACTTCAAGTCTGTTTTTATCTCCGCACTGTTTGTGGTTTGTTGTCCATGTTGGGCTGTTAAGCAACGCAGCTACGACTCTGATGGAGAAGACCGCCCATCGAGGGCAGAAAATATACCATTACAAGAAGAAGTCCGACAGACCACAGAGTATGCTGGTCATCTTTCACCAAAGCCTCCCAGAACTCCTGATGGTGCCAAACTCGACTCTGATGGGAGAATCCTGCCTGCGGGTCGTCCGCTTACAACCAGATACGGCTCTCCTAAGCCAAAGCGTGGACTCGGAGCAAGAGTCACAGAAAGACACCTCATTAGTGGTTCTGCGCGGAGGCTTGACATGGATCCCATTTGGTCCGAGCCATCTGAGCAACTTCAGACCGTCGATGATCTGCTGCGCTTTTGGACAACGGCCTATGGGGATGGCGATAATGAGCATGTCGAGATGAGCACCGAGAACCATTCGGTGACTTCTTCCGCCATCAACCCCTCCACGACGTAACAGTCCATCCAGGCTTCGCCTTCGACGACACCAACCGCCGTCGCTTCGTGTCCCGACGCACCGATACCTCCACCGAAACATCTGGCGATCTCTGCATAGCACGGCTCGATTTTGCCGGCAACGAACTGGGACGCAAGTACCTGACTGGTTTCGGACTCGGGGTCTCCTTTGGCGGGCAGGCTTATGGGGAAAATATTGGGATTTTGACTTGGACGAAGCGAATGATGGGAATTTCATGACCCGGCTGGCAGTTCAAGCATCCCTCCCTCGACGCAATGTCGGATACCATCCAGGGCTATGCTGCCTATGGGCAGTATATCTATTTGTTGACGGGTGATTCGTATGATGTGACTGGTGGAGAGGTGGATTCGGAGATTTCCTGCGTGGATATGAATACTGGGGCTGCTGTGCAGAGTCCGACGCTCCCCAAGGCTAGGTCGATGCTTGAGTGTCGGGAGCCGGAGGGTTTGGCGATCTATCAGACTGTTGTGGCGGATGTGAGGCTGTGCTTGGGGTTTGCGTCTGGTGAGGCGGGGGATCGGAGGTCGAATCTTTTCTATAAGAATGTTCTGGTTTGAGGTGAGATGAGATGACATGGTAGCAGTTGTTGATGATGGATTATTGCAAGATGAATAGACAATTGAAGATATCCTCCCTGGTGTAATTTGTTAGCGTTGTTTACGACATGCCTCTTATCCCAGAGCTCAGATTATGCCATCTGCTACCTAACGCATGACCGTCGGTATCAGTCTGAGGCCTCGGTTCTATCGTCCACGAGTTCTATCGTCCGCGAGTTCTATCGTCCGCGAGTTCTATCGTCCACGAGTTCTATCGTCCGCGAGTTCTATCGTCCGCGAGTTCTATCGTCCGCGAGTTCTATCGTCCGCGAGTTCTATCGTCCGCGAGTTCTATCGTCCGCGAGTTCTATCGTCCGCGAGTTCTATCGTCCGTGAGTTCTATCCTCCTCATCTCCCTTGGTTACATTCTGCGGCTAATCAGGCTTCACCAACCATTCTCGTCTTTTGTGAGCAGAAGAATCCGGGGAGCTCTGAGTGATGCTGCCCGAACTCTACTCCGCACTGTCTTTCGGTGGTGCCATCCAGATGGGTCTTCAAAGAGCCTAAAGCGCCTATTGTGCTATCGACCACTTTTGGCTCTATTTTTGGCCATGCGCATCCTCCTCGATCTTTGGTCCTCTATGCTTTTTGAGGTAAGTGTGGGGCTCCACATCTACTTGATTCGGATCCCACTTTGGAACAGGAAGTGCTAAGTAGCCTTAGGTATGGTGGCTAATCATCGGTTTCATCTGGGGAACCTCCAGGCTCATGGTAATTCGCAATGGTCATTCGACTGGAAACGACAAATGGACTTTTGGACAGGCCACAGCCGTCCTCCTTCTCGCAATTCCGCTCATCACAATATTTGAATACTTTTATTCAGGTACTGTGGCCACCCTCCTCTTCTCTCGCATCTTTCCAAAAAGGAAGATCTCCACTAACTCGAAAGGATAACAGACCACAAAGCCGATCGAACCACACAGCAGATTTCGGTGTCGAATAACACGGGGGACCAGTCAAGTATCACATCATCACAAAGGTGTAGCGGACCAAGCACAGCATTCTCAACATTTTCCGCCTCTGCTCGTGCGGTCGATGCCCCGGACTCTGTTGCCTTCTACGACTCTGGCTTGCTCACCATGCCCACTCTCTGGATATTGCTCTCAGCTCTCCCAGTCATTCTTGCGTTGGCTATCGTTGGCTCTGCTGGGAATTTCTTTGATTATATGATTTCCAACCCAGCGCTCAGTTTCAGCTATTCTTGGAGTTTCAGATATTCTTGGATTTACGTTTTTATCATCTACTGTTTCTTCACATTGGCTGTTGCCGTTTTGTTTTCCTTCCTGATCTCAACGAGAGGATCCCAAAAAGAACACAACATCCAAGGCGCCGAATAGCATTCCAAATCTTGGTTTTCGTAGTCCTTCTTTCACTATTTTACAGCCTCTTCATTGAGAGAATCTGGGGCTTCGCGAGGACGACGTGGGAATACCTTGTTCTTCCCATTATGGCAGGCATTTATATACTTTGTTCCTTGTTCATGGCGGGCTAGTGGAATGTGCATCTCATTGAAGTTTGACGAATGCTTACTCTGATCGACCAAAGTCTTAATGTTGAGTGCGTAGCACATCGGATTTTCTATGTCTTGACACATGGCCATAATGATGAGACACGGTATGGCTGGATGAAAGACTTGCTAGCATCAACAGCACCTAATTACACCTACCGCTGATTCTTCTCCATAGCGTTGTTTGACGATTCAATCATCGAGCAGAACAGTAGACCTTCCTAGCACTTTTAACATTTTATTCGGTATATTTCCATACATAGCCTAATCATAGACTCGTAGTCAATTGTCCATATTTTTGTGACCATCGTGCTTTCACTCTTGGTCCCCAGTCGACCGTTCATGCCACGCCACGGATCGCTCCGAGGCGACTCAAACCCAAACTCAGCCTTCCCCACGTTGCTTCATCAACCCCGGCGGATTTTGATTCCACCACTTTCGAGCTCAACAATGGCTGTGACAACTCATTCTCGCAATCCACCTCCACTAGAGGAACTAGCCACTATTATCGAACAGTCCCTCCGAGCCAACTTTGGCAACGCAACGGCGAGCGTCGCAGACTGTCCAGACCTCCGCCGACCACCATTCAACCTGGCAGCTCCTGGTCTCTGTGGCAGCCCGTGCATAGCTGACGTCGGCGGCCAACCGAATCTCTTTCCGCTGCCCAACCTTGAGGCTCGGTACTCTCTCCTCTCGCTGGCGAGGGACATGCAGATGTCTCCGGAAGAGGGGTTTCTCATCGGTGCTGGAGCGGCGCCATTCCAAGACGTAGGACACAACGCTGAGTTAGCACCGAATCTTGCCTGGGAGTCAACCTCGGATTGGCCGAGCTTCGATGATCCTTTGTCCCTGAGGGTCACGAACGGCACTCGTGTTATCCAAGTTAAGCCGGATGGTTCTCCGTCATGCAGGCATATCGCAAGTACAAACTGCGCTCTCATGGTGAACCTTTATGGGTCTACTGGCCATCCAGGCCCAGTGCTCAAGGTCACAGCTCGAGGACGCACCGGCGAGCTCAACTTCACGAACTGCATCCGTCTAGGTTTGCACAATGCTTATGGTGACTCGACGCCAATCAGTATGGGTGGGGTCTTTCTCTTGAAATCAGGAAAAGCCAAGTTCCACGTCATGCCTGACTTCCCGCCGAAGGATCAGCTGCCCTTCCGGGACAGAGAGCAACTGGAAAAAGATTGGCTTACTTATCATATCTTCGGCGCGCCGGTTGTCTGTTTGACTGTGATGCATAGCGCTGATCCGGAGGGTTTGGGATTGAGGATGGAGCATACGCATTGCTTTGATCCGGAGGGGAATCGGAAGGGTGGGCACTACCATTACGATATCAAGGACGAGGAGGAAGTTCAGTACGAAGCGTACTTGAGTCCTGCTTCCACTCTCTATCGCGTTGATCGACCACCTGCCGGTCAAACCGGGCACTAATATGAGCTGTCGGGCTGTTTCCATAAGCTAATCATGGATACTGTGCCCGAATTGATTTGTCCTGTTCGATTCTTCGATGTTATGGAAAACGCCGGTTTTCGCCTCGTGAACACGGATCAGTGTATAGCTCTCTTCTACGAAGAATAAAAACAACTGCTTTTCGAGCGGCCAAGTTCATCCGAATGGCGAGATTGTGGTCAGCAGGGCACTGTTGGAGAATCCTCACCATGATGGGTATGACTCAACGAGCTGATTTCCCCGCGCGAAAGATGATTTTATTTCGTAACGGACTCCACTGACTCTTTCAACGTGGGTCGACGCCCTCTACATATATCCTGGCCTACCGGCCCGGTATATGCTTGACCTCTACTTGTTCCTCGGTCCATTCCGTGATAAGGCCGCCTATAAACGCTTGTTTACGTCTTCGGGGGCATCCGACCAGGATCAAACCTTGTTTATACAAGCAGATCTGATTTGACTCTGGATCTTGAACACTCGCTCGTGTCGACCCACCAAAGACATCGCTCGAAGATGCTCTTTTCGGCTTTCGGGTGGATCCCGATGGAGCTGTACCGGCCCGGCGACTGCGGAGGTGCGATGGAACCTGGGGCCCCGGATACTCCTCCGCACGGAGAAAAAGGTCATATCTCGTTCAATTGACGTCTTGGTGCTCGAACTTGTCTGTACAAGAGAGCCCGAGCAGTCGCCTTTGCCTCGACTATTGATTTTGTTCCGGCTAAGCCATTATTCGCCTCTTTCATACATCAAACAAGATATGGTCCACGAAGACGAGGTCACCGCCGCTGAGAATAATGTTGAGGTCGGAAGCAAAGATGTCAAAGAGCCAGGTGGTCCTGGTTCCGGTCAACACATTGAATATGGCGTCGACCACGAAGAGAAACAGATTGCTGGGGAAGTGAATCAACTGCCAGACCTGCAGCGCAAGCTCAAGAGTCGTCATCTATCCATGATTGCCATCGGTAAGACCACGTTCAACTACCCCGGCTAATTCAGTCTCTAACTTTGACACAGGTGGCACTATCGGCACAGGATTGTTCATCGGTAGTGGAACTGCCATCTCCTATGGAGGGCCTGTTGGAGCCTTACTTGGATTCATCTTTGTCGGCACAATCGTATACTCGGTCATGACTGCTCTCGGGGAAGTTGCTACTTATTTGCCTGTAGCTGGTGCATTCGCGACATATGCCACACGCCTTGTCGATCCAAGTCTCGGCTTTGCAATGGGCTGGATATACTGGTTCTCATGGGCATCCACCTTCGCTCTAGAACTGACAGCAACTGGTCTCATTATACAGTACTGGGAGAGATCAGTCCCTATCGCTGCCTTTATTGCAGTCTTTTGGGTTGTCATCATCCTCCTGAACATGCTCCCTGTCAGCTGCTACGGCGAAACAGAATTCTGGCTGTCGAGCGTCAAAGTTCTCACCGTCATCGGATTCATGATCTTCGCTATTTGCATGAATGCCGGCGTCGGTGCCGAAGGGTACATCGGTTTTCGATACTGGGTGGACCCAGGTCCCTTTAACGCCTACCTCCTCACGGATCCCAACCAAGCTGGCCTGGCAAAGTTCCTCGGCTTCTGGGCAGTCCTCATCAAAGCAGCCTTTGCGTATCAAGGCACGGAACTCGTTGGCATTGCAGCGGGTGAAACCGAGAATCCACGGACAACCGTGCCTTCTGCGATCCGGAAATCATTCTTCCGGATCATTTTCTTCTTTGTGCTCACAATTTTCTTTATCGGGATTGTGGTGCCATCTGATGATAAGCGACTCACAGCTAGCGAAGGCAGTGGTGCCAGTGCAAATGACGCGAATGCGTCGCCCTTCGTTATTGCTGCGAACCGCGCTGGCGTTAGTGCTTTGCCGAGCATTATCAATGCCGTCCTACTCACAGTCGTCTTGTCTGCTGCCAACTCGAACGTATATAGCGGGAGTCGAATCCTAGTCGGACTGGCTTATGAAGGATTTGCGCCTCGCGTCTTCATCAAGACCACGAAATGGGGTACTCCCATCTGGAGTGTCCTCTTCACAGCTCTATTCGGCCTCCTCGGCTTCCTGAATGTCTCCAATACCGGAGGCACCGTCTTCGAATGGCTCCTTCAAATTGCCGGCCTGGCAGGCCTGATTACCTGGGCCTCCCTGAATGTCTGCCATCTGGCATTCATGCGAGCTCTGAAAGCGCGCGGCATTTCTCGAGATACACTGCCGTATAAGGCGACCTGGCAACCGTATCTGTCCTGGTATGGACTGTTCTTCAACACTCTGGTCATCTTCACTCAGGGTTTCACTGCCTTCATTGGGTCTTTCAACGTCACGGACTTTTTTATCTACTACCTCAGCCTGATATTGTTTGTTGTTCTGTATGTTGGGCACAAGGTCGTCTTCCGCCAGCCGTTTGTGGAGCCGCTTGAGGCTGATATTGATACCGGTCGTGTGGATCTTGATGATGATGAAGCATAGAGGACGCAGATAGAGCGGACTCCCGTACATAGAGCATCTAGAAGGATAGAATAGTACTGTGCATCTGAATCTACTGACAACAGTATGAACATCAAGTAAATGTCTCATGTTGGGCTTCACTCTCAACTCTTCAATTTATTCTCTAGTTCTCGGGATGGTAGACCATGAACTCCAAGCCCCTGGAGTACGGCATCGTGAGCCTGTTGAATCCACTTTTTGGCGCATCAACATACGCAAACAGATCGCCGTAGCTGAGACTATTATCAGCCGTATTGTCTGCAACTATCACCGCGCCAGGTCTCAGGCTCGGCTGCACTAGTTGAAGCGTCGGCAAAGCAAGAGGCGTCCAAACTATTGACTGCGTTAGCTGAATTATCCGAATCAGAATCCAGACCAGACCACTCACTATCTAGAAGCAGGAAATCAACAACACCGAGATCTTCCTTCAACGTCTCCCGCAAATCCCCAACTCGGAGATCAATAGCCGACTTGATATCTTCACCAGCTTGAGTCCAGTGCTCAACAGCCTTACTCGCCTTGCTCTGCTCGTTCTCAGTGGCAATCACCCTGCCCTCAGCAGAGCCAGCTGTATTCTGTGAAACAGCCAACGCGAGGTAGATCGTGCTCACGCCGAAACTGGTCCCCGCTTCGACGACAGTTTTGGCCCCTGTGGCGCGGAGCAGCTGATAGACGAACTCACATTTGTCCTGGTCAAGCGCGATAAATTTGTCTCGCATTATGTTGTCGAATTCGGGGCTGCAGCGGGGTGGCATGGGAGAGGGAAGAGCCGATTCCTCTCGCAGAGATCGGGTGTGTAGATCTTTGAGTAAGGCATGGACGTGAGGGGGAGCGAGGACTGGTGATGGGGCCATAGTAGAGATTGTTGTGTTATTTGGGCGGAAGGAATTCTGTGTTGCGAGTTCGGCGTGGAATACAAGAACGAAGCCGAGCTTGCGGGGTGATGGTATTTATAGCGCGGAGGAGCTTCAACCTCTCTTTATGTGGACGGAATGGACGAGAGTATGAGTCACACGTTTTTTTCCAATGGGTATTCGTACACTTGTAAATACGGGGGTCAAGTGTATAATTTTTAAGACGCTTGTGGTACGATGAATGGGAATAACAGTAATCCTTCAATAAGCGGTATAAAGTGACAGTTCGTCTTTGCCATATCCTTCAGTATAATGGGAGACCATGTAAAGCCCTCACCTCCAGAGCTTTAGAGGCGAGTCTTGACGACAGCGAGTCATAAGCTATATTTCATACAGACCACTCATGGACTTGACCGAGCGGAATGCATTCGGGCAAGCGGGCTTTCTTCGGTTCTCCCTTGTGCTCATCATCTCCGAGAAAGAAGCATGGACTGAACACAACAAACGCCCCCACTGCCACTGCCATCGGCACCATATCAAAGGTGATGAGGTACCATTCAGTACGCGAAACATGGCCCTTCCATCCTCCTGACAGTTCGACGATTCGATAGGCATTGCGAATAAGTACCATGATAGTCGAAATCCACAGAGCTAGCATGACCGGCCACCCCAAGACCGATAGCAGCCGCATACCCTTCATACGTAGTCTCAATATTGTTCCCAGCAACAATATGATAAACAAGACAGTGTTGCTGAGCTGGAAGATGATGCCAGCTCGCATTATCTTAGCCCCAGACTCTAGTGAGTCCAGATCCTGGGCACTTGAAACCTCAACTCCTCCCACGGTTTGAACGGCTAATGAGATCGCGTCCAGGAGGACAAAGCCAATCCAAAAGAATGCCGAGTGGATATGGAAGAGACGATGACCTGTCCTCTCCACACTACGTCTTATCAGCGACATTGTTTCTTGCCTGTCGATCAGAGTGCTCACATTTTACAGAAAAGGACATAGTCTGCAGCGGAAATAAGCACCGGCGTGACGACGAGACTGCAAATCTGGATCATAAACGGCATCCAGTTGTTTGGCTGAGAACGAGTCAGCATTGTATCTCGTATTCACGTTTATATTTAACTTGACATACTTCCATATGAGCCCAGAGTCGCGCTCCCCAGCCCAGAGACTCACCCACACCGGCGAGGGCAATGGTGGTCATCCAGTAATGCGGATATCTCCCAAAGATCATCTGAAGCATGCATATAATCATTGCAGTGCCAAAATAGACGATTCCAAACAAGGCTGCTAGCTTGCTGGGGAGATACCCATAGAAATCGGTTGATTGACCCATGATGGTAAGGGATGTCGGCTTGGCTTTGGTGATTGTGGTTAAGAATGACAGGAGGATCAAATTATATAAAATAGACGGTACTCCGGAAACCTTTTTAATTTATTGTAGGCATCCAGATCCTCAATGTTTATACATTTTTTCTTCTAGATTGTGATTTAGCCATAGGCATAGGTACAAGTTGCGAAATCTCCGCATTATGCCCGCCCACTCCACTTATTCCGCAGGTCACGGTGGGCGGCATTAATTACATAATCCCTATTTCCAGCTCCGCAGAGAATCCACCGCAAAATTACCGCGAAAGTCCCGTGAATCGATATCACCTTGTTTCTTGCCTCTAATAGAATTGCCGCCTTTACCGTCCGCGTTTGACGGAGATCAACCTCGCTTATTCTGGAAATGCGGCTGAAACGAGGACTTCCGCGAGAATCGTGTGATTTCTGCCACCGACGAAAGGTCAAATGTGATCGGTTACTGCGCGCGAGGCAGGGCCTTGCCTCATGTTCCCAGTGCGACCTGCGTCAGGGACCCTGTCTTTTAAATGACCCAACCGAGACACGTACACGACGGCGCGGCCGTGGAAACGCCCACGGAAGTAACGCGGGCATGGATGCGGGCGATGGAGGATCACGAAAGCCTCATGTCAACATTTCGGAGCATGACATCCCAGCAATCCCCGCTGCTTCGACGTCCCAACTCGAGCCTTTACTGCCACTGGAAGACGACCCTTCGGTATTAGTACAGTATACTGGTGATATGTTTGCCGATAATTTTTTGGGTCTGAGCCGCGACAATATCTTCTTTCTCGATCAAGTTTTCATGGGCGACGGGATAGGGTCAATCGAATGGCCTGGCCAGGCGCAGGATGCACACCAAGATAGTCAAAGCTCTACAACCAGCGATGACCGGTCTCGCAACGATAAACCTCCAGCGGGAAATAGAGTGGAAGAGTGGGAACAAATACCTTGGCCAGAGAGCGTTGCAGACTCGAATACCGTTCTCACCGCTGCAATACATTGCTACTTCAAGTTCGCGGCGCCATGGCTGCCAATTGTCCTCGAGGACGCGTTCTGGCAAGACTACCGTGACGGACGGTGCAGTCATGCTCTGGCGTGTGCTATCGCCTGTTGCGGGATGCCCTTCACGACCGTTATGGACAAATGGGACCTTCAGCAGCGCTTTGCAAACGACTTTCGAGAGGCATTCCTTGGTGCTCAGAGCACAGCGCACAATGATGGAACGATCAGACTCGACGACCTTGAAGCGCTGGCGCTCATGGTCAACTTTGAATACGAAGCTACCAACAGTCTGCCGCTTCATTCAAATCTGGGAGAGCTCTTCCTACGGCACGAATCGCTCGTTATGATGACCTTACAGTTCAGGATCCAAGAACGCGTCTCCACGGGGCCAGATTCATCAGTGGCGTTGGCCAGAGCTCGGGAGCGGCGCGTGCTTCTTTACTGGCACGTTTATGGTCTCGATGCCTTCCACTGCTTGGATCGTAAACATATATCTCTCATTCCTGATAGAGAGGCAAGCGACAAGGACAATTTTCCCCAGCACGAGGCTCGGGACTTCCTCGACGCCGTCTTTGAACTTGCAGTCGTTGCTCGAAGAATTCTGCAACAGCTGTGTAGCAACTCGGCCAAGCGGCGTGGTATCGAGCCAAATGATGTGCATGACGCGTATGCACAAGTCTATCAATGGAGAAACCACGCTTGTCCCCCTCATTTACGGAGATACGAACAAAGTCCAGAGATAGTGGCGACTCGCGACAATAACGGGGGTCGGTCGACTGAGCTGCAAAAATACATTAATCTTCATCGGGCTGTGCTATGGGCATTGGAGATTAACTGTTTGATGCAAATCGAGTGTTATGTGTCAGACTTTGGCATCAAGGACAATGGTGACCTTCGAGCCGAGATGGTCACATCGCGTGTGGAATATGAAAGTCTTCGTGCTCTGAACGACATGATTGCTATATGTCGCTGGATCGATCAGCATGCCATCTGCGATGAGGATGGCAAGCAGCACTGTCTGATCGATCTTGCGCCGTTGGCGTTACGCAATGTGTGTGCTGGGCTATGTTACTGGACATGCCAACGCGGCATTAAATCGACTCAACTCTCCAGTACTGGAGTTCCTTCGGGCAGAAGACGCTATTCTGGGAACGGTCAGAAGCACCCTGCTCAAGCTTATATGGAGCATGCACAGCTATTACGAGACTCAGCTGCGAAAGCAACGTCGCACAGGGACACGGCGGATGTTCTTGAGCGCCTCGACAATCAAATCGCCATGCTCAGGGCACAGTTGGATAATGCGCCGGAGACTACGTGATGGAGATTTTATGCCTAAACAATCGAAGGTTGAACTTTTCTTTGACGGCACACTTGCTCCGATCATCTACCAATTTTGCCAGACTTATACGGAACTAAGCCGTAGCCCGGCGCTTTTCGTTTGCTAGCATATGGATATGTGTTGAGCTCGTTGGTAGGGCTGTTAGGGCTAAGGATCGGTATAATTGAGAGACTGCAATGAGACTGACTAGAATACTCAAAAATTAATGGTTCGCATAATTCTATTCCTATGATACTACTAACTGCCTTCACTGACATCATGACCGCAAGCGCCTCAAATCCCAGACCAAGTCACCTAGTTGCCAGTGGCTTGGGTGCGAAATTCCCTAGAAACGCGGTATTCCTCATTTCCAAATCCCGTCTAGTGATCTTGCATTCGGGAAAGGGATCTGTTAAAAACACACCCCCTGGCGCTAATTACACACCCCCCTCCACAGGGCCCTTCCTATTTAGGTATCGTGTAGTTCCTGTATTTCCACTTTTTGTGACAATGGTACATTGCGCTATAGCCAATTTACTATGTAGCTGCAAAAACAGGTGCAAAAGTAGGTGCTTTTACTATGTGAATCAAAATGCTGAAGTTTTGCAGGTTTCGAGGTCATGTGACCATCATGAGACCAAAAAACTCCAGTTCCCTGGTGTGCTCTTGGTGCGACGGAAGACCATGCAGCTACATAGTAAATTGGCTGTAGCGCAATGTACCCTTGTCACAAAAAGTGGAAATACAGGAACTACACGATACCTGAATAGGAAGGGCCCTGTGGAGGGGGGTGTGTAATTAGCGCCAGGGGGTGTGTTTTTAACAATTCCCTTCGGGAAAATCAAAGAGACATCGTGGCGAACGATTACCTTCCTCTGTGTCAAATGCACAGAGCTTTTCAATTATGCTGTCCACGGCCTCTTAACCACCGTACGATGAGCGGGCATCTGATAATAGGGATTCGCGCGTAAGAGGTGAATAGTAATAGATTGTCGAAGAGTTGAAACGATCAGAATTTACGGAGAGATGAAGAGAACGGGCCAGTGTCTGAATCTAGCTTCAGTTGCCATTTTGGTCGCCCTCTGACGTTATTTTCGTTTTACAGAGCTACTACTTTTCCAAATACGTTCTAATCTATTAAATACAGAAGACTCTCATCGCTCAGTCGTCCTGATAGCTCGGTATAACCACACAGAACCTTGCGTCACTCAGCCATCAAAAGCAAAGCACTATCTGACACAGACAGGAATGCTCACAAATAGTAAATGACCTTGCCTCGTCTCCCTCTTAGCCGATTCAAAGTCAATCCTTTAATCCGAACATTAAGCCAAAAGTAAGGCCGCCTATACACAC
Source organism: Penicillium parvum (assembly GCA_030035635.1). Classification (NCBI taxonomy): domain Eukaryota; kingdom Fungi; phylum Ascomycota; class Eurotiomycetes; order Eurotiales; family Aspergillaceae; genus Penicillium; species Penicillium parvum. Next base: position 1,598,080 of record JAPJNL010000007.1, read on the forward strand.
CCCACCACCTATCACGATGAAAACAGTCGGGGACCTTATCCGGCACAAACAACACATCAAAGCAAAAGCAATCTCGTATATTATAATCAGACCCTGGCGTATTCCTTTCAAAGTCCCTCTCAGACATCGGCACAGCAGAGAGGAGGAAAACGAAGGTGGCGTAGAAGGAGGAGGGGGAGGAGAAGAAGGTGGAGTCGCATATATAGAACTCTCAATGGGCGTGAAAGTGAGAGCCTTGGGAGGTACTTCGATAGATTTGTATGAAGGCGGGCGTGAGGAAGTATAGGACGGGATTGTTGCGAGTGAAATTGCTTCGGGGTCGTCCGCCATGATGAATCGGTCGTCACAATCTCGTTGTAGAGAGTATCCAACAAGAATGCGCTTGGAGTATCACGTAGGTGGAGAATAATCGATGCTTGAAGTGTCAGTAGGGCGAGAAGGTAATCGTGGGTAAAGATGGTCCCGTGTCTAGCTAGGTCCAGTTTCGGTTACCATTTTTGTCCCTCCTGTGACGATTACATTGGGTATTTGGAAAGTAGACGTTCAAATGACTGCTATTCATCCAATAAATTCCATCCTATTAAATACAGAGACCTTCGTCGCTCAGTCCTCATGATAGCTAGGTACAACCACATCACCAACCATGACCGTCCGGCGGTCCGGCTCCAAATCAAACCCTTCCATCTCCTCCCGCGAAAGCGCCGCATACCGACCAAAGCATACCTTACCGTCTATGTTCCTCGTCTTGGCCAGTGTAGAAAATGGCTCGTTGCGTCGATGCCCAGTGAACTGGTCAATGCATACCATCTGACAGCGCTGACAAGCATCCAGCAAATCGATTCGCAGCTGATCCGGCCCAATGCGAAGTGAAGACCAGAAATCCTCTGCGTATGGTTGTTCTGCGTCTCCCAGTTGCGTGAGCCGTTCAGCGACGACGATGTTGCCGCGGAAAACATCCGCCGCGACGGCCTTGCTGGAGCCTGCGCCGTGTTTGGTGTTGGCTTTGATGGTTTCGTTCAACCGATTGACGGATGAGCGGGAAACGACGAGGATCGGCATCTCATTTGATAGTAGGAGGGGATTCTGACTAATATCCCGTACTGGAGGTGGCAGATCCGGCGGGAAGGAACCTGGCATGATGAACTTGCGGAATCGGTTCTTCCAGTTGCTGGAGAGACGCGGTGGTCTCGAGTACCGGTTGGCGGTCTGTCGCGGGAATCGTGCAAGTGTGCAAGGAACGCCGAGGAAGTCTGAGAAGAAAGCTGATACCACAGGCGAAGCGTATGCATGTAGAGAGATCTGATCACCGCATACTGTTGATTTCTTGGTGGAGTTTGAACACAGTGAGGTCGAGATAAGACTTGTCTCCTCCCATCCAAGAGAGATTTCAAGGCTCACTTGATCTGTCATGGTGCCACAGCTGATGCGCAAAACGCCGCGGTCGAGATCGATGGCTGGGCGGATGAGTGCCATACGGGGATATCGCTTCTGATTCAAAGCGGCCCCGGTTCCCTGATGGATCAGACACCATTCCCGGTCCCAGGCAAGGCCCTCGCGTTTGATCTCCCAGCGCTTTCCCTCGGGGATCTTGAAGGCACCGCAGCTTTTGATGGGGAACACTGAAAGGCTTTCAATGTAGAAGTGACGGCCGACCACGTCGTTCTCTTCCAAAGGTGGATTCAATGCCACAACCGGTGGAACTTTCTCGACATAGAATTCTTCGATGAAGTCAACTAGAGAGTCGATGTCTTTCATGTTGGTCATTGCCCCCAGACTAACCCGTAGAATGCCTGTGGGCCGACCCTTGATAATGTCGTGGTCATCGCCGCAGCGCAACCCTGTTGAATAGTGCCGACGCAATTCTGCGCCTGACCAGCCAAGTGAAGAGGCTGTACCTCCGGGGTTACAGACTGATCCAGATCGCAGCTGGATGTTCTGCACAAACGCTAATTTCTCCACTTGTGTTTTCGGTATCCACTCGCCCTGGCTGTTCCTCAGGTTGAATGCCAGAATGGGGCCCTGTGTTTTGGGGCAAGCATAGACGGAGTTTGACTGATATATCTGGCAGACGTATGTCTCGTTCCAGTGTTGTAATACAGAAAGTCGATCGTAAAGGCGCTTGGTAAGAAATCCACAGTGTGCAGAGATGTTCGCCATGGAGCCGTACAGTCGTTCGTGGGTGTCGAGAGCGGAGTCGAGAGCAATGATGCTGTGGAAGGGCAAAGTGCCATCTTCGAGGCGCTCATGGATTGAACTCTCTTTCTTTGCATGCCACTGTGCACCTGTTGCCAGAACCATGTCGACAGTGCCTCCGCCAAAGAATCTGCGCCTCTCAAACACGCGGGCGGCACTTTTGCGAACTATCAAGGCTCCCAAATCCGGGAATCCAAAGATCTTGTAGAAGCTGAGTGCTGTGAAGTCCGGGGCGTCTTGCACAGAGCTCAGATCTAGTGGAGCTGTTGATACCAGTGAAGCAGCATCAAGCAGGGTGTAAACGTTCCCCTGTCCTCCACTCGCGGCTGAGCGGATTTCCTGGCACCATCGTCTCGGCAGACGGCGGCCGTTCATGTTCGACTGTGCTGGAAAGGCAAATAGCCTGGGCGCCTTTGACTGGTTGGAGGGCAGTTCTGAAACCCAGGCATCAACCTCGGCATCACTTTGGAAGCATTGATACCCCATGTCTGCGAGTTCTCGTACGCCAATGAGACTGGTGTGGGCATCAATGTGATAGCCATACCAGAAGCCGCGATGATCAGAGTCTCTGAGAGAGTCTGCTACGAGTTTGATGGCCGCTGTTGCATTTGCCACGAAGACGAGCTCAAACTCTTCTGGGTCGGCATTGAAGAAGCGAAGAACCCGCAATCGGATGTCATCGGTACGCTGCGTGGAGAGCTGCGATGACAATGACATTGAATGGGGGTTTCCAAATAGGTTTGATGTCATGTTCCGTGAGAAGTCTTCGATCATGGACTTGGCATAGAGAGTTGTCCCTGCATGGTCGAGATACGTTGTTCCTTCAACAGAAGTCAGTATGGGGAAACTTTGAGAGGATGTGCTCGTACCGTTCAACTGAGGATACTCTTGCTCGCGAATTGTATCCACATCAGCAGAGTATCCCCGACTATAATCAGTGGAGGTTTGCTCTGCATTTTCAATCGCCGCCATGGTTGACGATAGGGATGGACGCGATGCACATCAAAGCCGCAGATACAGACTGTTGGCGTTCAAATAGTTCAACAAAACGGTAGCAATTTTCGGAGGGTCTTATTTCCACAGGTCGAGCTCTAGGCTGAGGATCAGCCTTTGTTAAAGGTATGGGATACCTTCAGGATATGAGGTTCTAACACCAGACGTCAGTCTCGCATTCGGCCCGAATATGGAACCTGGACATCGACAAAGCAATCCAGAAATAGGCTGCATCATTGTGCAACCTTAAAACAAACATAAAACGGTTTCAGGGAGAAGGGGTGCACAGCAGATAAGGCCAGCGGACGAGTATAGTGATGGATCGGAGCTTACCGAAGGGCGACTTCAACCGCTGGGAAGATGCTTTGACGCTTGTGTCCAAGCGGAGTGATGCTGATACTGAGCCTTTGCGGAATGTCGATCGAGTCTGACAGGGCCATCCATGGCTCTTTATGTGAAGAGGACACAGTGTGAGGAGAGTTGGGGAAGTTGATGAACTCGAGGTCCCCGCGATGTTTGGGTGAGTGGCAGTAACACTGACACTGGGTGGCGAATGATCAAACTGGTACCTTTGCCCTGCGTTCTATAGAGAATATGGCTATGCGCACGGCCACTTCTATAAACGCACGCTCTTAACCATGACCATCGATTTGTCAGGAAGACCAGGGTGCGGACGAGTCCTTGTTTCTCATCCACTCATGAGGGGGTGTGATAGCGGAAGCGATGGGAAATGCTGACGATTTTCCTGGTCATAGTCAGGTGAATGACCATTTTCTCACTGCTAGCAACAAATCGGATGTTGAACTTGGCCAATATCACTCAATATCACACAGAAAGTCAAGTTCTTGAGCCTCAATGGTAAAATTAGGCGAGCCACCCTGCAGGCGATCAGCAGAGCTTAGCCGCAACGGGTCCATCACATCAGGCACTTGCAACGGTTCCTGCGTCAGCTTACCATCTCATGTCAGTCTTGGATATAGATCCGGTCAGAAATAGCTTCATTTTTGGGGCGGAATCACATTGTAGCAGCTCAGCCTGCTGGGCGTCAAGGACAAACACTGCGTCTGAGCACCCTCATGAAAGATATCGATTCGATAATTAGGCAGTAATTCATCATGATCTCGAGATCATTGGAGGCTGTTTATTCCGGTTAAGGCTTCATGTCCTTACAGCCTTGCTAGTGGTGTGAATCTGTTGACTTCTGGTCGGATCTTTATCCTCATCAGGATAGAGCTCTGTGATGGCCCAAGGCTTCAAGTGATAGCTATATGCGATGGAGTTGATCATGTACGAATATCTCGACGCTATCCCAGCCGAATGAGGCGCCCTGCGACAGATGCTGCATCACCAGCACGAGGTCCTTGCCTCTCGTGCAGGTCACGGGCTTCGATTCAGCCCCAGCAGTCGAAGCCAACCGTGGAGGACCAGGAGAGCAAAGTCACAGGATGCTTCAGGGTCACACGCAACGCCTCAGATGCAGGAGGTGCAATGTTGATATCAATCACATCTCGAATTCCTGGCTAGTTATGCACAGTGACAGCTTGCCCTTCTTGAGGCCGCTCGGACAGTCTTGGGCTGGATGCCCAATCCTTGCGTAGTATAGTACAGATGATGTAAAATGGTGCAAAATTGAGAAAACTCCCTTCCCAAACCCCTGCAATGAATTCATACAAATGCCCTGCCGAAAAGGGGCCCGAACAAAGGCGGCGGAACTGGACGTCCAGAGAAGTGGGCTCGGAGGAACACCCAGTATCGAACATAAAACGGAGAAAACAGGCCCAGTCGCATTTCCTTGTTTACCGCTTGGGCCACTGTCTCCATCCACGACCGTGACCTCTCTGTAGCGCATAGTTAGCACCCATTCAGCGACCAACAGTGCTCGGGTGATACTGACCTGCTTCCACAACCGGATCATCTCCGGCATCTCCACCATCGCCTTGCGGCGGTCCTCGAGACGTGCCTCCATTGTGCGCTCCCACTTGTGACCCTTGACCTTCTGGCCGATACCAGTTCCCTTGATCCGGAGACCACGCTCCGCCAACCGGGCAGCCTTGTATTCGGTGGACTTGGGACCAATTGGGAGCAGTGGCTCAACGTTGTATTTGATGGCCAACTTGACTAGATCTGCCTGCTGCCGCAATCCATATCGTGGCCCAATCCACTTTCCCGTGGTGAAGATCTTTCGTGGCAAGAATGGGTTCCGGCCCTTGGTCTCACTTTGCAAGAGTGCGCGCGAGGGTGAGTAAGCGGTTGGATCTTGTCGGTGAGCACCCTTTGCATCACGGTCCGGTGTATATGGCGATGGAAGAGTCTCTTCGGGGGCGGCTTCGGCCTCTGGGGGTGTCGGACGCTCCGCGACGATTGACGAGTAGATCTGGGGCGGATAGCGAGCAAAAAAGTTGCGTAGTCTGGCAGGCAATTGGCCTACCGATGGAGGTAGGGAAGACATCTTGGCCACAAGGAATGAATTGAGGCCACAGTACTCCGTTCACCAGTAGTCGTCTTGATGTTTTGGAGATGGTAAAAGTTGAAAATGGCCACGCTAAACCCGAAAGAGCTGACGAGGCGTGACCGCCCGGCATGCCAAGACTTCCCGGGTCGTCTTTTCCTTCGGCTTCGCAAGTTGACTGCTTTCGGCTTCAACGAACTCTCGCGCCGTCGTTGACAGAACATCTCGACGTTTGTGATCTGTGTCGGTGTTGTTGCTGTATCCCGACTCTCCTGTTTCCGTGTGTCTCACTTGTACCCCTGCCGTCATGGCGGACTACCAGTATGGAGGTTCCGAAGAGGAGAATGCGGAGCTGAGGAAGCTCGAGGCTGAGCTGGTACGTTATTAGCACACATTCAAGCACTCTGTGGCAGGTTACTGACTGACTTGTCAACGAAGGCGAGCGATCCGGATAACTTCGAAACTTGGGAGAAGCACGTGCGCGCTGCGGAGGCGCTAGAGGGTGGTATCAATCGCAACTCGAACCCCCAGGCCATCAACACCGTCCGCAACTCCTACGATCGCCTCCTGGCCAAGTTCCCTCTCCTCTTCGGATACTGGAAGAAATATGCCGACCTGGAATTCTCCATTACCGGTACTGAAGCTGCAGAAATGGTATGTAGGCCTTGTGATCTCCCCAACCAGTCATTTTGTCATTTCCTTTCGTCGCAACTCTGTCCGTGGACTTGATCTTGCTCTACCTTTCTCGTTCAATGTCTGGGCACATTCTGGACAATGCCGTTGACTGTAAATGAAAGGTCTATGAGAGAGGTATTGCCAGCATCCCCTCATCCGTTGATCTATGGACCAACTACTGCACCTTCAAAGCCGAAACATCCCATGACGCCGACATCATTCGAGAGTAAGTATATGAAAGCTGCTTCCCTTCCTCTGCCCTGTAACCGTTACCGATGCAGCTCGCCAAAGCTCCTGTGGTGCCGATTGTGTATGAATGGATATGTGGCCATCAGCAGATCCATTGATGATGGGTGAGAACTGTCACATCACCACCCGGTCTCAACTTCTCACCCATGGCTCACTCAGGCTGCTCTCTCTCCCTATCTGAACAAAGACATCATGTTCCTCCTGCCCGGACAACCTAAGGATCAGCCTCACTCGAAGCCCCATGACCCTGCGAAGCACTGGCTGCCTTTTCCCCCATAGCTTGCTCACTCATTGGTTGTCAATGGGCTGCTGTCCAGTGACAGAGTCAACCATCTATGTTTGCCATGTCATTTCTTTCCCCGCCCTCTCTCATCCTCCCGTCTGCCCTTGAAATGCCAGTGCAACATACTGACCCTGATTGAACAGCTTGTTCGAGCGTGGAGCCGCTTGTGTTGGTCTCGATTACCTCGCCCACCCCTTCTGGGACAAGTACATTGAGTACGAAGAGCGCATGGAGGCCCAGGACAAGATCTTTGCCATTCTCGGTCGCATCATCAACATCCCGATGCACCAGTATGCACGATACTTCGAGCGCTACCGTCAGCTCGCACAGACTCGTCCTCTGCCCGAGTTGGCGCCTGCCGAAACCATGACACAACTCCGCGCGGAGGTTGAAGCAGCCTCGTCTCACGTTCCTCCTGGAGCTAAGGCTGAAGCAGAGATCGAGCGCGATCTGCGCTTGCGTCTTGACACTTACCATCTCGAGACTTTCTCGAAGACTCAGACCGAGACTACAAAGCGCTGGACCTTTGAGCTGGAAATCAAGCGGCCTTACTTCCACGTCACAGAGCTGAAAGAGGAGGAATTGAACAACTGGAGGAAGTACCTTGACTTCGAGGAATCGGAAGGCTCGTATGATCGCATCCAGTTCTTGTACGAGCGCTGCCTTGTGACTTGCGCTTATTATGACGAGTTCTGGCTTCGTTATGCTCGGTGGATGGCTGCTCAACCTGGCAAGGAGGAAGAAGTTCGCAATATCTATCAGCGTGCGAGCTGTATCTACGTGCCAATCGGCAACCCCACCATTCGTCTGCACTACGCCTACTTCGAAGAGATGTCAGGCCGGGTCGATGTAGCAAAGGATATCCACAACGCCATCCTGTTCGTCTTGCCAAGCCACATCGAGACTATCATTTCTCTGGCAAATCTGTGCCGCCGCCATGGTGGTCTTGAGGCGGCTATTGAGGTCTACAAGTCCCAGTTGGATTCGCCTGAATGCGAAATGGCCACTAAGGCAGCTCTTGTCGCCGAATGGGCACGTCTTCTGTGGAAGATCAAGGGTGCCCCTGATGATGCCCGCAAGGTCTTCCAAGCGAACCAGCAATACTATCTGGACAGCCGGCCCTTCTGGACCAGCTATCTCATGTTTGAGATTGAACAACCTACCAGTGCTGCGACTGAAAATGTGCAATACGAGCGCATCAAACAAGTCATATCAGACGTCAGGTCGAAGAGCACCCTTGTACCCGAAGTCATCAAAGAGCTTGTGCAGATCTACATGGCATACCTGCTTGAGCGAGGTCCCAATGCCAAGGAAACGGCCAAAGAGTACATGACCCTGGATCGCGAGATCCACGGCCCACAGTCCGTCTCCGCCTGGGCTGGCAACTCCGTCCCTGCTCCGTCTGCACCTGTTGATGTGCCACCAGCCGTTCCAGCGATGCAAACTACACCCGACCCGGCTGCCGCTGCGCACGCATATGCCTACTACCAGCAAAGCCCGGTCAACGGGGTCCACGCTTTTTAGGCTGTAACTCAAAGTGCACGCGCCTTCAGCGTGCGCTCATCATGTTGTTCATGAACTGTTTCGAATCCGGAAGCTTCCAACCCGGACTTCCTGCGCCAGAGGTCCTTTTGTTTTCCATTACTCAGGGCGGGTGACTTACTTTCCATGTAGCATCGTTTTCCAACCACTCTGTTTCTTGCCTATGGGTTTGATAGCGTTTTTTTGATGCGCTGCAGGTGTTTCAAGGTATGCTGGTGCTCATTTCGCTTTTGTTCCGTCCTCTTGTGCCGTGATCCATACTTCCTTGGATCGAGATGGGAGCCTCATCCATGTATTTTAGTTGCTTCAATGACAAGAACATTCTGTTTGCATAACCGTAGAGTACCCCCATCTACTTAGGTCATCAATGTCTGGATGAAGGACAATCAAACCCAGGACGGGTTTAGTACGGCATCATAACCCGCTCCTATATATTTTACCTTAACTTCATAGCAAATCACTCTTAGGATCGAGCTGAAAAATGCATGATGAAAGCTCATAATTGTGAGAAAGACATCCGCTTCAGTTTATATTGCATCAACGTTACCGCGGGCAATACATAGCCGAAGGTAATGGGATTGCTACGTTGATCCTATGACTATATGGACCCCCATTACCTCATTAGGTGTGGCCTGCCCAGTATACACAGTCACAGTACTCACATAAATCTGAGTCCTATACTTCTTGAAAAAGGTGTCTAAGCCATAGCTAGTGAACCTGTGGCTGAACGTTTAGAAAACCCTCTTTTGACCTAGAAGCCACCTCTAAAGAATAACGCCCTTCTATATAATATTGAAGGCAGGCTTACGTAGGACTGCAAGCTAACACATTCAGATGTGGTACTCCAAGACAAGAACTATACCATACCTAATTTGGGATTAGTGGTGTCCATATAGCCACTGGAGGTGTCATGGAGCAATTGCCAGTTGAAACGACGGTCATCAGGACGGTCAGGGTGTTTGCAGACAAATATTCCCGGTCCATACATTGGCTTGGCGTTTGACCGGTCTAGTCACATGACTGCGCGTCTGGTCCATCAGCCCTACCGTATAAATTCAAGATGCGACATCTCGCCGCTTGTGCCCCGGAACCTCTTTCTCGACATCGTGCTGTCGCCCTTTGACCACGATGGATGAAATTATGACCGACGGCTCGCATGGAGCTCCTCCTGGACCTCCACCTGAACCCATCGAACGACCTCCCACCCCGCCTCCTCCCCCTCCAGAAGACTCGGCCGCGCCGCCGCCGCCGCCAGATGCAGCGGTTCCCCCGCCACCCCCAGACGATCTGCCCCCTGCACCTCCGACGGAAGAAAAGAAGAAGAAACTCGGTTGGGGGGCGAAGCGCCCAGCCGCGACACCGCTGAGCGTGGAGGATCTTATCAAGAAGAAGAAGGAAGCGGACGCTGCAGCTGCTAAGGTATGTTTGTTTGAAATGTTCACCTGAGCTATTTATCAGATTGCTAACGGGATTAATTATCAATCTAGCCCAAGTTCCTATCAAAAGCTGAACGAGAGAAGCTTGCGCTGGAGAAGAGGGCGAAGGAAGTGGAAGCTGAACGACAAGCCAAAGCGGCCGCCAATGGCGCTGCTAAGAATGGATTTTCGCCCGAAGAACCGCCCAGGAGGCCTGCAGAGCCCGGTTACGATCGACGAGATGGAGGTGGTCGGGTTCCGACAGGGCCTCGCGCGATGCGTGGTGATGTCCCGACTGGCCCAGCTTCGAGGCGCGGTCCGAATGCGCATTCTACTCGCAATCAAGACCTGGAACCGCCGGCCCCTCCGAAGTCTATGTCGTTTGGGTTGAAGGGAGGCAAGGGGGAGAAGCGTTTGGCAGAGGAAGACGAGGCCGCGGCGGAAGCGGCGCTTGTCAAGCAACGATACATGGGAGCAGACCAGACGTCGAATTTCTCAGCAAAGAAGAAGCGCAAGCGCACGACAGATCGCAAATTCAACTTCGAGTGGAATATTGAGGAGGATACCAGTGGCGACTACAACCCGTTATATCAGCACCGACATGAAGCAAACTTCTATGGACGAGGTCGACTCGCTGGTTTCGGAGAGGATGTTGCGGACAACGTGGCGCGCAAATATGCGCAAGCGCTGGAGACTCGCGATCATGAATCTGGTAGCATGCGTGCCAAGGAGATTTTGGAAATGGAGCGGCGTCGGCGTGAGGAGAGCTCGCGCAACCAGCTGGACAAGCACTGGAGCGAGAAGAAGCTGGAGCACATGCGCGAGCGAGACTGGCGTATCTTCAAGGAAGATTTCAATATCAGCACCAAGGGTGGAAGTGTGCCAAATCCCATGCGGTCATGGGAGGAGAGCCAGTTGCCGAAGCGCTTGCTGGAGCTTATCGATCGTGTTGGATACAAAGAGCCAACGCCTATTCAGCGTGCCTCTATCCCGATTGCCCTTCAAACACGCGATCTCATCGGTGTCGCAGTGACTGGTTCCGGTAAGACGGCAGCATTCCTCTTGCCTCTGCTAGTATACATCTCAGAACTGCCACGGCTCGATGAAAACGAATGGCGCAAGAATGACGGACCATACGCTATTGTCCTAGCACCGACCCGTGAACTGGCGCAGCAAATTGAAATCGAAGCCAAGAAGTTCACCCAACCACTCGGCTTCAACGTCGTCAGTATTGTCGGTGGCCACTCCCTCGAAGAACAAGCCTACAGCCTCCGCGACGGAGCCGAAATCATCATCGCCACACCGGGCCGTCTAGTCGACTGCATTGAACGCCGCATGCTAGTCCTCAGCCAATGTTGCTACGTAATCATGGACGAAGCCGACCGCATGATCGACCTCGGCTTCGAAGAACCGGTCAACAAAATCCTCGACGCCCTCCCCGTCACAAACGAGAAACCCGACACAGAAGAAGCTGAGAACCCGCGCGCAATGAGCCAACACCTCGGCGGCCGCGACCGCTACCGCCAAACAATGATGTACACAGCCACCATGCCCCCAGCCCTCGAGCGCATCGCCCGCAAGTACCTCCGCCGCCCGGCAATCATCACCATCGGCAGCGCCGGCGAAGCAGTCGACACAGTCGAGCAGCGCGTCGAGATGATCGCCGGCGAAGACAAGCGCAAGAAGCGACTACACGATATCCTCTCCTCGGGCGAGTTCCGGCCCCCGATCATCGTCTTCGTCAACATCAAACGCAACTGCGATGCTATCGCCCGCGAAATCAAGCAGATGGGTTTCTCCTCGGTCACACTACACGGTTCCAAAACGCAAGAACAGCGTGAAGCAGCCCTCGCCTCCGTCCGCAGCGGTGCAACGGACGTCCTCGTCGCAACCGACCTCGCCGGTCGTGGTATCGATGTCCCCGACGTCTCCCTCGTCGTCAACTTCAACATGGCCACCTCCATCGAGAGCTACACTCACCGAATCGGTCGAACTGGTCGTGCGGGCAAGAGCGGTGTGGCGATTACGTTCCTGGGCAACGAAGATGCGGATGTTATGTATGATCTGAAGCAGATGCTGATGAAGTCGCCTATCTCGCGGGTGCCGGAGGAACTGCGCAAGCATGAGGCGGCGCAGTCTAAGCCGTCGCGTGGGTCGCAGAAGAAGATTGAGGATAGTTCTGGGTTTGGGGGGAAGGGGGGTTGGGCGTGATTTCTGCGTCGGACCTGCATGTACTATCTATCTTCTTTTAGATATACCTTCTGCTAGTACTTGTCTTCAATGGGCTTGGGATGGCCGCCATTGGGGGCGTTAGGCGATTTGCAATGTGAATGCCATGATCATCGATCTGTTCTTACTCCTTCATAGTGGGATAGATCAGAACACCACAAGTGTGATTGTCATTGTAAGATCTAGCTCGTGTTTTGCATTCCAAGAATGCGTAAATGAGCTATGTCAGGTAATAAAGTGAAGTGTATTGAAGACCCAGCAAGTAAACCCATCCAGCCGGTGAACCGCCGTCTATCAATCAGCCAACAAGAATCAAACAGCCGTGCTTCCTTTCCCCAATAAGTCGGGATTACAGCTTGCTCTGTAGATACTGGTTCTTGCTCAACCAGCTCACCACGTCGTCGCGGTCCCGTCCGATCCAGTTGACCTTGGCGCGGATGGCGTCGAGACTCTGCTCGACGGCACGGTCGTAGCCCTGCAAGGAATCATGTTAGAAAATGACCAGACTTGGCGAAAGAGTGAAGGATGAGGGGAATATCTTACCTTAGTGTCCTGTGCCTCAAAGAACGCCTTGACATCCTGCAGCTGGGTCTCAGTGCAGAAGCTCGAGGTGGTCAGCTGCACGACGGTACCCAGCATACCAAGCGACGGAGGCAGACGCTTGTAGATACCATCCCAGTTGCTCTTGAGCCAGGTCCAGCGGGCGTCGATGCCGGCGGTGTGGTTGCGCAAACCACCAAGAGGCATGTAGATATCCTGGTTCTTGACTTCCTGGCTTGTGGCCAGGTCGAGGGTGCGTTTGATCAGAGCGGGGTCCTCGGCGGCACCGAGACAGCGCAGCGCGGTGGTCTTCTCATCTGAAGTGGGTGCGTTGCGGAAACGGTCCAAAACGACGTCGTACTCCTTTGCGCCACCGTGCTTGAGGACAATTGTGAAAACGCTGCCGCGGATGTTGGGGTGGATGGCGGAGATGTCGCCGTCGGCGAAGCGGGCGAACATTTCCTGTGCGGCCTTGACGACGACGGGGTCCTCGGCCATACCGGCTGAGCCGAACATGAGCGCCTTGAACTGTTGCAGGATGTGGTCGTCGTTCTCGGAGAACTGCCAGCCCAGCTCGTGGGCTTTGGAGGAGACCAGGGAGCGCTGGAAGGCCTTGAGGGCATCCTTGGTTTGCTGGTCCTCGAAGAGCCAGGCGGCGCGGAGGGTGCCGATGCGGGTGAGGATCTCGTTCCAGACGACGAACTCTGACTCGGTGTCCAGACCCTGCAGCAGCGACAAGAGACCCGAGGTCTTCTGGTAGCCTGAGGCAGCCAGAGCTCCAGAGTCGGCTATCATACCAGCGCGGTCCTCGACGGTGAGGAGACCGTCGCGAGCAGCCTTACCGAGCTTGGTCAGACGCTCAGGAGTGTAAGAGGTACGGTAGATACCGGAGTGGTCAGCGTTCAGCTTGAAGAAGTCCAGGTCAGGGACCTTGTACTCCTTCTCACGCTCAGAGAACATGGTGTCCTCATCAACACCATCCTTTGTGCGCAACCCCAGCATGCAGGGGTAAAGAACTTGGTCCTCTTCCGGCTTGACATCACCAGTGCGCAGGAAGCGGTTCTGCTTCAGGTGGATGGACGAAGCAGAGGGATTCTCGGTCACGCTAACGACAGGGAAACCGACATTCTTGGTCCAGATATCCATGACCGATTGGACGGGCTTGCCGCTAGCATCAGCCAGAGCAGACCACAGGTCACCGGTCTCGGTGTTACCGTAGGCGTGCTTCTTGATGTAGTTGCGAACACCCTGAAGGAAGACATCCTCGCCCAGATACTTGGAGATCATGCGGAGCACGGAAGAACCCTTGGAGTAGGAGATAGCATCGAAGATCTGGTTGATATCATCGGCGCGCTTGACGGGAACCTCAATTGGGTGACTGCTGCGCAGCGAGTCAAGCGACAGAGCACCCTGCAGGCTGTCGATGACGTAGGTCTGCCAGACCTTCCACTCGGGGTAGAAGACGTTACATGAGTACCACGACATCCAAGTTGCGAAGCCCTCGTTCAGCCAGAGACCATCCCAGAAGTCCATGGTCACCAGGTTACCAAACCACTGGTGAGCCAATTCGTGCTGGACGGTCTCGGCAATACGCTCCTTGCGCGAAGCTCCGCTGGTCTTTTCATCCAGGAGCACATCGACAATCCGGTAGGTGATCAGACCCCAGTTCTCCATGGCTCCCGCGCTGAAGTCGGGCACTGCCACCATGTCCATCTTCGGCAGCGGGAATTCACTGTCAAAGGCCTTTTCGTAGAAAGCCAGAGTCTTGGCAGCGAGCTCGAGGGAGAAACGGCCGTGCTCGATGTCCTGATCCGGGGTAGCGTAGACGCGAATGGGCACGCGGAAGTTCTTGGTCTCGACATAGTTGAGGTGGCCAACAATGAACGCAACCAGGTAAGTCGACATGAGAGGTGAGGTGTTGAACTTGACAGCCTTCTTCGCACCTCCCTCGATGTCCGTCTCGGACGCAACGTCCATGTTGCTCAAGCAGGTCATGCTCTTGTCCGCAATCAAGGTCACGGTGAACTTGGCCTTGAGGGCGGGCTCGTCAAAGCACGGGAAGGCCCGACGCGCGTCGGTGGGCTCCATCTGTGTCGAAGCGATATACTTGGTCTCGCCATTCTCCTTGTACGATGACCGGTAGAAGCCGGCCATGTTGTCATTGAGAATACCGGTGAATGTGAGCTTCAGCTGAGCATCCGAGCCAGCCGCAATGGCCTGCTTGAACTTGATGGTCGCAGTCTGGGTATCCTTGTTCATGGAGATCTCGGGCTTGGACTCGACGACCGCACCCTTGGCTGACACAACAGCGCTGTGGATGTCGATCTCGTTGGAGTTGAGAGAGATGAAGTCGGTGTCTTCGTTCACCTGGAGACTAGTGTATGTCAGCTTCCACTCAACACAACTCAAACGGGAGTTTTGAGGTCACATACTCAATGACAACAGTTCCATCATATGTGAACTTCTCAAAGTTCGGCTCCAGTGTCAGGTCGTAGTGTACCGGCTTCACATTGGTAGGCAGGACCTCACGGCCCTGGACATTGGTGGAGCCGGAGACCTCTCCGCGTCGAGAGCCACACATTCTGCGGTAGGAACAGTAGCGCTTTGAAGTCTGAGAGAGAGGAGAGTGTGGACGAGGACGAGTAGTGGCAGTCGGTCTCAAGGCTGGAGCTGAACGAGGGGCGGAGAGAAAGAGGGGGAAGGGGAGGGCAGATCTGGCGGATAGAAGCGGTGGCTTTGTTTGAAGCAGCGTTCGCGTGGAGAAGCGGCGCATTGGGACAGCCACGTACCCCAATTGGGGGTAATCAAGGACAGAAGTGAAAGAAAGAAAAGAGAACAATATCAACCCGACATATATAATACAGGGATATAGTACAAAAATAGCCTGAAAGAAAGCACCAACACCGCAACACGAGAACAATCGCAAAAAGAAGAATCAACTCGGCAGAGACCCCATTTTGGGCGCTTGGGCGGTGAGCCAAGCTCCGTCCCATCTTTGCCGCTTTTTCTCTTTTTCTTCTTCTCCTCCTTCACCTCTACGCAAGACTTCAAACAGCGTATGCCCTGTTTCTCTCATGGCAGATGACTGTGGAGTGGCTCAATGCTGCTCTCCTTGCAAGACTATGCACCAGTCAGTTTGAGGGGTCCATGATTATGCTACTGCTTCCGTGAATGGGCTTCCATAGATGACTGGGACAGCCTTCTCATCATGCTTCTTTTTGTTGAGATCAAACACTTACTTAGAATGTTCAATACGCTTGTAATCATCCTAAGGAAGTCATATTGCAAGCCAGCATTTAGTGATTATTCTGCTATGCGTCCCAGCGGATACTAGTAGCAGTCTCCGTAGTGGAGAAATCATCACCAGAATGATGGCCTCATCCTACAGAGCAACGTACAAGATCAGGTGAAACACTCTGATTGAGATCATCTAAATCTGTACGGCAGATGCAATCAATCATTATCAGGACAGGGTCCTCCCAAAACCTCATCCTCTCGTGGCCAAATCCAGAAAGTAACTCCCAACCTTGTGCATCAAAAATCAAGTCAATAATCAAAAGTACCAGTCTGTATACCACATTCCCAGTAACGCCAAATGAAGCCATAAAGAACAACGTGAGAACTCCTCCCCTTCGTGCAGTGGGATATATGGCAGGCACTGAAGTTTGGACAAGAATTGCATCATGGACATGTGAAGATTAGGGTCTCCCGGGATATCTGAGAGAAGAGGCTAAACCAAGGAATTGAAATAGAATACGAGAGGTGGAGGGTGGTATATATAGTTCGAGGTGGTGGTTAGGGTCAACGCTGAAGAGCAGGATCTGGCTGGTGATACCAATGGATCATCGAGGGGGTGTAGCTCCAGTGGCATGAGTAACTGGGACCAAATTGGATGAGGGTGATCGGCCAGTGCCCATTGTCGGCGTCGGCGCGGATGTGCGTTTTGCAAGGACCGCCAATTTCTTCCGGAGAGCCGTCAGTCGACCACGCATGCTGGACACCACTGCGGAAGGTAAGCCTTTGCACATAATCGAGTTGACGGCGACTGATACTCACACTTGACCACCACTTGTCGGTCCTCCCCTTGCAAACCATCCACAGAAGTCTTCACGCCAACCTGAGAAGTGCCCTGCTGATCGGCATTGCTTCCCGGAGTTGACCGAAGTCCATCGTCTTCGAGAACGGCCTCCAACATGCGGATGGCTGTCACATAGGCAATCTCGCATCCCGCCAAATCCTCGCTAGTCAACTCGTTGATAGCTGCAGCCCGGCTCATCTCCAGCGCGCGGTCATACATGAGTTTCTCAGCGGTGACCCCAGGACTAACTACGACATCGGTCGACCCGTAGGATGCAGCAGTCGAGCCAATCGAGTGGTTGTCAGGATGGCTGGGATGATCAAGAGGCAATCGCTTTTGGCCCTCGATGAGCTTCAGTCGCACAAACTCGGCCTTCTCCAAGACCTCGTTGAACCGGCTGCGAACCCACTGCACCACATTGTTGATCCGAGCGCCAGCAAGAGCGCTGGCGCCATCACCCCTCGTTGATGAGTCTCCGTAAGCGTCTTCACGGTTCTTACGTGACCACCAGGCTCCTGCAATGTCCATTGATTTTGCCAACAAGGCCAGAGCTTTCACATAAAGCACAAGCGCTTCCTCAGAGAGGGTCACGATAGCGTCAACGGTCAAACCATCATCAGCATCGTTGTCAGCGTCAGCTCCTGGCACAGGCCTTGCGGACGGATCAGCTGGTGCAGACGGTGCCAATGGAATAAGCTGCTTGTATTTGACCTCGGCAAACCCATAGACGACGTCGCTGCGGGTCGCACACTCTTCGATCACCTGGACCGTCCTGCAGTCTTCATCGACGGCCACGTTAGACTTTGGGCCGTCGCCCATTAGCATGAGGCTTGCTTGTGCCGCAGGGTAGGCTGGAAATGGGTTATAAGCCAAAGGTGGTGACCTGCCACCCTTGGTGATGGCGAGTGGCGGCGAGAATCCCATCCCAAACAAGCGACCGCTCGCCATGTTGAGAGCTTTCGAGATGGCTGATGTGGCTGATGTCGGACTTTGTCCGTAGCGCCGTTCGTATGAGTGTTGACGCTGGTGAGTTGAGTCTGCTCGGGCACGACCAGGGATGACCTGCATTGCCTTGGCCGCGTTTGCATGTGGAGAGGTGGACGAGACCGTGGGCAGGCCCTGAGTAGTCGCGCGTCGAGGTGTAGAACCAGGTTGTCCTCGAGCAAACCCGCCTTGGATCCGTGGGCTGTGCGCCAGCTCATCCGCGAATGCGTTGACCTCCACCGCGCGTTTCTCAACCACCACGTAGTCCCTTTCAAACGCCACCTCTTGAGCAGCCCGCTCGCGTTCCTCCTGGGCCCGGTCATCCGCTTGTCGAGACGACGTAGGATAAGTGTTTCGGCTTCTCTGTCGGTCCATGGCGGTCGTGGTAGGCTGCCGGTCTACAAGCTCCTGGCGTCCTGGGGCAGTCGCGTGGCTAACCGGGGCAGGCCGGTTTGGTGGTGTTCCTCGCGACTGCTCTTTGGAACCCCCTGTGCTAGGCCGGTCCGCGCTACCTTGACGACGCATTGCCTGTGCACTGGGTGGAGTTCCTGACTTCGGGCGTGGAGTATACGTCCGATGGCTGGCTGGGTACGTGAAATGCTCTTCTTGTTCTGTAACGTAGGGTGAATCCCTGCCAGCCTTCATGTCAGGCTGATTTGATGATATTGCTCGGGACTCGGCCTGGGGCGGCCCTGCGGCACGATTCATATCCACAGACGAACGTCGCGATCCGCGGGGTGTGTCATCTGCTACCAAGCCCGGAATCACATCTGTGATGACACTGTGATTGAAAAATTCAGGGAAATCCAACCGCTCGACCGGGTTCCTTTTGAGAAGAGCACGGATCAACTTCTTGATGTCATCCGAAGCAGGATTATCTTCAGGGAATCGGATCCGGTCCTCCCCTTTCTCAATCTTCCGAAGCAATTCGACGTGATTAGTAGCACGGAAAGGAGGCCGTCCCACCACCATCTCGTAGAGCACAGTACCGACAGACCACAGATCGACTTTGGCGTCATATTTCTCATAGCGGAGGATCTCGGGCGCCATGTAGAGCGGTGAGCCACATAGCGTCTCTGCGAGTGAAGTCGCTGGCAGAGACCGAGCAAAGCCGAAATCCGCGATCTTGAGCATCGGCAATGACTCCAATCCAGTTGTCGGGTCATACGAATTCTCGCTACCCTTATACGGAATGACCTGAGCAACTCCAGTCCGATAAGAAGAAGGTGACGGGCAGAGTAGGAGATTCTGTGGTTTGATGTCTCTGTGAATGAGATCTCGATCCCGAAGGAAATGGAGTGCACTGGCAAGTTGCTTGAGGAAGTGCCGGGTCACGACTTCGTTCAGCGCTCCGCCTTGTGGATTTGGGTACTTTGCGATCATATCTCGCGTGTATCGGTGGCTTGCCAATGTGTCTCGCCGCTTGATGAAGAGTGACAGGTCTCCCAAAGCACAGTATTCCATAACCAGATGGATATGAGACGTCGATTCATGGCAGTCGATGAGCGCAACGATATGCGGGTGATGAAGGCCCTTGAGGATGTCGATCTCGGAGGAGAGGTTCTCCTTGAGTTTCTTGTTGAGCTTTGACAGATTGACAGACTTGATCGCCACATAGGTGCGGGATTTCTAGCGGCAAGAGGAATCGATCAGCATCTGAACAGGCATGAGCAACGAGTAATCCGCCTGTGACTCACCGTATGGACACCCTGATAGACCGTTGCAAAGCTTCCTCGGCCGATCTCGTCAAGCCTTGTGTATCGACCGATGGACATCTCGGGGCGGGAGGTCTCGCGTGACCTCCGGGAATGTTGAGACGTCATGGCAGTCACAGAGCAAGTCTGCCGCTGCCCTGAGATCGGACAGAGCAGCTCCTGGGAATCCTGAGTAACAACCACTCCCTACCAACTACCGAAACAGTAGAATGAATGACTGATGCGAAAAGAGGCCCATCAGGGGAGCCGGGACGTGGAGGATGTGCAGCAGGCGGAATGGAGGGAAGAGGAACCACTGGGACGGGCAGTGTGGGAAGGGCTTGAGGGAAGCGCCGTGGAACTAGACCGTTCAGTGCGGTCTAGCCAATGCAGAGATGGTTCGAGGTCGACGATGGGCAGTGTAGATGTCGAGATGCAGCTTGATCAACGAAGATGCCTAACAGTTGATGGAGGAAAGCGGTGAAGTTGTGATGTATAGGAGAGTTGGAAGAGATGCCAGTATAAAAGTGGACCAAAGATGGGGTGGGAGGCGAAAGAGCTAATGAGGGAGGAGGATGATGTGATGTCGAAAGGGCGGGAAAGCTGGTTCCAAGGACCGCGTCCTTAGATGATGGGGGGGTGTGACCTGAACCAACGATAACGAGTGACTGACGGCGATGATCTGCTTAGGCGGTCAGAAGGGCGGCGTGGGTCCGGGGGAGGCGGAGGGGTGGCTGTGAGGGAGAAGAGGAGAAAGAAAGAAGGGGATGGAAGGACGAGATGGAGAGGAGGTGGGATCGAGGGTGAAGAGGTTCAGATCGAAAGAAAGAGGTTGGAAAGACAAGAAGAAAAGGGGGAGACGTGCGGCGGCAGACGACAGTGTTGTCCATGCAGGCGCCGGGATCTGCTTATCGCCGATTAGATAAGGAGATCGTGACCTCCTATCAGGTGATTGTTTATCTATCGCCGTGCTATTTTTGTAGGTTCTCGATAGTCCTTGATCTATAGAATGGATAGTAGACTTCTTCTCCTACTATGGCATCTACAAAATCCATGATTCCTTTCATAGTCCCCCTACAAAATCTCGTTGATGGTATCTTTGATAAGTCGAGATCGACGGCCCCAAGTGGTGCTCCTGCGATAATGCAGAAGCTTATCTGCTAGCGAACCAGATGTGGCCAAGTCTGGTTCCTTTAGTGAGCGAGTAACTGTGTTGTATTGCAAAGCCCCTATAGCACTACGCCTACATGTATACTCAATGGATGCATGACAGACGGGATTACCAGGAGATAGCTATGGCACAAATTGCATCAAGAATTCACGTTCAAAGAGCTAAAGGTGTGTCCACAGTCAAGTTGAAGACACATGAAACAACTGGGAAGTACACATGAACTGGATAACTGGAAGTTTTGAAATTCTATCTTGATCACAAGTCTAGAGCTAGGTATCTTTCTTCATCAATCCCAGAGATTCTATACAATACAAATCGCAGGGCAGCCAGCCATGATTCAGCACCATCAAGTACCGGGTACATCAAACGCCCAGACCCCGCACGAGCAGCCACAGCACCACCGGCACCACAACGTTATCATTGCAGCCAGTGAGAATGGCCTCGGTCGCACTAGTTCCGCCGGCCGCAAGTACGGCCTTGCATATCGTCCACAGCCAGAAGCGAACGGTGGAGGCTGCGCCAGACGGCGAGGCTGATTCGGTGCCTGCGACGGGCCATCCACCCAGCATCAGCCACGCTCGAACGGCGAGCAACCCGCATGAGACCGCCGCTGCAAAGGCGACACTGCCTTCAAGTGACTTCCCGCCGCCCCAGAACCATTTGAGGCGACCGTAGCGACGGCCCACGAGAGAGGCAGCGGCGTCACCCATTCCAACACAGATGACACCACTGACCATGCTGACGTCCCGGGTAGGGACGTCCCAACCTGCCCAAGGTCCGTCGCCGGTGCGAGCGAGGTCCGACAAGGACAGCCAAAGAGGGATGGAGCAACCGATCAGAAGGAAGATGTGGGAGATGATGACGGGGCCGCGGTGGTCGCGCCCGTCAACGTATGGTGCCAAGAAGTAGGTCAGCGGCCGTGAGATTGGTGGTAGCTGAGACGCTCGGAAAAGGTCCAGGAGCAAGAAGATGGACAGGACGAGCGACAGAGCCAAGGCGCAGAACGTAGGGTCAATGAAGACCGTAGGAAGAAACATCAACACCATCATGCCGTGGAAGACCTTGCGCCGTGTGTCAACTTCGGCGACTGCGCTCAGCTGGAACACCACTGCCAGTCCAGTCACTAGCACGACAAGACAGTAGACGCATATCAGGAGACGAGTGTTGGCAGGCCCAAACGTGGTCTGACGCAGGTGTTCAACCCAGCCGAGCCAGCACGATGGGTCTTCCAGGGCTGCCTCTGGGCGTGGGGGAAGCTGAATCCAGTATTCGAGATTCAGCATGAGAACCCAGAATCTCACTGTGGAAGAATTGCCAAGTAGATATCCCAAGGCCCATCCAAATGGATCTTGTCCTTGGAGAGCACGCTCAGCCACGTACTTCCGAATGGGCCCTAGGATTATCGCCATGGAGGCGAGGTAGACATAGACCGCATACAGCCATTTGCGAACCTGCGCTTGAGCGGCCGTGAGCGATAGAAATGATTTGAGATTGGGTCCCATCAATTTCTTGCGTCGACCGCCTGGTGTTGTCCGAATGCGTTCTTCTTGCACCGCTTCTTCAAATGTCGATATTGTATGTCTTCGTCGCCGCCGGCTGTGTTGCTCAAAAGCCTCCTCCGCGGTGACGTTGTCTATCGCAGATACAGGCTCTGCGGGGCGCGTAGGGTCGCGGATTTGCATTGTCTTTGTCTTGCGCGGCTTTGGCACCCCGTCATCGCTATCAGACGTGGGTTCGTCGGAGGCAACCACCCTGCTCAACCTCTGGCAAAGTCGATGGTCCATCATGTTCAAGAACTTTCGGGGAGACTGCGAGCGGCTCAAAGAGCGCCGGAATTTCCAAGTCGGAATTCGAGCCAAAGCAACCTCCCAACGCAATATATGGCGGCACGAAGCAAAAAGAGACATTCCTCCCAACCATAGCAAGGCCTTCAAGATCTCGGCTTGTGGAGAGGCCGCAAACAAGTATAGATTGATCAAAGCTGTCGTCAAAAGCTGAAGTTCAGCGGGCAGGATACTGGTCGTCAACAAAAAGTCTAATGTGGGTATCAACGCTTGATGCAAAGGAAACAGAAGAAGTAACGATTCCGCATCGTGCCCGCGAAGTATTAGCGGCTTGGGAATCGTATGGTCGAGTGAGAAATGTTCGGAAATGAGGATCGGGGCCGCGGCTACCAGCCAGTGAGGTATGCTGAAGCCATTGATCCAGCTCTGTAGGGGAATGACCGGTGCCGGGAGAGAAGAGAGACTGAGGATGATATTCGGCATGACCAGGGCCGGGCGGTGTTGGATGAGAGAGAGCGAAACGAATATTGGTACAAGTACTGGGTATAGCAGCGGACCTGGGTCGAAGCTCGGGGGTATCGAGAAGAATGGAAGGTTGGAAGGCCAAACACGCCATCGTCGGCGTCGAGAGGCTCGGAGAAGTAGAGGATAGGAGGCATACAGGCCTACCAGCAGGAGGCCATGAGCTGCAAGTTCTGTATGAGAATTAGTCTCAGCATGTATAGGTTAAGTGTGTGATCCAGAAGAATTGTACCTTTCCTCCAAGTCCAGGCAAGTGAACGTGCCTCTCTTTGCAACAAGACCGTACCGCCCACCGACAGCAGGAGCACAGTCTCCAGCAGCCGCCGCAGAATCTCAACTCGTCTCCTCCGACTAAGCTGTCGTTCTTCAGCAGCCTTTCCGAGCTCATCCTCCGAACTCCGTCGAGAGCCTCGCGCCGTCGGCCGTACGAACGTTGTCCACGGCTGGAGAGTAGGCAGCCACGTATCAGAGTCGACAATGGTATTCCCGCCAGTGCGCAGGCCTTTTCGAGGTCGTACCGGCGGCGCAGGCAGGCCCCTCAGTATCCCTGTGCTCTCATCGTCTGCCTCTGTCCCGCTGTCGCTCGGGGTGCGTGATGACTTCGAGTAGTAAGAATGCGGTCGAAGCCGGTCGCCTTGGTCGGAGGGAGTTCGCGACCCGAGTGGTCTGCTTCGATGATAAGGATGGGGCGATCGAGTGAATTGTCGCAGGTCCTCGGTGATCAACTCGGAGCTCACAGCAGGTGTGCTGCTGCGAGAGATAGCCTCTTGTTCGCCGGGTCCTCGTGAAGATGGCGCCATTCCTAGGTCGATAGACACGCCATGCCGACAGTGGAACGAATAAGTGCAAATATGACTCTCTCGTCGCTAAGAGTCCAAGATGAATCTTGATTCTCTCTTCCTTGGCTGCGAGAAGGGATAAGTGGAAGACGGTGTTGTGATCTTGCCAGAATTGCGGCAGGAGATCTGCTTATCACATGCTAGCCGCCGATGACATGACACCTCGAGATCGAGGCGCGTGCGCTTACTTCAACCACGCAACGTTCATGCAACGAACACACAGGGGTTATCTCCAATGCTGCCACGGCGGCATAGCCTGATTATAAGATCGAATCTGATTCGAGTCTCTTAAGGACCTTGGACGTCGTGCTCAAACGAACAAGGATCTTCCAAGTTTGTTTTTTGGAACCTGGGAGGGCAAATTTCATCAAATCTCATTGAGGACAGCTGGTTCTGTCCCACACTGCAAATATACCCGAATTGCTCTTTAGAAGCAATTGTTCTCATGAAGCATATACTTAGTCGTCAATCGTTACTACCACAATCAACTCTCCAACCCAACTTCCTCCTGCAGGACAGCACCAGCAGTCAATCGTCGTCCCTCCCGGCCCCAAACAGACCTACAAGGAACGATCTGCCCACTCCAGGAGGCCTCAGGCACAAGAAGGGTGGTATACAGCACAGCCTGCACTAGCCCTTGGCTCTGGCCATACTTGCCCATCGCTTCACGAAGACTGTCTTCCAAAGAGCCCGGCATAGAAACCTCAATCTCCAGACAGGTGTACCTGTATCTCCCGTCCATCGTAGCAGAAACACTGCCCTCTTTATTCTCCAGCTCGACCTGTGCACAGCGAGCCCCCAGTCCCTGCCACTCAATATCACTGCCACGAGGCAGCTCGTCAACCTCAACGGCCAAGAAAGGCGAGACAGTGCAATCAGCATCCTCATTAAGAGCACTGAACCTCGGCAAAGTCGCACGATTCGAAGATACCACTTCCTCCGTTTTGCGTCCGTACTTGATATCCCACACATCCAGTTGTGGGCCCTCATCCTCACCCTCCTCGTCCTGAGGACGAGTATGCATCTTCTTCCACAGACACCACGCAACCTGAACTTTTGTCTGGATCTCCTCCGAACTTCCAGTCAAAAAGGCCACACCACCCATCCACCAAACAACCTGCATCGCCTCACCAATCCGCCACAAATGCTGCAGCGAAAGCACAGCACGCAGACAAAAGTCATCAACCCAGGAACCCGTTCCCAGCGAAGCAATCTCCATCGAGGCCGGCTCGAGCGGAATCTGTCCCGCAATATAGACCACCCTACTCTCCTCTTTCAAGGGAATAGACATGGCCTGCGAGTAAGGCCCGATATTCGCCGGAGCCCAGTATGACCGTGATTGCACGTGTAGGCCCTGTCGATTACGCCGCGGACCTTTGTCGAACACGAAGGAGACCATGACTTTTATGTTGGAGGGGAGTGCGTCGCCGCAGGCGACTGTAACTCGGGCTGGGGGGTTGGGTTTCTTGAAGAGGGAGACGTAGATGTTGTTCATGGGTGTGAAATCGGCCATTGAGTTGAGAAGAACAGTGGCGAAGACAATATCGTCTGTGGAATGTGTTGTTTTGTTCAATGCTGTTCGGACTTTGGTGACGATAGCGTGCATTTGGTCTGCTGCGTTAGGACCAGCTTCCGGTGCAGCCAGATTCGATATTGTCCATGTTGAGCTGGTTTGGCGGTGATATGGCTCGCTGCTGGACCATGCCGGTGATAGAGACGCATCTCTAATCTCAGACTGACCAACTGGCAACGAAGAAACCGAAGCAGAAACCTCCTTCAAAGCACCAGCAAAAGCCTCATCCAACAACTCCGGTCTCCTCACATCCTCCGTCTCGAACACCCTCTCCTCCCCATCCTTAGGCACACACTTCGCCCCCCTCAACCTCAAATAAGCCACACCCCCCTCCCCAATCCTAACCTCCCTCGTATCAACCTCAATCCTCATCTTCCACAGAAACCCGGGCCCATCAACAGCCAAAGTCTCATACTCACCCCCCTCCCCCAGCACAGCCCCCCTCACATCCTCACCCCCCGCAAACCTCCCCATCCCCTTCACAATCCTCCTCCTCACCACCCGCCCCCGATCCCCACGCCCCGAAACACTCTCCCACAAAAACCCCTCATCCAATCCCCCCGACGCAACCTTGATAATCCGCGCATCACACCCACACCCCGCCATATCCTCTAGCAACCCGGCCTCAGACACAGCCAGTGCATCCGCAGCCCGGAGAGCTGGCGCCGGGAGGGAGGGGTACATCCACAACCAAGCGAGCGGGACCAGACCCAGTCTTGAGGCGACGTTCTCGATCCGTGTGCGCTGGTACGTGGAGAGTATCGCGCCCGCTGAGACGGCGTTCGCTTCAGGGTGTGCGTGCATTACACGTCGGAGAAGCGGGACCAGTGACTCCGTCTCGTCTGGAGCAGTGCTTGACTCCGAACTCATCTCAGCACACTGATCTGCGTCGTCGTGTCTGTATACCCGGGATGTATCGACCGCGCCGCCTGTGATCGGGGCGCGGTAGAGGGGAATACCCAGGGCAGACTCGTAGAGCGGGATGACGCTGTGGCCGATTGTTTGGTACATAAAGCTGTCGATGTCCTCCTCCGCATCTCCCTCTCCTTTCTTGTTCGTGTTCGTGTTGCTCCCATCCTTGTCTGGATGTGTGTTCATCGGTTCTGGGTGTAGATTCGCCAGGGCGACGACCTTGTGTCCATTGCGGATGCAGTGGAGGATGGAGTAGAGACTGTCCTTGCCTCCGGAGATGAGGGCTATGACATTTAGCCCTGGTGGTGAGGAGGACATTGTAGAGTGGAGGTGAGGTGCACCTCAGGATCAGGGAGCTTTTTATTGTGCTTGAGATATGGGATGGGGTGGATGGTTATTTTTGTCTGTGGGGCTTATCGATAGAGGGCGATAGTGATTGTGAGAGAGGTATGATAACGATAGCGATCAGTGGGAACCTTGACCGTAGATTGAATTTCATCCATCTGAACAGTCAACAACCCTGGAAGATAGATGTCCTGACTAGCAGTCAGTCAAAGGTACCTATACGCTGTTATAATGGTCTTTTTCCAGAAGTCTACTCAGCGATTACACCCAAGAGACAGATAATTGAAGTATTATGCTTGTAAGTTGATGCTCGATCCACAAGGACCATAGAAGACCTAGACCAACACAAAGGGCAGGCACGAAATGCAATACAAGAAGGGGGTATGAGATGGGTGCCAAAGGGGGATAAAGAGGATGGTCGAATAAACTTATACACAAATGTGACCAGCACAAGAAATAGATGGAGGGGGTGAGGGTGAGGTGTAAAAGGGGCGCAAAGTGCAAGTCCAAAGTCCAAGGCTGAAAGACAAAAAGATATTACATGAAGTAGGCAAAACATGCGGTAAACGAGACGGTGAGAAATGAACAAGAAAAAAGTCACATCGAAGGTGAGAAACGGGGAGAGGAAGAGATGGGTTGAGGATGAGGAAAAGCCCAGAAGAATGTGCCGAACTGCCCGCATTGTGCTGGTCCGGTGATGAGGAAGGAGGAAAAGAAAAGAGAGGACAGAAGAAACAGTGAACAAAGGAAATCAACCTCCCACCACCATGTGAACCAGGATGTCGTCGTCCGCTCTATTTTTCTCTCTTGCTTTTTTCCCTCTTCATGGGAGCACTCCAAAGCGCCCATGAGAAGATCCCATTTCTCCCAAACAGTCCCAATTTTGAGCCTGTCTATTGTTCCCGTTTTGTAGTTCCGATATGAATGTTGCAAGGGAACCAAGTTGCTCGTACACCGATGACCCTGATATCCGACACCAGTGTAAATGCCCGGACGCCAAACCCAATCAAGACCGCTGCGGTCGAGCGCTGAACACCGCGACCGAGGAATGTATGTGATTATATATGCAGTAGGAAGTTCTCCTGGTCTCATAAGAAAAAAAAGATTCATCAACGCGAGTCACACCCTTAGGCGGAGTCACGCTTGCGCTTCTTGCCCGGCCGGCGCTCTGATGACTCGCTGCCGGATTGGGTTGTCTCGTACATGACTGCACCGTGCTCCTGTTGCTCGTCGGCGCCTGGGGAAGCCTCGCTGGGGTCCAGGACGCCCATGACGACCGAGCCAGCGCCGTGAGTGCGCGAGTGCTGTGCCAGGTTATCACTGCGAGAGAACTTCTTGCCGCACTCGTTGCACTCGAAGGGCTTGTCCTGCGTGTGCAGCGAGCGGTAGTGGCGCTTGAGGTGCTCCTGGCGGCGGAATCGGCGTGAGCAGAGGGTGCACACGAAGGTCTTGGACGGGTCTTCGGTCAACGACTGCTTGCGGCCGCGGCGGCTGACAGCCACGGGGGCGGGCTCCGAGTCGGTCGCGTTGTCCCCGTTGACAGACTGGGAATGCGATGCACTCAAAGCCTTCTTGGGGCTGTCCTCGTCGGCGTTGGCGGTCTTCCGCGATGACTTGCGGCTGCCGCGCTTCTTGGTCTTGATCTCCTCCTCGACGGTCTCCTCGGCTTCGACCTGGGACTGGGCGGTCTCGTTCCATTCGAAGGAAGGGAGTCCGTGGTGGATGTAGGGCTCGTTGTCGTCCGAGTCTTCCAGACTGTGCTCGCTGAGGAACCCGTCATCCTCGGCCATGTACTGACTCACCCGCTGGCGCTTGTCACCCAGGTAGACGGCATTGCCGCCCGGGTGGAACTCCACCAGGCCTTTCAGCTCATCGTCCGAGTCGAGATCCGAGAAACTGTCAAAGGTCGGCAGGGAGCTCAGCGGGTCCTCGGCGGTCGAGGCAGAGAATGAAGGCGAGGGGTTCTCGTTGACGGGCAGCGTCACAGACGCACTACCCACCACGGCGCGAGGCTGCTCCTCGTCGCATGTCAGGGTCGGCAGGGGAGGAAGGTCCTGGGGAGTCGGGACGTTCACCGACGGCTCGACCGTGAGCTGACGAGGGTCACAGAAGCTCTGGCTGGTGGACTCGCCATTCAGGCCTTGGGATTGGGCGAGGATATCGGTCGGGACTGGCGAGGGGGAGGGGGAAAGCGAGGGGCAGGAGTTGGCAGAGAGGAGATCCGAGGTTTGGCTGGCGGTGAGCGACGGAGGGTGGATGAACACTGGAGCCTCATCGTTAGTCTTTTGGCCCGGATCGTCATCCCTTGCATCTGAGGATTCGCCTGCAGGAAATTGACGTCTCCGATTGCGCGGACTTACCAGGCGTCATGGGCGGGGAATCGGTGCGCGCCCACTCGGGGTTGGCCAGGATCTCGGTGTGGACATCGGTCTCGCAGCCTTCCTTGACACCCTCCACCTTCTCAAAGGAGAAGAAGCTCTCGTTGATGGGAGTGTGCAGGGTGCCATTGGCGGACGGTGGGCTGCTGATGGTGCTGCCCGAGGACGACAATGGCGGTGTTGAGGGGAACCCGTAGAGGTCGGTGCTGATGAAGCGAGTGTCCAGAGGCATCAAGGCGGGGGAGCCTTGCTGCACAATGATGGCCGGCTTCATTTGCGAGGGTTGCGGCGAGGCAATCGGGGTCATGCTCAGAGTCGCGCCGCGGAAGGCATTGGTGGTGGCCATCTGGTGCATATTCATGACGGGCTGAGCCTGGTAGATGGGTTGCTCGTTACCCCGTTGCTGGGAGTTGGAATATTGCATCTGGCCGTAGTAGACGTCTGAGGGCTGGGAGGTGTAGTGGCCCTGCTGTGATGCCGGATCGGGGTAGTATGCAAATGAAGGTTGGCCTTGCGGCGGTGCGACTGTGTATGATGAATCCATTGCGAACTGGCACAGTCAGAATGGTTCACTTTCAACGAGGTAGAAGATAGATTACCTGTCGAAGCAATATCGAAGTCGCCAATTGTCGATATTAGAAGGGTAGTTGTGTTGAGCTGGTCGGAGGAAAGAATGAATGTAGGACCAGGGCAATCCCAATTAGAGTAGGTGTGTCAGATGTGATGGGTCAAGGACGAGGTCCAGGCCAGTGTTCAAAAGGAAGGACAGGATCCTAAAGGGACCGGGGGGAGGAAGTGATGATTGGGAAGGAGAGAAATATCCAAGCAGAGAACCCCCAAAGCCAAAACAGTTCAAATAGCAGCTAGTGGGAATGTGGAAAGTAGAAAAGAGAGAGGAAAAATAAAATAAAATAAAACCAAAAATAAAGAGAGACTGGTAAGGTTGGGGATTGATATGGAAGAGAGAGAGACAGAAGAGAGCGAGGGAGCGTGGGAGGGGAGGGTGGATAAAAGAGTGATCTGCCAGTGCTATTTTTCTATTTTCTACTTTGCCGGGCTAGTAGAAGGTGGGCCAGGAACCGAATGGATAGAAGTAGTGCGTAAATGCTATGGGCTCTAAAGAGTGTCTCAAGCTGCAGTGTAAGAAGGGAAGTGTACGAAGATGACGGTAATAATCAGTCTGGGGCGGGATCAGCCAGGGTGTTCAGTCCCGACGAGAGTTTCGAGTGGAGATACAAAGGTACCTCACAGAGCCACATCGGGCCACCAGCCCAAAAGAGAAGTGGGCACGAGATGAAATGCGGAGGTATAGATGATTCTTGCTAGTATACTATTAGTATTCTAGTTAGTAGTTCAGATAGTGGTGAATATCTAGATAGATAGATATTGATATAGATGCTCTCTACATAGTCCTAGTAGTAGGTATACTACTATACTATATACTATACTCCTATGATATATCAGGAATGAAAAGAACACAAAATTGGGGACTGGCGTGTGGCCACGAGGGAGTTGGTGATTGGAGGAGGAGATGGTGACAGCGGCAATCATTTCACTTCTTATCAGACCATGAACAAATAAGAAATGTAGAGAGAGTGGGGGGTTTCTTTACCCTTTTTACCTTTGCACCATCTTAGCACTTCCACGCACTTAGTACTGTGCCAATTGCCCTGGACCCAACTTGGGGTTCCACCTCGTCCCGTCCTCGTCATTTCACTGCCAGCGCATTGGAGACGGCGACTGCGATCGACATGGATCGCACTGCGCTGACCTCGGAGGTCCATTTCCCCCCGGTACTTGGGTGTGTCCACTGCCCACTCGCTCGGATCAACATGTGGATGAGAGGATTTATTGATGAATCTCCAGAGACTGAGGATCCATGCCTATTCCATGAGGGCTAGTTGATTCTTCCTTTCTTCCAGGCAAACTAACCACCAGAACGGTTATCGCTCACGGCTTGCCTCGCCGATCAGCAATGGTATCAACGGTGGCAAGTTGGTAACTAACAGAATAACAGAATAATGTGCAACCATTTTACCCTCGATCGTGAAACGGTCGGCATTGGACAGAACAGTATTTCGGTGGCATGCTTACTTTTTGCCCCCAGTCCGTTTCATATGATCCCGGAAGTACAACACTCCCTCGGCGGTGTGATTGGGAACACGCTCTCGCCAACGGCCGTCAATCCTCCATCCTTCGCAATTTGCCACATGGACTATCAGCCCGTCGAGCGCGGGAATTTTCAGCCTGTGGTTTGACAGTGCACGCTGTAAGGGCCACTGCACAACACACATCCAAGCTGAAAATGGAACACGCAGGTTGAGCGTACAAAGTGGCTCAGCCGGTTGGGTGCGCGGCCTACTGCAGGAACACCGCTGTGTGGAGGCGCGGTGAGAACCATCCGAGACTTGTCTATGGAGGGCAAGGCAAGGCTCAACTGCAGGATTGCAGTGGCAGCCACATCAAATGGAGAGTCGTGGACTCACCCGACATGGTGGTTCCGACTGTGCTGGCGGTGGTGATTGGAGCAAGGCTGCATGGGAATGCATGGCGCCCGCAGTAGTTGCACTTTCACTTGGGCTTTATCGCCCAACTCGTCATCCTACATGAACTTCTTTTCTGTGTGCGTACTGTGGTCGCCTGCATCATGCTTGTGATACATCTGATTGGCCCGCTGGCAGCAGCCATGTCGCGAAGTGGCATCTTCCGATTGCATGGAGTGCTATCACACTGCTGGTAGATCCGGGGGAGTGTGTACATACATACATAGACGCCTAGCTGTGATGTTGTGACTGATCTAGACACTCTACATATCCGACACATCGACTCTTGCTTCGCCCTTCTCATTTGCCCGCCCTACACCATATTCTGAACACCCACTCTTGATACTGCACTGATGACCACCGCCACGCAAGCAAGGACCGATCAATCGGTGATAAGTGACGCGAAGGCTGTGGCACAGAGCTGCCAGGAAGCTGAATTGCAAACCTCGCTCGGACTGAGGACCTAATACCAGACCAAGAGCCATGGATCAAGACACAGAAATAACCACAACATCGCTTTACGTTATGTATAGAAACATGAATGATGAATGAAACTCAAGTCCAGAACCAAAAAGCAAAGCACAAGCAACCATCGAGTCCGATTTCATCATCGCCCATCCTTTCTAACCAGGGCCCGTCCATTCCTCCATTGGCCGCTTCTAAAGATAGCGGCCTCCACCCAAGGACGCGCCATTCCCCTCGCGGACCAAGCGTCGCTGCGGGAATCGCTTCCTCCATTCCCCGCCAATGAGAGCCACAACTGCAGCACGGTGGGAGGGGCCGGGAAATTGTGAATGTTTCGATATTTGGGGAACACTAGACTCATTGTGTCTATCGTCTTGGTGCTTGGGCCTGATCGGCTAGGCCCGGTCTGTCTCGGTGTCGCTAGGTGCTCTCTATCCGCTAGGTGCAGTATGGATAATTGGGTATGGATGAGCAGTGAGCACCAGTGTCCACTGTCCAGTGTCCACATCTCCTCAGTCTGCGGTTTAGCTGCTCCCAGGCATCTGGATGCATGCATGGAAGGCTGTCACTGACACTTCGAGAATTTGACTTGGCAGAATGGTTCTTGGGCGCCTTGCATCGGTAAACATCCGACACCTGTATACTCCGCACACATACATAGTATGCAGTTAGTATATTTGCACTTTGTATCGATGTTGGCACTCAATTCAATGCTTTCTTAGACACCTCAAAAATGGGAACCGTTTGGCTTTGCCGCTATTGGTCTCGCCACGGGATTATCGAATCCGTTCCTATCGCGCGCATACCCTGCCGCCACCGTTGTCGCACAGACTGTCTATCGTTGAGACCACGGGTAGACCAGCTAACCGTCCAAGCTCGAAAAGAAATATGCGATAGCACTATCGATTCCATTACCTTGATAGTCTACCTACAACTCCCATACACGACCAAGCCGCTGGAAATAGAACTCACCGGGAGAACAAGCAATTGCATGATCTCGTCTCATCAGCTCATAGCTCTTCTGAGTCCTCCTGCTAATCATGATGCTCATGATACTCAGTGAGTACTAGTGGAGCCAACTGGGATAGCGCCCGCGCCAGCGGCCGGGTGGCTCCTAGTCTCTAGTCTGGATCAACATTAACAATGCAAGTGGGCGCGGAAGGTCCCCAGCACAGCCGAGCTGGTTAGTGCCAGTGGTCCCAATGGAGACGGCTGGGACTGCTTCCTTTTGCATTCATCTGGTCCATGCTTGTCGTGCCACTGTGGCCAGTGCTGGGATGGTGCGAAGTGCCAACGAGAAGTGTGTCCACCGGTAATTTGGTTTGTTGTGGATGGGATCACCGTGGCCGTGCGATTCAAAATTGGAGCATTTGGTCTCGAGACAGATGAGTGTCTTCCCCGACGAATGATGGACTGTCTATGGAGTACGGAGTGCTGCTTTCGCTGGATCCATCTCGGGGATTGGGATGCGAGAAACCGTTGGCGATCAGTTGCTGTGTGTATCCGGGTGACAGGATGATACGTACATCTCTGATTCGGAGGCACTGGTGACTCTGAGGCAGATGTGTTCGTGATGTATGTAGTTGATCTATCATCGGCCTGCAGCCAGGTTGACACCCGAACGGCGACCGTTGCACATCACTGTGCAGTGTGTCCAAGCTCGAAACCTCGAGGTGATGAGTCGGACAAGTCGATGCAAGGGCTTGCGGTGCGTGCACAAGGCTGCTGAGTCCCATGCGTCGAAGCTGATTCCGACTGCTGGCTGTACGGTGTATTGAGACTCGCCACCGACTCATCGAGACTCGAGTTGGTCTGTTCTGATCCCGACGTATGACTGACTGATGCTGAGACTGATTTTGCTGAACGTCTGAACTTCGAGGTGTCAACTACCCTGCACGCCTGGTGGAGGAACTCCACCAAGCCCACTCTATAGGATTCATGTACTCCGTACATACTCCGCCTTTACACGCGCGTACACTTCTCCATGATCATCAGCAGTAACTGTTAGTCGTGAGGGTCCACGGTAGCGACAGTCTGTATGCCATACGGACTTCACCCATCACATGAGCCGCCGAGGCTCCATCAGAAATCATGTTCAGTGTGGCGTTGGTCGAGGCTAGGACCATGAATCATGCAATCGAATCAATTTTCATTGTGTCCTAGTTAGTGTCTTCGACGCCCTCACCGTCATCTCAGAAGCTGGAACGAGCCCGAGAGCGCGGGTTATCAGCGGCAGGACCGACGGGTACCGACTCGCCCTGCATGCATGGCTGGACCCGGGGAAGGAAAGCTTGAATGTCCTCGATTCTGATTGACAGGGACGCTGTTTGAGTTGTGGCTACAGGCGTGCCTAGAGGAGAAACTAATCCCGAGCCATCTTCCATCCTGCGTAAACACGGCAGTCTACGGAGTATATGAGGTATACTTTGCTCTTAGCATCCATCCTAACCCTAAGTCTCAAGTCTGACTCTGCACTCCGTATCGTTGCCTTCCTGTCAGCCGCAGATCAACCCACCAGTAGCACGAAGTCTGTATCCTTGAGGCTTCTAGCGTCCCTCGAACGTGGAGAGACTTCCACTAGCCATCCGCCTCTGTCTGTCTTCGACTAGTACACGCGAAACGGCACCATTGCGGACTAGCTCCAGCTCTAATTCACGGCTGTTTAATTTCGGTCGGCCCATTCCGCACGTTTAGCAAGTCAATTCTGAAACCGCTCGAGTTATCTACACCGCTGGCCACTTTCCACATAGCGAGCACTAAGTGAGCACTAAAACAGAGTCACTAAGGATGGAGGCGAACTGCTAAGACTAGTGGCTTCTGGACACGCGTTTTCGAAGCGGTTGCTGGCGCTAGTTTGCGCCGCGGCCTTGGCTGCCCCACGAGCCGAAATTCGAGACTAGCGTTTATCATCAGATAGAAGTGGCGTGGCGGTGTGGTCACTGTGGTATCACGGTGGGATTTGGTCTCGTTTTCGTTTTCGTCCGTGGTGGACTTGCTGTTTCGGAGGGATGTGCAGTGCTAACCTGGTGATGTGCAGTATCTATGTACATACTACTGTCCCATGAGGCAGGGGCTGTGGATTCTGGGGAATATGCGTCTGACATATGCAGCTGCATAACGAGGACGTTCGAGTCTCGTCAATTCCTGTTCATGATTCTGCTGACGCTCCAGGTCTCACACCACGAGCCCAATCTATTTACCCTCGTCGAGACAGACTCACTTTTTCCGGAATGGCGCACTGGCACGCCGCAGGCCCGCCTTTAGCCGGGCCGGTTAAGTGGCAATGACAAGCCCGGGCACACTTTCGATTCATTATCCCCGAGCATGTATTTGATGAAACCGTCTCAAAGTCTGGGTGAGAGTCAGAGTCAGGACTACAGACTGGCCCAAGCGAGGGCAAAGTGCGGGGAGACGGCTAACCAGACTTTCACGCAGTGCAGCGTCCATGGAACGCAGCTTCATCGTCGAGACTAGCTACTCTCAGAGGAGATGGTGATTTGCTCACTTGGGCATTTGTCGTCACCCCGTTCACTGGGTTCTCCACGGATGTACCTCTGATAGACTGATTCAGAGTGATCCGAGTCTCTCGTTCCCAGGTACATCGACGGGTGCAATTTAACTCGACGGCCAGTTCCGAGGATATCGCCAGCACGTGCGAGATACAGTCCTCGGTATCTGACTACAACTGAACTATTTTTCTGGTCAACTTCTCCAATTGATGTGACAGTCGATCATTTAACTTTGAGGACCCTTCGTGTCTTGCAATTGACTGGCTGCCTCGTCCGAAACTATCCCCAAGGCAATATTCAGTCCATGGATTCCCCCAGTTCTGATGTGCAACAACGGGAACCCTTCCTATCATCGTTGTCCTTTTCTCCAGACCCGTCGCACTGGACAACGTCGTCCTGAACCTAAACATTGACCTCTTCCTCGTGCAAAAAGTGCCGTATGCAGGAACGTGGCGTGCATGGATCATTTACCGCAGCATTGTTCATTCGCGGCAAGATCTGCTCTCCACGCTCCACAGTCTAACTCTGCTAGGAACTTAGGGTTCGGGGGGAACATTGGGAACATTGGGTACATTTGTACGGAGGACTCTCAGGCCTACAACTAACCGTTTAGTATATCCTCGGTCGAACTCTACACCCAATGGAATTTTCTCGACTCACAACAGCCATTCTTATTACTTTTATGCTTCAATAATCCCTCATGATCTGAGTTTTCCCACCTCGCGGGCCAAAAGCTTCGCCCGTTCCTGAAGGGAATGGTGTCTTCTCGCCCCCACCGGTTCCCACTTCAACGGAACCACGCACTAACCAGAAGCTCTTTTCGGGCTTGCCCTTCCTCGATCGCAGATTCGCAGCTTTGCATCGGCACGATCCAGTAGCGGACCCAGCTCAAAACGCGGAGATGCCTTTTCCCGTGGCGGTTCGTACCCAGCAGTTCATCTCGCCTCCACCAGTACGAGGCTCGCACTCGTGTTGGATCTGCAATTATGCATCGTGCTAAAGCCCGTCCATGCATTGGCTGTTGTCCAACGAGTGTTCAGAATTGCCTCTCAATTTGCTCATGGTCTTCCATCTGCAGACTGAATCTCCCGTCTCCAGATTGATGAATTTCGCTATTGGAGACACAACCACAAAGTCCAAAAGATGGTGAACCAGCACCGCAATCGTGGGAAGCGGATCCGACTACTCGGTTCTGGTTCAGGAACGCGCTCGCACTTGCTCCAATCAGGTAGGAGTGTATCGAGGACCCCGTGGGACATTTTTATATCGCATCGCACTTTCACAGCTGAAGCGGATCTCCGTATCTCTCGTTGTGCGCTTGTTCCATGTGCGATCTTGGTTCAACTGGAGACACTACTCTTTCCCCTCTTCCTTCGTCCCGGTGCGTCGCGGCCAAGTCTCCAGTCAGATCGCAGCATCTGGTGGTTCCCGAAACCCTATATTCCCGACTTGGTGCTTGAGGTCATTTGTTGGTTACCCTGCTTATCTTCAGCTCCTATCTACACGGAGTATTCCCGAGCAATCCTTCCAAGTGTTATCTCAAACTCCACTGCCACCCGCACAACACCAACGATTGCGGGAACTCGTCACTAGCGAGCGTATCGCAGTGCCATTCGTCTCAATGGGAACACTACGACCACGCTGTTCCTGTTCCTGAGCCGTCTCCACCGACCAGATCCCAGGACCTCTACGGAGTACATCTCCCATCCTAGCGCCAGATCGACGCAGGTACCATCTCTTATCTGATACCTGACCCATGACCAGTGGCCTCACCAGTCACCGCCGACTCCCAAAAAATCGAACGCCGCAAATCTGGGACTCGTGGATCTTCAGATTGCCAGAGTACTCTGTACGTAATGGCAAAATTGAGACGGGCACCGTCCAGCTGAATACGAGGATCTCCAGCGCCACACATTTTCGTCTGTCTTTTCTTTCTTCGTGTGATGTGCCAATTTGATCAGACGATGCTTTCCTTCAGCAATACCTGAATTTTGGGGCTGAGACGGGTGGCTGATGTTTGCATGGATGAACCTTTCCCACGGGATTCGTGAAGATGTCTTTCCGCTGTGACAGCTCTGCTCCTTCTTCCCATCGAACATACAAAAAGCATTTCATCATTATCCGGCATACCCGCCTTTCCCGCCTCGCTAATACAATTCCCAAGTGTCATACATGTCTACGGAGTACTAACACGTGCTCAACTGACCAAACCACAGCCCAGCGCGTGCACAAATCGCACAAATCCACTGGTCCCATCGTCTCCGTGGATGGGCTCCGCGGCGGGTCGTCAACCTGCCAACACACCTCAAACAAGCGACGCAACCAAGAACCTGCCGCCGTATGGAGTCCCGACCAGCCACGCGCCGGGCGAATCAACAGCACGGGATTCTGGCTTCCGGTGTGGATGGCGGCAATTGCGCATCGGCGAGGTTTAGATTTGTCGGCGGCTTTGTTGTGGAGTTGGCTGGGCTTGGGCGTGGTGAGGGTTTGTATGGTTATTCGTGGATGAGAACATCCACGAGGTGAAGACTTTACGCAGGTACAGAACACAGAACACAGAGAAGTGGAGAGTCATCGCTGTGTCTGTGAATGGCACGGAGCGGCCTCGAAGTACCCATTTCATACCATGATTCCACACATCACCACACCTCATCTACGGAACTGACTCAGGTACAGCCGATGCGCGGACCCCCCGGTGTACCCAGTTGGCGATGTCGTCTGTATCGTGGACATGTGGATTTGATGTGCGGCCTGCGATCGGCATCGACGCACATCGCCTACGGTACCGAGTTCTGGTC
Organism: Penicillium parvum; assembly: GCA_030035635.1. Classification (NCBI taxonomy): domain Eukaryota; kingdom Fungi; phylum Ascomycota; class Eurotiomycetes; order Eurotiales; family Aspergillaceae; genus Penicillium; species Penicillium parvum. The sequence continues at coordinate 1,636,243 of JAPJNL010000007.1, forward strand.
GATTGTAAGGCGCAATTGTGCGATTGCGTCAGTCCTCTGTTTCAGAGTGCGTCGTGGTGATCTTCATTTGATGCGAGGCTGGCGCCTGACCGTAGTTCTATGTCGAGTTGGTGCTTCGCTACGGAGAACCAGGAGAATGGATACATATCCGTGGTTCTGGTGGGATGTGCGCTTGCGTGCTATCTAGCTTTATGACAAGGTCTCGTTCTCTTCTCGATTGTCGTGAGTGCGGAGATGAAGATGAGAACTGCTGTGCTCTTAGAGTCCTCCAGTTTGGGGCAAACTGCCGCAGACCCGGACTCGGGTTTGTGCAGGAAGCCCTCCTCTTCAACTGCCATCTACCAGATCCAGAATCAAATCAAACTAAAGATAAAAGGCCTCAGGAATGGTTAAAGTGAGATCACACCCCCGATGGGAGTCAGTCTCTTCCTATCATAAAAATCCATAATCCTCATCATCAGCCATGAGGAAGAAAAGAAAGAAAGCAACACTCGCAGAAAAAATCTCAAGCCAAGACCCGCTTACTTAATACAATTTCAGCCTCAGGCTACAAGGCCACTTCTTTACTAGCCTCGCCAATCCCGGAAAAACCAATAATCCACCTCCACGCATAAAACACGCACGGCAAAATCCTCCTTCGCCTTCTTTTTCTTTTCTTCTTCGTGCGGCGGCGCAACTACGAATTTATTTACCCGTGTTGCCTGGATATCTCGGGCTCGAAAGAGCCTTCAGTGATGTGATCAGGTGTCAGTTGCGCCACAGAGAGACGGAATTGCACGCCGGTTCTTACTTTATTGGTCTTTCTGATTTCTTAGGATGAGACCATTTGGTTTGGGATCGGACATACCTATAGCTATAGCTACACTTTTGTCAATTGAAGGGAGTTGAGCTTGTTGATGTTGGTCTTGCTGTAGAATGTATTTTCTAGCTGTAGTCGTCTCGCTCGATAGCAATAATGGCCTCGCAGACGACCATGACCATGTGAATGTTCAACGAACCTTGGAAGCCAAATCTATGCTGCCCTCTACTCCCCAGGCTCATCACCAATCTTCTCCAGCTTCCCCATAGCCCTCTTCTCGCCCGCATCACCCACAAACCGAATCCGGTCCACGCGCAGCTTCTCCCCATCCCCATCCCCATCCTCAAAGAACATAACCAACGAGGTCACATTCTGGAACTTGACAAACCGCAGATCAACCTTCGCCGTACCAGTACTCTGATCCCAATCCTCGCTCTTGATCTCCACGCTCTGCACAGCAGGGATATCCTCCGCCTCATCGAACCCAAGCACATGTGACCGGTTGGTGTAGAGCGAGATCCGCCGCGGCCGCATGGGCACTTCCTCCTCGTCTTCGCTCTCTGTAGGCGGCAGCGACGTGATATGCAGCGAGTGCACCTTCAGCGTCGACTGGAACGGGATGTAAAGCATCAACTGCTCGTCCGTGTCACTCTCAACCCAATCCTTCGGTCCAGCGCTCTTTCCCTTCCCCTTCCCGGAAAGTCCAGACGGCTTGGACGTGTCAAACAGCACCCGCGGCTCACCTGCCTCGTTATCCCGGTTCAGCAGGTCCAGTCCCGTAGCATCAACCTGGTCCGTCACATCGCTGTACCCCTTCGCCACAGCCGCGCCGAGCCAGGCACCTCCCGCACCGCTGGACGCGGCCTCGCCGGGCCCGTTGTCGGATCTGGTTGCTTCGGCGGCGAGGCGCTGGATGACTTCGTTCAGGCGGCGCGGGTCTGCGCCTTGCACGGTTTGGGTTTTGCGGCCGTTTTCGAAGACGATGAAGGTTGGGTAGCTGTCCAGATATTTCTGTTAGCTTTGTCACTGTTCGGGGTCGGTGTAGGTCTTGTAGTTGGTCGGGTGGGGGAGCTTACGCTCGCACGCTGTATGCCTGCGCGAGATCTTTCTGCTCGTCACCGTTGATCTTGGTAAATGTGATCTGGTTCGGGCGGGACAGCTGCCGCGCCAGCGAGTCGTAGACCGGGGCGATGGCCTTGCATGGTCCGCACCAGTCGGCGTAGACTAGTCAGATTGGTCAGTTAAGCTTGTTCTGCTTGCTTTGCTTTGTTTTGGATGGAGGGGTGGGTAGATTGGCGGCTTGGTTGCGAGGTGGGGTCTGTTTCAAGCGCTGGACGTGGCGGGCAAGGAGTCAGGAGACTTACAGTCTGCGACGACGACGCGCGAGGTGTTGAGGAGCGTGTTGAATTGCTCGTTTGAGGATATGTTGATGACCGACATGGTGGGGGGTTGTGGTGGTGAGGTTGTCGGTGGGGTGAGGTTGGTGTTTGGGTGTTGCTCATATGTCATCACATCAGCAGTGTCAACATTACTGGCAGGGTCGACGACGAGTTTTCCAGGCTCAGGAAAGTAATTGTGGGATTTTATGAGATTATCTAGATATTACAAGTGCTTTCTCGCTTATTACTGTTTCAGTTGACGCTTGCGGGAAAGAGTTTGCCATTTGCGCTGAGATATATACCTGCTCGGCGAGGAGCTTCGTACTACATAGACGCCGCAAATCAAGCTCTACTTCCTACCTCACAGATGCTCGTCGGAAAGCCAGTGACCTAATATACTAGATCACAGAAAGGATCAGAATCATGAACCAGTGGCAGCTTAAGATCGCTAACAGGAGGGCAAACCACCACCAGTCACATACTATCTTAAACTGCAACAAAACCAAAGATGAAATGCAATTTGCTTGAACTAGCACTTCGCCGTGCTCAAATAGTATTTCTGTATAGCCAATGACTCGAAGCCATCGATCTGTGAAGAGCTCGTTGGCCTCAAGATCCTGACATTGCTGTCAATGCAGACGGGCAGCCTGCTCAGGTGCTGAAATCACAGTATTTCCCCGAAGTGCCCCATCTGGTCAGAGTATGCAACGCTCCATGCACATGAGAGCACAAATGATCGGCGTGGCCTTTGTATCCAATGGCATATAGCAACTTGATGCCACCGGCATGCGATACCAACGTGCCGATATCTCAACTCGCAGGTACCAAGACTCGGCTTGAGGTATGCTGCGGATCAAAGTCACAGTGGCCACTGCCTGATCATCATAAACGGCTGAGTGCCCCTATCAACGGGGAGCCCGATGTTGTTGCAGGGTCGAGTTCATCCGACTTGACTAGCCCTGCCCTCAGCGCGAAGGGACAGAATGACGCGGGTGTCAACGAGCGAGGCACGTCCGCCCAATACAACAAATGCCCCAAGCGCGAAGGCACCGAATATCCGGCCAAATATCACGTCGCAGCCCTCAATCTCACCCATCCTCAACAGCAAAAAGCACCTTCAACCAAAGACTACACCCCCGACAACCCACAACAATCTCTCCCGCCTCAGCCTCCCTCTCCAACTCCTTCTCCCCAACCAGGAACCCCCTCTCATCACCGCACCGGCACCCGCGATACCAAACAAGGTTCTCCGAGTCGCCCTCATCACAAGCCAGATCCTCCAGATCCACGACTTCCAAACCTGTATGGAACACGTCGCCCGTTTCCCGGTGCTGGGAGGCCTTGGCCCGGTCTAGACGGAGGGCGCGGTCGTATTCTGCGCGGAGGGAGGGCGTTGAGAGAGTTTTGTAGGCTGTTGTTATTTCGTCGATTGTGTAGGGTCTCTGTTGCTTGGTGTCGCTGGATCGGGGGAGAGAGGAGGCTGTGGAGGGTATTGACGGGTCGCTTTTGGCGAGGTGTGTTTCTTGTGAGATTGCGCGCGCTTTGTCGGGGTGGTGTTTGAGGAGGGCTTTGTGGTAGGCGAGTTTGATCTGTTGCTTGGAGGGGGTGCCTGAGGAGCTCAGGAACGGGAGGCCCAGGATCTGGTAGTAGTCCGCGACTGCGGGCGATGGCCTTGTCATTCTCGGGGAGTTCCGATTCCTGTCATGCGTAGGCTAGGAGGAGGTCTGGGTGTTGGAGATGTTGTATGCCGTGTGCTAGCGTTGACTAGTGCCTGGCCAGTCGCGAGTCGCCCTAGGTTTCGGATTTCGTGACACGGGCTTAGCGAGAGGCTCGACCGTCGCAGGGGCAGGAGTTTGTGTCCCTTGATGTTGTTGAATGCGGGGTTGGAGAGGATGTGGTTTGGAGTGAAGATTTTAAATGTCGGGCGGAGTCAGGAGTAGGCGTTGCGCGCCACGTCGGGTTGCGGAGCTGTCCATGTTCTACTGTTCACTATCGCGGGACTTCTTGGGCTAAAATTTACCAGATGCTTCGAGGAAGTACTGTTTTGCTTCGAAAGTTATAAAGCACATCTTGTGCAACCCCTTCGCGAACCACTCGGGAGCTCATAATTGCGTAATGGCTACTCGTCGACGCTACTGGCCTCTCAATCTCTTACTTATTGAATGCCACTCCACTGACAGAAGAAATCTAACAGTCACATTGAAATATCTCAGATCCTCGAACTGAATATCCCGGATATCAAGTTGAAACAAATCGCAGTCTATACAGACAAGCCCTCCACGGAAACTTACACCTACCAGTCGAGCATTTACTCAGAGGTCTTGAAGACAAAGCGGTCCTCAGGCTTGCTCTGGAAGGGGACACCCAGCTCAAGCAGCTTGACATAGGCCTCGGAGAACTCCTTGAAGAAGGCGTCGCTGTCCTTGGCATAGCGCTCAACGTGCGGCTTGAATCCCTTGTCCTTGACCAGGGCAATGTCGGTGGGCAGCATCATCAGGGTGGAAGTGGACTTGTCGGTGAACTGGGTAGGACCGTCCCACTTGCGCTGGTTCCACTTCTCCTCAACCAGGAGGCGGAAGAACTCGTTGCTGAAGACGGTAGGGCTGAAGTCCCAGGGGCCGTCGAAGCCGGACCGGTCGGTGTGGGCGCGGCCCAGGGCGTGGGCACCGATCAGAGCGACCATCTCACGGTCGTCGAAGCCCATGCGGCTGAAGACATCGCGGATGTGACGCTGGTCCTTGGAGGCGTCGGGCAGACGGCCGTCGGGGGTGCAAGCGGTCACGTCCTTGTCCTCACGACCAGGGCGCCAGGGGATGGTAGGGCCACCAAGCTCCTGGATGGCAGCGGCACCCGCCAGAGTCCACAGGTCCGAGTAGGTGATCCAGGGGAACTTGGCCTTGACGGGCTCGAGGAAGTCGCGGGCGTGCTTCAGACCGGCGTTGGCACTGTGGTCAGACTCTGGGGCGAAGCGCATGGTGGCACCGTTGCTGCCACCAGTACCGGTCTCCTTGTCATAGGTACCGCTGGCGTGCCAGGCGAGACGAACGAGAACCTACGGGAACCAGGTGTCAGCTTCTGTCACTCACAGACCGTGCAATGCTGATACTCACAGGACCATAGCTGCCATCGTCGTAGTCGGTCTCGTTGGCCAGACGAGCAGCAATCTCATCGTACACCTTCTGGTAGTCCTCCTTGGTGGGGACGAAGGGCTTGGACTCGCCGTTCAGGTAGAAGTACACGCCAGCACCACCGGCGACAGCGATAGCAAGACCCCAGATACCACCACTGCCAGAGGACTTGCCCGAGCCGGCCTCAGAGGCATAGCTGCGGCGAGCAGTGGTACGGAAGCCCTGAGCGGGGACCGCGAAGCGAGCAGAGCGCGCAGCCGGGCGGAACGAGGAGGTGGCCGGGGTGGAGCGCAGGAAGGCGCGAGAAGCAGCGCGGGCAGCAGAGGCCATTGTGAAGGATGTCAGAAGATAATCTGAGAGCATACAAGGGAAAGTGAAGAGGTGAGTAAGGATATGGAGATGGAAGATAGCTCGGGAAAGGAAGAAGGGAGAAACCGGGGAGCCCCTGCTTGTATACACGATCGAAGGAGATGGAATCTCGGCCAATCACTCTGGCAGTACACGCTTTGCCTCGGTCACTCTTGAGTTCGTTCGACGCTGCTATCAGCATCATCACTTGCTTCTCCAGACTGTGGTCACTCTCCGACCATGGCTGTGTCTCTATGCGAAAATCTATTCCTGGTTCCTCTGTCTACAATTGAACCCTCTGTTCTTCATATCAGCCCTCATCATCATCATCACCATCATCATCTGCTGTCTCTCATCATTCCGCACTCGACTCCACATTGAGCGGCCCCCCAATTATTAACAGCAAGACTCTCAATGGCCCAATTGCATCTCCGTCTCCACCTCCAATTCCGACATGCTTACTTCATCGGACGCGCCTCGACCTTACCATGGGGACCGTTCAGAATATCTGAATTCCTGCATCGCCTCACATCATGTAATGAGCCAGATCATTCATGAGAGAATCGTACTTTTGTTTGCAGGGAGCAAGCCATTGAATTAAACAACAATAAGAAATGAACAATAAAAATGAATAATCTGAATGGGAACGCCAAGACATGAGCCCCGGCATGTTATTCAGCCGCTTTAGCCACTTTAAGGTTTAGCCACAGTCACCTGATATCAAATTCTTCACCTCGCTGTGTCTGCATGCCTCATTTCTTAACGCATCAAAGCCTTCACCGTAACAATTAGTGGAAGAGTTAGAGTCAAAGAATGAATCAAAACAGCATTGTCTTACTATTTTGCACATAACTTACTATAAAAATCCTGTGCCAAACTCAATAGTTCAGGTTCCACGTATAGTTCGTCACCCGTAGGAGAAACCTCGCTAAAATTTTGGTTCATCCTATTGACTGGCCTCCAGTCAATCAAAAGCAGTCAGTGTGGCCGAGTGGTTAAGGCGTGTGACGTAAGCACTTCATTCTGATTGGTTAAATCACTATACTAACTTACCCCACGTCGAACTTTGGGGTTTTACCTAGTTTATCACATCTCTTCGGAGGCACAGGTTCGAGTCCTGTCGCTGACGTGTAATTTTTTCACTACCTTCGACTATAAATCCTGTTACACACTCCTAGCTTCTGCTGTCTGATCTTTTTCTCTGTTTCATCTGATATTTCATCTATTTCATCTGATATCTTGACCTGTCTTATCTAGTCTTTTGTCTATATGAACTGCAATTTAAATCGAAGTAGAACATAAGCAAACTTATGTTTATTACGAAGATAATAACTATAGAGCACACTATCTTAAGGACTATATAGCTGAATATCTGTCACAAAATGTCCTCTACTACTTGATATAGAGTCAACGCAGTTCTTTAAAAAGTACTTAATTTGATCCTCGTGAGATCAGTTTATCTTAAGATTAATTTAAGATAATATTCGCTGATTAGGTGTGAAGGGCTAAAGCCAGACTTAAATTCAATCTAGCTAGGCCGTTTGCAGTTATCCAAAAGCTTAGAGAAAAGAACAGAAACCAGCGCAAAATCAGTAAACAAAAGGAGGTGACAGGTCACGTGGAAGCACGTGGTCCAAATCGGGCTTCGGCCCGTTACAGTAACCCCCTTCTCCTCCTCGAACGCGACGAAGGTTGTTAATATAGGTGGAGGGGCCCGTCGTTCGTCGAAATGTCGCCAAATTGACGCTCAAATGCGTCGAGGGCAATACAGTTTTGTAGCTCCTCGACATTCTCCCAAGAAGTTTCTGCGTATCCCACCCATTTCACTAGCGCTTCGCGACGTTTTCCTCGGCCAATCTTCCGCGTGCGGGCTACAAGGATCTCTTCCACTTGGTACTCTAGCTCGCCGTCCACCCGTATAGGTGGAGGTTGCGAATCGTCCACGATTTGGGATGGAAACGGGTCTGAAGCAGCTGGACGGATAAGGTCCACGTGGAAGACTGGATGTACTCCTCCTGGCACATCAAGCCGTACTGTATGTGGGGAAGGCACTTCGAGGACCCTATATTGAGCATGTAGCCAGTCGAGCTTCTTCGAGGCCCTATCTGTCCGGATATTTCGGAGATTTAACCAGACTTTATCGCCTTGACGGTAGACAGGAGCAGGTTGACGACTTCTATTCGCTTGTTCCTGTTGTCGTTCCTGGGCCACAGCAATCGCTGCTTGGGCCCATTCGGTAGCGTCTCGTAACCGTTTCACGAATGTTTCGCCTGCTTTTTCCGGGGGAAGCAAGGCCTCCTGTAGAGTGCCGGCGTCGTCGAGGCTAATTGGGTCGATATGGTATCCGTGAGTGAAGAAGAACGGGGATAACCCTGTGGCGCTAGCATCTCGGTTGTTGATCGCTGCGGCCACTACTGGTAGCAAGCTCGACCAATCGTCCTGCGTATAGGACGTGAAGGCGCGAAGGATTCGTTCCACTTCTTGATTTGCACGCTCTGTTGCGCCGTCTGTCTGCGGGTGGAAGGCAGTGGATAATCGCCGGTGAATCGATAGCCTTTCGCAGACTCTTCCCCAGAACCCACTCACGAATTGAGGTCCTCGATCGCTAGTGATATATAGTGGCAAGCCATGGTGCATATAGAAATGCGTTAGGAAGGCTTCAATTAGCGCTTCCACAGTTGTCTGCTTCATAGCCACCAGTATCACGCTCTTTGTGAGACGATCGGTAATCACAAGACAGTTCGTAGCTTGAGCCTCGCCAGACGGTGGTAAGTCTGTGATGAAATCCACCGATATCTCGGCCCAGATTCGCTAGGGAATCGGTAGTGGTTTCAGTAAGCCATGCTTCGTATCGCGCCACACTGTACTTCGGCCGCAAACTGAGCAGTTTCGTAGGAACCTTCGGACATCCTTAGCCGCTCCAGGCCAGAAGAACCGCCGTGAGAGTATCGAATAGGTGGCGTCTCGCCCTAGATGACCAGTGATGTGGGAGTCGTGGACTTGTTGTATGATGCTCGTCCGCAGAGGTTCGCTTTCAGGGATCCAAACCCTCTCTCTAAAGCATAGTAAGCCTCGTTCGTTAAGATGGCACTCCGAGAGGCTTGTTTTCACCGTCACCTTAGGAGGTAGACGGCTACTACCGTCCTTAATCGCCTGCGAGATCGCCTAGTATGTCCGATCTGACCTCCGGGCCGCTTGCCATAACGCTTGCATTCCTGCATCCTCGAAGAGTCGTACGCTTAGATCGAAATCTAGTGGGGCTTCCACTCTCTCCTGAGTGCTTCCTGATCGTATCGTTACCGAATCGAACATGTTTCGGAGCCGATTCGATAGCCTCTTATCGCTAAAACTCTGTGGCATATCTTGGTTGCGCCTTGATAGTGCATCAGGGCGACTAGCTAGTTTCCCTAGACGGAATTCCAGCTCGAAATCGAACTCAGATAGTATGTCTGCCCAACGCATCTGCCGCTCGTTCAACTGCCTCGCCTTGTTAAAGTACCGTAAGTTCTTATGATCGGTAAGGATTCGGAACCGAGGCACCATCTTTAATTCGGGTCTCCACTCTCGAAGAGCTCGAATAATCGACAACAGCTCCTTATCGTGGATCTCGTAGTTCGATTCCGCCGGTGATAGTTTCCGCGATAGGTAGGCGCAAGGGCGTAGGGTTCCATCATCGTGCACCTGTGATAGAACACCTCCTGTGGCCCATCCAGAAGCGTCCGTTTCTACCACGGTTTCACGACCTTCCTCAAAATGAGCTAAGATAGGAGCCGTGGTGAAAAGGTCCTTTAGCTCTGTGAATGCTAACTGGCAGGCATCGTCCCAACGGAATAGGGCGTCCTTCTTAGTCAACTGGACTAGTGGTGCCGAAAGGTCGGCGAAACGAGGGATGAACGTTCGATAGAAGTTGGCGAAGCCAAGGAAGCTTCGAACGTCTCTCGCTGTCTTTGGCACTTCCCATGACCTAATCGCTTCCACTTTCTTAGGATCAACACAGATCCCCTGACCGGCACGGATAATGAATCCAAGGTATTTCACGGCGTCCTGCTCGAACTCTGACTTTGTAATATCGCATTGTAGCCCTGCATCCTGGAGCTTCTGTAGGACCTTGCACACCTTTCGTCGGTGATTCGCTAGCGATCCGCTAGAGTAGATGATGATATCATCTATATAAGCGGACACAAAATCATCGAGGTACTCCCGCAGAACCTGGTTGATATATCGCTGAAAGGTTGCAGGAGCACCCGTAAGGCCAAATGGAGTCACAAGCCACTCGAAGAGGCCGTATCGAGTCCGAAATGCTGTCTTCCACTCCTCACCTAGGTGGATTCGGATCTTATGAAACGCAGCAATGATGTCGAGCTTTGTGAACCAACGTGCTTGAGACATATTGCGGAGGGTCTCCTTAATTAAGGGCAACGGGTATCGATCCTTCACTGTGAGCTCATTTAAGCCACGGTAATCCACGCAGAACCTAATCCCTCCGCCAGGTTTCCGTACGAGTAGCACTAGTGACGCAGCAGGGGATTTGCTAACACGAATGAAGTTCTTGTCAAGCAGTTCGGTTAGGGTTTTCCGCAGCACAAGGAGTTCTTCGCGGTTCATGCCATAAAGGGGACCATACGGAGGGGATAACTCATTCCCTAAGCTATCCTTCCGTAACGGTATCTAATGGTCCACGCCTCGGCGGTGTTCCGGTAGCCTTTCGGCCAGTTGTTGGCTAAACACACATAGCCAGCGCCAGTAGTGCTTTGGTAGCTTCGTCTTCGGATCGACATGTTTCTTCACCTATAGTGCTTTGTCGATATCCGCGAGAGTGACCTTCCCGATTCGGATCCTGTCCTGGTTTCCTTTGATGGCCTGAAGTAGGACTTTGGCCGAAACCTTGGCGATTCGTGTTCGTTTCACCTTTAAGGGGCCAATCGACGGGTTCGCTCGATTCCAACAGCGTGTTTTCTCTCCCACTCGGGTGAAGATATCCATATATCCCCTCCGGGCCGAGAAGTGGGCATCTACCTCCTCCATCCACGGTAGGCCCAGGATCATCTCCTCTACCTGTCCTACTATCACGTACGCGAAGATCCTTTCTTGTTGATGACCATATACATCGATGTCGAAGTATGTCATATAATAGATCTTCCCTTGATTCGCCACGACTCCATCTAGAGTGCGTGGAGATATACGAATGCGCGGGAGGTTAAAAGCCTTCACGAGCGAGTCACTAACGGTGGCGTAGCTAAGGCAGCCAGTATCGACTAAGGATTTAGCAAACTGGACTCCATTCACTAACACGTCGACATAGAACGGTAGACTCTCTCGTTTTAGTAGCTTATTAGCTCCCTTTAGCTCCTGCCGGCGACTTTCGACAGGAGCTACTCGTTTTCCGAATCCGAACTTGACTCTTCCTCCGTTGTGGTTTCGGCGGTGCTTCGCCGAGGTTCCTCTACCGCTACAGTAGTGACTCGGGGTCTTCTCGTTTTCTCTTTAGGAGGAACTGCAGCCTTTAATGGGCATCTCGAGATCCGACAGTCATCCCTCCCGCATCGAAGGCATCTTCCTTCCGCCCTGCGGCGGTCTATTTCGTCCTGTGAAACCCATTTTGCTCGCTTTCCAAGTAGGTGTTCATCACGATTCTGTGGCGTTCCGTGACCGTATCGTCTGCGATTCGTTTGGCTCTGGGCGGTACTAGACGTCACAGTGGTGGTTGGTGTCCAGTCCATCGGTTCGTACGTGGCCTCCGTGCGTGGTGTCTTTGGCGAACGTGGACGCTGTGGCCGGTTGATGCATAGAGCGTCCATGTCATTGCTAATCTCGTGAAGACGAGCAATCAGACCAGTAAAGGTATGGGGAATGCCCCGATTCATGAGTGATTCGGTCATGTTTCGATTAAGGGATTGCAGTAAGATCTGTCGCTTTGCCTCATCATGCCACTCTAGAGCACCTGCATCGGCAAACTCTTTCTCTAGACGCGGTAGGAATTTCGAAAATGGCTGATCCTCTCGTTGTCGCATCTGGTGTAGACGTCGTGCGGCTCTTGCTTTCGAATTTGGGTCTCCATAGATGCCTTCTAGATGGTCTAGAAGCTCTTGCGGAGTGCCATCGTTTCGGCGCATTTTCACGTACGTTCCGGTGTTCTTCCAAGCTAGCTTCTCTAGGCGAGAGAAGATATAGATGAACTGCTCCTGAGGGCTACCGATCGCTGGCCCATCGACGCTAAGCTTGTTTTCCATTGTGATCCTCCACGTTGGCCAGTCGGCCGTGCTTCCTGCAAACATAGCTGGGTCAGGTAAACGTGCTCTCGGACGGCGAAATTCCACTTCCTGCCTCTTCCTCGATTCGACTTCGATTCTTGGTTGTTCCGGTGCCGGTTCGCCAGGAATTGCTACGCGCTGGAGCAATGCCTCGAGCCGTTGAATTCGTTCCTCTTGTGCGGCGCTCCGCTCGTTCTGCGCTCTGGCAGCACTTTCTTGGGCAGCATGCCCCTGAGCAATTTGCTGCATAAGGGTTTGAGCCCAACTTGGTGGACTCGACGCTTCTGATGAAACCATGTTTATGGTGTCTCGCTGTGTATCGTTTCGCTGTGTATCGCTTCGCTGTGTCGCTGGTGTATCGCCTTCGCTGGTGTATCGCCTGATGTTTCGTTACGCTGTACTCTTCTGTGGAAGAGGAAGCTTTTGGAATGTGAAGGGCTAAAGCCAGACTTAAATTCAATCTAGCTAGGCCGTTTGCAGTTATCCAAAAGCTTAGAGAAAAGAACAGAAACCAGCGCAAAATCAGTAAACAAAAGGAGGTGACAGGTCACGTGGAAGCACGTGGTCCAAATCGGGCTTCGGCCCGTTACATTAGGCTTCGATTCTAACCCTTCTAAAGCCATCAAAGTTTTGTGATCACATCAAACGAATGATAAAAAGATCTTAGTGTGACTACTGCCAGATCTGTGAAGAACAGAGTGCATTTATCAAAAAGATCTAAGCTGAGGAAAGAAAAAGAAAAACAACAAGACGAGGAAATCAAGAAGAAGTTGTGGGTCCTGTGATCCGCTTACTCAGTAAGCACGTGACCACTGAGCATCGCCATGCTCACAACCCCCCGGCAAGAACAGCGCCTAGTCCCTAGGCGAAACAACAGGTTTGCAATCGTCTAGATGATCATTCAAGAATTCGTCGCGTAGCGCAGCGTCAATCTAGTGCTGTAGACGACAAGGAGGGCCTGGTTTGGCTAGATATTCCCTATGGAAATCCTAGAGCTTTTCGGGAGCATTCTTGAAGTTGGAAGCCAGGTACCAAGCAACGTCCTCGTCGTAACCAAGCCACTTGACTCTGTACTGGAGCTTCCGGTAGTGCAACCTCGAATCTATGATGCGATCAACTTCCCACTCATCATGATCGTCAACGCATTCAGGAGGTGGGGGGTCTTCGTGCTGGCCGTATAACGGTGGAAGGTCAGAAGCCTTGCGTAGTTTATCTGGTGAAAACACCGGGTATACGCGAATAGCTTCAGGTAGCTTTAGCTTGAAAGAATGCCCAACTCGTTCGATGATCTCATACGGGCCACTCGCCAAGTTTGATAGCTTTCGGCTTAGACGTCCTATAGGCCAGTTCTTCGTGGTGATAAAAACCTTATCTCCCACATCAAAGTCTACGTCTCTCCGGTGACGATCAGCTTGTTGACGTTAGTGATTCTAAGCGCGTTGTATACCCTTGCGGGCGGTTTCCCAGGCTTCGTGTAGCTTTTGAGTCCACTCAACGGCGCCTTGGTGGTTGACATTCGACCAGTCGAAAGACACTCGGGGTTCGTATCCGCAGCAGGTCATGAACGGGGAGACACCTGTCGAGCTGTTAGGCAATAGGGAGGCTGCAAAGTCGATCATTGGTACAAAGTCTGACCAATTATCCTAATAGTGATTCACGTAAGGCCTCAATCTCTGTGCGATGTACTAGTTCATGATCTCTGTCTGACCATCTGTTTAAGGATGGTGGGCCGTGGATAGCTTTAATTCAACACCGAGGATTCGACAGACCTCGTTCTAGAATTCAGAGATGAAGTGTCCACCGCGGTCCGAAACGATTATTTCGGGAGCTCCATAGTGTCGGTAGACATGCTGAATGAACAGGTTGGCCATATCCTTTGCTGTGGTCGTGCGGTGACATGGAATCGTGATATAACGCTTGCTTAATCGATCCACGATCACAAAGGCCTCATCAAATCCCTTCCTGTCTTAGGGTAATTCGCAGAAGTCTATACTCAGGTGCTGCCATGGTCGTTCAGGCACGGGTAAGGGTTGCAACAAACCGGGGTTCCGATCTCTCTAGGCCTTCGTACGCTTGCAGATCAGACAGTTACTCACATACCGGTCCACGTCAGTTATCCAACCTTGCCAGTAGTATCGACTTGACACGAGAGCCTTCGTTTTTGCTTGTCCTAGGTGCGCAGTTGACGGCTGTCGATGAATTTCGTCTAACAACCGAGCCCGTAAGTCTCCCTGATCCGGTACCACCAACCGCCCTTCATACAGAAGTAATCTATCTTCTAACGTCCACCGGTTGCGCCCTTCCTTTACCTAAGTTCGTTGCTCCTCCAGGGCTTCGTCAGTCCGATTTGCCTCCTTGACTCGCTCAACAACACTTGTGGTGGTCAGAGGTAAAAGCTCAACTAGCTTGTGCGCTAAATCGTCGGGATGGACACCCTGCTCGAGGCATTCCCGGGGGAGTAGGGTCAATTCACGATCATCATCCGCGGGGGTGTCTTTGCGGGAGAGAGCATCTGCCAGTTTGTTCTTCGAACCTAGCCGGAAGCGAATTAAGAAGTGGAATCGTGAGAGGTCTTCTAACCATCGGCATTGCCTAGCATTTAGCCTTTGCTTGACCATAAAGCTTTCTAAGGCACGGTGGTCAGTCCAGATTAAGAATCGGTCAGCGCGCTATAGACCTTCGAGCTCAGGTCTCTATTCACGTAGGGCTAAGATGATAGCTAGCATTTCCTTATCATGAATCTCGTAGCGCCGCTGGTGGACATCCATGGTCTTCGAAAAGTAGGCCACTAGATGCCATAGATGGTCAGGTCCCTTTTGAGAGAGAACGGCTCCGACAGCACCGTCTGTAGCGTCGGTCTCGATCTATGTCGGTGACTCAGGGCTGTAATGACGGAGGATTGGAGGTTCTTAGAGCTTCATCTTCAATTCCTGGAAGGCATTTTCACAGGCCCCAGTCCACTCGAACTTCACGTCATCTTTCAAAAGGTTGTTCAACGGCTTGGCAATTCGACTATAGTTTCGTACGAAACGTCGATAGAAGTTACAGAAGCCAAGGAATGATCGCACTGATCGTTTTGTTGATGGTTGTTCCCAGTTTAGGACTGCGGCGGTCTTCTCTAGATCCGCTTAGATACCGTTCGTGCTGACAATGAAGCCAAGGAATCGAGTCTCAGTGACGTTGAACTCGCATTTGTGGATGGCCACTTGGAGACCTGCTTCACGGAGGCGCTGGAGAACCTTCCGTACGTGCTCGCGATGCTCCTTACGGGACTTGCTATAGATTAATACGTCGTCGATAAAAGCAGTGCAGAAGTCGTCGAGGTACTCATTCAGAGCTGCGTTGATGAATCGTTAAAAGGAGGCTAGTCCGTTAGTCAATCCAAAGGGTAGGACCTTATACTTGAATGTTCCATATCGAGATTTGAAGGTCGTGAGGTCTTCCGATGCTAGGTCCATTCGAATCCGGTGGAATCCTTGTCGTATGTCAATCTTGGTGAAGATCTTGGCCTTTGATATTCGCTGGAGTAGTTCATCAACTAAAGGTAAGGGGTACACGTCCTTCCTAGTGAGTGCATTCAATTTCCGGTAGTCCACACAGAAGCGTAAACCTCCTCCTGGCTTGAGAGCCATTAGAATCGGTGATGCAAAGGGTCCGGTTCCGGGTTCAATAAAGCCTTTTGCAAGGTTCTCCTAGATGTATTTCTTGGCGGCGAGTAGCTCTTCAGTGGACATCTTGTATAACGGACAGTGCCCTCGAGGAAGCTCTCCCTCGAGTTCGATTTTATGATCCACCCCCTTGCGGAATGGGGGTAAGGTGTCCGATTCCTTCTTCGAGAAGACATCAAGATAGTCATGATACTCCACGGGGACTTGCCTCTATAATTCCTCGATCTCGGGATCCTCTACCTAGGCGATGAATCGTTCTTCGAGGACCTTGTCCATCTCACAGATAGTCGTGACGAAGCAGGGAGTATTCCTGTTTTTCATATGTCGATGGAAACCAGCTGCACCGATGATCGCGATGTCGGTTATTTGGCGCTTCGGTCCGTACGGATAGGCAACTTTCGGGGCTTCTTCAGTAGCCCTCAGCTGCGGCCGGGATGCCCGTCGGGTAGCTTTCTGTTGTAGGATTTCCTTCGGAAGAGGCTGATTGAGCTGCGTTTTGACCCCGTCCTAGAGGCTTTGGTTAGAGGGCCAAATCAGACGTCGACGCTTGCAGTCTAGCAGGACATCGAATTGATCGAACCAGAGCCGTCCGAGGATCATGTCATGACTTCCGAGATTAGCTATAAGCATCGGTAGCTAATCCTGCTGCCGTCCGTCGATAATTAGAGTCAGAACAAGGGCGTGTGTGATCGGGGTTGATTCTTGTCCGTCGAATCCTCGAACCGGGCAATTTGTCGGTAGTCGTAAGGTCTTTGCTCCGAGTTTCCGACAGAGTAGCAACGCTAGCTCGGCGTTAATAAAGACAAATCCATTCGCTCCGGTGTCACCTAGTGCTGGTATTGAAAGAGATTTTCTATTGAAGACTATCTAGGTGTTAAACACAAGTGGTTTTCCTGACAGTAGCTTCGAGAGGTCTAGTTCGTAGAGTGGCACATGCTTGCCTAGGACGGAGACTTCTCCTAGGCACTGTCTTTTTCCTGGCTAGGCAGTTCAGTGTCGGCCCCTTCGTGATCCTGTAGATCCTTCGTAGACACTGCGGCCACAGTTGGCTTTTTCTTCGGACAGTTGCGGCTGATATGACCGTGCTCCCTGCAGATGAAGCAACGGCCTTCCTTCATAAGGGCCATACGGTCGGTCAGGTTGGGTGTGGCCTCTCGTTCCTGCTTAATACTGGCGTTCGGGGTGAGCTCTAGTGCCTTCGGCGCGCCCGTCGTGGTCGAAGTGGGGGCGTTGTTTGATCGAGGTCGATTACTACGGCGCTTCTGAGCGGCCTGCATGTCAAGACGGTTCCATCGGCCGAGGCAAATCTTCGTGAACTAGGGGAAATCGATAGTGGTATCATCGGCCTCCGTCATGACTGCATTCTGGAGGTCCCAAGAAAGCTTTTAACGTAATTCACGGGCGAGTCGGCCACACGGGCGAGTCGGCCACCTAACGCGGTCGCGTCCCCCATTTAATCTTCTACTATCTTTAACCACCTACCATGCCACCAATTCGATCTCAAAAGGCTCAAAAAGCTACCGAACAAGAGGGTAGGATCCTATTAGCTATCAAGGCTATCAAAAAACAGGAAATCTCCTCTATTCGTGAAGCTGCGCGCCGTTTTGATGTACCACGCGCTACTCTCCAGGATCGGCTACGCGGTTATCAATTTCGACATGAAGCACGCGCAAACAACCACAAATTGACCCAGAGCGAGGAGGAATCGCTTATCGAATGGATACTATCTATGGATTTACGTGGAAATCCCCCCCGGCCAAGCATGGCTAAAGATATGGCCAATTTGTTACTCGCAAGCCGTGGAACAAACCCCCCTCCGACCGTCGGCGTTAACTGGGTCTCAACCTTCATTAAACGTCATAAAGATACGATTGCGAGTCGATTTAGCCGTCGATACGACTATCGGAGGGCACAATGCGAGGATCCGACCGTGATTCGTGAGTGGTTCACAAGCGTACAGCGCGTGGTGGCCCAGTACGGCATCGCCGATGACGATATCTTCAACTTTGACGAAACAGGCTTCGCGATGGGCCTCACTGCAACGGCCAAAATCATCACTCGTGCGGAGTACTACGGCAAGCGATCGATGCTACAACCAGGGAATCGTGAATGGGTGACTGTGATCGAGTCAATCTGTGCCGCAGGATGGGCGCCTCCACCATATATCATCTTTAAGGGCAAAGTCTTCGTTGAATCGTGGTTTGATGACCTTCCGGATGGCTGGAAAATCGACAGAAGTGCGAATGGATGGACTACAGATGAGATCGGCCTTAATTGGCTACAGAATCACTTTATACCATCTATTCGTGGTCGATCGAAGGGCAAATATCGACTACTTATCATGGATGGCCACGGAAGCCACTTGACGGCTCAATTCGATCAAATCTGCAAGGAACATGATATTATACCTATCTGCATGCCTGCGCATTCATCGCATTTGCTTCAACCGCTTGACGTTGGCTGTTTTGCCCCCTTAAAGCGAGCATATGGTGGTCTTGTCGAACGGAATATGATCGACGGAATCGATCATATCGACAAGCTTGATTTCCTTGCAGCATATCCGGACGCCCGTATTAAGGCATTTAAAGATGCCTCAATACAGAATAGCTTCAAAGCTACAGGATTAATACCCTTTGATCCTGATTCTGTGCTTGCGAGGGTGAACATTCGTGTCAAATCACCAACACCCCCAGCAAGCCAGCACAGCAATTCATCGGCCGATTATATACCCACAACACCACACAACGATAAACAGCTACGTCGGCAAGCATCTTCGATCAAGGCTTTAATCAAGTATCGATCGCAAAGCCCTCCGACACCCACAAAAACAGCCATTGATCAATTGATTAAGGGCTGTCATATGGCCATGCATAGTGTAGTGCTTTTAGCCGAGGAGAACCGGCGCCTACGTGCTGCAAATGCAAGGAAAAAGCGAAAGCGATCAAGGTCGACACGCCAGCTACCTCATGATACAGCACTAAGTGCTACAGAGGCTCGTACGTTGTTCCAGGCCAGCCAACAGCCCGTTGAAGCCGAAGCTTCGGCCTCCACGGAGATCACAAATCAGGCCAGTACGCAACGAATTCGGGCTCCACCAAGATGCAGTGGATGTGGAATGATAGGGCATAAGATAAATAGATGTCCGAAGCAGTAGCTATTAATTTAATGGTGTTGTGGTTGTTGTATATGCAAATCAAAAATAGTGGTTGTAGTTGGGTGGCCGACTCGCCCGTGTGGCCGACTCGCCCGTGAATTACGTTAGTAGAAGTCCTCCTTACGGCTGTCGGTGGGGACACCGGCCTCGTCGGCCAGGTGTAAGAAGTCGGACAGGAAGGTGTTGAAATCGGTATCTCTGCGCATCATAAGTTCTCGGTAACCACGGCGGGCATTGACCAAGCGGTTCGGGTCACCGAAGATTTCATCGAGGTGTTTCATCATGTCGGCCGAATCAGCATACAGCGTTGTCGATTCCTCGCGCATCCGAGGTGTAATGTGCTTTGCAGCGCGCCCGGTGCAACGGCTAGCCACGTAGGCCTTGCGCAGGTCGGGGGTCGAGAAGTGGTCAGCATTGGCTCTCAGCCTGCTTTGCATCTGTAACTGCCAGTCTTCGAATCGGGGGTTCTTTCCATCATCAAGCAACGGAGGGTCGGGTAGCTTGTAGGACTTCTTTGGCTCAGTGGTCAGGCGATGGACGGGCTCAATTCGGTCAGCGGGCTCGGCTCGGTTGATGATTGACTGGGCCAAGCGAATAGCCATACGATCATGATCGTTCTTCAGGGTCTCATTCAGACGAAGCGCCTCTTCGAGCTGTAGTTCGAGCTCCTGTTTTTCTGCTTCAAGGTTCTCTCTGACGACATCGCTAGTGGCCGTCTGAAGGCTGTCCATCCATCGGATCAGCGTCCTCCAGGTCTCTTCGGGGTTGCGGTTGACCCATTCCCGGAGCTGTTGCGCGTTGTCCAACACGTTTATACCAAAGGTGAGAGATTCACGGCGCGTGGTGGTAGGGTTCGTGTCTTCAGGAGTGGGTTCGCTCGAGGTTTCTTCGTGGTTTTCGTCATCGCTTTCAGTCAGGCGGGACGTCACTCGCTTAGTTCGACGCCGTTCACGGCCTCCACTGCGATCCATGGTGGAGAGTTCTCAGTGATTGGTCGATTAATTCGTAGGGCAGGACCTATAAAAGGTCTGCGGGTTCTGATTCGTGGGTCGGATCCTCGCCAAGGATCAAGGGTCGGTCGTTTATGGGTCGCTTCAGGGGTGCAAGCTCCACCGGGCGCTGATCATGAGAGATCCGGCCGTACAGTGTTGCCAGCAGGGGGAAAGAGATAGAAATGATGATGAGGAGCTTAGATCTTGTGACTACTGCCAGATCTGTGAAGAACAGAGTGCATTTATCAAAAAGATCTAAGCTGAGGAAAGAAAAAGAAAAACAACAAGACGAGGAAATCAAGAAGAAGTTGTGGGTCCTGTGATCCGCTTACTCAGTAAGCACGTGACCACTGAGCATCGCCATGCTCACACTTAGCCTTCTTAGGAAGCTCTTGCTATAGCTTAGCTTGGTCTTGAAATAGACAACTCACGGAAAATTAGTAATTATAGTCATCAGTGATAGATTGCCTAGTAATTGAAATAACTTGCCATATAGACTGAATCTTGTAATATACTACCCACGGTGAGCTGATTTACCGCGCTTCAAAGCTTATTAAAGCTAGCTTTAATTAACACTTTAAAGATGGGACGTCATTCTGCGTTTATGTACGTGTTTTCTCAATTTCGAAAGTTGATACAATTCCTTTCGCTCCTTCCCTAATTTCACTCCCTCGCCAACTTTGCTCCTTCCCCTCAGACCATCCAACGACATATTGAATTTTCTTTGTTCAAAAAAATACTTTGATCAAAAATTATGAACACCATCTCTTTTTCCCTACAATTTCGCTCGGTGCTCTAGGGGCGCGATCCCCCGAAAAAAGAACCCCGGGGGTAACGAGAAGAACTCACTCGCGGATAAGGCATCGATTTTACCTCCATTTGCAACAGACGTCTAACTCCTGTGTATTTTTCATAAGCAGAGCCTCTAGCTCGCACCCCCCTATCCTTCCCGATGAGAAAAGTATCAGACCATTTGATCACTGTCTCCACACGCTGGTGCTAGTAGGTAGCAGCAACGTAACGCCTTGATTGAAATCGTTTCGCGATCAACAAATGGGCAATGCATCCTTGAAAATATCACTTAGGGTTAACATAAAAGGCTCCGTAAATTTGTAAAGAAGGTGGTTTGAATTTCTGGCGAAAGAGGCTCGCAAAAGGGATATAATGAATCGAATATTGTAGGCTATACTCAACCAGAGGAAAGGTGGCCCACTCTTGTCGACAGATACGTCCTGTTTGCCAGTGATCCCTAGCAGAGCCTCTCGGTATCCCAGCAGCGCATCTCTTTTATGGGAGATGCTTGATGCTGCTGCCTTTCTTTCCTCCACTTGCCAACCCTGTTCAGTAGATGTCATGACACTGACTCATAACTGACGATCGGCGTGAACGCTGGCCCCTCGATCCCACAGCATCTGCGCAACCTTCTCATGGCCTCCGTATAATGCGGCCTGCAGTGCACTGCCATACCATCCACCTTGGGCGTTGACATCGGCACCTCGATCCAACAGCATCTGCACCACTTTCTCATGGCCTCCGTATGATGCGGCCTGGAGAGCATTACCATATTCTCCACCCTGGGCGTTGACATCGGCACCTCGATCCAATAGCATCTGCACCACCTTCTCATGGCCTCGATCCGCTGCGGCCTGGAGTGCATTGCCGTAGGATCCACCTTGGGCGTTGACGTCGGCACCTCGGTCTAACAACATCTGCATAACCTCCTCGTGGCCTCCGTATGATGCGGCCTGCAGTGCATTACTATATTCTCCACCCTGGGCGTTGACATCGGCACCTCGATCTAACAGCATCTGTACCACCTTCTCATGGCCTCCGTATGATGCGGCCTGCAGTGCATTGCTAGACTCTCCACCCTGGGCGTTGACATCGGCACCTCGATCCAACAGCATCTGTACCACCTTCTCATGGCCTCCGTATGATGCGGCCTGGAGTGCACTGCCATACCATCCACCTTGGGCGTT
Source organism: Penicillium parvum (assembly GCA_030035635.1). Lineage (NCBI taxonomy): Eukaryota > Fungi > Ascomycota > Eurotiomycetes > Eurotiales > Aspergillaceae > Penicillium > Penicillium parvum. The sequence goes on from JAPJNL010000007.1 coordinate 1,657,941, forward strand.
GACATCGGCATCTCGATCTAACAGCATCTGTACCACCTTTTCATCGCCTCCATATGATGCGGCCTGGAGAGCATTACCATATTCTCCACCCTGGGCGTTGATATCGGCACCTCGATCCAACAGCATCTGTACCATCTTCTCATGGCCTCGGTATGATGCGGCCTGGAGTGCATTGCTATACTCTCCGCCCTGGGCGTTGACATCGGCACCTCGATCCAACAGCATCTGTACCACCTTCTCATGGCCTCCGTATGCCACCTTCCCATAGCCTCCGTATGATGCGGCCTGCAGTGCACTGCCATACCATCCACTTTGGGCGTTGACGTCGGCACTTTGATCTAACAGCATCTGCACAACCTTCTCATGGCCTCCGTATGATGCGGCCTGCAGTGCATTGGCATAGCGTCCACCCTGGGCGTTGACATCGGCACCTCGATCTAACAGCATCTGTACCACCTTCTCATGGCCTCCGTATGCCACCTTCCCATAGCCTCCGTATGATGCGGCCTGCAGTGCATTGCCATAGAATCCACCCTGGGCGTTGACATCGGCACCTCGATCTAATAGCATCTGTACCACCTTCTCATGGCCTCCGTCCGCTGCGGCCTGCAGTGCATTGGCATAGCGTCCACCCTGGGCGTTGACATCGGCACCTCGATCTAATAGCATCTGCACCACCTTCTTATGGCCTCCGTCCGCTGCGGCCTGGAGTGCATTGCCATAGAATCCGCCCTGGGCGTTGACATCGGCAGCTCGATCTAATAGCATCTGTACCATCTTCTCATGGCCTCTGTATGATGCAGCCTGGAGTGCATTGCTAAACTGTCCACCTTGGGCGTTGACTTCGGCACCTCGATCCAACAGCATCTGCACCACCTTCTCATGGCCTCCATATGATGCGGCCTGGAGTGCATTGCTAAACTGTCCACCTTGGCCGTTGATGTCGGCGCCTCGATCTAATAGCATCTGCACCACCTTCTCATGGCCTCCGTATGATGCGGCCTGCAGTGCACTGCCATACCATCCACCTTGGGCGTTGACGTCGGCACCTTGATCTAATAGCATCTGCACCACCTTCTCATGGCCTCCATATGATGCGGCCTGCAGTGCATTGCTAGACTCTCCACCCTGGGCGTTAACGTCGGCACCTCGATCCAACAGCATCTGTACCACCTTCTCATGGCCTCCGTATGATGCGGCCTGCAGTGCATTGCCATAGGATCCACCCTGGGCGTTGACATCCGCATCTCGATCTAACAGCATCTGTACCACCTTCTTATGGCCTCCGTATGATGCGGCCTGCAGTGCATTGGCATAGCGTCCACCCTGGGCGTTGACATCGGCACCTCGATCTAACAGCATCTGTACCATCTTCTCATGGCCTCCATATGATGCGGCCTGGAGAGCATTACCATATTCTCCACCCTGGGCGTTGACATCGGCACCTCGATCTAACAGCATCTGCACCACCTTCTCATGGCCTCCATATGATGCGGCCTGAAGAGAATTACTATATTCTCCACCCTGGGCGTTAACGTCGGCACCTCGATCTAGCAACGTCTGCACCACCTTCTCGTGGCCTCCGAATGATGCGGCCTGGAGTGCGTTGCCGAGCCGCCCTCCTTGAGAATTCACTATACTTAATGAATCTGCGTCCCTGGTGTCAGTTGGTAAGATGCTGTTCAAGACGTATTCTAATCCCAACAATCCTGCGTAGTAGAGAGAGGATGCTATATCTGTAATAGGACGATTGTAACCTGAAAATCCCTGCCATTGGTAGTCCATATCATGCAGTTGAACCCACGTCGAAAATGACTTCGTCTCGTCTCTGAAAAGTTTCGACACTAGTTGTTCAATGGCGGTCTTCGGTTCCTTTGAGTTCGCATAATGATGAAACCAATGCATAGCCGCGAAATGAGCAAATGGGAACTCCGTGAGCTTTGCCTCGTCTAATATTCCACTAGAGAGAGATGGCTCTAAGAGGTAGACCAAACAGATCTGGGCTATTTCTGCATTGACAGGTCCAGTTCGCATGGCGAACCTTTGCGCTTTCTGCTGCAAGATTCGGTCCGATTGAAGATACTCCTGGACGGAGAAATGTGCAATACGGACAATCGAGATGCTTTGTCTATTGTTTTCTTCAGTGGCCGACACCTCGACCAGACCGAGGCAAACATCGACAAGGCCACCTTTGTCGAAATACGAACGACCATCACGATCGAGCTGGGATGGTTCATTGAGATCAACAGCGTGTGCGTCGATTAGCTCATTGACCGTGAGTGGTCGGGTGGAGAAGCAAAGCAGAGTCAAAACCCGCCGCACGTCTTCAAAATTTTCATCTGCAATACTGCACAAGGTTCGCTCGTATGTTTCATCTAGGTCGTGGGGCAACGTGCGCAGGCATTCATCAAGCTGGTTCCGGTTCTCCACCCGCCGAAGGGCGTTAAATTGACATTCAACATATCTGAAACTATGCCCTCTTGGTCAAAATAGTGGGAACTACTTCCAGTTCTCGAACACTTACACTCCTTGTGCACGAGCCGTCAGTTTAGCATGGAGCTTGTCGTAGCGATCTTTCCACTTCTGGAGCCTTTGGAGTTTTGGGTCGTTCTCGAGCTGACAAGCGACAAAGTTTGCAATGTCTCTATCGACTTCCGAATTCCGAAGCGAAAGATCTTGGTCACGCACAGGACGTAATGATTCGCGAATGTCCTTTTCGTTGCGACTTGTCACTAAAAGATGGACACTAGGTATCGTCCAACTGCGTATCACTTGTAACGCTCTTAAGACACTCTCCCTTTTGCGGCCTCGAGGGCTCTCGTCTAGCGCGTCGAGTAGAATATAAGTATCGCAGAATCGTTCAAGGAAACGTCGAAGTGAGTCAAGAAGCGCATGCACTGGGGGTGATCCGGATTTGTGCAATGCATACAGTTGTTCTAGATCTCTCTCGCCATCTTGTAGCTGTACCGATAGCTGCAACAGCAACGTGCGTAACATGCCGTTGTCGTCTTGCTTCGCCTCGTCGCTAAAGGAAAAGTAGAAAAATGCAATTCCGACTCCATGTTTATGTCTCGTCTCACGAAATGTATGCTGGATTGCGGTTGAGCATAGAACCGATTTGCCACATCCTGCGAAACCATTCAGCCATAGGAAGGAATTGCGTTCCTCTAGCCAAGTCCGAAAGTAATGGCCGTTGACGAACCATAGACCTGTGCTTGGATGACATTTCGCACATGTTGCGTTGTGGTTGAGAGATGCATCCGGCGCCATAAGCCAGCAACGGATCGTGAAAGAGACTTGACTAGCATTTGTTCGCTCGGCAAGTGACTTTACTTCCGATATAACGTCTTGGATTTGAGTTTGGCTTTTCAGCTGCAGGATATCGAGTGCGACTGATAAGTTTTCCCGTATGTAGCTGACGTCTTCTTCAAGCTTCTGTAGGGTGCTTTTGCGAAACGGATAGGCCGCGCGACGCCCGGCAACCTTAACGCGATCCTTTAAACTGGCGGCCGAGTCTATCTGGAACTTCTCACACTCGCTCTGCAGCTCGGTGATGATTTCCTCGCATTTCTGTACCGCCTTCTCGACTTCTCGGAGTAGATCTTGCGTGTCGGCCTGCGATCGGCGTTCCTCTACTGCAATATCGAGGGCTCGGAAGATGCCGAGAAGATTGTCGAGATTCTGCGTAACCTTTGCCAGATCCGTGTCTTGGCCCTTGTATGTGGTGTAAAAACTGACCAAAGACTGGGTGACTTGAATACCAAGCGAAAGCAGCCCGGCAATTCCTGATGCGATAGCGAGTGGATCAGCCATTGTGATTGACAATAGTCCTTGAGACGAGGAATATAGCCATCTAAATATATGAGATAGCCATTGTCTCAGAGCCAAGTTCAGCCTCATCGAGCAGGGGCTCAGTTGCATTGATGCCCAAAGCGGGCCTGAGCATGGGCGATGATAAGAATAGAATCGAGTGAGGGTTGTATCAGTATTTCCAGGAACTTAGGGGATTTGTTATCATGTGATTGGACGTTACAACACATTACGGTATTTCTGAAAGGAGTTAGATCAAAGATAGACTAGCGTGTTTCAGAATAGGGTTCGGGAAAGATCTACGTGAATAAAGTGGTGAAACTGATTTCGATCCATTACTCTGTAACGAATTTCTCCCTCGAGCCAATCGGTCCCTTCCGTACCCTAAGTAAGTAAGGCCGAGTGGCCTAATCATGATTTTTCCCTCAAACAGGGTCAGTATGGCCGAGTGGTTAAGGCGTGTGACGTAAGCATCTCCTCTGATTGGTTAAAATCACTATTCTAACTTCCCAATAGTTGAATCTCTATCGAGCCATCACATTCTTTCGAGATCCAAGGTTCGAACCCTTGTGCTGACGTCCTTTTTTTTTTTTTTTTTCTTTTTTGCTCGAGAATACTGCGTAGAAGAGGAATGCACTTAGCATCCACACAAAGGCTATGTTCAGTCGCTTGCTATCTCCCGAACCCATCACGTCTAGACTGTACCATAGTGTATGGAAGCCATGGTGGAGACGAAGCAGCCCTAAATCAGCATGCCATGACATCGCCGCTCAGAGTGCGGCGCGTCGACGGACATGACTGATTGGCGCTCTAACTTTGTAAGTCCTTGGCTTCTCTCGTCTGACCTTGAACTGGCTCTGTTTCTCTGCCTCGCCGGCCGTGAACACATTGGACGCGAGTATTGCCGGTATATTTACTTCCGTTTAGTGGACCGACTTATAGCCACAACAACAACCCGCCAACTCTGGTACTTACCAAAGGCTGTTGTTGCTTGTCTCCCAAGTGAAGACAATATAGGCACTCTTATCCGACATGAGATCCTTGGAAGGAATCGTCCATCAGTGGTGACATTGACATTGTAAGCATACATCTCCGTACACGCCACAATACTGTTGTTCTCCGCGAGGGTCCACTTGCACGAGGTTTTGGCAGTCACAGCCATGCCATCTGGAAATAATCATGACGATGCGAAAATTCTGACAAGGCGAGTCTCGGTCTGGCGATCCCTCGTAGCTAATAGTTAGATTATTAGCTTACTAAATAGGATAATAACGTAGATAGGACAACGCTAACACCTAGATAACCCTTATACTTAGCCTCTACCTAAGTATACTCGCTAAACGCCGCTAGCGTGGGTATCTTACGCTTAAGGGATAGGAGGAGAGCGACCTTACCTAGCTTTATGTCTAGAATGCCTATAAATAGGTCTAGCTTCGACATTGTTACTGTCATTAGTGCGCAAAGCCTCCCTGTCATTAGGCTGCGGCAAGAACCGCAAAGACCGCAGAAAACCAAAACCAAAACCGCAAATTTGCGGTTTTGGTCTTCACTTTACTAACCGCAACCGCAATGCGGGTGGTGTTGGTTTTTATTTTAAGACCGCAATATAGTTTGCGGTTAACCGCGGTCTTATAAACATTACAAACATGCCTAGACTCGTGACTTCCTCGTGACTGCATAGATTATGCAATTTTGCTCGTAATTTTCAGGTACTCAGCATGTAATTAATGACCTTGTCTCGAAAGCTTCAGGTTGCTAGGAAATCGGGACATTCCGATAGGAAACGGGGTACTATCCTAGGACTAAGTCCACTTAATAGAAATCTATTGTGTCCCCTTCTAGCCAGATTCAAGTAATACATAGATTTGATCCCGAGGTCTTAGGACTCCCCATTAGGGTTCTCCTCCGAATACTTAGGGTGCTCTTCATCTGATGAGCTAGGCTCGTTGAGTAGATCCCAAAACTCCTGCTCTGCTAGGTCTAACTGCTGGTAGATCTCCCATATCTGCCGCGCATAGTCGACACGGCGCATGAGGTGAGAGCCCTAGGCCTAGAGTAGCTCAAGGATCCGGAGCAAGCCCCGAAGGCGGGCGGAGCGGATCTGATAGTAGGTGTGGTGCTTACTGGCGCACCGGGTGCACTGGAAGTACGGGATATTGAGATCCCGCTCTATAGCACAGAGGCTGAAGCTGTAAATCTTAGCTGGGCGTCGTCCACTCGCAATCTATGTAAGACATTCTAGGCAAGTGACAATCTCCCTAGGTGGAATAAGGGAGGGGGAGGGGGCATGCGACATATCATCATCGCTGCGAGGGTCAATAGTAAGGGCCCCCTGCAGATTGCTAGTAGTGGAGCGGGGCTTAGACTGGGAGTCAGAAGGGGTAGACGGGGCTTAGGAAGCCATCTTCTAAGGAACTATGCTAGAGATCCAGGGTCAGGACTCAGTAAAGCTATATATCATGATCTTGATCTGATATACAGGCAATTACCGGTTAGATCTGTAGGCAAATGCAGGTTCTATAATGGGAAATCCCGGAAATTCCCTTCCTAACGGTCAGCACAGGTATACTTCTTTGTCTAACTCCCTAATATCACAACTTATTAATCTTAAACCCCTTAGGCAACTTTGGCTTCTTCCGAATCCTCCTAGACCGCGCCTGCGTACTCTCTTCAATTGGCATTTTAGGAAGTGGGAGACCATCATCTGCATCGTCTAGTACCTTAGAGTTCCCACCTCGAGGCCGCTTTCGCTGTGCTCGCTCACTTTGTATGGGAGTTTGAGCTGGTATAATAGACGGCTCATCCTTCCTATCACTCTCAACATCATCATCTAAATGAACATCTGATTTAACCTCCTCTTCGTTACCCTCCTCTTCATTGTCACTGATCGGATTAAGATTAGTTAGAGCACCTTGTGAAATAGGCTTTCTTGCTTGGTCGATCATAGCTGCCTCTCTAGCAGAGAGGCACTCCTTTAACATATCTAATGCACTCTGTTGAAGCTCGAACTTTGACGAGAATTGATGGAGCATCAGCTCTTTAATTGTCTCTGCCCTGAGGTTTCCACGACGATAGTGGCAGACATCACGAGCACAGTTAAAGAGCCGCTCAACACTAGCGCCACTAGCAGGAATTGAGAGGATATCCCGCGCTAACCTTGCGAGTACTGGATACTCGTGCTCATGATCTTTCCAAAAGACCCGAGGCTTGGCTTTCTTAGGTGCTAAAACCCTGGTTAGTATGACAGAGAGCTAATAGAGTAAGGAATGCTAACCTTTCGCTAGATATCGCGTGATCTCGTCGGCCTCGTAGACTACTTCACTCTGGATAGGAGTCTCTAAGCCAGCCATTGGCTCATCATCATTAGCAGCAGCAGTAGCAAGATTAGTTGATTCTTGAACTGGAACTAGTGCCGTCGTCTCGGAAACTTGCTGTTGATACCGCTTAAACTCCTTTTCTAGCACTTCCCGGTATTGCTTAGTAAAGTCGACGTCCCCACCCCGCTGTGGAAGCAAGTGGACAGTGATATGTGGCATCCAATGAACGATAGTTGTCTGATTCAGCTATTCTATCTCTGGTGGCAGAGCTTTACAGTAAACAAAAATCACATGATATCCCAAAAAGGAATAGTGGCATCGTTGAGTAGCCACTGCATTCGACACACCCCCTCAGTCCTCCATACCCTGTTGGAGGGCTGGATAAGGCTTCAATATCCTCCAAATGATCGTGAAAGCACCGTACGATCATTGTTCATTCGCTTCATGGATTAATCAAGTCCTTGATATCCTCCATTCGAAGCATCTTGAGGAGGAAGTTGTCATGCTTCTGCCGTGGGAGAGCCTTGGTGAGTCCATCGGCTACCATCTGCGCTGTGGGCGTCCATTCAACATCAATTCGACCATCCTGTATCTCCTGGCGAATCCACTGGCCATTGATATCGACATGGCGCAACTTGGTGGCGATCTTGAGGTCTTTAGAAGACACCAAATCAACCGTTCGTTGGTTGTCACAGCGTATCGATAAACGGTGGTCAGGGACGAAATCGATTCGCTTCATGAATCGCCTCCACCACTGTAGCGATTTGGCCGAGTCGGAGAGAGCAAGGAGTTCTGCTTCGGTCGTAGATGTTGTGATAGTTGGCTGTTTAGCGGCCTTCCAATCAACAGGTCCTCCGTAAACCTGTATGATGAACCCTGCAGAACTGCGTCGGTCGGGCATGTCTGCGTATGCGGCATCGCTAGCGAATTGGACGCTCTTCATATCTGCGGATAGGAGTTCTTCTGCACCGCAGTAAGCAATAGCGTAGTAGTAGCATGTTGTCAAGAGGTAGCATATCAATCGATCGATGGCTCGGAGATGCTCAGGTCCAGGGTTCGTAAGAAATTGTGACAGTTTCGACACAGCAAAAGATGCATCTGGCCGCGTGGCCGTGGTGGCGTATTGAGCAGATCCAACTTTGCCTTGGTAAAGCTTCGTTTCCTGGGCGCCGGCGTTGCCCTCGTATTTCTTCAAATCCTCGGTGGACAGAGGTGTGAACACAGGTCCTCGTGAGGTCAGGTTGTACCGCATAGCGATGCTTTGGATGTAGGAATCCTGGCATAGCCAAAGCCTCCTGCGTTGCCTGTCTCTTAAGATTCGTACGCCAAGGAACCAGCCAGCATCTCCATGATCTGTCAATTCCCAATGCTGTTCAAGTTGTTGTTCAAGCTTCCTTGCTTCGACGCGCTTCGAAGGGTGATTGGCGATCAAGATATCGTCGACGTAGAACCATAAGATGATGCAGTCGCTTGGTTTGACGAAAACACAGGGGTCCTCGGGAATAGGCGTGAGGCCAAGCTTTGTGAGGACTTTGGAAGCTTCCTGTTGCCATAGCTTGGGCGAGATTCGAAGGCCGTATAAAGCCTTGTTGAGCTTCCAACACTTGCGTGGCAGTTCGAAGCCTTGTGGCATCGATGTGTAGGTCTCCGTGGGCAGATTGCTGTTGAGAAATGCTCCGACAGCATCGCGTTGTCTAAGGTCAAGGTCAAATGCTGCAACGAGACTAAACAACATACGTGCCGTACGAGCAGCTAAGGTAGCAGCTCTCTTATCCTCAGCACTGATCGTTTCCAAGTCTCCACGGACGCAGATACGAGCCTTAAGCTTCGTAAGATAGCCATCCTGGTCGAACTTATATTTGAAGACCCAACGTAGCGGTATGACCTGCTTTGATAGGTCCTTTGGGCGGTCAATGACCTCAAACGTGCCCTTGTCTGCTAAGCCTTGAATCTCCTTCCTACAAGCTTCTTCAAATCCTTGCTTGTATGGATGTTTCTGCATCTCGTGCCATCCACTCGGCTCCGGTGGAAGATCATCACGGTGATGTCGAATTGGGTTTTCTGTGTAGAGAGCGAACGCAAATGCTTTGAGCAATTCCGGGGGGTCATCAGCGATAGTAGTTGCGTGGGCTTGGAAATCGTGATCGATGCGTGGTCGACGGGTGCGCGGTCCTTCGATGATGTTGGAGATATCTGTGCCGTCATCTCTGCTACGGCGAGTGATCGTATGAATCTCCTGTTGGAGCTGTTGTGAGGCGTCATCATCATCGCTAGCGTCGATTTCGATTGGCTCGATCGTCTGTACGCTTGGAGAACTCGAGGGATCAGGGTCAGTTCGTTGAACGACCTGTTGTTCGATATCGGCTGTTGCAGGCAGGTCATCTTGCACCCCCTGAGCTTCCACCCCCTGAGCTGCTGCAGCAGGCGTAACGGGCGTCGGCGGAGGCGCTCCAGCAGGGAAGGCGCCTGGTAAAACAGTGGAGGGAGCATTCGTAGAGGGAGATCTCGTTACACGAGGCGTTTGGGGGGCATTTTGCGCCTCAGAAAGCGCTTCGTAAGGAGCGTTTTTCGTGGCTTCTGATTGGCCAAGCCGGAATTCGCTTCTGTGCCCCTCTAAAGGTGTAGGTGCAGAGTTTTCCACAACGACGTCGTTCGATCGATGATCCCCTCGATCATCCTCAACATCGTTCATCACTGTAGCGGGCATGCCTAGCGTTGTACGAAGCACATCCAGTGCTTCGTAATCACTCAAAACGGTCGGTTCAGGTTGTGGAAGTCTGATTTCTTCCCACAATTGCATACCCTCTCTGTATCGACGTGATTCATCGAAGATAGCATCACGAACTGCCTCGACCTTTCCACGCGCAGGGAACCAGATTTTCCAGACATTAGAAGCTATATACCCGACAAGGAAGCCTATCTCGGCACGAGGCTTAAGCTTGTCTTTACGAGGGATGTTCTTGCTGCGGCAGTAAGCCAGGGAGCCGAACATACGCAGGTTGGATAGGTTTGATAGCTTCATTCGATCTCCAGCGAAGTGTTTTCGTGCTTCGTCCCAAGGAACAATCCACTGACTATCCTTGTACGTTGGGATGCGATTCAAGATCCATACGGCGGCAGCAACAATCTCTGGCCAAAGCTCGTTCGGCAATCGGCCTTCAATACGCAGTTGGCGAGCCATTTGGACGATTACACCCCCTGATCTCTCGGAAGGGCCGTTTTGCTCCGGTTGTCCAGCAACACTATGGGAGACAATGATGCCGTTGGTCGTCAAGAAATCCTCTGTGGTACGGCCAGCTGATACCTCGTTGTCATAGTGAAAGGCCTTGATCGGCAGGTTCCACCAGTTCTTCACAAGGGCGATAAACCGTTCGACGGCATCACGGCACTCGCTCTTCATCGCATGGGTGTACATCCAGTGGAAGCGGATGCCTTCGACATAGAAGTGCGTGATCCACTGATGTTGGTTATACCCTACAGGCATTTGAATGAGGTCGAAGGATATCTGACCGAATCGGCCGAAGGTTTGACCTATAGGTCGACGGGAGATCTGACGAGGTGCAGAGGATAGTTTACAGGTCTCACAGATATCGTTGCTCGGTGAACTATCTGTGATCTCAATGCCCTTTACCATCTCCGCTGCCTTTCGTACAACCTTGTGGCTAGCATGGCCCATCCTTCGATGCCATACATCTAACGATGCGGTGGACGCAAGTGGCTTTTTCGAGTGTTGAACAGCATAGGCATGCCCGTACTCAGTATCGGTGGAGTGATCAAACCGCCACAAGTTAACATCAGGCAGGAAGGTTAGACCAAGCACTGGACGTCCTTCGCTATCCTTAATGCAGCTGTTATCCTCATCCCACTTGGCTCCTTTCTGCTTCAGGGCACCGTACGATACTAGGTTCGTGTGGAATCCGGGGCAATAAGAGACGTTACTGACTATAATAACGCGCTCTTCACCCTTATACGAACCTGTGATCTCGACAGTTCCGCTTCCTTCGATGTGTGTGGATGCATCTCCTGTCTGCACATGTCGGTCGACTTGCTTAAATGTGATGAACTTCGATCGATCGTTGCAGATATGCATCGAAGCGGCATTGTCCAAGATCCACCTGTTCTTTAGTCCACTAACAGAGGTGTTCAATGCCATCGTACAGAAGCTGGTTTGGAACTCCTTTGCAAGGTCTGATTGGAAAGCACTGTTGGCCGACGAGGTAGGCGCTGGCTCGATGGCCTTTTGGCCTATTTTACCTTGATGATCCTTGATCTTTTGACTGATCCAGTTACGATATCCAGGATCCTTGCTCAACACCTTTTCCACGTTCTCCTTGCGCTTCTGCGGTGGTTGAAAGTCCGTCGGTCGACCAGGAGCCTGGTCGTTCATGGTCCAGCAATTCCACGGTTTATGATTGCCTTTGGCGCCACAGGGGCATGATCGATCGTTGTATGGAGTATCCGAGTGGCCTTGAAGCGTAGAGAAAGCAGCATTAGATAACGTTGAGACGGCAGGTGAGGCTTTTGGATGAAATTCTCTGTACTGAGACCTGAATTCCTCCACCAGTTCGTGAACATCCGCCTCTCTATCGTTGGAGATAATGCTTTCATGCTTTCTTGTCCACCATACTCGCATACCGCTGATATCCTTCACAGCCTCGAGGAAATCACGATCGGCATACACGATTTGGACCTTAAGAGATTGTGCAACATCATACAATCTCAACCATTCGCTCAACCACTTATCGATGTCCGTTCCACGCTTTGGAGGAAGGTGAGAGGTCGCTTTCCACTGTTTTCTGATGGTCTCAAAGCGATCGTTCGACCGACCAAAGCGAGACTTCAAGAAGACCAGTCTTTCCCGAGCAGTATCCTTGTCTTCCAGCGAATACTGGTGATCCTCGTGGACAGTGGCTTTGATCAATGCATTAACGTGTGCAAGGGCCCTTTGCTGCTCCTTGTAATTCGCATGCCTGATCTTAAACAAGTCCATCTGATATCCCCAAGTGCGGTATTGCAACTGATTCACTTCGTTGACGTCTTCTGAGGGCATCGGAGGCTCTGTTGGCTCTTCGATCGGCTTAACAAGTTGATCATCGGCTATATCTGGATCAATCAGCTTCCAAACCTTAAGATCACTTGCCAGCGATCGTACGGAGCTCAACCAAGTGAGCCATTGCTCCGGCGAATGAAGCCTTTCGCGCTTCGAAACGGGGACAACTGATTCCATATTGGATGATAAAGAATCACTGTTGGACGATGCTTCTTCGGATGTTGGCCAAGGGACGAATCGACTGATTCAGGGGTCGTTCTGAGGGTTGATTGAAGGCTATTCGCGGTGGGAATAGCTTCAAGATGGGCTCAGAAAGGAGAATACGGCGATTCTAGATGCCAACCGGGCTCATAACTGTGGAAGCAAGTGGACAGTGATATGTGGCATCCAATGAACGATAGTTGTCTGATTCAGCTATTCTATCTCTGGTGGCAGAGCTTTACAGTAAACAAAAATCACATGATATCCCAAAAAGGAATAGTGGCATCGTTGAGTAGCCACTGCATTCGACACCCGCCAATCCTTGCTTCTGAAAAACTGAAGCTTCTTTGACGGGGACAGAATGGTTGCGATTGCGTAAACATCACCGTATGCCTTATTGTCTGTCGCTGCGTAGTACTCAGATAGCTTCTGGTGTGCTGCTTTGAGTGCCTTGAGCATTCTCTTCTTCTAGGGGACGGCTTTACGCCTGAGTTGTCTTTGTAAAGCCTCGAGGTGGTTGAAAAGGCAGTTGTAGATGCTGAAAATCAGGTGAACTGTGACATCCTTGGTCCTGGAAAGAATATTGGTGTAATCGAAGAAAGGCTTCGTGATCAAAAGTAGATATTCAACCTGGCGCCATTCCTCCGGATCAAGCTTGAACTGGACATATTGATGAGTTGTGCAATACTGATCAAAGGCTGATTGTAGTTTCTTGGCACGTTCGAGCATTAAGAAGGTAGAATTCTAGCGCGTGCTAACGTCCTGGATAGGAACCAGCCTAGGCTCCTTGGTTTGAAGCGATAGAAATGCTTCCCGGCGCTGCGGACTGGCATTGATAAAGACAGCGAGCTCTCGAACCTAAATGATTATTAATAAGTTTTCAGTACTAAGAAATATAGAGATAATATACCTTCTTTAAAGTATCCATGATTTGCCTTGTAGGGAGCCTGGAATTAGATTGTAGCGACTAGGTGCGCTCATCAGACCACTCCGACTCAACTTCTTGGTTGATCGGATCAACTTTCATCTTTCCAAGGAGCTGCTTTAGGCTTAGCTGAATAACATGAGCAAGGCATGGAACCCGGAAAACGGAAGTATTAGTGAGACCTTGTGACTGGATTATATCCTGGATACTCATCATCATGGTGTTATTGTTTAATGCATTATCAGTTGTGATTGACAATACCCGGTCGGCAATACCATGCTCCTGGAGAACCTGAAACACAGTCTCACTCAAATTACTCCCGGTGTGCGACCTATGGAGAGGCTTAAACCCAAGGAGAACCTCGTGGTAGTTCTATTCCTGGTCGATAAAGTAGCCTGTAATTGCGATGAATGCCTGATTGAAGGGGGACGTCTAGCAGTTAAGTGCAATCGAGAGACGACTTTCTTTTGGGAGCATGCTGAGTACACCTTTTTGTTGCTCTCGAACTGTTGTATCCAGATAGCGCCGGATAGTCCTCACAGAAGGGATCTCAATCTGGGAATGAGCCAGTTGGATGGTTTCCACAAAATCTTTGAACTCAGGGTGCTCAACGATCCGAAACGGCAGGCGGGCGGTTGTAATTAACTTCATAAGCTTCTCGAGTAGGAGGCTCTGGCTAAATGTCTTGTAATTCTGTTTAGACGGCTAAAAAAAGTATTAAATATTAGCAATCTGTTAAGTCTTAAATATAGAAGGGCGGAAGAGAGAGTTTAGTACTTGCCATATTTTGTAATAGCTGGCCTATACCACCATTCTTCTTGGTAGCAAAACAGGCGCCTCCTTTGATATGTGTCCTTAATGGAGAAGTTCCTCCGCGTCGGTGATGTGGATGGGCAAGGATCGCATAGCAGCGTTTGCACATAACCTTAGGCTCGCCGGTCTTCTCATGTGCAACTTGTTCAAAGCTCTCCTAGATATCGGACTTTTTCTTTCTATCCTAATGTATACTATCTCGTAAACCCTCCTGTAATCCAAACTCTGTCTTCAACCACCATTCCACGAACTCGTGCCGATTCTGCTGCATCGTAGGATTCTCAACGTCAGAATCAAAAAGGATCTAGTTCCTTTGGAGCTTAGGTCCCACGCGCCTAAGTGAATTCGGAGCAAGAGAGTGTCGATAAGGGTGAGTAAACCCTTGAATTGGTACTGAGCTCACTGTTTGTAGGCTGGTGTCGAGGGAAAAATGATCTGATTGTTGAAAGTAGTCAGATTCAGAGAACGTATCGAAGAAGGATGCTTGGGATGCTTGGGATTGGGACATAATGTGTGGTTACTGGTAAGGCAAAGGTGAACCAGGAAAGACAATTGTAGATAGAGTAAGGGATAGACTTACAGATATTCTTTTTCTTAGATCTCGGGGGATCGATCAGTCGCATCTGCCACTGTGTAGAATACGGTAGATCATAAGCAGAAGCAAACAACTAAAGATCGACACTAATACTATATGTTAATTGGATATTACTAGGCACTAGTATATATTAGGGCGGTTATCTTGCGGGTTCACCGCAACATAACCACAAACCCGCAAAAACCCACAAAAAACAGTAGAAGACGGTGAAGACCGCTAGACTCCCTGAGAAACCGCAGATGCGGAGGGAAAATATCACTAAGTCCGCGAGTCTATAACAAGAAAGCCTAAATTCACTCTCTTTTCTAAAGGAATATATAAATTAAAACCTAAGATAGATTGAATACACACTAGAATGAGCTTCTGATAGCATTTTAATTACACGAGACGTGCTATTAATCAAATATAGATATTCTGATATACACGACAAAGATTTTGCAGCATATCTTGCTCTATTAATGAGTATATATCTCCACGACGGTAACATAGATCAACCAACATTTTCAAACTTACAGACAACCACCATATCTAAGTGCCTGATATACCTAATAGATTAGCTATAGAAACCACTTTATCTTTATATACATTAGTATTTCTTATTATTTCGCATATAGAAAGGGAGAAAGTGTGGAGGAGTACTGTTATGACCAAAACGAGTGTATTTCTGGTAAAGAATTAAGGGTGAGTCAGCGACATAAATGTCAGGTGGTAGGCTGTAAAAGGGTAAAGAAGCGAGAATTATGCTAGTGCGGTTTTTGAGTAGTAAAACCGTGGTTATACTACGGTTAACCGCAAAGGTGCGGGTTTGGTCTTGGTTTTCAAAGTGGTAACCGAAAACCGCAAATTTGCGGTTGCGGTTTTCAAATGAAAACCGCAATAGCGGTTTTGCCGCAGCCTACCTGTCATACACCCCGAGCCGAGCCTATTCACGGAGAAATCAAGGTTCAAGTCCGTTCTGGCATATCAACCTGCTCATCCTTCGGATAAACCTCGGTATATGCCCGTCAACACCAAAAGCCAGCAACAGCGCCTCGAGCGGGTGTGTCGAGGCCGGGATCTCGCTGAGGGAGGGGTTGTTGGTTGACGAGGCGGTTGCGCTGGCGGGTAGGGTGATCTTGTTGCGGAGGGTGTCGGGGAGTCCGGGGGCTGAGGGGGGCCCTTTGAGGGTCTTGACTGGCGGGTTGTGGTGTTGGTTGTTGAGCTTTGCCGCCGGTTGACCTCGTCCTTCCGACTATGGCGGACGGCAGACCCCAGCACCGGGCGGCTTCACGCCAGCCAGCTTCGACGACCAATAACTACGATGCCTCGACCCTGACCCGCGAATTCAAATAGCTTATGCGCACAAAACACTTCAAATAGCTTCAAGAACACTCCCAGTCGCCTGCTCCTCACGCTAGTCCTTCGATTCCGCCGCCCTCACGAGCACTTCCGCCGCCTCCTTCGTTTGGCGCTTCACCACGTCCCATTTCACAACCTCAACCAGCCTCGCCCGCTCTCTGTGGCCTCCTTATTATGCCTTCGCCTCCGCAAGACCTAGCGTCCCTAAAGTCCTTCAATCTATTGAAGGGGCTATCAGTAACACCAACTAAATACGAGAATCCCGGTCTGCTGGACGAGGCGCTGTGCGTCATTGCTCTCGACCGTCTCTATTCTAAGGCGGAAGAGGAGAGCCAGATCATGCAGGCCCAGGCTGCCAGCGTAAGAGGAAAGCCAGAATGCATCGGTAATTCAAAGACTGAAATGCCGAGCTCAGGTTCCCCTTGAGACGTCAGACTTGTGGCCCGACGAAACAACAGCAATAGCAGTTACCATTTTTTCTTTGGGTACCTGGGACGACGTAATCTATGTCAGTACTTCGGCCTGATTCTTCAGCCCATGGCGAGGCCATCCGGCCATCTGGGAAAGCCGCAAAATTGTGCCCCAGGCGTGGGACGAGGAAGTCGAGCAGGGGATTTTTTTCGAGACCATCCTGGTAAGCAAACGCGAGCATGACTGCATTACCCGGTCTCTGCATACTGACATACCAGGCTGCAAACTCCCTTGACATCAAGGTTCCAATCCCCTCTGTCTGCGATGGGTGACGTTGAAGCACCGATGCCGCCTTTCCTGAGTGCCTGATCGAGTCACTGTCATCTTCACTGGCCTTCATAGCACGTCCTCGACCGCAGTGTGCAAGCTGTTATACTAGACAAATTCGGCAACCATGAACAATACAATCAGCTTGTGGGAGTGATCCCTGTCTCCGATCAGGGCAAGGTTGAGTATCAGCGTGGTGGCGCAATATGAAGAGGATTATCTTCTGCTTCTTCTACTGCTTCTTCCTTCTTTTTACTCTGTTGTTGCTGTTGTTGTTGTTGACCATCCTCACATTGCTTGCCAAGCTTATCGGGGAACGATCGGAGTCGAGGTTGATTCTAGGGACTTTTCATTCTATCTGTCGGAGGTACCTGGTTAAGTATGGGTATTTGATTGGGCTGAGGAAAGGGTTTGGGATTGCGGATTCGGATGATACTCGCGCAATTCTGCGGGTGAATTTGATCGTTTCTAGTGACTGCGCGTGAGATGAGTCGCTGACGCTTCTGATAGAGGATCATTAAACGGATCAACGCCAGTATCGAAGTCAAGGCTGCCCAAGGGCGAATCTCCCGCCACAAAGCTCACGGGCTAACGCCTGAGGCCTTAGCTGAACGGGCGAAAGCTGAAGAATTCGAGTTGGTGGATATACACCGCGCCTACGAAGCAGCACTCGCCGACTCGTACTTGCTCGACTCTACTCCTACGATGTGGAGATCTCCTCAGAGAGCATCCAGAGTCGTTTCCAACGTTCAGGCTGTGCTGGTAGATGAGTTTCAAGACAGCAACATCATTCAATACGAATTGATGAACCTCTTCGCTGCGCCATATGTGTATAGATGTCACAGATGGCTCCCGCCATCCGGGCTACGTTAGCCCTATCCACCGGTCGAGCCGTCCAGGCTCAGCAGAACCGGGATACTACGACCCGTCGCCGGGAGGCCGCCGAGCGCCGGCGACGGGAGTCGCAGCAGTCCCGAGAGGACAAGGGGGAGGAGAAGGGAAAGGAGTAAGTTATCCCTTTTATATCCACTTAGAGACTCCTAGTCGCACTCGATCGTGCTTCTGTGGCGGTCTCTCAATGGATTTATGAGTTCGTACTGACTGGAGTGCTCGAGTAGGGGGGTAATGACTGTATGGACGAGCAGAAGTAGATGACGAGAGGGAGAACTCTACTGCTACAGATATCCTAGCTGTACGGGCACAAACCGCTCTTCGGGCAGTAAGTGCGATGCAAGAAGACACAGAAGGGTCCCAATCATGCTGCTCGTCTCTTCCGTCTGGTTTTAGAGAAGGGAGAGGCAGGTGCCAGGTGTAACGCCGTCGGCGAAGAGGGCATCCTATTCAAAGAAATTGCCGAGGCTATCGGCAAGTCTCTGAGCATTCCCACGGTTTCCAAGACGGGAGAGGAAGCCAATGCCTATTTCGCTGGCTCCATGGCTCACGTTGTCGGCGCCGATAACCCGGCATCCAGCAAGAAGGCGCAAGAGCAGCTTGGATGGACCCTGACTGGACGGAAACTTCTTGCTGATATTGATGCGGGTGTGTATACGAAGGACAGCTAGGGAGAGACTCACTAGCCACTTAGCTGTTGGAGAAGGAGCAACAATAGGCCTTTCTTTTAATCGAATAGTGCCATTTCTTGTATTGTACATTGATTACACACGTAACTGGTATCCAAAGAGTCTCCGTTCCTGGGCGGGGCGCGTGTTTCACATTCGGAGAAAACGCATTGATGTTGGAGGAAAGTTGTCTTTGTTCATCAGCTTATTATCATCATAGCATCCTCGCCTCGTACTCTTGTAAGCTAGGCACGGAAGTGAAGCACCTTTTCTTCTCCAAGCGGCTGGACAAGGCAAAACAGTTGATGAAAAAAGAGGCAGCGCACCCATCGGGAGCGGTGTAAGCCCGATAGCACTCAGTGACGAGACATACTCCCTAGGTAGAGTGGGGGCCAAGTCGGGTTCCAAAAAGTCCCATGAGCTTGAAAGATAAGTAAAAGCTTCATGAGGGAAAAGTAAAAGTTCGTCTTCGGTTCGATTCGGTTCGCGGCAGGTGCGTCTGTAAAGGGGGGAAGGGTATAGGGAAGGAAACTAGGAGAAAGATGGGAATTGAAGTATTTATACCTGCGGGGCCTTCCTAATTAGGAAGGGGTGCGACTCCTATCCCATGGGTCAGTGTCCATGGGCGTGAGACAAATCCTCTGTCCCATGGACGTCCCATGTCAAGGTCTAGATGGAACCACTCTATGACGAGTTGTTCCTCCTTTCCTCGCCTTGGACCTGCTCGTTCTGATGGTTCCCCACTTTCGTCCAACATTAATGCGTTTTCTCCGAATGTCAAACACGCGTCCCGCCCAGAACGGAGACTCTTTGGGTATCAGTTACGTGTGTAATCAATGTACAATACAGAAATGGAACCGACCAGACATAATAGTGTACTCACTCTACTATTAAACTTCCAGCTTGAAGCTTAAGTACGGCTGAGAGGACGGGAAGCCCTGTTTTCCACACCTTATGGTCGTACGTGGCAGGTTTCATGTATTGGAAATCTATATAGGTTCAATGAAAGATTGTCGATGATCTATCAGGTAGTCGTTGTATATGCGGCCAGTACTCAGGGTGGTTGTCGCTGTCGTGAGAAACGGGTGAGAGCAGTCGTTGATCGATTTGATAAGGAAAGAGACAGAAAGCTTGATAGTTCATATGCTATAGTATCTTGCTCTGATCTGTTACCTATTTTATATCCGAACTACTTCTAGCTATTATGGGTTGAGCGTAAATATAAAAGTGTCAACTTGAATTGCAATAATGTGCTGTAGCTTAAAAACTACCTTCGCGCAAGAGCGAAACTGGGACCTGACCTTCTCTGCTTGCAGAGAGACAAGTGAGATGTGGGTTAAATGCGAACTATAAGTTAAACTTGAATTCATTATTACTTTACTGTCACTTTACTTGTTGCTAGTTTCAAAATGTTCGGAATCCAATCCTAGTTACCCAGGCAAGGGCCTAGGCAGGCGCATGGTACAGTGGCACCGCAAAAGTTTGAAAACACCCTCACACCACCTTTTCTATACCACCTACTATGCTCCCTCCCCGCTTACCTCGTGTGCTAGCGTGAATGGCTGCACCTGGTTTTAGAGCAGCAGAATACGTGGCAGAATATTATATAATCAAAAGAGAGAGGGGGGTTCAGACTTTTGCGGTGCCACTGTAGGTGCTACGCCTGGAAAAGCCAAAGTTATTGTAGGATACCTCTGGCGGGCCTGACATTGCTGGATCCTTAGCATATCGATCTTTGCCGGGATCTGTCCAAGGTCGTCGGCAAACCTTAGCAATTCGCTGCATAAGCATTTGCATGCTCTTGATCCAAGTCAGGACATTGAACTCCGACATGAAGATGAAGAACCCCAGGATTGTGATTGGAATAGTGCAGAGGAAGAAAAGCCAAATCTTGGGGTGTACCCTCCACTGAAGTGGCTGGGAAGATGAGTCGCTCTGGAGAACGAAGAAGTTCATTCCAAAGAATCCCTGCGGAGATTGTTAGTTCACTTCAAGAAGGGTCTTAATCGTAGACAGCCAGCCTCACAGAGATAAAGGTGCCCGGTAAAAACAGCAACGTCAGAGCAGATACGGTGTCCGATAACACTTTCCCGTCATTTCGCGTCTGTTTGAGAATGCCTTTCGAGATTTGATTATCGGCCACAGCCACAAAGTTCGAGGCCTAGGAAACAGGAAACAATTCGGTCAGTTCCATCTCGATGGCCTCCGATCCCTCGCTTCTATAGATCGTACTAACACATTTGATCTCATTGTCCATCCGGTGCACGAACGCCTTGGCGCGGAATTTCAGGCTGGATATAATGTTTTCTCGAAGCAACAGGGCTTTCGCTAGCCGTCTAACCGCAGCGGAGGCGTCCTTAGTCGACAGCATCCACATATCATGATCACGCACGATTGCGGCAAGTGTGCTAGAGGCTGCGTCCATTGTCTCGGAAATATGGATGACGTGTCGTGCCAATTCGTGTAACTGGTTGTATCGATCATTGAGAAAGTCGAAGATTTCTTTCTCATTCTCTTCATTCTCGTCATACACGTTCTTTTCAGGATCGGAGGCTTTTGATTGTGCTTTTTGACGCGTCTGGAAGTTGTCAGAAACAAAAATAACGCTGATATTCCATAATTGAAACGTTGGCATCACTGGACCTTTTCTATGCGCCGCACTGGCTGTTGAAAACTCCACAGGTCATCCTCAAACTGGTCTACGACGAGAGCGAGGGCGAATTCCAGTAGCATAAATGGCTCTCCTCTCCAGTTCGTAAGATCTGCATTATGTAGTATGCGTCTCAGCCGAAGTGCAAGCTCGCCATCCAGGTCAAAGCAAAGAAGTAGGTGAGTTTCGTTGCCGGACGGCTGTACAATCTCTTGTCCATGTCCTGTCAGGCTGTCAGGGCCCGAAGAGCGCCACAGTGTGCAGAAGCCCATATAATGCCATATATATTCATATTCTGGGGCAAGGATCGGGTGTGTCTTGGAATTGTGCGTCTCTTTCGACATGGTGGCCACTGGGGAGTTCTTCTCCTTGACTTGCTTAGAAAGAAAGCGCGAAAAGGTCCCTTCGTCGCATTCCTTGGTCAGTATATGTTCAGGCTCGGTGCCGTGGCATCTCACCATAACTTCTTTCCATAAAAGTCTGTGGCAGATTCTCAATACTGCCAAACAACCCATTGGCGTTCCAGCCCAATCGCCGGAAGAAAAACTCAGGGAGGTAAAATTTCTCGGCCAATATTTTGCACAGGTCTTCATGCCCTTCACGCCCCAGACCATCTACCATTTTGGGCATGAATCTGGTCCATTAGCGATTGCGGCCAATGCGGCGAGGGAATCCCATACATCACATGGATACCCGGATCTCGGTAAAACTACATCCACTCTGTGAGCGGCTGAACTGACTGTGAGCATGTATGGACCTTACATCTCGGTCAAAGAGCTCTCTCTGGTTTAAAGCTCGCACTTCAGGCAGGCTTTCACTCGTCAATACTGATGATTGTGGTGGGCCGAGCGATGGAGGGTCAACACCGTCGAGCTGAGCCGACCAGTAATTAATGGCGACTGGAATGTTCATGGTTATTCTCCAGGACTTCTGTAGCAGCGGCTCGTTCAAATTCTCTGGAGTAAGTGAGCGAATGAAGTTGTTGACTGGGGCTCAACCGAGTCTCCCTCAGCTTTTATATTCATCCGCGGGACGGCAGTCTCAACTAGAGTCGATTGGACAGGACGTCTTACATACATCCTGGCTATGCCTAATTATCTGTTCTGCTGCATGATTCAGCTGCGCTAGTCTGGTAGTTGACTAGTTGATGAAATTCGTTGGCGTCGGGGTGTGCAGGATGTACGTCTCCAGGGACCAATGAGATACAATTACGTATCTGCCTTTCACCGCGAGCCTTTAGGACGCCATATGTATGTACGGAGTAGTTCGTACGCCCGGAGGGCACATAAGGCTGCGCGTCGCTTCACGAGAGCTCCAAGTTGCGACGACAGTTCTCGTATTGTTTCCCGGTAAACTTCCTGTTCAAGCAGGGGCGGTCCGCCAACGAACTGGTGCGGACCTGTAGTTAACAAATTCCTAGACAGTGAAGCGGGAGCGAGCTCGTAGGCAGTCTGACATGCAGACAGGTTCGCCAAAAAGGGGAAAACACAACACAAACCCCCGACGGATAAAATTTGGTCGAGAATATTGGCATCCGTGATCCTGCAGGTTATTCGGTAAATAGTTAATCCGAGCTGCATGTTCAAGGCAATCCGCTTTGACAACAATCAGTCGGCAATAATAGTGAGAGTTGCGAGGGCCAGGATCAAAAGAACTGATAACAACGGACAACCATGGCCATAGCAAGAGTTGACTCTGATTCCCTCCACGTGGATAAGCAGGTGATGCACGAGACTCTCAAAGCCTACGTCGACGGGAAAATCCATCCGCTTGTTTCGAGCCGTATCTGGCCGCGAATCGTGGTCTGCGGCCACTATGTACGAGACGCCCGCGAGGTGCATATCTCCTCCACTGAGAAACGAGATAAGCGCTTTAATTGGCATCGACCCACGGCCACCATTGTCGACGACTCGACGCTGGAGATCGGATGTTTTCCGGGGCGAGACTACGTGCAGCATTATGCCCTGCTGATTGCATCCCACCTGGCTCTGAAAGCAATCAAGCCGCCGGCATCAACGGTCGAGTATGTTCTACCTTCCTTGGATCACTGTATGAATCTCCTCTCGCAGTCAAATCTGCGACTGCTCGGCCCCGTCGACACGGTGATTCTCGGGTATGTGGACTACCTGGCTACGTCCGAGGAGGTATCGGCCCGCTGGGAAACGGGCACTAATATCTCGGGCCAGTTGTTTGCGTGGAAGCGGTTTCGCCGTCCGGACGGAACCGTGGTCGCCTTTGTCGGAAGCATGATGAGCCTCTGGGGCGATATCATCGGAGCCGTGGTTCGCACACTGCGAGTACAAAACTACATCTCCTGCGTACTCTTCGTCGGCAAGGCGGGTTCATTACGACCCCAGGATGTGCCAAATGAGGTTCTAGTCACTGGACAATCGAGTTATATCAATGGCAAGCTTCTATCATGGGAAAGCCCGCTCAACGCCACGTTGTCAAAATTGAAGATCGCAAACCTCGCCTATGGAACGCACGTCACTGTATCGACTCCACTAGTCGAAACCGAGTCCTGGCTGGCATTGAACAAACAAGATGCAGACTGGGTTGATTGCGAGGTGGGACATCTAGCAGAGGCCTGCCAGGCCAACAACATCCGATTCGGGTACTTGCATTTCATATCTGATAATGTGGCCGGACGTTACCCCCATGGCCTTGCGACAGAGCGTCAGGATACCGTTTTATGTGCACGGAAGAAAATTTTTGACCAAATGCGGCGAATATTGGCCTTCCATCTAGGAATAGAGGCTCTTCAATCGACAAGTTCGGCGCAGGAATATGCTGGACGGCTGCAAACGCCAAGTTCAAAATACAATGGGGAGGATCACTCTGATTAGATTAAACCAAGTTTTAACTCTAACTCTAAGGGAAAGGGCTTTGTAGAAACATTCCCCCTTGCACAATATGCGCTTAGATGTGGCAGGGCGGACGGGAAGCCCTGTTTTCCGCACCTTATAGTCGTATGTGCTTGATATCAAAAAAAAAAAAAAAAACAAGGGTTACTGTTCACTGTAGTCAAACACTAGCTACACTAGCTGAATAGAGTGGCGCGAGGCGAACAGTTTCTTTTTCCAACTGTCTCTCACCCGAGAACACCCCAAGCCTCCTGTTCCAGGCCCCGGTATTTTGAGGTGCTTATCACCGAGCCCAGAAACAATGACGATCTGCTCATCATCCGACACTTATCACTGAATGCGACACCATCCTGCTCTTCGAAGACAAGGCATTTGGCAGACTTGCGGGCGTTTATCATTACCCGGGCTTGCCCTGATGGCTTGCCATGAATCCGCAAATCAAGACCCCAGTCCGAGAGGCCGAGGTACTTGAATGACTGTGGCAAGTCCACATCTCGCGCTATTAACGTATTGTCCACCCACAGTCGTGCGGCCAGGACATGTGGTTCTGGCTCGGCGATGTGGTCAATCACGCCGTCGGTGATTACGTCGGTTGTGCCGTTCGCATTCCAGGTTATCCCAAATAAACCAAATAACACTTCCTCTCTTGAATAAGGAAGGCGCTTGTGCTCTTGGTTACTCGTTCAAATTTGCTCGTTTCTTCGAATATAGCCAATTATCTCGCCAATATGGTCACACATCCTCCGAGCATCGAGAGTGTTCGCTATGTGGACTTCTTTGTTCATAAAGAAACTGGAAAGTTACGACTGTTTGAGCTGCTACGCGAAACCCTACAGCCAATTCTGAAACTTCTACAATCGTATCGGGTCGTCCTTGGTTGCAATGGGAGCATCGCAAAGCATTTGGAAATGCCTCTATTTAGCAGCAGAATAGACGCAAGAATCAACGAGTCATTCAGCAGCCCTCGTCCACATATCGTGGAGTGGCCTAATGGGCGTTGTGGACGTCATCCCAGCTGGACGGATCTTATCCGAGAAGCATTTTCGGAGAATCAGTTCGAATGCCTGGATGACAATGCTTACAGCTATTGCATTGGAGGTATACTGATTGAAATGGGCAGGGCTGATCGTGACATGCTTTGTTCTGGGCTTCTTCAAAAGCTGCTCCAAGGCCGAACGATCCCGAAAATCTGCAGAAAGAGTGCCATTCTAGGTATCAAGTGATTTCGGATCTGATTCGACTCAATGAAGATGCGTTAAGAGGGTGAGCGAACTACACTTATTTCTCTGCAAACATGGCTTAACTCTTCCAGCGACTCGCAATATCCAAGATGTTCCCCGTGCCCTGCAGGTTGAGAACAACGAGCCTGACGACACGGGGGCAACTGAGCCAACAGCAGCAGTTTCATCCGTCCAAACGCCTATTGCAGGTATACCCATAAACTATCCCATAAATTCAGCAGATACGGTCGACGTCGAGCGAAACCCTCCTCTGCGGCAGCAAGATGAGTCGAGCCATGTTGTCAACACACATGAGAGGGGAGATGGAGACAACATTAGCTCACCAACCAGGGTTAACTCCCCTTGGCGTTCATCAGAGAAAAGGCAATTAAAGGCTTTCTTGAGTACTCGACACCACTTAAACTGGTCAGAGATAGCCAGGAGTACGAACAAATGTTCCACAAGGTTCGGAGTCTAAGCTCTATCGTTTGCCAGGCTCGTAAACTTGGTCTCTTGGTTCCACGTAAATCAAAGAGATACAGGGTGAACTGGCGCCATCCAAATGCTTGAAGGTGTGTCTTCCGCACGTTAAATCAGAGGTTGGTGGAGCTAATGAATTGCAGCGACGGCTCCTGCTCGGAAAGGAAGACTTGAGCTGTCGCTGATAACCCTAAAATTTACCGGGTGCTTCCGAAGAACATTCAGTAGCATGGTCCGGGTGTCGGAACGTGATCTCCAGAAGACCCTCGGATGGCTTGCGCGGTGTTCTCAGCTCGGCCACGAGAGCACTGGAGAGGTTCCCCGAAACCCTGCAATTGGTGATGATGTTGAATCCCATTCTGCGTTTTTGTCCGTCTTCATTCTGACGAAGCAGTATTTCATGAGGGCCTTCATCTAATGGCTTATGCTCCGAATGGTCTTGCTAATATGATCTTAGATGGGCGTCTGTGCCCCCCAACCCTCCTCAGCGCTGTCTCACACCTCAATGTGGTGCTGGGGTCTAGTACTCTCGCTCAGCGGGATGAAGCCAAGATGAGACAACAATCCTGACAGTTGCTCCAACCCATACGCTATTCAACGTGTTGGTCTTTTCATCACGAACTACGATCCAAACACAGAACACAAGCAAAATCACATTCATCACCACGGCTATGCGTGCACTATCCTAATAGCTGTATAGTTGAATGTCCGTCGTAAAATAGTCCTGCTGCTCGATGGAACGAAGCACCAGGGTGGAGTAGACGCAGCCCTGCTAAAAGCTGTTTGGTTTTGATCTCCCACCGAACGAACGATAAAAATCACCCATGAAGCGTCGGGGCCACGATGGCACCACGCGGGTTATGTGGGTATAGGCATGATGCTGATTGCATAGGCAATGGTAGATTCCCACATCAAAGAATCAAACCCATGCCAGAGGTCAGTTGAAATGACTGAAAGTGTTGAGAGAAGAGAAAGGCAGAACGTGAAAATCTGCGGGAAGATTAGCCCAACACGTGACCTCAATCTAAATCACATGACGATGGGTATTTGTGTTGAGTTTTCCATCGCAAGTCTTTCTCTTCTCTCATTACACTTCATGAAAATCACGAACGCATAATCAACCTCCAATTCCTCCATGCCATAGGATGGCAGGTCATATTGGCGTACTAGATTGATCCTGGGCAACTTAAGGCTTCTCGACGGCGCTGAGGGTTTCGACCCTTGAGTGCAGTGGTGGATGCGAGTCACCTGCTGCCCGGACATCCTTTGCTTTGATGCAATTGTAGTGCAGATGCTGTCAAGCACAGCCTGCTAGGCTCTGATATATTTATTTCAGCACTGCGAAAAGACCGGAGCTCGCGCACTGGGAATGAGCCATCTTGGTCTAACGTCTCCGACCCCTGATCTAGAGCTATTCTAGAAGAAAGCAAGGTTGCGTAGTGAAAGCATGCTGAAGAACAGCCATTAATACCATCAATATCTTTGTCAGGACACAATCCCTGGAAAGTTGAAACCCCCGTAGTCTTCAAGTAGAAAGTCTGGATTTCCGGGGTGACCCCTCGCAGAATCTCGGCCCGCCGTCATTCTCCTTGATCTGCCTCCGCCTGGCAACTTTCCCCTATCCTTCTTTACCACCCGCAATTCTTGTATTGTGTCCACTCCTTTCACCTCTCACCATGCCGAATGGCATTAGCAAGCGCCAGCAGCTGCGCAATGAGAAAGCTTTGGCCGAGCTGATCCGCACGGTTCCTGGAAATGACCGCTGCGCCGACTGCGAGGCCCCGTCCCCAGGTTCGTTCCCCACGCGACCACCATTGAGAACCTCGCTAACTTGGAGTCTGTCAGGATGGACAAGCTGGAATGTAGGCTTTTCCGTGATTCCGATACTACCGTTCGAACTGCGACTGACCGTTCCTTCAATAGATGGGCATCTTCCTGTGCATGCGGTGCGCCGCAATCCACCGCAAGCTGGGCACACATATCTCCAAGGTCAAGTCCTTGAGTATGGATACATGGTCGTCGGAGCAGGTTGATGTGAGTGACTGCGAACCTTCAAGGCACCCTTTGGAGCTGACACGCTTTCCACCAGAACATGAAATCACACGGCAACCTCCTCATGAACAAGATCTATAACCCCAAAAATGTCAAACCCCCTGTCCCGACCGACGTTGACGAAGCCGACTCGTGCATGGAACGATTCATCCGCCAGAAATACCAATACCGGTCTTTGGAGGATGGGAAACCGAAACCCCCGAGCCGAGAGGATGCCAGCTACTCGAGGGGCCCTGAAAGCTCAAGACGCAACAGATCTCCCCCGGGATCACCAGAAGGGTCGCCCCCTCCTCTGCCGCCCAAGTCTGGTAAATTCTTTGGTTTCGGCTTGCGATCGTCGTCCTCGACTTCGAATCTCCGCCGATTTGGGAACAAGTCCAAGGCATCGCCGACCTCTGACCAGCGAGCCTGGTCTCCGCCTCCCTCGAAGAAGACGACGGGTCTTGGGGCACCGGTTGCAGATGTAACGACTGCATCGTTCGAGTCAAAGATGGCAGCATTGAGGGAGATGGGCTTCAACAATGACCGGAGGAACGAGATGGTCCTGCGCGGACTTAACGAGGATTTGGATCGGTCTGTCGAGACATTGGTAAGACTGGGTGAAGGGAGCGGCCCTACACCGCGGACACAGACACCGGCTCCAGCGAGCAGTACGGCATCTACAGCACCACGCGCAGTGACTCCGAACCCGCCCAAATCGGAGACATCTACCAACCCTTTCGAGAGAGCGGTCTCAAACCCGATATCTCAGCAGCAACCACAGTCTGCCTCGTATAACCCGTTTGACCGGCCCGCTCTGACACCTACATCGGCACAGCCTTTGGAGAGCTCCTTCCAGAATCTTCAAGTCTCTCAACCGTTGTTCCCTCACTCGACCGGCGGATATCCCAGACAAGCCAACTCGATGCCACAGCCCAGCTATCAGCAACCATATACGCCGCCAGTCACTGCGAGCTTTTCCCAGAACGGCTATGTCTCGTCCCCGCAGGCCATGGACAACAGCTTTAATCCATTTTTCCAGACAGGGCAGTCGCAGGGCGGCATGGGCAGCCAAGCGTACCCAGGCCCTGGTGTTGCACAGAACAATCCATTCTTCAACAATGCACCGCAAAACTCGTCACAACCTCAGCAGCAGTCGATGCCAACGCTCTCTGTGCCCCAGCCACCTCAACATGCGAATACGATGCCAGCACTCTCATCCAGTTCACCATTTGGTACCTCGCCCTTCGGTTCTTCGCCGTTCCAGCCGCAACTGCAGCAGCAGCAGCAGCAGCAACAACAACAGCCACAGATGCCCAACGCTGGTCCAGGGTCTTTCAATCCCTTTCAACAGGGAATGGGACCACCCACTCCGCAGAGCGCCGGCAGCTACCCCAACCAGTTGCAACCTCAACAGCAATTCCAGCCTCAGCAGCCGTTCCAGCAGCAACAACCACAGCAGCTGGCACCTCAAGCAACCGGCCGCATGGACAAGAACAGTATCCTCTCTCTGTACAACCTCGCTCCGTCCCAGTCTTCATCAGTCCCTCCGATCCCAGAACAATCGAAATTCCAGCCCGGAGCAGGCACAAGTCCCGTCCCACCTTTGACCAACTCCGTCAACTCCACACCCCAGACCCAACCAGGCTCAAACATGCCCACGCCACAGCAACCCAGCAACGTCGTGTCCTCCACCGCATCCCGCAACCCCTTCGGAGCTGCTTCAGTCGGCTCGGGCCTAGCAGCCCAAGCCGGCGTGTCCTCCTTCCAGCACTCGCCTGGTCTGGGCATCGGCATGGGCGCAAATGGTGCATCAACGACCACACCCGGACTGGGAATGAACGGCACCTCCACAGCCCGCGGCGGCCCTCCGCCCTCCAGCAACAATTTCCCAAAGCCACACATGAGCCAGCCAAGTGTGGACATCAACAATCTCCAGAATGGCAGACACAGTCCAGACGCGTTCGCCAGTCTGAGCGCCCGGTACGGGTAGGGTACTCACCCGTGGACCAGTTAATATTGACGAGACCGCGACCCATGCAATCTTGCCATCTTGTTGAAATAGACCATCGTTTCTGCTGTGCATGTAAAATGATGATGTGGATATGGGTATGGAAATGGATATTCCTAATGATTTGGATATAAACTGATCGACGTGTTGTGGTTCATGTGCTTGTGCTTGTATGCATGGTAGGGGTGCATAGTTGCATAGTTGGTTTGACCTGTCGGATCTGTTTACTCTCTTTAATATTGGATTCTTCCTTTGTTTTATAAGTCCTCGGTTCGTGCTTCTCCTGTCTTATTGTAATTTTGGTCTCGGTATGGCGGGTCAATGATACATCTCTTCTTCCAGGTTGGCTGTGATAAACATGCGGATGTATTCAAGCGGGACTGAGATAGGAGTCCGTCTATCAATTGCTTGATGAGGAAATCCATCTTCCGTTCTTCAGGCTCTATGACGTGCATCTGTCAGAGAGTGTGAAGTGATACTATTCTCAAGCACAGATAATGCAAGATCTATTCGTATTAATAACTCTAAGTCAACTATACACTAGAAGAAGGTAAATAGATCGGCCAATTACCAGATCAGATGCTATAACCAAGTCACCTAACACTAAGACCATAAATCGCGATCAGGCACGCGCTTACTCTTCGACTTTCCACCCAGCGACGACGGCAACGATGGCCACGACGGCAGATACGGGATCCAATCCTTGATACCGCGGGGCTGACGCCCGAATAGACGGCGGGTATTCTCCCACAATGCATCCGTTCGGGACCGGGTACTCCACGGCCAAGCGAAGGACGAGGGTCCGGAGAAGAAATCCTGCGTCGATCGTCGCCACCTGGCGAACGACGACGTCGAGGGAGACCAGGGGAATGATATTGACGACGTGGACGGAAGAAAAGCCCTCCACCCGCTCTTCTGGCGACACCGCGCTTCCTTCTTCATCGTCTTGACGATACGGTCGAATTTACGGTCCTGGTGTTCCTGGATCTGGCGGTGTTTCTCAGCACGCCAGGCATCCTGCTCTGCCGTGTCAAGACACCAGACTACTATATCGCCCGTGCGGCGCCAGTCATCGTGCCAGGCTGTGTTCCACGTACGCCAGCATTCGCCGTACGAGGAGCCGCGGAGGAGCGGGTGCAGTGTTGATTCGAGCTGTGCAAAGAAGACGAGGTAGTCGGGCCATTCGTGTGTGGATGCGGTGTTGGTGCTGGTGCGTGAGAGGGAGCGTGGGCCTGAGGCGTAGGTGGGTCGGCGGGGGAGGTGGCGTAGGCCGCCGGCCATGTTTGTGCGGAGGAAGGTGGCTGGGTCGTCGTAGAATTGGTCTGCTTCGTCGCGGTAGGTGGCCTTTTGCTCGGCGGTGAAGTCGATCGGTGGTTCGCAGGATAGGGCCCAGGCGTTGATGGTCGGATAGATTAGGTGGGAGCGCCAGGGGGTGCTGTGGCAGGGCATGAGGAAGCCGGCTGTTATGCCGTGTTCGGGGGTGCTCATTGAAGGGGGGAGCGAGGTCTGTTTACCGTCTGGTGAATGGATTTCGTGTTGGTGGCGGAGGTAGGTCAGGACATTGAGGATCCCCGATGCGTGGTACAGAGTCGTGTAAAGCGCAATGACCACGTTGACGAGGATGAGGAAGATGAGAGTGAGTCTTCGGGGAGTATGGCGAGAGGACCTCGAGTTGATAGCTGGGTAGAAGTACTGGACGAGAGGAGGAGCGGCCAGAATGTGCAGCGCCGGAAGGAGTGGGTAGATGAAGCGCACTTCTTTGTGCGAGATCAGCGACAGGACAAAAGGCATGACGAGGCAGACTGTCGCCAATTGCACTCGGATCGCCGTCTGTACTTTGTCGACGGCTGTGAAGGTTTTGTTCGTCAAGGTCCGGTATAGACCAATGAGCGCGAAAGGTAGCGCTGTGGTCAGCAGGAGCGGATAGCCTTGCGAGACATAGTAGTGCCAGTCATTACGTCCATAGAAGACTGCCAGTGACTGCGCGATGTTGAAGTAGAGGAACCGAAGAGGCGGAAAGGTCCATAGGCCGTAAAAGAGGCGGTCCGCGACGGCTGACAGGATAATAATTGCTGATCTATAAACTGTCAATTGAATGACTCAAGAGAAACCCAGGAAGACTGACCCGGAAACCAGTGCCTCGCAGACAAGAATCCTGCGCTGAGTCCAGGTGGTCCGAACCCAAGCGAAGCCAGCCAGAGTTGCCCAAATCAAGACATTGGTTGGTCGAAGAATACAAGCAAGGGCCGCCAGACACAAACACCAACGAAGACTGATACGAAGTCAGCAGCGCTCGTGAGCCTCTAGTCATCCTGGTCATACCTTGACACGAGCCTCCGATCCTCGGCCGTGCTCCCACTGCCAATATTCTTGCGGCTATCGTCGGATACGACACCAGCTGACCATTGCCATGGCCACAGATCCAATGCGACAATCGTGATAGTCGTCTCCAAGCAATTCGACAGAGTCCGTGTCGAACAGAACCACTGCCAAGGGTTGAGGATGGTGACAATCAACTGTGACGGTCAATCATTGTCCGCACGCAGCCAGTTAGTCCCCGCTGTACTCAACATACCGTTGTCCAAGCCCCCCGTGAATCTCCCCCATATATACGAGTCGCAAGCTTCCACGTGTAGAAATCGCCGATTGCCGACACAACGGCCTGTGCTGTCTTGGGCCCGGCGATCAGGAGTTCAGCACGCGTCGCGTCGGAGAGACGAAGAGCGGAGGCGAGGAAGTCGGATATCTTGTAAATTCCGGCGAAGAGAAGAGGGTGTAGCGAGGACCGGAGCTGGTGATTCCATTCCTGGAAACGCGACGCGGGTAAGCCTCAGTAGAAGTTTTTCGACGCGCCTGCGACAACTCACCCAGGTTATCCAGGCGCCCGTGTCCTTGCCCTCGCCATGCCCAAAAGCAATCTGCCACGCTGGCTCCAACGACTGAAAGAACTCATCGGGCTGGAAGAAAGTGCGCACGGCGAGGGCATTGACCAGACGGAACGCGACGAGGAAGAGGAAGATGTTGGCCGGGGACGGAGTCTGCGACGCGCGCCAAGAGGAACTGGAGGTCGGCATTGCGAATGAGAGCAGTAGCAATACCAATCAGCCAATTCCCGAAGCGTAATAGGCGCGCGAGCTTAGATGGCCATGGTGGATCGTTGCGATGCGGCGCGACACAAACAGGATGACATCAACCAGCGATGAGGACAGAAACGACACCGCGGAGACCGGGCCGGGAAGTTGCAAGCGATTATTGGAGATGCGGATAAATCTGGAGAATGTTTTGCGTTGAACTCGTGTAATCCTGCTTATAGCGAACAGTGGATGTCGAGGGGGAAAAGAACTCGCGACAACCTGCACTTAGGAGAAAGCACTTGCACTTAGCGGAATAGCGGCGGATCTATACGCCACGCCTTCTTTTTATAAGACTCGCCTCTTCTACACTTCTCACACTTCTCTCTAACGCTTACACTGGCCGAACTGACTTAACTTCTCTTGATATTCTACATTAGCTGCTATATCTCCTCATTCGCAGTTTATCTCCAAGCTTCCCCGCATCATCATGGCCGCCAACGGGACCAACGGCTCCCTTTCCCACTACCACGCCGCTTCTACCCAGGAAGCCATCCAGGCAGAGCATGACTATGCCGCTCACAACTATCACCCCCTTCCAGTGGTCTTTGCCCGCGCTCAGGGTACCTCGGTCTGGGACCCCGAGGGCCGCCACTACCTGGACTTCCTCTCCGCCTACTCCGCCGTGAATCAAGGCCACTGCCACCCCAAGTTGGTCGCTGCTCTGGTCGACCAGGCCTCTCGTGTGACTCTGAGCTCGCGTGCGTTTTACAATGACGTCTTCCCCCGCTTTGCTCAGTTCGTTACTCGCTACTTTGGCTTTGACATGGTTCTGCCCATGAACACGGGCGCTGAGGCGGTCGAGACGGGTATCAAGATCGCCCGCAAGTGGGGGTACAAGGTCAAGGGGATCCCGGAGAATGATGCGCTGGTGCTGAGTGCCCAGAACAACTTTCACGGTCGTACGGTGAGTCCTGTGTTCCGCACCCCTCCGCATAAGGAAGGTCGTGGCTAATTGATGTGTCCCTGCATTAGTTCGCCGCCATCTCCCTGTCTTCTGACCCGGAGTCACGCGAAAACTACGGGCCTTATCTACCCAACATTGGTTGCACCATCCCAGGCACCGATAAGCCTATCGTCTACAACGATAAGGCCGCCCTGCGCGAGGCCTTTGAGAAGGCCGGTCCCAGCCTGGCGGCTTTCCTGGTCGAGCCTATCCAAGGCGAGGCTGGTATTGTCGTCCCCGATGAGGACTACCTGCAGGAAGCTCGCGCGCTGTGCGACAAGCACAATGTGCTCCTCATTTGCGACGAGATCCAGACTGGTATTGCCCGCACCGGCAAGCTTCTCTGCTACGAGTGGAGTGGCATCAAGCCCGATATGGTCCTGCTGGGCAAGGCCATCTCAGGCGGTATGTACCCGGTCTCGTGTGTGCTGGGCCGCAAGGATGTCATGCTCACGATCGAGCCTGGCACCCACGGGTCAACCTATGGCGGCAACCCGCTCGGATGTGCTGTTGCCATCCGTGCTCTTGAGGTTGTGCAAGAGGAGCAGATGGTGGAGCGGGCAGAGAAGCTCGGCCAGCTCTTCCGCGTCGGCCTCGAGAATTTGAAGAGCCCGCTCATCCAGACTGTGCGCGGAAAGGGCCTTCTCAACGCTATTGTCATTGACGAGTCCAAGACCAACGGGCACTCTGCCTGGGACCTGTGTATGCTGATGAAGGAGAAGGGCTTGTTGGTACGCATTTGAAATTTCTCGGAATGTGGGATAGATCGCTGACTTCTCCCAGGCCAAACCCACTCACCAGAACATCATCCGTCTGGCCCCGCCGTTGGTCATCACCGAGGAGGAGATTCAGAAGGCGCTGGAAATCATCAAGCAGGCCGTGTCGGAGCTCCCCAACTTGAAGGGTGCTGCGGAGGACAAGGTCATTCCTCCAGCAGAGAAGAGGGTCAAGATCGGTCTTGAGAACTAGGTGGAGGAACGGTTGAATGAGCAGATCCCAGTCCTGGATGCATCCAGGACCAATACGCCGGCGTCCGGCTCTGATATAGACAGTCTCATGGATGGCAGAGCTATCCCACGACGTGATGATGGAACGGACAAAATTGTTTGCGATAGCTGAGACTCTGTGTATTGTTTGGCAATGAATAGACACCCAGACAGGCCTTCAGTATGCCAATATCAAAAACTTCTTAGCTCCGAACGGAGATAAGCCACTCACGCACCATGAATTACTAATCCACCCCATCGGCAATCGGATGTTGTGAATGCCGACGCCGATGCACTTCTAAGCGAACGCGAAAGCGAAAGCGTGACCTGCTGATTTGTCGATGCTCTCATTTTGCTGCTTCTTAGTTCCTAACCGACTACCTAAGGCAGTTAGACTATTCTACATTCTCATACTAATCATTGAGATGTTGAGTCTTAGCCGATTCCTGTTTCTCCGAAGTTTAGCTGCCCATCATCGGGGAGTATCCGCCTGATTCCTTTAAAAGTACATGACGCCCGAGCGGATTCAATTCTAGTTCTTTGATCTCATTACCACCATACTAATGACTCACGATCTCAAGCTCTTATCATCATGAATCCTTGAATAAACATGAGCTGTCTCCCACCCATCGCATTCCGTTTTCAGCACTGCACCTTGTCCCGCCCCACATTGCGTGTGGATGCGATTCGGAACTGAACTCGATCTCATACATTTTCACGATACTCCGAGATATCCTTCGGATCTTATTCCTCTTTTTCGGCAGCCTCGACTGACCGTCTGATCCGGCTATGTCCGCGCCTCAAGATCCACGGCCCCAGGTAGTGGTCGCGGACAATGAGAAGCTCCAGGCGGCTTCCAGCGACAGGTCAGCGTCGGGGGATGAGGCCAAGGCGCCGGACATGACTGTGCAGCCGCCTAAAGAGAAGCGCAGTTGGCATGGTAGGTTGAATCCATTGCGGTGGCAGAAGCCTCCGCCGGTACCTGAGGAGCGTACGCCGAGCAGGGAGTATGGGGCTTCTTTTTTGAGCATTGTGTCGTTTCAGTGGATGTCACCTTTGATGAGGGTGAGTGTCTCTCATGTCCAAGGTTGTAAGAGAATCAGTTGTTTAACAGATGCAGGTCGGCTATCTCCGTCCACTCGAGCTGCAGGATATCTGGACCGTCAACCCTGATCGCGCCGTCGATCTCCTATCAGAGCGATTAGAAGCCGCGCTGGCCCGTCGCACAGAGCGCGGCAGTAAGCGCCCGCTACTCTGGGCTTTGTACGACACTTTCCGCTTTGAGTTCATCCTCGGCGGTATCTGCCAGCTCTTCAGTTCCTTGCTCCTGGTCTTTGCGCCGTACCTCACCCGGTATTTGATTGCCTTCGCTACCGAGGCGTATATCGCCCAACAGAGCGGCTATGCAGCACCGCATATTGGGCGGGGGATGGGGTTCGTGGTTGGTATCACCTGCATGCAGGCGCTGCAGAGTTTATGCACGAACCAGTTCTTGTATCGTGGTCAGATGGTTGGTGGGCAGATTCGTGCTGTGCTTATTTCGCACATCTTCGATAAAGCGATGAAGCTGTCTGGTCGGGCGAAGGCTGGTGGGAAGGCGACGCCGGAGGAGATCAAGGCTTTGGAGTCGGCTAAGGAGACTTTGATGAAGGCGGATGGCAAGAAGAAGCAGGGACCTAAGACGACGCCTGATGCAGCCAAAGGTGTGGCGGGTGATGGGCGTGGATGGAATAATGGGCGCATCATCGCGTTGATGAGCATTGATGTCGACCGCATCAACTTGGCGTGCGGCATGTTCCATATGATCTGGACAGCACCGGTATCGATCATCGTCACGCTTGTTCTCTTGCTGGTCAATCTTGGCTACAGTTGTCTCTCAGGATACGCTCTGCTCGTCTTCGGCATGCCATTCTTGACCTACGCAGTGCGCTTCCTAGTGAAGCGACGTCGCAACATCAACAAGATCACCGACCAGCGAGTGTCCCTAACTCAGGAGATTCTCCAGGCTGTTCGTTTTGTCAAGTATTTCGGGTGGGAGAGCAGCTTCCTGGCTCGGCTGAGGGAGATTCGACAGCGGGAGATCCGATTGATCCAGACACTTCTGGCCGTTCGAAACGGTATCCTCTGTGTATCCATGTCGATTCCTACCTTCGCCTCAATGTTGGCTTTCATCACCTACGCCCTGTCGAAACACGTTCTCAACCCTGCCCGTATTTTCTCCTCGCTGGCTTTGTTTAACTCGTTGCGCATGCCATTAAACTTGATGCCGATGGTCATTGGACAAGTCACTGACGCCTGGACTGCCCTGAACCGAATTCAGGAGTTTCTGCTTGCCGAGGAGCAGAAAGAGGATATCGAACGCGTTGAACAAATGGAAAATGCCATCGAGATCGAACATGCGTCTTTCACCTGGGAACGACTGCCTACCGAGGACAAGCCTGATAAGAAGCCGGCTGCTCGGCCTGAACCCAATGCAGTGGCATCTCAAGATAACGAGAAGACCGAGGAGAAGCCAACTGAACCGTTCAAGCTGCACGATTTGACCCTTGAAGTGGGACGACATGAGCTTTTGGCTGTCATTGGAACCGTGGGTTGTGGCAAAAGTTCCTTGCTTTCTGCTTTGGCAGGCGACATGCGGGTGACTGAGGGTAAAGTGCGGATGAGCACCACACGTGCGTTTTGCCCGCAATATGCCTGGATTCAAAATGCTTCCGTCCGCAACAATATTCTCTTTGGAAGGGAATACGACGAAGCCTGGTACAACCAAGTCATCGATGCTTGTGCCCTTGCTCCGGATCTTGAGATCTTACCGAACGGCGACCAGACGGAAATCGGAGAACGTGGTATCACTGTCTCAGGAGGACAGAAGCAGCGTCTGAATATCGCCCGAGCTATCTACTTCAATGCTGAGCTGGTGCTCATGGATGACCCATTGTCTGCTGTGGACGCTCATGTCGGCCGTCACATCATGGACAAAGCTATCTGTGGTCTGCTCAAGGACCGATGCAGGATTCTGGCAACTCACCAACTCCACGTCCTCAGCCGATGTGACCGGATTGTCGTCATGGATGAGGGCCGAATTCACGCTGTTGACACTTTCGACAACTTGATGCGGGACAACGAGGTCTTCCAGCGACTCATGTCTACCTCGCGACAGGAAGACTCCGAAGAAAAGACCGAAGCTGACAATGAATCGGCTGATGAGGCGAAAGAGAAGGGGACCGGTTTGGAGAAGACTGCACGGGGAAAGCCAACTGCCGCGCTTATGCAGCAGGAAGAAAAGGCCACTGCCTCCGTCAGTTGGGACGTCTGGAAAGCTTACATCCGTGCCTCGGGCAGCTACTTCAACGCCCTCATGGTATTCATCCTCCTGGCTCTGACCAACGTCGCCAACATCTGGACAAGCTTGTGGCTCTCCTACTGGACCTCCGATAAATACCCCCAGCTGTCGATGGGCCAGTATATCGGTATCTACGCTGGACTAGGCGGTAGCGTCGCCCTGCTCATGTTCGTGTTCTCGACCTATATGACCACCTGTGGCACCAATGCAAGCAAGACGATGCTCCATCGCGCCATGACCCGTGTACTGCGCGCTCCAATGTCGTTCTTCGACACCACTCCCCTGGGCCGGATCACCAACCGCTTCTCGAAGGATATCCAGGTTATGGATAATGAGCTGTCTGATGCGATGCGTATTTATGCGCTGACGATGACTATGATTATATCTGTCATGGTTCTGATCATTGTTTTCTTCTACTACGTAAGTTACCCCGATGCTTCCCAGGTTCGGTACTGACCAGACCAGTTCGTCATCGCCCTCGTACCCCTGTTCATCCTCTTCCTGCTCGCTTCAAATTACTACCGCGCTTCAGCACGCGAGATGAAGCGCCATGAGGCCGTCCTTCGATCAATGGTCTACGCCCGCTTCGGCGAAGCCATTACCGGCACAGCTTGCATCCGCGCCTACGGAGTCGAGAACCAGTTCCGCCGCAGCATCTGTGAATCCATCGACGTGATGAACGGTGCTTATTTCCTGACCTTTTCCAACCAGCGCTGGCTCAGCATCCGCCTGGACGCCGTGTCCACGTGCCTCGTGTTTGTCACTGGTGTTCTGGTCGTCACCTCTCGCTTCAATGTCTCGCCCAGCATCTCCGGTTTGGTTCTTTCTTATATTCTGGCCATTGCGCAGATGTTGCAGTTTACTGTTCGACAGCTTGCTGAGGTGGAGAATAATATGAATGCTACAGAGCGCGTGCACTACTATGGAACCGAGCTGGAGGAGGAGGCGCCATTGTACCGGACTCAGGTGGCTGCCAGCTGGCCGGAGAAGGGTCGGATCGTTTTCGACAATGTGCAGATGCGCTACAGAGATGGCTTGCCGCTCGTGCTCAAAGGCCTCACCATGGACGTCCAAGGCGGCGAGCGCATCGGTATCGTCGGAAGAACCGGTGCAGGCAAATCGAGTATCATGTCTGCCCTGTTCCGACTGACCGAGTTATCTGGAGGAAGCATCCACATCGACGATATCGACATCGCGACAGTCGGTCTACATGACCTTCGTTCTCGGCTGGCCATTATCCCTCAGGATCCCGCCCTGTTCAAGGGTACCATCCGCTCGAACCTGGACCCGTTTAATGAACACACCGATCTGGAACTGTGGTCCGCTCTGCGCAAAGCAGACCTCATCAGCGAGGAGACACTGAACCCCAACACAGATGGAACCCAAGATACACCTGGCAGCGGCGCCAACACCCCAGCGACGGGAAGTGACTCAAAGCCCCGACCAGCAAACCGCCTAACCCTGGAATCCCCCGTCGATGAAGAAGGACTGAACTTCTCCCTCGGCCAGCGCCAGCTAATGGCTCTCGCGCGAGCCCTTGTCCGCGACGCGCGCATCATCGTCTGCGACGAGGCAACGTCGTCTGTTGATTTCGAAACGGATCAGAAGATCCAGAAGACCATGGCGCAGGGATTTCAGGGGAAGACCTTGTTGTGTATTGCGCACCGGCTGCGCACGATCATCCACTATGACCGGATCTGTGTGATGGATCAGGGCCAGATTGCTGAGATGGACACGCCGGTTGCGTTGTGGGATCGGGAAGATGGGATTTTCCGGGCGATGTGTGATCGGAGTGGGATTACGCGTGAGGATATACTGTCATCGGATTAAAATATCATGTATGGAGTATGGGGTAATCATAGACTGGACATAGCATAATCTATACATACACACACCTCTCTCACTTCTACTCCTTATCCAACTCACAAACAATCTCCATCCCCAAATTCCTCATCATTCCCTCAATCCCCGCCTCCTTCCACCCCTCCACATCCCTCCCATCCATCTCAACCATCTCCTCTTCACCACCTTCCTCTCTATGTGTTCTTCCAACCGGCACCCCCGTAAACTTCACCACTAACCCCGGCGCCGTCCCAACAACCCTCATCCGCAGGCCAGTCAAAACATCCCTCAAATGTGCCGCCGCCTTCCCACCCCCCTTACTCCCATACGACACAATCCCCGCCGGTTTCCCCCTCCACTCGTGGAAGAGGTAGTCCAGTGCGTTCTTTAGACTAGCCGGTATGGACCAGTTATACTGCGGCGTGACGAAGATGAAGGCGTCGTAGGATTTTACGAGTGCTGACCAGGACTGCGTGGCGGGGTTTTTGTAGTGTGGTGTTGGGTTGGAAGAGGGCAGGGTGGCTGGGATGATTGGTTCGTTGTAGAGGGTGAGGTTTTGTTTGCTCAGGTCAAGAATTGTGAAGGTTATGTGTCGGGGGTCGTTGTCTTCTGAGGGTGGTGAGGGTGTGTGTCCTGTTGTGGGCTTGGGTTTGTTGGTTGGGAGGGCTGGGTCGTTGCGGAGGACGTCATAGACGTATTGGGTTATTGTTGGGTTGAGGCGGGAGTGGCGGGTGCTGCTGGTGACGATGGCGATGTGTTTGGCGGGCATTTTGTGTAAATTGGCTTGAGAGTGAAGAAGAGGCGAAGGATGTAAGAGGAAAAGGATGAGGGAGAATGTCGAGACGTCGGAGTTGAAGGTGATTCCGCAGAGCCGCGGATCTGCGGATGAGCTTATCGGTGGATCGATAGTCGAGGTTGAAGTGTATTCACGTGAACATTAAAGTGTATTCACATATCGGTACGTAAATGATCGATGCAATGAACAGATTTTGAAACATCGTGAACAGTCCGTATGCTAGAATTTCCCGTATATCGGCGACCCATCCAGCTCGGCCCTCTCCACGCCTGGGCCCATCTCAGACGCGATCTGACTCCCAGGCAATTCACGCAGTCTCTGCTGCTGGTACAAAGATTGACTTGACGACGGGGGAGGATCTTGATATGGCTTATCATCAGCAGCTTGCAGCTCGCTCATTGCTGTTTCCGATTGCTCAGGTGCACTGGCGGAATTGGATGGACGACGACGCCGCCAACCCAAGAAGAAAAAGAGAACGCCGGCAATGGCCGCTGCAGCCAGAACGCCCACCACAATTCCGGCAATTGCACCCCCAGATAAAGAGGAACCACTTGATGTGTTACCCGGGGTGCTACTCGACGTAGCAGAGCTCGAAGTGGCTGTCGCAGTCGTACTGGTCGTGGTGGAGGATGTTGTCGCAGTCGTAGCGGGCGGAGTCGTCGAAGCAACGTTTGAAGGTGTGGTCCCATTATTCACAACCTCATACGAGAAAATATCTGATCCAGCTGGGTGATTATCCCAAGGCCAAGGCTCGCACGTGTAACCCGCAGACGGATTGGCGCATTCTGTGTTGCTGTAGAGATAGATGCAGACATTATCGCCATTGGCCTGCCAATCAAAAATGTTTCCCTTCGGATTATCGATCGTCTGGCAGGACTGTGCTTGGCTGCCGTGGTTGGTGAGGAGATCGCCATTTGGTTGGGTCCAGCTGAAGACCCATGCTGTTGTGGTTGGGATGGAGGCGAGGTAGAGCGAGGAAAGGAGGAGCGACGAGGGTATCATGGTAAAGAGTCACCAGGGGCGAGACGTCGGGTGTGCAATGAAGGTGAATCAGACTGAGCGGAGCATGTCCATTTAATGTTGTGGGCTGTCGTATCCTCGGTATACTAGTCGCAGACTTGGTTGCAAAGCCAAGCGATTGACACGGCTCGCTCGCCGCTATACACTTTTCTGTCCAATGGGTTATCGTGAAGAAAAGGGTCCGGTCTCGGTAAAGTGTGGCTAAAGCACGCGAGGGTCTGCCCAGACTGGAGAATACGAGGTGATCGGCAGGGTCGCACCGACGAACGCTAAAAAAGGGTTGTCGGGCTTGGGTTTCGGGTCTTGCCGATTTCCTCGATCGGATAGTTCTGAGCGATGGCATGCATTAGTTATGGCTGAAGTCTGTTCGGGCAAGACTTACACACTGGAAAGCCACCGAGAGCGGATTGAGCCGATCTCTTGCATATGCAGGTCATGTTCCTCACAGCAGAAGAAACTTAGGAGGCATTCCCGATGAAGATGGTAGTGAGTCCGCGATGGCTCTGTAGGTCGCTGCTCTTCACAGTTGAGACTGCCAGCGCGAGAACGGACCAACTCTGTTGTGTGCACTCCTCCACCAGGAACTGTCCAAGACCCATTCGGGGCGTTGTCGGCGAGTAAATGCCTTCCTCTCTCCTGAAAGAGGGAGCTTCACTTGGAGGTTGTGGTGGAGGATTTGCGTGAAATGACAGCAAGGACCGTGATGGGCAAGAAAATCACAACGGGAAGCAGCACAGTGACAATGACGGCGCCGAGGTTTTGCCTGGCAAAACTGTAAACTGTGGTCTTCCTGGGCTGACTGGCCACAGCTGCCTCGCTGTCTTTCTCGGCGATGTGTTCTTCCTTAGGAACAGGCTCGTAGTTGGACGGAGGAAACATTCTGTCTATCGCTGCTGTTGAGGACGGTGGGAGGTAGTTCTCATGGAGAGGAAGGAAGAAGTGGTGATATATCTTTCTGTTCGGCAGTCTGGAGGTCAAATATAACACTGTGGTTGTGTTCTTTGACGCGGTGAGACTGCTCGAGGAGAAAGATACAAAGAACCGAGTTGGAGAGGTTGTGTCGAGGTGCTTGGCCGGATTGGGGTATCAATAGACCCATGCAGCTTAACAAAGAAATGCACGACAGGGTTAGAAACCAATCTCTTGATTCTCAACTTTTCAAAACTAGAGCCTAGATTGGTCATATTCAGTCACATTGAACGCAAACTAAAGTCTTCTCCAAACAACAGGAATACAAGTTTTGATCGCCCGTACTGCTCAGGGTACACTGAAAGACTCTGTGACCGGGGAAGACAAATCAAAGCACTTAGTGCTACTCAAATCACCTTCTGGGAGAGGATAACTTTTTCCAGCGTCAATTTCTGTTGTCATAGCTCTCATCTTCCTCACTACGGTGCTCGAGTGCGCCGCGCATACGCGCGGCGCTCAAGTCTTGTGCCATATTACTTCCAGAACTGGGCTTACTCGATGATGAAAGAGCACAATTTGGAAAAGTCTTCTGCATCGAAACGTTCACGGATACGTTTCTTCTCCGCATCCAGTGCCATAAGGAGGTTCATCACGTTGTTGGAGATAATTTGATCCATCCGGTCCCTCGAACTCTGCAATTGCATGACCATGACGCCTGCACGGTAGTACCAGCAGATAGGAAGACCTTTCCTGTGAACGTAGTGGATTTGAGAGCGGTATTCTTCGACGTACTCGGCGGTCGTGGTGAAGTTCCTGCGGCGAGTTTTGTCCAACACCCAAAAGCGACGGAAGTCAGTCCATGAGTTTTCCCATGCGTGTTTGACGGCGGCGATATAATCGCTTGGATATACGATCGTTCCGCGGCCTTTGATTTGGGCGTTGATGCCTTTGGGAACATTCGACTCCATCCAGATGCATACTCGCATTGAGATCTTCAGCCATTCATGGGCTCTCGGATGGGTGCCTGGTGGGCGAGGAATAGAGTCGTCAATCAGACAGTGGAGTTGCATCGATCTGAGAACAAGGTCAACTGCGTCTAGCTATTCTTCAAAAT
Source organism: Penicillium parvum (assembly GCA_030035635.1). Classification (NCBI taxonomy): domain Eukaryota; kingdom Fungi; phylum Ascomycota; class Eurotiomycetes; order Eurotiales; family Aspergillaceae; genus Penicillium; species Penicillium parvum. Next base: position 1,701,627 of record JAPJNL010000007.1, read on the forward strand.
CTTTGGGGTCACCGAGACTATTCGGGAGATCGTCAAGCTTGAGCTTGGAGACTGGTGCAACGCGTCGGCCTGGGTCCTTGCTCCTCCCCGTTGTTGTTGTTGTCGAGAATACTCGTCCCAGTCTCCATCCTTGCAATAGCGTTGCTACAAGCGACTGAAGAGCCAAGAGTGATATCGACGTCCCTTTCTCACAGCGGTGCTCCCTGATCAGTTGAGCTCATCACGACGAGAATGATCAGGCCCAAATTTAGCCAGTGGCGATAATTGAAGGCACGGTGCTGTCAAAGCTAACACTCAATTGGTGAGCAAGAGCAGATGCAGTGGAGAACGGAACGTTGACGGCTATTTATTGAGGTGGTTCGGACAGTGGTTGAAATGAAGAGCAGAAAATAACAAGAAGGATTTGAAGGAAAGAAAGAGTGCACCCTCAAACAAAGTGCTGATTCCCGCTAACTCAAACAATTCTCATGTCTTAGACATAGTCTTAGAATAACTAGATGTCGCTAGCGGTTTTGATCAAGACTGATGTTTAGATAGAGTGACAATCCCGTTGTAAGCAAAGTCTCACCGAGAAAGAAGAGAAGAATCATCACTCATGTCTCACTGAGTGTGCCACTAGCATCTAAGCCTGTGTGAATAAAATAAATGCGATACTCTTGATAGATATGGTTCAGCCATACTGTTTGTGGTTGCTGACACCGGTGTGCCTCCTTCCTAATAGCAAAGAGCATCTTTGACGCTTTTCTCTGCTGTTCTCTTCTTCCTCTCTGTAAGTCTCTTCTTGACACGGAAGCGGCAATGCTACTATTTCGATACGTCCTTCATACGCCATCGTGGATGTGTTCTGTTCTGTTAAGGGTGTCTAGCTTCCAATACTTTTGTCTACGACGAGTTGAAATTGTACATGCCGGTTGAATATAGCTCCACCATGCCCGGCGATTTATGTAGTCATAGAAAGCTAGATCTAGAGCCAGATCGCCAGGGTTTAATTGAATGAAGTTAGTGTCAGTATTCTCCGACGCGCCATGCGCCGCAGAGTTAGTCGAGATCGACCTGGTCGAGCCACGAGTCAGTCAAGGCATGATTGTGTACTTTCGGATTGGTGCTGCGGATACTCATGTCGGGCTTGCCAAGGTATAGTCAATGTCATGCATACTCGTAAATTCCAGAAATTCTAGAATCCCCTCGGGCATTGACAGTCGATAGATGTCCCTTTCATGGCGCCTTACTCCCCTATCTAGAGAACGGGAGAGATCTACACCGATGACGAGTACGGATCGAGATGCGGAGAGCATGAACCCGGAGTGGAACTTGCAGAAGAAGGTTAGATCTGTCCTCGTTCCTGGTGCTGCTGCTATGACCTTAAAGCCAACGTTGCTGCAAAATGCTAGGGAGCTACAAGCAACTCTGTGGCTGCTTTGATCGGACCAAAAGTTGACGGCTCTGCGAATTGCATCACGTTCTGATACTGGAAGGATACTGGAAGAGGCAGGTCCCAGCCGTGCAGGAGTGATTCACGGACGTCTTACCTTATTCGTTCTATGAAGCTACAACTGTATTTTGTGGGTCGCCAGCTGAAGATTCCCAGACAGTTATAGGTCGATATTGTGTAACTGATGGAAAACAGTTCCTTGAGAATAGCCAAATCGTCTACTACGTAATAGTCCAGTCTGCATCATATATCATCACTGAACATGTTCAAAACATAACTAAACAACAACCTTCGGGTACCCCAGGTAGTTCACAGTACTTCCCGTGTTGTGGATGCGAATCTTCATTACCGAGGTGAGAGTGTAAGGCGGCTGCCTGTCTTCCGACACGGCTTCCTCCGTTCATAGACGGGCACCTCACATCCGCAAGTTGTACCTGACGACCTTCCGTGGATCTGGCGATGATCTCCACACTTCCCAACCGTTGGCAGTTGTTACCGCGTGGCTCGGGAGGACTGGATGGCAGTGGAGAGTCTAGTGATTCTCGGCCGTCCATAGCAAAAGTTAGACGGGGAGCTGAGTCTGCCTTGTGTGGACAATCCCGAAGATGCGCTCTTGTATCGGGCTCCACTCTATGCAGTAAATACGCATGAGAATCGACGCCTCGTTGTTATGCGAGACTGCAAACAAACAGGCTGGGAAGCCAGGGCGCATTGTTCTCACGCTAGTCAGTTCCCTGGATGTCGACCCCTCATATACGACGACTCAGTTTGTCATCCCTGCAGAGTGGGTGAAGCTATGACCACGGTCGATCGGCAGGTTCCTTCGAGAGCATCCAGGCATCCAGGCATCCCGAGCACATCGAGAATTGTCCGGGACATCGACTCGGGTCAGTTCTAAAAAAGAATTCAGTTGTCCGGGCCAGAGGAGGGCTGACCGGTGCAGCCATGGAGAACCATGGAACGAAGAATCCAAATAATGCGAGTTCTGGACTCGGATAGATTACTGCCCCGGTGAATGTGGTCGGTTCGAGATGTACGGAGTATAGAGGACCAGGACAGTGTTTAGGTTTCCGGTTACGTCAAGGCCTTGTAGTCATAGCTTTGACAGTCACTGCTAGTAGAAGTACTAGAAAGTGTCAGACTGTTCCGAAGCAATCGGGGCCAACCCAAAGCCACATGGGAAGAACACTCGCGATGGTGGAGCAATAAACTACAATCTGTGAGCCACCCATTCAAGCACGTTCCACCGCAATTGCTCCACATCCACCACCGTGTCCGATGGCGCTTATCACGCTCGTTAAAAAAGCTATATCTTTTGCACACGCCCTCTCCAGCACATCCAAGAACTGATCGAAAGGCATAATATGTCAGCATCTCTGTCGGCTGGTCTCACCCCGAGATCTGCCATTGTTTCTCGCGGACGCAGATGCGCACCGCGCTCCCCGACCTCTAAACCTCGTCAACACCAGTCATGAGCCAGTACGGCTCGAATCAAGATATCCAGGAGTGGGCGAGCAGCTCCTCCCGTCGAGCAAGTATCCTTTCTACCTCCACCGTGTCGTCCGCCTCCACCAGCATTCTCTTCCAGAGCCCCGCGACCTCCCCAGGGTCCAGCTCGCGGAAACAGTCATGGCAGCTGTACGATGATGTCGTGCGGCTCGAGTTGACTCCGTCAATGACGGCGTAGGTGATCCGAGTTCGTGGAGTGGGGTTGAGACTGACGATCCGCAGGTCGTTTGTGAAGAATGGACAGCTGTTTAAGCTGCGATATACGTATATCGATGTCTGCAAGGACTGTACGGGAACGCTGAAATGCCTTGAGCTCGGGGGAGGACCGGGCCAGCAATCACCTTTTATTCATGCCTGTGAGTGCTCATGGGAGATGGCAGCTCATCTCGAAGGAGACTGACGATTCAGTTCACAACACCAAACTACCTGTCCCGCACCTCGAACACCCCAAAACATCCGACGACTTTCCTCTACGCATTTCCTTTCTCGACCAACAGACCGTGCAAACCGCCCATGTGGTGTTCTTGACCCAACTATCCTATAAATTTGAGAATTGGGACGGTATGCGCCCGAAAACACCCAGTCTCTATTTGGAACATGCTAACAGCCGCAGATTGTGTGCGTTTCCAAGAGCTTCTTCTCGGCTCCAAATTAATTTTTCTCGGCGGTATGGCCGAGGCTAAATCCAAGGGTCGAGGGGAAGAGTGTATCTCGCAGAATCTTCGGATTCTCCGCGGCCAAAATGGCCGACGTGTGATGCTCTACTTTGCCAATTCCCAGCGAGGACCGCTTAAACGATACGTTTCTATCCCTTGTGAGTTAGCTCCTACTTTCGTTCCCTCATCTTAGTGAATCTATCTCTGACCGCCACAGTGAATTGCATTGAGAATGTGAAGCCTCCTAAAAAACCCGGACGACCGGTCGTGGTGGAGCTGAACCCGAACTTTGAAATCTTATCCCAGATGCGCAATCTCACGATCGAGTTCCTTGACAATGAAGGTCAGTGCTGTGTTCATTCTTGGCCGGACTCTAACTGACTGATTGTCCAGACTGCAAGGACTTTTGCCAGCTGCTGTCGACGGACCTTACGATTGGATGACGGACCGGTGGCTTGTACCTTTGCATGGCGGAGTTTCCCGGAGTTCCTGTTTCTGTTCCATAACCGATGTATTCTGTATTGATACCAAAAGAGCCCTGTCGGCCTTGCATTTCGATTATATCATTTGCTCCGAGCAACGTGGCCGAGAAGTGTGATGGAGAGAGTGTGGGGCAGTCTATAGCTACTCACAGGCAATCAAATCCGCACGTGTCAGGAACAAGCCTCGATGTTGGCTGGCGATCCATGGGTCGCGTGTGTTTAAAGTGTGGAGCCTGCATTAGCGTTGACCGGGGGGTTCATTGGCAACGTGCGGGTGTCATTGGTGATTGATCGCCGTATTGACTGAGGTCCTCGTGGTTCTCGAGTGCTATGACTATCGCTTAGGGTATATCTCCGTCCTGCGGCTCTCCATGCATCATCCCTCCTTCATGGCTACCTGAAGCTGAATAGCTTCACTTGCGCTTCCGCCATGGGCAAGTTTCACGCCCGTCTGTATAAGACCGACCGTGCGCGGGACTTTGATCATGAGCAGGTATCGTCTCTTCCTGCTATCTGCTCTGCGAGGAGGGGCACTGACTGGCATAGGATCGATATGTGCGCATGCGGCAGATCTATGAGACCATCGACCGGCAAGGCTATCAATGGGTGGTCGTGTTGGTCGCTGGTCTGGGTTTCTTCCTCGATGGATACACTGTAAGTACAAGAGGGAATATCCAGGTTGAAAAGTGAAACTAATGACCCCGCAGATCTTTGCCAGCAACATGGCCCTCCCCATGATCTCCTACGTCTACTGGCGAGACGATACCTCCTCGCTCCGACTGACCTGCATCAATATCGCCACGTTGGCGGGCACTCTGCTGGGAATGGTGTTGTTCGGGTTTCTGGCCGATAAGTATGGGCGCAAGAAGATGTATGGTGCGGAACTGGTGCTGCTCATCACCGCCACTCTGGGAGTGGTCATGTCCTCCGAGGGGAAAGATAGCAGCATGAACGTCTACGCATGGCTGCTCTGGTGGCGTGTTTGTGTTGGGATCGGGGTCGGTGCGGACTATCCACTCAGTGCGGTCATCACATCGGAGTAAGTTGGTCACTGGGTGCTACTCACAGTCAAACTGACAGATGCAAGGTTCGCTCCTACTAAACACCGTGCTCGTATGATGGCCAGCGTCTTCTTCATGCAACCCCTGGGTCAGATCGCCGGTAACCTGGTCTCACTGATTGTCATCGCGATCGCCCGTGGCAGCGGCAGTGACGACCTCACCCGGAGTATGGACAGCGCATGGCGCTGGGTCCTCGGTATTGGAGTTGTCCCAGGTGCCATTGCAACCGTCTTCCGGTTCGCCATTCCAGAGAGTCCGCGCTACCTCGTCGATATCGAAGACGACCCCGTCACCGCCGAGTTCGACGCCACAACACTCTTCAGTGAGCCGCCCATGAGTCCCGGTCTTGACACGAGTAGTTTCATCCTGGGAACAGGCAGTTCAATCCAGCTGCCTCCTGTCTCCTCGCTTGCTAGCGACTCCATCCACGAAGACGAGGAATACAACGCCCGCCTTCCTCCTGCCACCCTCAACTCCCACTGGCGACTGGCTCGCACTGATATCATTCGTTATTTCTGGACAGAAGGCAACTGGCGCACACTAGCCGGTACCTCAATCTCGTGGCTGCTGCTTGACTTTGGATTCTACGGCATCGGTCTGTCCAGCCCGCAGTTCCTCGCCAAAACCTGGGGAGCTCTCCACATCACACAATCAGAACCAGCTTGGATGACGGACAGTCGCCCCGGCGCTAGTGTCTACCAGATGTTCTTCGAGACTTCTGTCCGAGGTTTGATTGTCCTCAACATCGGCAGCTTCGTCGGCGGTGTCCTTCTCATTCTCTTCGCCCACCGCATTGACCGCGTCGTCCTCCAAAAGATCATGTTCCTCGGTCTGGCAGCTCTCTTTATCGCCCTGGGAAGCATGTTCGTCACCCTCAATTCAACACCACCAGCCGTGATAGCACTATACATCGTCGGCCAGATCCTCTTCAACTTCGGTACATCCCCTCCTCCTCCTTCAAAACACCCACTAACATCATATCACAGGCCCCAACGCAACAACCTACATGATTCCAGCCGAAGTCTTCCCCACCCGCTACCGCGGCACCTGCCACGGCATCAGCGCCGGCTTCGGCAAACTAGGCTCCATCTTGGTCCAAATCTTCTCAACATACTACAAATTCGGCACCGGTCCCGGCACCGTCTCAACCGTCCACCACGGCATCATCCTCTTCGTCTTCAGCGCCTGCATGATCATCGGCGCTGCAGTCACCCATTTCTGGATCCCCCCTCTCCAGCAGCGGAAAGGGAAGAATATCCTCTGGGGCGGCAAGCCGTATACCCTGGAGACGTTGGCGCTGGGACGTATGGGCCGGAAGAGTCGGGATGCGGGGCTTAGGAAGAGGAATTCGAGGCAGCGGGCTATGTCTTATAGTGGCTGAGCGCGGGACTACTTCCTTTCGCTATATCCAGTTGGATTACTTGTCCGTTGGGATTTTATAGGTGGCTATGGTGCTTACGGTTTGCATGAATATATATAATAGATACCCCTGAAGAAACATGTCAAGCTACCAGAGCTGAATAAACTTCTCACGCGCGGAATAGGGCCATTTGGCTATCTCAGTGCCATTTACATGTCCTCGCATTGAACTGTAATATCCCTCAAAATCGTGTATACTGACCCAACGCCTGCGCTATGTACATTCATCATTAGATTACATCCATCCAATCATACAAGAACCAAAGAGCACTGCCTTCATATCATGGTAGACACCAACAAAGTACCCCCCAGCACTAACTAAACTCCCACCCCTCCTGATCCTCCACAAACTGCGGAAGCTTCAAAGGATGGCCCCCAGAATTGAAAACATACTTATCCAGACTCAGCTCGTCAGGCGACCCGAACATCAGATAGAAGTACTTCAGCGTCTGCGCCATCCAGAAACTCTCCATCGAGTCGTTGTGAAGGGGCTCATCTCCATCGGCCATGACATCTGCAAGAGCTGCATTGCCGTTCTCAACCTGCGTCGCGTTCTGGATGGCCTCGAAGAGTTCCCATGCCGTGTCCAGGAGATCTTCCCGACCCGTTATGCGATAGAGCATGAACATGCTTTCGATGGTCTCGGGCCGCAGGTTGTATTTTGCGTCTGGGATCGCGATGAAGCCCCGTGGGAGGTGGTGATGGCCGATGAACTCGTCCACGTCGAGTGATGGGTTTGGATTAGGTTGGTTGTTGACTTTCTTCCAGATCTCTTGTTTCCAGTGCCATTCGTTCCAGGGACAGCTTGTCTGCGACGCACAGGGGATTGTTTCGTACACCGCTGGCATGATGCCGAGGGGCATGGCCTGGGACGCCCAGATGCAGCCGTCCACTAGTTTGTTGGCGATTTGCTTGTGGATGGGAATGTTGAAGAGCGCGCCGCCGAGGGCGAACATGCCACCGGCGAAACAGGCACGATGGTGGACTTCTGTTTCCAGGTACGTTCGCGGCTTGCCGTTCTGCGTCATTATTACTCGGACAGACCCAGGGACCAGGATGTCTTTGTTCTCCGCGTTCATGGGTCTGAAGAAGCTGTGGCTGACTGCGGTGCGGGTGGCTTTCTCGTACATCTTGCGGTACATGGGGAGACGGCCGCCCAGCAGCGCGTATGCCTTCGGCAGAGTCTTGTACAGGGAGTCCACCTCGGCTCCCATCGTGAACAGGTCTCCGTCCACGGCGTCTTCCCGGCCGCTGAGGCGTACCGGCCACATGCCTGCGAGTTTGGACCGGTCTTGCTGGTAGTCGAATCGGGCCATGACGCGGTGCGCGGCGTCGAAGTACTTGTGGTCTCGTGTGATCTGCGTCAGGCGAGTGAATTCCAGGATGAACGAGCCGAGCTCGGAAGCTGAGACTACTTCCTCGGGGAGCTGCTCCTCTTGACGCGCGGCGCGGTGGAGATCCCAGTGGGTGATCGGGAGGCGATTGAATGTGTCAAAGGCAGCATAGAGCATGTCGCCGACCTCGACGGCCTTTCTCAGCAGTCTGCGATCGGTGCTGAGGTCGTAAGCGGCTAGCAAGCCTCCCAAATAGCGGATGTTGATCTCATGGGTATTGATATCCGGCGCCGGAGTGTCCTCGAAATTGATTTGAGTGACCGCCTCCACGGCTCGGTCGAATTCCTCGCGCATACCCATGATCCACAGGGTGTCCAAGTTATCCACGAGTGTTGCACCCCATCCTCCCAGCGCATTGCGGGGCAATCCGCTCACGGGCGCAAGCTCGTCCGCCATCCACGCCAGCACCTTGTATGATTTCCAGCATCGCTCAAAGGCCTCCTTGACCGCTGCTTGTCTGCCCGTCTGACGCCAGAGGGTCATGCGCGACACGCGCTCGGAGCCTGATTGGAGTTTTGGCAGCTTCTCCGCCTTGCCTTCTGGTAGTGACTGGATAGCGGGGACGGGGAAGCGGACGGGCAGATTGCGCCAGAGGAACGCGGGGTTCGGGATGGGGTCGTCTTGCTGATCGTCGACGGGGGCCAGGGGGGTCTCTGGGGCTGTGATCGGCGGTGACGGGGTGGATGAATCGTTCGCGTTATTCCCCGGTCGGTGGGCTCTGTAGGTGTACAGCAGGAAGAGGACGAAGGTCGCGACGAAACAGCCCAGGACTTGCCGTCTGGCCCGGCTCATGGAGAACGCAGCCATCATGTGTGATCAGGACAATCTCCGCTTTAGCATCTTCGATGTGTAGTCCGTAGTTCTGGGCGCATGACCTGGCGATGGGCGACCGCAGAGGGACGGGGAGTAGAATGGAGGAGAGAGAAGAAGATAGGAGACAAACTCCTCCAGGAACAGGAACCGGGCGGAAAGTCTGGGCAAAGTATATTCACTTCATACTAAGCACTTGCCAAGAGAGCGATTCTGGTTGAACTAGTAAGAAGGAGATGGTAGTGGAGATTAATGAGAATCCACTTGAATCCAGACGGTCTAGACTCACGAAGGTTGCAGTCTATGATCAATAGATCTAGAGAATAATTTAGATGCAGTATCGTATGACACAGGAAGAATCAGAGAATAAGAAGGCGTCTACTTAGTGAATATGCTCAAGTCTAGACCCTTGGAGATTTCTGCTCTAAAAATAACACTCAATAGTTCGGTCTACTACATCCATATTCCTTTTAGGGTACTACATAGACCGGCTGCCCTAGTTAAATTTGGAGAGACATGCTTTTAACTACAACAACCTCGAAGATGGATCTCTCATCAACCATTCAGGCAGTGGTCAAGTAGTCACTAAACGTAGACAATGAGAACCCTATATGCTGCCCAATGGCTAATACCCCGCAATGGGGCTCTTCTGTCTTCACGAACCCCTTCATCGTTCTATAGCCATGCTTGCCTCGCTCATGTCACCATCATAGCTCAATTCTAATATTCAATTCTCCGCAGCTAAATCGGCCACTAAATCCATTCCCTCACATCCAAAATGTTGACAGACCCGAAGTTCAATGTCCTCACCGCGTCAGCCCATGATCTCCAATCACTCCTCCAGTCAGGGACTATAACAAGTGTCGAAGTGGTGAAGAAGTATTTGGAACAAATCAATGGGCACAATGATCGCTGCCTTGATCGAAGTAACTCCCGAGGAGAAGCTGCTGGATTTTGCCTAACAGCTCGACGAAGAACGGGCTCAAGATGAATGTCTGGGTCCGCTTCACGGAATTTTTGTCATCGTCAAGGTAGCTCACTCCTATCTCAAATAGCCAGTCTCCCAAATAAACCAAGTCCAGGACAATATCATGACACATCCGAATCTTGGATTGCGATCAACTGGAGGATCATTTGCGTTCGTAGACCTGAAGCCAAAGCGGACTGCCCAGCGCATCCAGCAACTGCTGGACGCGGGCTGCATCATCGACAAGGCGAATCTATCGGTACGTCCATCTGTATTTTGCCCTTTCGTATTTTCCTTTATTATGCTCTCAGTGCTGACGCTCGTGGATTCAAGGAATTTGCAAACTTCAAGTAGGCTCACGCGCTCGCAGCGGAACAGGCGCCGACTAACATAGACTTCCACAGAGGGGGCTTCATACCATGCGAATGGTCCGCTAGAGGAGGCCAGACACAGTCTCCCTATGTCAAGGGAGGCTGGGATCCGAAAGAGAAATTCGGCGGTCACAGCGTGGGTCTTCGATTCCATCCCTTCTTGTCCCATACAGAGATAATCTGACTCAAGGCCCTGCATCACCATTAGGGTCCAGGAGGTTCGTCATCAGCTAGTGCAAGTGGCGTTGCTACCAGATTTGCACCGCTGTCCATAGGAACTGAAACTTGGGGCTCCTTGATCATGCCTGCAAGTCGGGCAAACTTGTTCACATTGAAGCCCACCAGAGGAGTTATGCCCATGGAAGGCATCATGCCAGTTAGCGAGATTCTGGATGTAGTTGGACCTATGGCAAGACGTGCCATTGATATCGCCCATGTCCTTGATGCCATGATCGATAAGTCCCGAGACCCCAATTACCCTGAAGGGGGTTATGCCTCCAAAGTTACTGGTTCGTGGAATGGTTTACGTCTGGGTGCAGTGAAGACTGCAGATCGGCGGATTGATGAGATTCTCGCCGATCCTGATCAGGATTGGTTTCAGCAGCAGGTACCCTCGGACGTTCATTCCGCATAATATGCTGAGAATGTGCACTAAAGGCTCGGATCTTAGGAAAATGACCTCACCTCCGCCTACAGCAAGCTCTCGCAGCATGGCGTAGATATCAAATACCCGATTCCCTTCGCGAAAAGAGGACCCCTTCCTGATATCCTCGCCGATCACATCAGTAAGTTGCATCCTGTGTCCGGTGACCATAGTTAGAAGGTGGTAAATGACAGTCCCTAGATGACAATTTTGTTGAAAGCTTCAATGGCTTCCTCAGTACTATGGAGTCAACCGCCATCCGAACAGTTGAGGAGCTCGTCAACTTCAACGAGCAGCACTCTGACATTGAAATGCCCCCTCGTAGGCCATACCTTCAAAACCAGGGTATAAGTCCACCGCGATGAAAATAGTACCAATTAGCCGCGATAGAGGCTCCGAACCAAGACACCCTCCTTGCCGCACTTAATACTGAACCATGGACAAAAGCACAAACCCAGAAGCGACTGGCTGAAGGGGAGAAATACGCTGGCACTGACGGAATTGATCGTGCTTTTAGGAGAACAACGTGAATATCATTCTTGGGCCCGCCGATTCCTGGCTGACAGATTTCGCTTGCGTTGCTGGTTAGTTTGCAGATATCCTTTCTATGGTTCTGACTTGTTCCGCTGATGCTTTTTTATTCTCTCAGGATATCCTTCTGCAATGCTGCCACTGTCGTTTTGGGAGAAGAATGGTCGACCCTTTGGGGTTATTGCGTTGACAAGCAAGCACCGTGAGGATCTCCTGATCCAGCTCATGAGCGCGTGGGAGACGGTCTTCCCTTGGGGCTCTCCCCCGGACCTTTGAAATACACTCCACACTCTTTCTTGAATCATAGAATTTTCTACAGTGGTTCTCGAAATCGCCTTGACCAATATACACTGAGAAACTCTTTCTTGGCCCCACCGCCAAAGCCTTAGCGCAGATCATTTATTGAGCAGCTCTCAATGAATTGAGGGTGCAGTAAAAAGCACCACGTATGGTACATTAGTATGGGACGTAAGATTACGCTACGCGTACGAAAAGAAAGCTCATGGATTTCCATGGTAGCCAGCCGATGGTGGATCTCTGCAAATAGCTTGATCTCCTGGGACCTCCCTTTCTCCTTCCTGCTGTGCAATGCGTGCTTGTCACCATTCGTAGAGGTGTCTCCTTGTCCTCTTTGGCTCAGACTACCTCATGGAGCGATATCATCGGCAAACGACCGCCCTGGCCAGGTGTTTGCGAGCGAACAACTGCCTCTACGGCTCCTGAGACGTAAATCTCAACTAATAATCACTCACTCCTAGTCCGTCGTTACAGTAGCTTCAGGAAATGAGGCCCAGGTCGTTCCAATGGGAGGCGAATAATCATCAATTGTTGGAACGTGGATTTTTGGAACGAGCTCGGGAGATCACCGGAGACCGACAATAGACCCGAGCTTAATGGCCATAACATTCCATGCCATGTGATTAATGCCTAATTCCCCTCATTGCAGCTTGAAATGACCAGGGGCCACTGTTGGCAGCCAATAGTGAGTAGTTAGTGGGATCTCCTGAGCTAAGGTACTATTTTTAGTGTTGGCAAAGCTCAGACCTTTGGAGCGAAGCCGAGTCCATTCAGTGCAGTACTGTATTGCTTTGCGAATGAAAGAACCAAAGTTGTGAGTGAGAGCAACGCCGAATGCTACAATCCACCATGGAGGAAGAAAGCACGATCAAACACGGCGGCGAGCCGAACCCAGTCGACTCTACTGGCCTATGCCTGCTCTCCCTGGATGGCGGCGGCGTGCGAGGCCTCTCATCGCTCTACATTCTGAAGAGTATCATGGACCGGCTAAACCATATGCGGGGGCAGAACAAGCTCCCTCGGGTGAAGCCGTGCGAAGTGTTCGACCTCATCGGGGGCACGAGCACTGGTGGGTGAGTGGACTTGCCATCAGTGATGCGACGCGCTAACTGCTAGGAAGTCTCATCGCGATCATGCTCGGCCGGCTCGAGATGGATGTGGATGAGTGCATTAGCGCATATAGCAATCTTGCAGCAGCAGTGTTCGGCCAGAGATTAAGATCAATCCCTGTCAACTTTAAGGGTAATATCACTGCCCGGTTCGACTCGGCAAAGCTGGAGAGTGCGATCCAAAAGGTGATCGAGGACAGCGGTGCCTCCAAGCAAGACCTGTTCAATGACGGCACTGAACGTGGATGCAGAACGTAAGTACGTTGTTTGATCCGAGTGATATCTCTGACACAGCCAGCTTTGTTTGTACCGCCGACCGCCACACCAAGGACATCGTCCGCCTCCGAAGCTATAGCCTCCCTCACGAGCCAAATATCCGCGCGACAATATGCCAAGCCGCCCTCGCAACATCTGCCGCGACAACCTTCTTTGAACCCGTCAGCATCGGAGACCGCTCATTTGCCGACGGCGGACTAGGCGCGAATAATCCAGTGGACGAAGTGGAAGGCGAGGCGTCAAACATATGGTGCCCCGAGACGGGAGACCTGAAGCCGCTGGTCAAGTGCTTCATCTCGATCGGCACAGGGAACCCAGACAAGAAGCCGTTCGAGGACAGTATTCTGAAGTTCGGGCAGACAGTGGTGCAGATTGCAACCGAGACGGCGAACACAGAGAAGAGATTCATAGCGAGGTGGGCAAGGCATTTCGATGACAAGCGGTACTTCCGGTTTAATGTCGAGCAGGGGCTACAGGAGATTGGGCTTGATGAGTACAAGAAGAAGGGAGTGATAGAGGCAGCGACGGAGGCCTACCTCACGCATATGGCACAGAAGTTTCGGGTGCGCGACTGCATTCAGAACATGAGACTCAAGCAGAGTGTGTATCTCGAGGACTTTGCATAGCGAATCAAAGCGTTGGCTGATGTTTGCAGACAAGCCTGAGATGTCCTTTCCCACCATTATACATGTATGTGCATAACTGCCGGCCTGCCTGTCTCTTGCTGAAATGTACAGGAATATACCATCCGCACCATTCGACAGCAGTCAGGTAAGGAGACCGTGAGTTAGCCATGCTGTTGCTAATTCATCGCAGCGGCCCATCGCACTCCCTGGATTGTGCCTTTTGAGAGGAACTCTCGCTTCACAGGCCGTGAGCCTCAGCTTGCCCAGCTGGAAGGAATGCTCTTCGCCAACGATCGTACCGCAAAGATTGCTCTTATTGGTCTCGGCGGCGTAGGGAAGACGCAGCTTGTGCTCGAGTCGCTCTTCCGAATAAAGGAGAAGCATCCCGACTGCTCCGTCATCTGGATACCAGCAACCAACAAGGAAAGCCTGCACCAAGCATACCTCGACGCTGCGCAGCAGCTTGACATACCTGGATGGGAGGACGACAAGGAGGACGTGAAAAGACTGGTGCAGGAGTACCTAGGCAGAGAAAGCACAGGCCGGTGGCTGCTGGTGTTCGATAACGCGGATGACATCGACATGTGGATCGCCAAGACCGGATCTGGGCTGCAGGCTGGGCAAGGATCACGACCTTTGATCGACTACCTCCCGAAAAGCACGCAAGGGGCCATTCTATTTACAACGCGCGATAAGAAGCTCGCAGTCAAGCTTGCACAACAGAATGTCGTGGAAGTTCCAGCAATGGGCGAAGATGCGGCCGCTCGGCTGGTGGAAAAGTGCCTAGTCGATCCGGAGCTCGTCAACAGTCGGCAGGATACAAGCAACTTGCTTTCGCAGCTCACTTACCTTCCACTAGCCATTGTTCAGGCAGCGGCGTATATCAACGAAAACGGGATAGCGGTTGCCGACTATCTATCGCTTCTAGCAGAACAGGAAGAAGAAGTCATCGACCTGCTCAGCGAAGAATTCGAGGACGATGGGAGATATAGAGATGTGAAGAACCCGGTAGCCACGACATGGCTAATATCATTCGAGCAAATCCGGCGGCATGATCCGCTTGCAGCTGAATATCTATCGTTTATGGCCTGCGTGGAGCCAAAGGACATACCGCAATCTCTTCTTCCGCCAGGACCGACACGAAAGAAGGAGATAGATGCCATCGGGACACTTAGTGCTTATTCGTTCGTCACTAGACGACCGGCAGATATGGTACTCGATCTCCATCGGCTGGTACATCTGTCAACCCGGAACTGGCTCCGCAAGGAAGAGCAGCTCGGCCAGTCGACAGAGAAAGCTATTATGCGACTGGAGGAGGTTTTCCCAAACGATAGCCATGAGAACAGAAGTCTTTGGAGGGCTTACCTGACCCATGTTCGCTGCGTGTTAGAGTCCGATCTCGTCGACAAAGATTGGAAAACTAGGATGGATCTTATGTGGCGGTATGCAATGTGTCTTTACCAAGACGGCCGATGGGATGAGGCCGAGATTTGGATTATACAAGTTCTCAGTTTTGAAAAGGAGAAGCTCGGAGCGGACCATCCTTCCACGCTGACCAGCATGGCCAATCTGGCGTTGACGTACAGGAATCAAGGCCGGTGGGATGCCGCGGAAGAGCTAGGAGTGCAAGTGATGGAGACATGCAAGAAGAAGCTTGGGGCGGACCATCCGGACACGCTGACTAGCATGAACAATCTGGCGTCGACGTATTTGAATCAAGGCCGGTGGGAGGCAGCGGAAGAGTTATTCGTGCAAGTGATGGAGACTCGCAAGAAGAAGCTCGGAGCGGAGCATCCGGACACGCTGACCTGCATGGCCAATCTGGCTTCGACATTTTGGAATCAAGGCCGGTGGGATGCCGCGGAAGAGCTGGAAGTGCAAGTCCTGGAGACAAGCAAGAAGAAGCTTGGAGCGGACCATCCAGACACGCTGACCAGCATGGCTAGTCTGGCGTCGACGTTTTGGAATCAAGGCCGGTGGGATGCTGCGGAAGAGTTATTCGTGCAAGTGATGGAGACTCGCAAGAAGAAGCTCGGAGCGGAGCATCCGGACACGCTGACTAGCATGAACAATCTGGCGACGACGTATTGGAATCAAGGTCGGTGGGATGCCGCGGAAGAGCTGGAAGTGCAGGTGATGGAGACAAGCAAGAAGAAGCTCGGAGTGGACCATCCGTACACGCTGACCAGCATGAACAATCTGGCCTTCATGTGGAAAGGACAAGGTAGAACTGTGAGAGCTACACGTCTTATGAGCGAATATGTGCGGCGTCAGCAACACGTTTTGGGATCCAATCATCCCAACTTCATTTCTTCTTCCAGAGCGTTGGCTGAATGGGGAGCGGAAGAAGCACATATTAGCAGCTCAGCCTCAGATGTGACTGAGGAAGGGCATTAGTTACATACTGTAGTGACCATTAATTGAGCCTTTGTACAAATATCGGATTCGGATACTTCGTTCTTAGGAAGATGAGAAGTCTTTACGCGCTCACATAGAGACATACATCCCCCCAGCGCGTAGGCGCTGGTCAGAACATTCCCTTTGCCATCGATTAAGGCTCCACGGCTTACATCTTTGTCTCGTGTTTCCGGTCATGATGTCTGATGGTAAGTAAAGCAATGACTGTTAGGGAGAAACCACGCTCCTCGCGTTATGTTTGCGAGATTTCGCAACAATATTGCCAAGGTTGGATTTTCTCGATCGTGAATGACATGGTTGGCATATGGCTCTAGGGCCATCAAGTACACATATTTCAACTTGCTACGAATGAACTGCCCCTGCCGTTAGAAGCTTTCGGCTGCGCGATTGAGGTTATGAGGATTTTTGCACTCAGGAAGCTGTAGGTTCCGTGTGTACTTCGGCATGGTTGTCTAAACGATTCCACCATATCCTATATCATGTGATGCCCCTCCGCATGATTTGCAGAAATACGCTAGAAGTTCCGTTGACTTCCACTGAACTTTTGTACGGATCATGTAATGTTACGACTTAACATACAATACCATACAAGTGCATATTACGGCGTCCCTCAATTTAATGCGGCCCGGTCAATGATTTCTCTGCGCTAATGCCTTGGCGGTGGGACCAGGGAAGAGTTACTCAGTGTGCATTGGTCAAGCCGATTTCGAGAAAGACTGTATACGGAGAGAAAGTGCAAAAGCAAAAAGAAACGTGCATCATCCGTGAATCGAACACGGGCCTCGTCGATGGCAACGACGAATTCTACCACTAGACCAATGATGCTGGTCATTGGTGTGGGGGGCGGATATTGTTTCCACATGCCAGAATCGTCGCCACATCGCTTCTTGTTGGACTTGATCTGGTCGCATTAGCAACGAATGTTCTCAATTTTGATCATTTATTTGTTCATTATCTCATTAAGGATACTCGACACGGTGCATGTTCCGTTTTTGCAATTTTTCAATTGCCACAAAAGTCGTTCGTGGCTGTTATTTCCGGAAAAAGACGAAATATATCGACCATGAAGAGACCACACAATGTTGATTGACTTCCGCCAAAATGGCAATCTCCTGTAGGTCACACTCAAAATCAGATCACCTCACGAACCCTCACCAAGCTCACGCTCAACAGCAAACTTGACAGCATCCATGACATCTTCACAAACCTTCCGCGGAGGAAATCGCGGCTTCTCGTCATCCTGGTAGACACCCGTCTTGACCAAAATCGAGAACCAGTCCGTGTCACTGATCTGATTATACTCATTCGTGCCTCGAATGTCCGACTCGGGCGTGTCGCCCACGAAATAAACAGTCGCCGGCGCCTGGTTGATGCCGTACGTGTTCTTGCGCCACTCGCGAAGTAGTCTCGTCGCGAAACCGAATGTCCCGAGCTGCGGTTTTCCAAACGCGACGGTGCTCAATTCTTTACCTGTCAACTCCTTGTAAAGAGCTTCCACTGATGTCCGCAGTGCGCCCATCCCGATACGCGAGTGCTTGTGGGATGTGGACCACACGATGTCATTGTGGGAGAAGTAAATCGGCGGACCCTCATCAAATGTCTCGGAGCGCGTTCCTATGCGTCCGTTCTTCGACATGAGAAGGTCGAGGATGATCTGCTGATCGCCGGCCCAGTCTCTGCTGTCAGCGAACACGAAGATAGCGTTAATGACGACCTCGTCGAGGTTCAGTTCTCGGGAACTGTTGTATTCCTCCTCCGTCAACTTCCGGAACGGGGTTATGTCCTTCTTGGACTTGATGATATCGCCCGGCGTGACCACGTCTTTGAAGCCGTATTCCTTGGCGACGATGCGGCATTTCTCGCCCTCACCGCCGACTACGAGGACGGTTTGGTACGCCTCGGCCATCTCGCGCATCGGTGTGTGCCCGCAGATGAATTGGCCGGGCGAGACCTCGATCTGGAGCTGCCTGCTGAGATCGAGGCAGCGCTCCTCTTCTGTTTTCCCACCACCGTTGGTGACGAAGATATACGGTCTTGATATAGTTAGTATCTGCATCTCGGAGGAAAGTCGAGCGATTACATCTTCACTCCATAAGGATTCTTCCCATTGATATATCGCATCGCATCCAATGACACCGGAATCGGCTTCCCCCCCTTGACAAGGACGCCATCGATATCGAAAGCAATCGCGAATTTGTCCGTAATGCTTAGATCTGGATGCTCGGGTTCGACCTCGGAGACACCCGAGTCAGAAGCCGTCTCATCAAGGCTTTTCTTGGCCCTTTCCAGCTCGATCGCAGTCTCGTCCGCATCGCAAGGCTCCTCGAGATTCTCGGCGGGAGCAACCACGATCGGACCGCTGTATAGGTCGCTTCGACTGGCGTCGACGGAGGAGAGCCTCCGCACGCGAGAGGTAGCCGTTGATGCCATGTTATCGAATAGGAGAGAACCCGTCGATATCCATTTGTGTTTGTGAAACGTGGGGAATGCAGGGCGAAATTTGCCATACTTTAGTATCTATGTGCTGGGGCGCTGGGGAGTCTCATGACCACGGAGTATGCTGGAATGTCATCATGACGAAAGTTAGATTTGGTTCGCCCATTGCGGTCTGCCTATTGTTTGGCTCGTTCGAAACTCTATGAGATTTACGGATGTAGGCTCCGTATGTAAGCGTGGCATCAAATGTTCTGATGGCGTTGACTGGGAATTGATAGCATGGTGAAATAATGTATGCGCCAAAGCATCATACTATTCCATGTCGGTTTATCCTCTGCAGCTCTAGCTTGTCTTTAATGTATGCAGTCTCATAGGCTACAGTTTCATAGCATAACGCTGCCATAATTCATATAGTATAGGCAATTAGCAGTGTGTATGACCAAGTGCTACTGTCCGAAAGATACCTTCCTACTAGAAGCTCTGCCGGCTATGGAAAAAGCTGCCCAAGTAGTAGCCAGTGATCCCATGGCTAAGCGTTACATGGATGTCTTTTACTATAGCTGCAATTTGTATTATTCTAGCAAGATTGAACTAATGAGAAGTGCAGTATCTCACTCAACCCATGTGTCACTCAACCTGCACGCCTCTCCCCCGGCGGCAAATGCTTAGCTCCAACTGGACCACGCTATACGAGCAAGCAGGATGCATCTAGACTCCTTGGCAGACAGTAGCTCTGCAGAGATCATGGCAAAACACATCATTTCAGGGCTATACCCCAGGATTCCCTGGAGATCGAACTCAAAATCGAAATACCCAGGGATCGACGGCGAAGTAGTTCCGTCCGCTGGAAAACGGAGAGCTACAACAGCTTCACCAAGATGGTTCATGCGTCCAAAATTTCAATAAGCACCAGGCTGAATGGTTCTTTAATCACTCACAATACATTCCTTGCTAAGATCACTTCTTTGTTTGTCTCACTGCAGAGCTGGTGGGGAGGCGCCACTTCGCTGTTCTGTCCGGGGCCGCTGAGTGCGGGGTTTGCATTTAAGACACGAACCTGCCTGTGTTCTTCTGTCGACCTTCACTTCTCATCACTCCTCGCTTGATCAAATCACCTCACAATGGCAGCTGTTGATGTCGACACCCGCCCAGTGGACCAGTCGAGTATCCCATCCCGGGACCGCGTCGAGCCTGGCTCCTACAACATCCCCCTGGGTCAATTTCCTCCCACGAACTCGTCGGCTCCAGAGGATCCTGACAAAATTGCGACTTCTCTGGTTGAGAAACTGAACAACAGCCTCGCAAGCAAAGATAGCCGCTCGTTGTCGGAGCTCTTCATTGAGAACAGCTACTGGCGGGACCACCTGTGTTTCTCTTGGGACTACCGGACTCTCAAAGGGCGTGAGGGAATAGCGAAATATGTCACTGCCAGCTCCCAGTCTGTCAAAGTTGAGATCGATCGCTCCTCGCCTCTCAAGGCGCCTCATGCTGGACCGATCGATGCGTATGGAGAGGTCCATGGTGTCGAGTTTTTCGTCAAGGTAACCTCTGACGTGGGAACGGGACATGGTGTTGTGAGACTGGCACAGGATGGTAATGAATGGAAGTTCTTTACCGTTTTCACCTCGTTGGTGGAATTGACTGGCCACGAAGAGTCGGTAAATACTCGCAGACCCGTCGGCGTGCAGCACGGCGAGCAGCAGGGCAGGAAGAACTGGCAGGATCGCCGCTTGGAAGACAGTAACTACGAAGGCAAAGAGCCGGCTGTTCTCATCGTCGGTACGTGTCTCTGGAACGGCAACCAATGCTGCACGCAGGTGAACACGAAGCTAACACCACACAGGCGCTGGCCAAGGAGGTCTAACTGCCGCTGCACGTCTCAAAATGCTCAACATTGACACCCTTGTCATCGACCACGAAGACAGAATCGGCGACAGCTGGCGCCGCAGATACCACCAGCTCGTCCTGCACGACCCAGTCTGGTTCGACCACATGCCCTACCTCCCCTTCCCATCCAGCTGGCCGATCTTCACACCGAAGGACAAGCTGGCCGAGTTCTTCGAGTCGTACGTTAAACTCCTGGAACTTAATGTTTGGACTCGCACTGAGCTGAAGTCTTCTTCTTGGGACGAGAGCAAGAAAGAGTGGACTGTTGTCTTGGAGCGGAAGAAAGATGACGGTACCGCTGAGACACGAACGCTGCATCCTCGACATGTCATCCAAGCGACTGGTCACTCGGGCAAGAAGAATGCGCCGACTTTCAAGGGTATGGAGAATTTCCAGGGTGATCGGATCTGCCATAGCTCCGAATTTCCTGGCGCGAACCCCGATTCTAAGGGGAAGAAGGCTATCGTGATTGGATCATGTAACTCTGGCCATGACATTGCGCAGGATTACTTTGAGAAGGGGTACAATGTTACCATGGTGCAGCGGAGCTCTACTTGCGTTGTATCATCCACCTCTATCACGGATATCGGTCTGAAGGGACTGTACGAGGAGGGTGGACCGCCGACTGAGGATGCAGACTTGTATCTGTGGAGTATCCCGCCCGAGCTGTTCAAGACACAGCAGGTCAAAGTCACAAAGGTGATGAACACTGCTGACGCGAAGACTATCGACGGACTGGAGAAGGCCGGGTTCAAGGTTGATCGTGGTCCCATGGATGCCGGTCTGTTAATCAAGTACCTCCAGCGCGGTGGCGGGTACTATATCGACGTCGGCGCCAGCCAGTTGATTATCGATGGAAAGATCAAGGTGAAGCAGGGGCAGGAGATCAGCGAGGTTCTTCCGCATGGACTGCGGTTCGCGGATGGATCGGAGCTGGAGGCTGATGAGATTGTTTTCGCGACAGGATACCAGAATATGAGGACACAGGCACGTCTTATCTTTGGTGATGAGGTTGCGGACCGGGTGGGTGATGTTTGGGGATGGGATGCCGAGGGTGAGATGCGGACTATTTGGCGTCGCAGTGGGCATCCTGGGTTCTGGTTTATGGGAGGGAATCTGGCATTGTGTCGGTACTATTCGCGGCTGTTGGCGTTGCAGATTAAGGCGCTGGAGGTGGGTGTTGCCACCTACTAGGTGTGGTACTTACGATGAGACCCTGGAAAGGGCGAGAGTATTCATATCTCATATTCTCATTCATATTCATTCTCATGCATACCTAGTTAGCCATCGCTCTTGATAGGCAACCCAAACCCCCAGGGTAAGAACCTGTGTATACAACCATGTCTCCAAGCGCTCATAACAATCGCGCCCATCATTCTGAGATACACCAATAGGCTCCGTCAAATCAATACAAAGCCGCAGATGCTCCATGATAGAACTCTTCCTCACAACAATCTCCAGTCCAGCTGGAGTCATAGTCGCGATGCGACTCTTCCGCCGAGCCTTGCGATCAATCAACACAAGCACGAAATGCTCTGAATCCGACGACGACGTGCCATTCTCGTTTTTGTTAGTAGCAGGCCGCTTCTCCCATTGCAAGATCATCCGCCCTGGATTTGCACTGTCCCTGTTCTCGTCTTTAATGGTGAATCGGTAACATGGCGTGTTTTGCTCCGGTCCCGTCGAGCCCGCACTGGCCTGCCAGCTGCACTGCGCGTCGCGAAAGTGTATTGTTGACTGTGATCCCTGTCCATCACCCTGACACATCACAGCCACGATATGCTTATTCGGCGGGTTGCCATCGGTATCTTCTGACGTCGCTGATTTCGTAGAGCGTTTGCGTGATTCGTAACAGGTGATATACGGCTCATCGAGCGTCGCATAGATATCCCCCGACCTCATCTTCGGCCTCTGGTAAAAATCCTTCGTCAATTTTGATTTGCGGAATGGCGGCTGCCATATTTCGAGGACTGGGGCTGGGCGGTGGTTTGGGGCGAGTTGTTGGATTTGGAGGAGGAGTTTTGGGGCGAGGCGTAGTGATGATTTTGGTGGTGGGCGTGCGAATTGGAAATTCGCTTGGATTTTTTGTCGTGTGGGTTGAGAGGGTGGTCTGATTTTTGGAATTGGATTAGTTTCTTGAGTACTCTGTATTTTGTCATGGTGTTGGTATGGACGCACCTTTCGTCACTTTCAGTGTCACTTGCATAGTTCACCGATGGCGAGCTCATACTCGGTTCATGTCGCATGAAGATCATCCTGCTTCTCAAAATGACAGATGCAAGTCAAAGAGGAATGGTTTTTCTCACCGACTCATCCCAGTCCTAGCCTGTCAATAAATACCTAGTTCCTTCTTGGCCCTACGCCCCCGTATTCGTATCTACGGCCGTATGAAAACTGTGCACGAACCATGTGGGGTCGGCTTAGGGGCTCTTCCTGCGTCCCAGGCCAAGTCTGAGGCAGTGACATTTTCTGTGCCTATCACGGCCATCATTGCTGTGAAACTAGACCCGATTGTCCGGATAGCTGATACGAGGCATCGCGATTGGTTCTGCTGTGGTGTTGCGATGTGGTCTGGCAAGGCTGGGCATTGCTCGTTACCGGATGGGGGAAGCGTTGCGATTACGGTAGCTACCGTATGCGATGGATGAGGTATTTGTCTTATTCTTTGAATGAGATTGAGTTGCCGCGGTCATTTGGCTGGTGAGATTGAGTTGATGAGCTCTCGTGGCTGTTGCGCTGAGCTGAGCCTTGGGGATGTGGAGCCTTGCCATTTGAAAGAGTGCCGATCATCGTGTAAGGCTATTGACAATGCTGTACGGCCTCAACTTTGTACAGAACATGGCAGACATAAGTATATACAGCGTCAAAATGTTGTTATGTTGTTGCCATAGCTTGAACCAAGATCACCATGCAGAAACACAGTTCATCTTGGCATGCAACAGAATGAAACATCACGCGTCCTTGATCTCCGATGGACTCCGATGTGTCAGGCTACGACATTTCCAACCATGTTCCAGTCCAAGAATACGACCAGTGATAATCCCCTTGATAGTGAGAGCTTGGACGGTGAACCACATCACAAGGAGGATAAGCACCAGCGCCGTAAACACGACCGCAAAAGCTGGCGAGTCCATGATGTTAGCAAACTGCAATGCAGCATTGGTGAAGACGCCCTGTCTACATCAGCCTTGAACACATCTTGATAAGTTCAAAGTAGTGTGGATTTGACATACCCAAGGGAAGATGAGCAACCAAGGAGTCATGCTAAACTGCGTTTTCCGCCAGCCGCCCGGCTGCGCGCTCAGCGTATGAAATATGCTAATAATGGCGAAGCACCACCAGAACACGCCGTATCCCACGTCAACAGCCCCATGAACTGACTGACATATCCAATGGGAGCCGCCGCACTGGAAGTCAAAAAGCTGCTCCGGTTATACGCCGCAAAACTGCCCTTCATCACTGATTCGCCCAGTCCTGCAGCGCAAAGGAGCCTTGTCCGAAGGGTCCGCGCACGATCATGTCCTGCCACACGGTCCTTGGCTTGGACGAGGTCCGACCAAAATGTTAGAAGAAGATTAGAGCGTCGAATGCGGCTGCTAGGGCTAGACCGGCCCCGACTTCGAGGTATGAGACGATGATCACGGGGACTTGGAGGCGGGCGTTGATGTGGTCGGAGGTCCAGATGACGCCTCTGGTGGCGGATGTCAATGCAGCGATGAATGAGAGGAGGATTGTCGGAGGGAGATTTGAGATGCCTGGCGGTTGCAGTTCAACTGGATATAGGGGATGCCGAAACAGACGACGATGGCGAGACCGGCTTCGACCCACCATAAGACGTAGAAGGCTATGCTTGCGCGGGTGCTGTACTGCAGGATGCCGAGCTGGGTGATTGAGGTAAAGGCAATGGAGATGGATGCTAGACAAGAGGTCTCGATGAGGCCGGTACAGTAGTTGGTGTTGGACGTGTTTCGGGTACAGGATTGCGCGCAGGAGATAGAGGATCAGACTGATGCCGAACAGGACGATCGCGTATATCCAGATGATGATCTTGGCGATGATCCTCAATCCTGTGAATTGGTATTGGAGTCTTTGGAGGAGGTTACAGATAATCGTTGTGCCCCGGGGGATCAAGAACCAGCTTGATGAGAAGTTCCATAGTGCGAGGGACAGCGGTCTCTCTGGAGCTTGGTATGGGCTGCTCGATCGCGACATCGGTGGATAGCAGGGCGCATTAAGGCATCTCAGAAGAGTTGAAGGGGGTGAGCTCTGCTTTGCGGTGTTCCTGAGCTCCAACGGTTTTGTGCTTAGGGTTCGACTTGATGGCTAACGAACCACATGCTTGGGAATATAGTCAGACCGTAGGACCCAATGTATAAAAGGTTCACTTGATTATATCTCACAGATGAAAGATTTATGTAATGGCATGGCTGACACTGTGGTGTAAATCATACGACTGGTATCGTGGCGCGATGAGGCACTGGCACAATCAGGATTGACCATGGATTTTAAGAGGAAGGAAGCTAGAACACAATTTTGATGAGCTAACCCATAGAAGATGAAATTGTTCTTTGTAAATGAAGTGCACCCACACGAGGTTTATCTTGCAGAGTCAAATTCGACAAATGCAAATGCAGAAACGATTCGCTGAAAAGGCAGAAGAAGAAGGATTGGCCTCTAGTCCGCTCAGTATGCACCAGGCCCAGTTATAAGGTAGTCGGTCGATCGCTGATTGTTGAATTGGGCCCTGCCCAACCATCCGCGCCCAGTTTATGCAGGATCGACCATAGCGTCCATCGTGAAATTCGTGTCATCGGTAATTCGTAGAAAGCAAGGGGAAGGAGAGAAGAGAAAACTCAACCGTGAGTCGAGTGAGGGTGGTAGTAGCCAGATGCCTCTTCTGGGGTATCTATGAGGGATCAACGGTTAACGACATTGGTCGAGTGCAAGTCTGGGTGGGACAGCATACACCGTGACTCGATATCCCTGGAGGTCAAGGAGGCCTGCTTCAAGTGTCCGTAATTTCTCATCCGTACTTGTCGCATGTATTGACCCTGCTCATAGGAGGCGCTGTAGCGGTTTTCCTCGTCGGCCGGGTTATAGTGTTTGAAGAGAGCGGCGCCGAGGGCAGTGATGGCTAGACAGCCGACGAGGACGATGACGATGACTGCGGGGGTGGAGATGGTCATGCTGATGGAAGCAGTGCTGAACGAGTGTACTTGATTGAGGAGTGTTTGTGGTGTTCCGGTATAGTTCAGATCGTGGGTGTTGGCGTGGGTCAGTGCATAGTGGGTGAGCGATCCACTGGGTGGGTGAGGAGAGTGGAAAGGAGTAGACAAGAGACTGGTATGGATAAATGGATGTCCTCGAGAGGTGTGGGATATAAGATGTGTGAGAGGAAGAAAGAAAGAAAGAAGCAGAAACAAATGGGTAGGGATGCGACCGCTACATAAAACCCTTGCCAAAGCGACAGGCTTACGCCAGCGGGGGGGCGATGGCTCATATTTCGCAATCTGATCAGTGGCCTTTGTGTTTCACGCGGAACAGCCGGGTTCAATTGGCTTCAATTGGCTGATCATTGCACTTTTCTGGGCCGTCCGGGCCGAGCAGACGATCGCTTTGATTTGCGATCTCTTCTTGGCTTGGTGATGTCATCAGCATTGTGTCTTTTAGTGGCTATACCGGTCTACAACTAAGATCTATAGACCACGCTACGGGAATCTCTTACCACCACCAACAACAAAAATGATGTGAACAAAGAACACACCAAAATAGCAGCGCTGACGCAGTTCGGACTTCGGTTCTAAAGGGTTCCATGGCTAGTGCAAAGCTTGTCATAAACATCCATGCCGATTGGCTCAGTTTGTGAATTATGGATTGATGCCCGGTCACAATGAGGCTGCCTGCTGTGGGGCTCAGTTTCAGAGTCATATACCCCAGTCAGGTTGTCAATGGAAAACATGTCTGTAGTATGAATATCTAGGGACCTCAAAGACGTGTTGTCTATGTTAGCAGGTTCAGATATCTTGGGCTAGTCATGAGGCATTTAAGGGACCACATGGGTTCAAAGATCAACAGATCGGCATCCGAACAAAGCCTGAAACAAGAAAACCATGAACAGGTACATGGTGGTCCAAAGAGGCAGGTGAAGCTTGCGATAGAGAATGACCGAGTAGAAGCAGATAGACTCAGAATGAGAAAACAGTCACCTACTGCCTACGCATTATTAAACGACAGGACCTCATCACTGCTTGTCGATCTGGTTCCCTTAGGGACAAAACTCTAACCGGACCATCAAAAGCAAGGAGCCCTTTTCTATCAAAAGCTTGATTCAATTTTATCTATGCAAACTTCAGATCGTCAGGTCCAATCCTATATTCTTCTGCATTTGTGACAGGTCACAGGCACGATAAGAACCAAATCACATGCGACTGCGCGTCAAGAAGCAGCAATAAATACTGCAAGGAATGGCAGAATCATCATCTATAAGGGCACCGTCTCTGTTGTTCTCCTTGTATGCTAAGGGACTCTGACATCAAAGTTTAGTGGAACTTGAAACGTGCTCATCAAGTCTGATAAAGGTAATCCTGACGCCTCATCTTGCTTTGACATTTCCATTCTCCATTGGTAGCCGCTCTACCACAAACTACCTAGGTAGTGTTCACGAGAACATATTTTAGGACGGGAACGTATGTTGAATTGCCTAAGCTACAGATTCAGAGCCCTGCGACTCGGGATCTTACCTCCGCCTGAACGGAACTCTCCATTCGGTTTTTTCTGACCCTCAATGTCAGAGCGTAGTTTCCCAGACTTCGCGCGATCTGCACTGTAAATAAAGTCTCGTCCTCGGGTTCTGAAAAGAGAGGCAGGAAATTCTTGGGAGGTCTTATCTTCATGCTCCGTTATCCTCTCTTGTGGGCTTTGCTTGGCCCGAATGCACCCCAGAAGATTGTGAAGGCCGAGAGGAACTAGGTGGGTAAGAACAGACCAGAGCACGCAGGCTGTGACTATGAGAGCCACAATGGCGGTCACTACCATAGAAATAATCACGGGGCGTTCAGGGATTCCATTCATGCTGAAGATACTGACTGCAAGACTGACGGGCAGGAAGAAGACGGTGACGTAGGTAAACAGTCTGATATTTTCCGCTTCTCTGAGTGACATCTTGGATCGAATCGCATCCTGAGCGTTGGTTACAAGCGCGATGAGAAACTCGATGCGGGCTGCCATGGCCTTGACGTCTCGGACGTAATCTTCGAGCTGAGCAAGTTTCTGGTTGATCGATTTCCGATATTTTTGCTCATCGTTTCGCGTCCAACGAGGACGTTCTCGCCCTTGTGAGCTTTCACGGTTGTTCCACCGCTCGATCAAAGCTTGGAGGCTGGTGACATTGCTCCTCATAATGACAAGCAGTTGGAAGTATTCGCGTAGGTCTGCGGGGTTGCGATCTTCAAAGCTGTCTCTGGAAAAGTATTTCTCCCCGGCATCCGTCGCGGTCAACTGCTGACCCTGCTCAATCCTTTGTAGAATGTTCTTTGTGCAGCTACACGCTTTTTTCAATATCAGATTCAAAAGGATCAGCTCCAAGACTTTCCGCTGCTGCCAATGTGTGTTCTGGCTTCCCTCTGGTTCATGGAGTGGGAACTCGAATTCTCGAGGGTCAGCGAAATTTTCGACAAGATGACACGTCCAGTAGCGGTCGAAAAAGTCACCCACAATCCGAAAACTAATCACCGCGTCAACAAGATAAGTGTTGCTGCCAAAGGCTCCGCTGAACTGAGACTTGAGTTTTCGGACGCTCCGTACATCTTGCCAAAACATATTATCCCTCATAGGCGTGAAAATGTGAAAAAACCGAAAGTGAACCTCAGTCACCCAACTGTTGAAGACGGCCGCGGTATCGTCGTAGAAGTAGCTTGCATGCACCTTTGCATGTCGATCGAAGAACTGGGATATGCGTACTCGTTCAGATTCCGGAGACGCAACGTAGCACCCAGCAGCTAGTATAGAATCGGGGGATTCCACGTAGATCAGTCTCTTCTTGCTGTCCACGGCAGTCCGTCGCCAGCTAAGGCGGGTCCAAAAGATCAAATACGTCAAACAATCGTGTGTTGAGGACTTTTCTTTCGCCGACCACTTTCGTTGCTTTCGTCCCTTGCGGACGTCGGTGATACTTGCAATACACAATCTCGGGAGTTTGCCCCAGTCCACCACTGTGCTGGATGCCGGTAACGACCGGAAGGTTTCTTCCATCATACCTTCTTGTAAGCCTCCTGATACAGCATTCAGGATGGATCCCCACTTGTCTCGGTGTGGAGTAAATTCTAGAAAGTCGGGATACTTGTATAGCCACTCCTCTGGTACCTCGACGATGTTGCCAGGATCCACGAAACTGCCGTATGGATTCTGACGCTTAAGGGTTTGCTGAATGGCAACCGTTCGACCATCCGCTTGGATGCTCAGATATCCAGGCAAGGCTCCGGCCATGGGTTCAGTGAAGATTGGTCTCCGGTGCGGTGATGGTGGCTCATCCGCCCAAGGCCTTGTCTGTCCCGGGGGCCTGTTCGGCCCATCGCGGGTATGGATCTCGGCATCATTGGAATCTGGCTTCTCCATCGTGCGCAACAGAATATAGGGAATCTCGAAGCCGACATGGAAGTAGAAATCTCGGAATAGCTCATGGTCAAAGAGTACAGCCTCCTTACTGACACCATCCAGCTGACCGGGGAAGAGTCCGTTTTCTGAAGACGAGCTCAGAATAATTCCCTTGGCATGAGTGAGCATCTCAGATGGAGTGAAGGTGCGCTCCAGCTGATGGCCCCTCTTGGCCATTTCGATTGCCAGGCCATAGCGAAGAGGATTATCCCACTGCGATTGGTCGTTGCTGCTCTCATCGTGTTGTGGCTGTGCGTTGATTAAGTTTGCCCATAGTGTTTCCTCGCCGACGAAGAACCCCCATTCCAACCCATAGTACAGGATGGTGTCTCGCGAGTGCAGAAGGAACCGCGTCTCACGGGCAGAACGAGTCACACTCAGCATTCGCTGCTTGAGCACGTCATTATCCAGGGCGAAGCGTCGTAGGTTCTGCCTTCGCACTTCTTCTGCTGTGAAGTCCAACCTGAAACCAGTGCTGGGCTTCCGGATTCCTCGGCGAGGTAAACAATCACTAATTTTGAGGAACTTCTTCAGCGTTTCATGGGGTACCTTGCCCTCTATCAGCTTCGTTCTCTGAATCAAGTCTTCGATGCTTTTCAATGCCTTCCAGATCCAGATCTGGTCACTTAGTCGATAGACAGGAATTTCTGAATCGCTCAAGTGTTGCCATGTCGGCGTAAGTGGATTTTTTTCCTGGACCAGCTTCTCGAACCAA
Source organism: Penicillium parvum (assembly GCA_030035635.1). Taxonomy (NCBI): domain Eukaryota; kingdom Fungi; phylum Ascomycota; class Eurotiomycetes; order Eurotiales; family Aspergillaceae; genus Penicillium; species Penicillium parvum. The sequence continues at coordinate 1,731,318 of JAPJNL010000007.1, forward strand.
TTTACGGCAAATTGACCCAGCCAACTGCAGACAAATAGCAGGTCATCTATATCTGAAAATACTTCAAGGTATTGCGTTGCCTTGATGATATGACTGGGCATATTTGCGGGGCTATCTGGTGGGAGAGCTGTCTCGGCCGACTGGTTCATTCTTCTTCCGTCGATTCTGACATTCGAGCAGGAAGCTTCGTCAGCGTCTAGCTGTGCGATCCATGCAAGATGGTCCCTGCATATTGCATGAATTCGTTGGCGAGCCACGGAGGCATGCGGCAATTTTCCATACATTGCTAACATAAACATGAACGCAAAACTGCCGCCGGAAGTCAGCTCTCCTTCAAACCAAGAATAAAGGAATCTGAAAAGTAGCTCACTAGCTTCCAGACACACTGACTCGGTGGTCGCCGAAATCACCACATGTCAGAGCTACCTGTCGGTGTTGGGCTGCCACACTCCCATGAAGCACAGCCTCCTTCCCATTGGGTTCTCGAAGTACGACCATTGGTGTAGCTGCGAGCGTCAGCTGGTCTTCGTACCTAACACCACTCCAGCTCCAGTCTCGGACCTCCTCCATTATTTCGGCGTCTTCGTCGTCAATTCCTGGGCCCAGCGGGATACTGCAAACCGACATCACATGCTCGAGATTGCGACCAAGGTGCCAATTCAACTCCGGGTCTCCTGTCAATGAGCTTGAAAAGCCATCGGTTGTATCAAATTGGGCTTTGAGAACAAGATCATCTGGAAGAATCATAAAGTGCTTCCAGTCAGCCTTGATGGTGCTCATCTGAAGCTTGAACGCTACCGTGAACTCCACCGTATCTATTCTGTCGAATTTGTGTGTGAAAGAGATCGGCTTGGTTTCTGAATCCTCGAAATTCAATTGTAGCTTCTGCGCTTCTCCATCTTTGAACAAGCCCAATATGATGCAGACGCGTTCGTCGCTCTCGGTCAAACCCGGGCTGTCATCTAGGACAATAAATCCGTATCCATGGGGGCCACTGTCTCGATAAAGTGGCAGAGGCGTCCTCCTCTCTTGATAATCGAGATCATGAAGGAGAAAATCTGGACTGAGCTGCAGGTTTAGGGGCTGGGGGCTTTTAAACTCGTTCGTTACCCGCGTTTGCTGCACAACCACGTTGTTTTGACACCATAATCGAACTTTGACCGCGAAGCCCTCCTTGGTCTCATACGAGATGAGCGGCCACCGATCCCCCAGAAACTCTGCACTTGGTGGTTTCGGGCTTAATGCATTCAAGACTGACAAGCCGACTCCGTTTGTTGGAGTCTGTGCGTTCTCCAGAAATTTGAATGTGCGCCAATAGACATACCATGCCTCCGGGTCTTTGGGTGGTCCCAGTCCTATCATTTGGGAGCGGAGATGGCTGCCATGCTTGCCAGAGATGGGATAACAGATGCGAACCAGAGTGCCGTACACACCAGCACTCGCTGTCGTCCCTCGATCACCAAAGGAAACATAGGGCGCATCATTTTTGCTGCTGATTTTTCGGTCTTCTTGTTGGTTCGGAAACTGGAGAGTGGACTCCTTGCGTGTCACCCTGGCTTCTCGCGGACCTGTAGAGGATGGTTATTACCTGCACGGCGCGAAAGATATAGTTATTTCGAGTCAGGACTTACCACCCCGAAGTGGATTGGAGAATTCAGCATCATCTTTGTCGGGGAGGCCCACAAATTCAACTCTGATTGTTTCTTTCGGGGATTCCATCTTGGCGTGAGGGTTAGAGGAAGCAGTCGGGACAGCCTTCCGACCGCCATTGCCTTGATATATGCTGCTGGTACTTTTGGTTTGGCGCCGATCCTTTCCTGTGAAGTTCAGCTAGCCGCTGAGCTTTGGGGGCCAGTCGCTGGTGTGACGAGGTGCATATTCTCTGCAGAAACACTAGTATTGATGCAGAAACGGCGAGCGGGGAAGGAGAGTAGGCGCCGCCTCAGCAGCACCCCGGTTGGGTGCGAGGACAACATGGAGTTTGTTGTCGTGACGCTCACAGGCGTCGACTCGTAGGGCCGAGTGGAGAGTATTTACACTTGAGAGAAGTGAAGAGAGGCAACAGGCTCGTATTGAGGCTGGGTCAGTGAGGTGAAGGAGGAAAAAGTAGAAGAACAGCCAAACGCTGAGGTCGCGCTGGTGGTACCATAATCCTGAGGCTCCAATGCGATACGTCTAAGGCGGGAATACATAGTTCCAACCAACTTCTACGGGCATGACTCATTTTGAATATTATATCTTCAAACTACTTATATTCCCTCTTGTGGGTACAGTGGGAGTGCAAATGCAGTTAATACCCCCGACAACTTCACGTATACTTGTCAAGGCTTCTGGTGCTCACAATGATGACTTCCGCTGGCTTCCTGGAATCTTAGACATCTCATTGGACACAGAGATTCCGATTCAGAGAAAATCCACTAACCTGCTGTGCATTTGTGTCTCCTATCAGGTCAAGCTTTAGTCTTAGGTTCCCGAATCATGCAGTAAAGCTGCAGCACCTCGTCAGCAAACAAAGAAATCACGAGTCCAAGACCAACCTACCTTGCAAACATCCCCACCCTCAACACATTCAATCTCCTTGACAAGCTTGAAGCCCATCTTCTCATAAATCGTCACATTGGGATACCCCTTCGAACTCTCAAGATAACAAGGTATCCCCTCCCGATCAGCTTTCTCCATCACACTCTCCATGAGTCTCCTTCCCACTCCCATCCCCCGAGCCAGGGAGCTAACACCCACCATATTGCAGAAATAGTAACCCCGCGGATCCGTCCACAGAGCCTTATGTGCCTCTTGTTGCACTTGCTTCCATATCCAGTATCGGGATATATTCAGTCCGCCTCTGCCGAAGAAACGGATGTTGTTCACCAGCTGCCGGAAGGAGAGGAGCCATTCCTGGGCCCAGATTGACCATGTCTGTGGGGTGGAGGATGCTTGTGGAGAATACCACCATCCCACGCCGACGATGGTCCCTGGTGGTAGTCTGATTTCGCGGTCTGGTTTCTGGTCGTTGGCCGCGCGGCTTATCTTGGCCACTGAGATCGGGCAGTTGCAGCTGATGCCGTATTGGAAGTGTGCGGCGAGGGAAGCTGCGTTTCGCTGGGGATTGAACTATCGACGGATGGATGTTACTTATCGGTCCTTTTGCAGACCCATTCTCCTGGGCTCTTGGATCTCACAGGATGGGCTTGAAGTGTCGCATAGGGTGACATCGCGTACCTTGGCCGGATCATCAAATACCCATCGGAAGTAAGGATCATCGGCGAACGCTCTCTGCACGCACTCTACGGCATCTGGAATATCTGCCCTGGACAGTGGGAGGATCTCGATCGACATGGTATCTGTAGTGCCACTACAGTCTCGATGTCTGGGGCTCAACGGAAAGGTTTGGATTTCTGAATACTGCTTCTATTGGCTCTGCGGAGAGGCTGGGATAGCGATATGGTATAGACGTGCGAATGGAGCAGTAGTGGGTAGAGAGAGAAAACCGCCATCTAAGGAGACTTGAGGTGGTGTAGATCACCAGTTGATGGGGAATATGGAGAAAAAATAGCGATATCGAGGAGAAGGAGAAAAAGAGAGAGGTTTGTGGTTTCTTCGTGTTGTGGCAGGCCAGTGAGAGGATTTTGGATCGAAGTTGTGGTTATTATTTGCATCCGAGAGGAGCAGGCAAAGGGGGGAGTCATATGGCTGTTTCGTACCGCTCTGATGGCATTGTTTATCACAGCTCTTATCAGCTGCGACCCCCCGATCTCATCTCACTAACCTGTTCAGGCAGCTCCAGCCGGTGTAGACGAAGCGGAGCAGGAAGGAATGGGTTGCACAACATCTCTGTACTCGAAAAGAAGCCTGATCTTGTCGCAGATATTGAACGCAGTGCGCTTCCAACCTAACATCCTCAGTAGGAATTCGTCTCTCAAAGGCTGGAATGCATATATCTCGAGAGATTTGAACTGGCGATCTCCCCTACTGTTGCCAAGACGCGGGGGCTATCAGACGGTGGATGATAACGTGGACGATGTGGAGAGACTATTCGTAATCGGGCAGGTTGTCGCGGGAAGTGGCATAGATTGGCTGTACAACTTCAGGTGGGTATTGGCATTATCAGAATTGAACACCCGTGGGCACAAGACCAGGTACCTAAAGATGCGTCTCGATAAGGTCGATCTATGAGGGCCTCCGTATAATTAGAATGATGGTCAGATAGGATGTCCTATGGTTCCCGTCCACATCGCGCGTACCTTATTGCTAGCTCTAATTCAATATCGTCTGCCAGGGTCGGTTGGAGGGATGATCATCCAGAGAGGTATCGCCGACATAGAATGTCGGCGATTCTGGCGGTACTTACTGACATCGCTCAGGCCCATTTTCCCAGGAGTCCCATCAAGACCAGTCCAGTGACCATAGATAGACCACCAGTCATCACCTTTCCCAATGTCGCATTCAGCATCTCGCCTCCCTCGATGACCCAGTCTCGTGCCCACATGTCGACAACGCCAACCCACACCAGGATACCTGCAGAGAGCGCGTCTAGGGTGCCCAGTGCAATCAGAGTACTTTCCTCGTTTCCGTTGAAAGAGTGCAGGACTCCCAGGCCGATGGCCATGCCGATAGGTGTGATGAGAGCGAAAGCGGCTGCCATAATAGCCTTGTATGATAGGATTGCACCGGGAAGGGTTGCGATTCGAGCACCGAGTGCCAGTCCTTCGAAGAATTGGTGGAAGACAATCACCACCAAGAGAGTCCTGTAAAAGGAGTCGCCCGCGACCACCAAGGTCACTCCAATGAGGACGCTGTGGAATATGATTCCGGCTTCCATGACAAGTACGGAGAACCTAGTGTTTGGCTGTGTATGATCGCCGTGCGAATGCCCGAGGTGAGCTAAAGTGGTCTGTGGCTGCGACAGTTCTGATGGATGTGCTTCTTTGCGAGAGGTGTCTTGCGAGTTTTGATCAGGTGTTGTGTCCCCACGAGCAACTGTGACGCGGTGGCCGGCATATTCGAACAAGAAGGCGAGGAAAATCCCAGCTATGACAACCGCGGAAGTGGTCGCCTCGTAATCGAGCTCACCCAGACACTTGTTTGTGAACATCAATGTGGCATGAGTATACAGCTGGTATTTCTGTCAGCTTTTATTGGCTCCATCTTGCCACATTTCTCCACTCACATGAACAAAGGCAGTTGCGATAATGATGCCTGTACCGAACTGCTTGATGATGGTCGACACAACAGCATTGACGGCTTTGAAAGGAAGCTTCGCCAACAGGATTGGGGCGAAGACACCAATAGAACTGGTGACAAGAACGACAAATAACGTTCCAATGCGTAGAGGCACATCGTAGTCTCGGGTCTGGATGCCGCACGATTGATGGCTGCTCTCTTCCGACTCGCCCTCGCTGACACAGTGTCTAGACTCAAGTTAACAACAGTTCTGGCCATGTAGGGTCCTCTCCACTCACTCCACGCCGGCATGGAAGTGACAATGAGTCACTACTCCCCCTTCAGACTCCTCATGGGAGTGATTGTGTCCACTTCCTTCGCTTTCGCTCTCATGATCATGCACGGTTTCCTCTTCCTGAACTAGCACTTCGTTTCCATCTGAGTCTTCGCAGTATCTGACTAGTCAGCAAATGCATGCCTGTTATATCTCTGTCTCATCGCACTTACATCTCGCTCCCATGAGAGTGACATCCAGTGTATTGCGCAGGAACCCCAGTGGTGGGTGTCGCTGTCGCCGAAACCAGGACTTCATGGCCGTGTTCATTATGGCAGAAGATGTCTGCGCCATGGGTATGGCAGCCAGTTATCGATGTCTTCCCACCAGTAGCTGTAGTGGTGGCTGCAAAGACATTTGCAGCATATAGTGATAGGACGAGGACCTTGAAAAGATGCATCTTTGGAATCAGTGCCAAATCGTAACATTCAACACAAATCAAGACAATGCTGGAAGTCAGCTCTCCCAAACCTCTCGGATTTATGCGAGCGTTCTACCTCTTCGAGTAGACAATGGCACAGATGCAGAATATAAGTATTCTACATCTCAAGCGAGCTGATGCCTGGCTCGAAGATTCCCCTCCAAGGTTCCTGTCGCCAAGTCTGCGAAGACCCTCCTGGACCACCACCCAGTGTAAGACATCGCTCCAGGAAGAGCGTTTGCGCTCGGAGAGAGCTGCACTCACAACGCTTGTTCTATCAAGGTCCTCTTTCCAAGCCTCTTGGCGGGAGTCCGCTGAGCTTGTCTCTTGGCGCCGGGGAGGAACTCTGGGGTATCTGCGGCGGGCGGAGTCTTGCCCAGCATTTGCTTCCAAGGTACTCTCTTGGCTTGGTGGGCCACAGCTCGTGCATGACGCATGACGTGATTCCATCCCGGGCTCGGACTTCTGGAAATGGCAAGGTGAGCACTTTCGATTATCAAAAGGCTAGGGGTGTGGGCTCGCGATTGTGGATGAGAGAGGATTTGTGTCGATTGGCAAGTCGAGGCAACGCGATTTGTGGGGATGGTGGACAATGCAATGCCAAAGATGAAAGGAGAGCTGAGCGTGAGATTGCGATGTTGAGAAGGACGAAGGTGGTGACGCGTGTGTCAAAGTGAAGGAGCAAGCGAATCGGTATCTCACACAAGTGCATTCACTTTAGCTGACCAACTGGACAGAAGGGAGGCCATCGGAGCATTAAGAAGACGAAGGGCCTTTTTCCTACGGCATTTAGCGGTCAAGAGCAGAAAGTCAAACATCATTCGAATCTGAGTCAGGACTGATGGCTAGAAAGATGGCTAGAAAGGTATTCGGTGCAACGTACTTTCAAGTCGTCATATAGGAAGGGGCTTCCATATGTCTCTTGCTCCCTCTAATTGAACGTAAGCCCCGTTTTCCAACCGCTTGACGAACGACTATCATCTGTCCCTTTCCTTTCCAGTTTCTACTTGAAGTGACCCTCATCCCGCTCTTGCTTCATGCAGGACGCGTGTAGGTGGGTGGAGCCAGGGTTACCGCTATACTGTATCACATATACACAGGGTGCATGAAACCTGACATTCGAGCTAAACATCCATAGAGATCTGTTCTTTGGCAATCCCGGCAGATATGTGCTATCTCCGGTTCAAATGCACACCAGTGAATACTCTAGCTCTGCTCTTGTTGGTTCATAGTGTGCAAGGGCGTTAAGCTTCTGCTATCTAGTGGCTGCTGGACCAATGCTCTGCAACCCTTGTGGATTGCCGGGAAGGTGATATCGCACTACTCTGAGCACGGCGCTATTGTCGAGACCTTGGTACGAATTGAACGCGAGACTGGTTAGGCAACTGTATGGCTCGTTGAAGACCTCAACGATTTCTAGGGCGATTATGATAATGATGACGAGTGCGATGTGCACATGGAGTAAACGATGCAACGATATCGGAGTTATCGTACCCGAACTGTAGATTAATCTGCCTCGATGGCTTCACTAATGGATATACAGGTGGTAGGATGACGCTAATTAGTACCATCAGCAATCAATTAGTACCAGCAAAGAAGTACCGCATAGCAGACCGATATGCCAATAGAATCACTTAATGTTATGATGAGGCTCAATGTGGGTCCGCAAGTACCCGTCCACCAATGAGAGATATAAATGCCGACAAGCATCTACTAAACTTGAACCAGGCATAGTTAACCATCAGCTAGGTAAAAGTATCGGATCAAAATTTCCAATCCGGGGATGAGCGTTGCAGCTGGCAAAAACAATGCTTCAGTTCCTGCAAGTCCCCGGTTCGATTCCGCGAGGAACCGATCAAAACTGGTCACGCTTTCGAGCTAGAGCCGGTTTTATAGCCCATCCCTCTGCAATAGATCCTGTAGAACCGGCTGGGTGAATTTTTTTTGTTTTTGTTTTTGTTTCTTTTTGCTGCTCCCCATGATATCATTTCTTCATAGCACAGGTGACAGTTTGATAAAGTGAGTTGTGTTGACGAGTGATGCCGCTTGCCCTCGACATGGTACCCTGTAAACAAACATATTCAACACACCCTCTGGAGTGACCCCGCAAACCATCTTTCAGAATTTCCTCCGGCTGTACTCTCCTAGCCGATCAGGTCACTCATTGAACAACCTCTACAACTAATCGGTCACTTCCCCACTCGATTTCCGTGCGGGGCATCGTCCTCGACTCGAGGCACAGCTTCCCTAAACGTCAATAGGAAAATCGAGGATAAAATGGCTGTCTTCGAGCACAGACTGAGATACAACCAAACCAGACGGGTCTCTCTTCTTTACGGGAAACTAGCACCATGTCAGCGTCCATCCCTGAGTAGTCAGCTCCATCTGAGCCACGGACCAAGATTGCTCTCGAGTCCAAAGTCATCGCCAGTGAGAGCTTCTCTGCTGTGATAACCTTGTTGTTTTCATATTAATTTCTACAGTCACCGGCGCAAACAGAACCGGCCTTGGCATCGCAGAATGCTGTCTCGTCAACGGTGCAGCCAGAATCCACTCTATCGACATCAACGAGAAAGGCGACGACTTCAACGCCCTGTCTACGCGCTTCCCAGGTCAATTGTTCGCAGTCAAGGCCAATGTTACCCAAAAAGCCAATATCTCAGCTGCAGTGGACAAGATTATTGAGGAGGCCGAGGCGCTGCATGGAATGATCGTGAACGCAGGGCGAACGGACCACAAGGCTGCGCTGGAGTTTAAGACCGAGGAGATTGAGGCGCTCTTTTCTGCCAATGTGGGCGGTTATGGTCTTGATATTTGTTGTTTGGTGGCGCTTTGGTGACTGATAGGAACGGATCAGCTGTTCGGTGCATTCTACACGGCCAGGTGTGCGCCGCGCGCATTCATCAAGCTCGGTATCAAGGGGGCAATTGTTTTCACGGCTTCTATGGCCTCCTACCGTCCGAATAAGGTCAATAAATATCTCTGCTTTGAATGGTCATTTGATTACGCTCGTCCGACCGGTTGGAAGGCATGGAATTCCGCTGACTTCCCAGCGCGTGCCATCCACCCCCTACGGCGCGTCGAAGGCTGGCATCCGAAACATGACCCATACGCTTACTATGGAGTGGGCCAAGTATGGCATTTGCGTCAACAGCGTCTCTCCTGGTCTTGTCAACACGGCCATGACTTACTGGGTGCCGCAGCAGCCGGACTGGGAGCAGCAGTTGAAATACTATGGTGGGTTCCCTCGTCTGGCTGAGGTGGAGGAATTGGTGGTGCGTATGTGTATCTGCTGAGTGATGCGACGAGTTACACGACTTCTATTGATATTCCGGTCAATGGTGTTATTGGAAGTGAGTTTGAGCGCGAATGTTTGTTGGCGTTGGGTATTTGCCGACGTTTTTAGTTTGTTGATTGAACATGCATAGCACCGATTGATATAACAGCAACCGCTATCCTACCTTGCGCTTGTCTTCAGAGAGTTACCACCACCTTCTTCGTAGATACACCCTTGCCGTGTATATCAACCGCTCTCTGGATGGACTCAAGACCACTACCGACGACATCAGGCTCAGGCACACATCTATACCAACCCTGCACAAGCGATCCAGGCAAGAACTCTCGCCATATCATCTGGACAATCTCATTATCCTTGAGCTCACTATAAACTTCGACCGGACACCATCCGGCACATCGACGTTTAGCGGAGTAGCCGACGCGACGAACTTGTTCCCCTCGCAATTGGCCACAATCTCGTAGCAGGCCTGAACAGAACCTTGCCCGATCACGAATGCACACTGGCGATAATTTTTCCTTTCAAGGCGGCGATTATATCCCGGGCCGCCGCTTCGCTCTTGTAATCGAAGGCCTGCGCAGCGCCGAGACTTTTCACGTAGTCGAAGTTCTGGGGTGACGCTGTGGTGATCACTTCGTAGCCTGATGCGACGGCGAGTTGGATGGCGTTGCTGCCCACGCTAGTTGCTCCTCCCCAGATAATCAAGGATTGCCCGGTTGGCTTGGGTGAGAGTGATAGTGGTACCAGGTTCGAATAGTCCTTCTGGTAGAGACCGCAGGCTGCAGTTGACAGTCCCAGTGGTGTAACAACCCCATTTTCGTAAGGTAAATCTTCAGGGATTGGAGCATCCAGGACCTCGTTTAGCAGTGTAAATGCCTAAAAGGCACCGCTTAGCTTTGCGCCGTTCGGTGGAGGTACACCTATCGCTAGACCAGATTCTCGATCACTGATTTGAACCGTCACATTTGATCCGACTTCGACCACTTCGCCTGCGACGTCAGAACCACAGATTATGGGAAATTTCATCCAGGGAAAGAGGTTGCTGCCTCGTTTCTGCATGGCCCCGTCGACTGGGTTGATCGCGATGGCCTGGTTCTTGATGACGAGCTCATTCTCTCCGGGCGATGTATATTCAACAGGCCTGATTTCGAAAGGCTGGTCTCGGCCTGTTAGAATGGCTGCAGTGTTCGATGGCATTTTGTCGAGAGGGGTACTCAGTGAGGAGCAAAAATATAGTATGACTCTGCTCTGCTACTGATGAGTATCCGTGTTTATGTTTCTGTCTCAGTCTCACACCACCCTCATGGGTTGATTCGGTCTGCTGGGGTTATTGGTAAATCCGTCTCCATGTGACATATCTCCGGATTATAAGGCCTCGGTCATTCATATCACCCAGACAAGGATGTCGTCCAGGTGGGACGAGGCTGCTTGGTCCATTCAAGACGGGGGCCGAGCAACACCTCCAAGGGCAGGCCTGAATTAATGGCCGAAGTCCGCTCCGACCGCGTTTGATACCTAACATGACAGTTTCATTTTCCGATCATGAGCTGAAGAGTCTATGTCAAAGGATGGTTCATTTAGCAGAGGGCGGGATCACCAGTTAATCGTAGGCAATCTCTCGTGGGTGACCGCGGATGGGTTTAGCCGAGATATATACATCGAGTTCGCAACATACTTCATGGGGAGCCCGACAACAACAAATTCAAAATTTTCGATGCAAGTCTCAATAAATCTCATTCAGTAGCAAAATATCTCTTCAGCCTTCGTAATTTGGAACCGTATTTTCCCAAGGCTCATCGTACTAGCTCATGAGGTCCACGGCACATCTAATCAGAATCTACTGGCGGCAACACGTGTGTGATAAGACGACTTCTATTTAGGATATACATGCAATTAGAGGACTACCACTACAGCAGCGATTGACTTTATGTTCATAACGACCATAGTAGTAGATACAATCGCTCAGCATATCCTCGAAGCTGCCCTCGAGCTTCTAGCTCCAAGGTGTGTCGATCACCAGGCTTGTCATTGAAAACAGAGGATCAAGTTTTGTACTGCACAGAAGCAACACCGCATTCGTAACAAAGCAAGCGATATCTTATATATGGCCATGAGTACTTTTTAGCATTATCCTCAGTTCAGAGAGATCTTCTGCGTCAATATTGACCAAAAGCTTTTGAGTTTTGACGTGAAGCCAGAGCCTCGGGTTGTTTACTGTTGAGCGGGTACCTGCCTGCCATCAAGTTGACTGAGAGCCACTCCAGAACCCACAGTTCGAGACACTGGAGCCAGGGCGAGTTTCACATTGGAGGGAAGATGGGACTTGCCACGGATGCGGCCTATCGGGGCAACAGTGCAGCTGGAGAACAGGGAGATCGACACCAGGTATGCTGCTAAGTTGCCACTCACCAATAAAGTCCATCCCCTAGCTGCAGGGGAAGGCAATCCTTTCCTCGCACGGTTGACGGAGAATGCAGGTCAAGATGGCACGAGATGTCAAGCGAGGGATGAAGGCAAGACAAACACGTACCTTGCATCGGCAGCAGAGTAGCTTTTCCTTTCGCATCAGGGGATGCTCCATACTGTAGGACTCACGATCTCATTCTACAAGATCCAGATCGTCCTGGCTGTGGAGTCTGCCGAGAACATTGAAACGAAACGCGGGGGTCGAAAGGTCCTTCGAAACATCTTCACTTTATCAGTAGTGCTTGCTTTCTGCATCCGGCGATCCCCCAGCCATCTGTCAATAAAGTTCCTCGATTGTGTTGTTTTCGTCATCGCTAAGTGATGAGACTGCCGCGAGCCGCTTGGGCTTGGAGCGCATTCCAGGTGGACACCGCATTGTTTATGTATGGGGGTGTCCCAACGGTTGCCATTCCCGATATCCACCAACAACAGATCCCCCGAAGAAAAGCAACCGAAGCGCCTGAAGACACGCAAGGATCATCGAATTGTCAGAGATTCAGGACATCACTGTCCTCCACAACCGAACTGCGGAGGTCTCTGTCCAAGCTCCTCTAACTGGGGGCTTTTGAACAGCCCATCACCCACTCACCCAGATCACGAGCAACTGCGCAATGAGTCTCCATGGGCTCGGGGTGATCGGGGCCCAGGTGGCTGCGTCCATCAAGAGCAACGATGAGAAACAACCATCTACACCGAGGATCCAATCGCCTTCTTGTTCTGTCCAGTCTACACCCTCGATCAACGAGACCCGGAGCCAGGAGTTTGATCCCCACGTCGGGGCCAAGCCGTACTCACCATTCTACCGCCATGGGTCACCGACAATCTCCTACGAACAACTCACTTTCGAACCCAAGAACGACACTACACCACGAAATCGAACACAGCTGCGAGACATTGAAAATGCCGGCCCTTACTCTGCATTGAGGACAGACAGTCCTCGACGATCAAAACTGTGGGAGCAGGAGAATCCACCACGGACATGCATGCAGTCCTTGACCAGCAGCCAGAAAATGGCCCTCAAAGCAGTGGTGGCAATTGTAACAGTGGGCAGTATGATCGCTGTTGCGCTGGGCATCACAGCAGCAGTGGGAGGGGCAGCATGGAGGGATAGCACAGAGCAAGCAGTGGCTGATTATTGGTGAGTATGACAGCTGGAATGCGATGGATGATGGCTGATCCTCTGGGCAGATCCCGTTGTTCGACCCGAGCGCACTGGCTACGCGTGGTTCCCGAATGTCGAAGACTCATGGGCTGTCTCTCAACATCAGCCATTCTACTCCTCGATCCTGCCTGATATTGGTCTTTGGAAATGGATTTCGGGCGTGGGCATTGGCATTTTGTTGGAATGGGCGACGCGATTTTCACTGGTGTTGATGGATCACATCGTGATGATCTCGCCCTGAAACGGTTGCCCATCCACATTGTACAGTTTTGGTGCAAACTGATGAAATCGCATGATCGCGAGCCATATTTGCAAGCCATTCCCTGATACATGAGCTCCATGTGGACGGAGTAGAAGTAGAAGTGTACGTATAGAGAAGCAGGCACCCTGAAGATCCACGCTGGAACAACAAAGGCCCGGCCACGTGACCCACACGCACCTACAAAAATGCGCTGAATTTTCACATAGTCAAATTTCCTTCTTCATCATCGAAAAGCAACAGAACCTGCCACGACCATCGTCCTGTCTTCTTGACAAACCCCACGGCGATGTGTTGCCTTCGGTCCTCCGGGACTGAATGGTTCTGGAGAATATTCTTCCCCGATAGGAAGTTCGTCTCCCGTTGGGTCCTCTTCAGTGAGGGCGATGGGAGGGGAATGTCGAAGACGGGATACATTCTCTCTTCATGTCTTCATGACTTGATGTGGTCACCTAATTAATTCTGTAGGAATCGTCGAGGACTCAAAGTAGATTTAAAGTGTTGCTGTGGTATTTCATCCTGCTGCATGTCACTCGTGGTTAGACCCTGCTGGTTCACAACATCTCTATGCTTATGGCCATTTAGGTGTCTCCGCGGGCATCAAATATAAACAGGTGCTCTCTTCTTGACATCATCTGGAATCTCTGCATGGCAACATGGAACGTCAACGCGGTTTCAGAGTAGAATCCCGCTGCCTAAAGTGTCCCGTCCATTGCTGAGCCCCTGGAGGCCAAGCCCAACAGATCAACCATGCCATCATCGTTAAAAAAACATCACAACGTTCGGGGAAGTCAAAGACCCTCAGTTCAAGTCAAGTGATTCCCCTGGTTGGCCAGTATCCTCTCCCTCGTGAATACCGATCTCCTAGTGACCCATCCCCCCTTCCACTCGGAGAATGTGGCAGCACGCATTTGTTTACTCTTCTCCTCATCAAGGAGCCGCCCCGGAGATCTGATGGTGTCTTCCATTCTTGACGACATTCTGATGGGTTCGCTCTGCTTGGCCTGGCCTCTGGGCCCAGTGTCTGGTCGAGGATTTGCATTCCTCCATCCCGGTGTGGTGGTGATCATGAATGCAAAGAAAGTACTAAAGCTCTAGTGACCTCCGTTCCTGGAATGACTACGTTTTCCTGGGTGTATCTTTGACCTTTCTTGCCATTCTTTTGCTCGCTGCCGTAGCTTCTGCTTCCAGTCACTCATTTGAACTAACTACGGGCGACCTACCATTTCGTTCAGTAATATTCAAATCCGCAAACCACTATCAACATGAAGGGCTTCGTTGGCGGTATTCCAATCGCCCTGCTGGCAGTTGCTGCCCAGGCCATGGAGCACGGCACTGTGAGTATTACATGACAGTCAGGGCAGAGGACATTGAGCTGACTGCGAACAGGACCGCTCCATGAGCAATGGCGTCCAGGGCCGCGGTTTCTACCCGCAGGCTGGTGGCACCGCTATGGGTGGCCCATCTGGCAATGACGACGATGGCAGCTTCACAAGCCCCTACTCTCCCAATGTCCACACCCACGCCAACGTGGACGAGTACAGCAAGGATGACCACTCCATTGACGTGAAGCACAAGGATGTCTACCCGCCTCCGCCTGCTCCGATTCCCTACGGAGTCGCCATGGCTCCCGGCATGGGCCCGTTCGAGGAGAGCAAGAAGCGCCAGTACGAGCCCAACGGCGGTACCGTGATCGGTGGTCCGTCTGGCGACGATGAAGGCCAGGAGTTCAACATGCCCATCACTGGCAACTTCCACACTGATGTCAGCGACTACAACAAGGACGACCACTCCATCAAGATCAAGGACAAGCATGTTCACCCTCCGCCTTTCTCTCACCCGCCCAACGTGGTTGTTCCTCCTCCCGGCCCTGTCATTGGTGACGTCGGCCCTGGCTTCCGTGAGGGCGCTCCTCAGCAGCACCAGGACCACTACCACGTTCCCGGCCAGGCTTTCGCCAAGCGCCAGTGGGGTCCTGAGGTCGGCGGCACTGCCATGGGTGGCCCCGGCGGCGGCAGCGCTCCTGAGGGTTTCCCCGGCCCTTTCGTCTCTGGCGGTACTGCTGAGGGCGGCCCCTCTGGCGAGGATGATGGCATCGACTTCGGGACTGGTGCTCACGCCGATCTACACAGCAATGTGAATGAGTACCACCACGATGACCACTCGATCGACCTTAAGCACACCGACATCTACCCTCCTCCCCCGCCTGTGGAGTTCGGCCCGCCCCCCTTCGGCCCTCCCTTCAAGCGCGGCTGGGAACCTGAGCTTGAGCAGGGTGGCACGGCCATGGGTGGTCCCTCTGGTGACGACGGTGGTCAGGAGTTCAACATGCCCATCACCGTTGACACCCACACCGGCGTGCACGAGTACTACCATGATGACCACTCCATGGACCTGAAGCACACCGATGTATACCCGCCTCCCCCTCCCATGCCCCCGCTTGGTGGCCCTGGCCCTTTCATCCCCGAGGGTGGTGTCACTCCCTTCCGTCGTGCCTACTCTCCCAGCTCCACTGAGCGCACTGCTTACGGCGGCGGCGGCGGCAGCGGCGGCGGTACCGCTGAGGGTGGTCCTTCTGGCGAGGACGATGGCATCAACTTCGGTACTCCCAACTCTGTCGATGTTGACAGCAACGTCCACGAGCACCACGAGGACAATCACGCCATCAAGGCCGAGTCGACTGACGTGCACGCTGTTCCTCACATGCCGTGGATGCCTTACCACGCTGTTCCGGCTCCTCAACCCGTTCCCGTCGTCGAGCACGAGGAGGCTCCTGCCTGTGCTCCCCAGGTCCACGAGGTTGTCCACACCGTGACCAAGACTCAGACCCAGGTTCTCCACCCTACTGAGACTGTGACCGAGACCCCTGCGGAGCACATCGTCCAGAACACTGAGACCATCCACGACACCAAGACCCTCCATGACACCGTGACCGTCACTCAGACCCCGGAGGAGCACGTGGTGCAGGCCACCGAGACCGTCTACGAGACTCCCAAGCAGCACGTCGTTGAGGTTACCGACACCGTCTACGCCACCCCTACCGCGCATGTCGTCGAGACCAGCGCCATCCCCATGTCGGCCATCCCCAACGAGACCCCGGCCTCCAAGATTCTGTACTCCTCCATGGCCACCCAGTTCGCCTCCATCCCGGCCATGCCCTCCTCCCCCGTCTACAAGTACTCCCAGCGCCCCGTGAGCTCCGGCGCCGCCTACTCCATGATCCCCGTCCATGTGCCCGCCGCCACGCCGGCCTCCAGCTCGATGTCGATGCCCATGCCCAGCGGTGCCGACCCCATGCACAGCCGGATGGCCTCTGCTTCGGCCTCGCCGTCCCAGGGCACCATGTTCACTGGTGCTGCTCCTCGGCTATCTGGTGGCATTGCCTCTGCCGCTGCTGTTGTCATGGGTGTTCTTGCTTTCATCCTGTAGAGTGGTTGAGTTCTGTGGATGTGACTGTCATGGAGAGCTACCTGTCGATCGTTATGCTCCTTTCCTTTCCGTTGTTTCTTTTTGAGTGTAACTTGTGGACCTCGCGCTCATTGCCTCGTGTAATGCTGAATGCCGTCTCCAATGAGGTATCACGAGTATTTACCTGAAATATGATTGTTTTTTCTCTTCCACCTGCTTTGTCCCTGTAGAGGCTTTCGTTGTTATCATTATAGACTGGCATGTTCTTTGGTTCATGTCCACCTCTGCCATATTGCCCACGAAGCACACCAATAGAGAGTAATTCAAACCAGTAGATCCAACCCCACCCGTCAAAATTCCCCAATCCATCAATATCTCCTCACACCAAGTTTGCCATTTCCATGTCACGATCCTTGTAAACGAGGCTGCCACCATACCCAATCGGGCCTCTTGGCCCCAAGGCGCTAGACCCGGAGACCCTGCAAAACACCTCAGACCAAGAATTTATTCCAGCTTCTCCGCAATCTCCAGTTTCTTTCATCAATCCAAGTTCTCTGCATTCCTAACCTCACGACAACCGAGAAAATGGGCTTCCGTACTCTCCTCACACTGGCAACCATCGGCCTCGCGGCCGCTGAAACCACCGTCGTGAATCTCTTTATCTTCGACGCTGATCCGCAGTCGCTGGTTGGCTCGGTCGTTGCATCGGTGCGTACTTTGCAATAACCCTGTACCTCTATCTGAGAATGCTAATGATGGCTGTGTGTAGAGTGCCGGCACAACAACCTACAGCATCAACTGCGCTCCGAGCGCTGATCCTCAAGATTGCGGGTTCCTCCCGGGCTTGTTGTACACCACGGCCGCGACGACGGTGCAGTGGAATCTGCGTCCGCCTTATGATCGGTATGTCCTCAGGTCATCTTCTCCAAGAGAAAATATCTCTTTGGTATCAATGCCTAACATCCGATAGTTATGGCACTGTCATGTGCTCGGTGGGAGGCACCACCACCGCCGTTTGCACTGAGAGAATGCCCACCACGGGCTCGTTGTCTAAGCCTGGTCTGACTAGTACTCTTGGGCCCGGGGATATCTCTCAGTTGCCTGTTACCATCACCAATGGCCCTTCGACAGCGTCGGCTACGGATGCTTCGACGACTACTAGTACTGGTACTGGAACTGAGACGACTGGGACCACTGAGGGTTCGGGTAACACTGCCCAGACTTCAGAGTCGTCGTCTCAGCAAACTGCGACCAGTACTGGTGGATTGCCCCAGATTACTGCTGATCCAAGGGTTGTTCTGGGTGGTGCTGCGGCTGCGTTGGTTGCTGTTGCTCTGTAGGAAGGCTTGGGTGCCTTGGGAACAATTGGTGACTTATTCTGGATCCTGGACATATTTCAGTGCCCATCGTTTATAGGATAATCTTTCTATTGATGTCTATAATATTGTCATGAGCTCGGATCGTGCTGGAAGACTGGGAGAAGTACATTTGTCTGCTATGCATCATCTTGCCAAGTCTTTCACTATACCTCAGCAAAATGCAAGACATTCTGGGACTAATGAAGCTCTTTGTCATTAAGCATGCTACATCTTCTACTATGCAAAGCTCAATTCATCAGTAAATTGTTCATCTGGGTCCATCGTCCTCCAATGAACATGCCATCCCAGATGTATGCAGCATGGCACCGATTTCGTCATCGCCAATTGACTCGAATCACCATCAAGCTCCATTCGCCAGATCCCAGACATTGCGATCTCGATCCAAGACCACTGGACATTCTACCGATCATATCCAAGCTGTTTGCCAGATGCGGTATGCCGGCAGCCGACCAAGGCAGGTTGATTCTCTGTGATATCATTCCTCCATCATCACCAACTCCCGGTTGTGACATCAGCACGCTGGATTGTCGTGTCTAGAGAAACTGAGTAGATATAAATTGATCTTCTACTACTATTCAAAGTCCACAGTTATACCACCATTCCACCAGAATTATCCCAAACCACCCGGACTCATTCATCTACCCCCCATCTATCACCAACACATCTACAAACAATCACCAAAATGGTCCAACAAGATCCTCACCAAGGCGGCACCCTCGCCGAGATGGCGCCAGAAGGCACAAAGATCCCCAACGACGCCGGCAAAATGAACACCATCCCCTCCGTCCCCCGGCCGGACCAGCGCGGCGAGCACCCCTACTACGACAACGAAGGCCTCGCCCAGCCCTCCACCGCAATGGCAGCTGACAACGCCACTGACCTCCCTCGCTCAACCCGCGACCGCGGCCAGACGGGCGAGGTTGTCTCCGGCACGGGCGATAGCATGCCTGCTGCAATTGAGTCGAAGCGCGCGTTCATGGGGGCGAATGTCCCCGGTGGGAGTGGTGATACTCGGGATGTGAAGCATCAGAATTATATCCGGAGCAAGTTTGATCGGTATGCGAAGGAGGATGAGGATTCGGGACAGAATGTGGGGGAGCATGAGGGGCGGAATGGGGAGTTTGCTTAACGTGTGATGTGTGATGTACTGTGCTATTTTGTGATGCATGATGATGAGATTGGCGTTGGTCGAATATATTCGCCGTTGATTCATGAGGGTCTGGTCTCGTAGTATGGACATTGCAGTATAGTTCAGGTGTAGACTTTGGATGTGGGATTTCCGAGAAATCCCTGGTATACTTCATCTAGGACGTCCCGCTTTCTCTTGCGATCGGCCAGCTCTGCTTCCTCTCCCTCGGTGGGCTCCCCGTCTGGATCCCGCGAGACCCAGGCTCGGATAGTCCCGTCACCATGTGCAGAGAATATCTCTAGACCTTCACCAGATGCTCCGTTTCCACGCCATGCCAGGTCATTGATCCGACCCGCGCTGAGGGCACTCGAGCGACCACGAGACGCTTGGGACCCGCCCATGAGACCCGGGACCCGAAGGCGTTTGATGAATGTTCCTTCACGGAGCTCGAACATGAAGATTTCTCCACGGTCGTCCTGCTCGTTCAGGTTTGGCCACAGTAGGGTCTCGTGGCCTGGAGCAGTGAAGCCCTTTGGTACCAGCAGAGGGGCTCGCTCCGCTAGGCGGGACGAAGCACTGTTGCGCACCCGGGGTCCGAAATGGACCAGAGTGTTTGCCCCGGTGGCCGCATCCCACACTCTTATGCGCGAGTCCTGTCCTGCGGTGACAATGTGACTACCATTCGACGTCCACCGCACGCCAGTCACGGCGCCGTTATGTGCGCGAGCATGTCGTGAAAAGGCCGGCCGGCTCTCGTAGGACAAGGAGGTAGATCTGGTGCCAGGTAGCACCAAGCCACTTGGGTCGTCCATGTCCAATGTCGCAATTGCAGAGTTGTGGCCGCCGCGACGAACATCGAAAATGATAACCCGGTTGTCGACAGATCCTGATGCAAGTAGGTATGGTCTATGCGGAGCCCAAGCCACTGATAGGACCGCGGCATTGTGTCCTGGCAAGCTGTGTGTTGATAACCCGGATCGTAAATCGACTAGTCGTACCGACTGCTCTGATGTTGCTACTGCAACAGAAAGTGTAGACCCTGGCTGGGAGGAGAACGAGTGCGCGTACGGTGTGCAGTCCAGATTGAACGTATGTACTGGGGTGATTGCTGGAGACTGTAGCGCTGAGAGTTTCAACGTTCCATCATGCGAGGTTGAGAATATGGTGGACGGGACGGGATCGAATGGATAGATGGAGAGCGAAGTGATGGCGTGGGTATGCGCGTCGCTGTGTGATGGCTTGCTGACTGTCGCGGAGGCTCGGTGGACATGTTCAAGTTCTGATCCTCTGCTTTCGAGGTCCCAGAGATGAATCGAGGGATCTGCGCCTCCAGAGATCATACTGTCCCAATTAGCCTAGTCCTGTGCTAAAGAGATCCTCTACCTACTATCGACCCTCAAACTGATCAATTGCAAGACAGTTCACCCCGGACCTGTGCGCGAACACCTCCTCCACCAGGTCATCTTCTTCATCCAACGGCGTCGCGTCATCGCGGGGCCGATTCGCTGGTGCGGCTCTGCGGCTGGAGAAGCGAATTCCCGGGGCAGGCTCGAGATTCTGCACTAGCCGGGTGGTCTGGGCGACATGGAAGGCGTGTGGAGAGACAGACCCGAGGGCTCTGTTGAGCAAGTAGGAATTCATTCATTCATCAGTGTTGTTGCTCACTCGAGCACGCGGCGAAGCGAAGCGCGTGGTGACCTCATCGGATCAACGTTGAGCCGGCGCATCGGGATTTTGTTCGTCGATCACTCGACAGCTTCACCAAACATTCGAGCTCTTGCCGATAAAGTCAGGCCAGATAGCCTGGCCGCTTGCAAGATGCCGGTGTTTTCCAAGTCGAAGAATATGTCAGAGGGCAAGTTCATGAAGCCCCCTGATGAGGAACCGAAGCCAGATCCTCCCAAACGCCGCCCTCTCCTCCCGCTCAAACGCCAGTCTTCGTTCCATTCCGAGACAAACGAGATCGAGCTTCCCCCATGGCTGCAGGACACGCAAACACAGCAGCAAACTACATCGCCCGGTAGATCGCCCTCGGCCAAGTTCGCCCTGCCGAAAGAAAAGTCACCGCGGAAGAAGCGTCGACGAAACGCTACTCTGTACGATGCTGTTGCTGGTATGGACTCCCAGATAGCTGCTACGCGCTTGACGAAGAAGGCACTAATGACAATAGGTCGCGTTGGACGCCACGGCTTTCACAAAAAGCAAGCCGCTGCCTCGAAGTACCGAGACACAGCATCGACTGGAGAACGAACTCTCGCCCCGGAGGAAGTTCTCATCCGCCGACCACACTACCTGAACAACAAATTGAAAGGAGAACCCTATTTCGCGCACGAACGCCTCCCGCGCAAGACAAAGTTACCCACCTCCGAAATGCTCGCAGCCATTCACGCCCACGCCGCCGACTTCTACAAATATGGAATGCACCGCACGAAAGCTGTTTACCAAAGCTTAGACGAGTCAGCCCTCCTTGCCTTCGGGATTCTGGCCGAGGAGCTTTCCAAGGAGCTTATGGGACCGCTCGGGTACAGATGTCTCTTGGATGACCCACAGCACACGGATAACGAAGACGAGGACAATCCCATTCCCGATCGTCTGCGGACTCGCAAGCGGCGGAGCGAGATGGTATTTGATCCGAACTATACTGTTGTTATCCGCGACGGCCGTGAGAGGTGGATTCGGAAGAGGAAGAAGCGGGCCAAGCCTGCCACGGATACGGAGAGGAAGAAACCCGTCAGGAGACGAAGGGTTGTGCCGTTCCTTTCTGAAAAAGACCGCGAGGATTGGAAACGATTAGCTGCGGAACAGGAGATGTTCCGGCGGCAAGCGGAGGAGAAGAAGCAGAGGGAGAGGAAAGAGAGGAAGGAGAAGAGGGCAAGGGAGAGGGAAAAGGGGAAGGGAAAGGAGAAAGAAAAGAAGAAGTGATGCGGCCATGTCGGACGGGAATTCTTCTTACTACTACCGGGCTTCAATGCTCGAAGAACCCGATGAAACGGTGTTGGGACCACGACGTTCTCAGAGCCCGCCGAGTATCTCCTACTATTAGGGATGGAAAGCCGTTTGGTGTAAAGATACTTCTTGGGTTGATCTGCCACAGTAGCAGCCACAGCTCCCCAGTCTGAGCGCTCACAGACTCGCCGTCGTTGCTGTTTTTCAGTGTTAACGCAAGGTTGAGCCTTTGGTGCTGCTACTCGTGATACGGGCCATCGCCAACCCTACACTGGCTTGAGCTTGTGCAAATAACACAAGTCTTCCGAAGTCTTTGACCTCTGAGTCAGAGACCTCACGGACTCATGAATGCATGAATTGCCTCGACCATAAATAGTCATAGACCACAATGCCAGGCGAACAATCTAGTTAAACAAATGCGGTAGAATATGTTCACCAGTAATCAATGAAGTACTCAGTAGTAGTATCGAGTGAGAATGTCAACAATGCTGTCGCAGCGTGACTCCCAAACTTGGCTTCCTCCACAATCCGCACTCGAATGCTTAACTCTTCCGTCCTTTCTGAATAGGGAAAGGCTGGCTACCTTTAAGTTTCAGCTATTGAAACCAGCGAGGAGATTTCGATCAAAAAACGCCTCAGTGGGCCAGACGGCTCCATCGCGGACACCATGGTACGTGGCTCGACTCTCCAGATGACTTGGTGTGAGGCGACGCTACGACAACGCGAACAATGGGGACAAGACAACAGAGTACTGACGTGTGTTTCCATTAGCCTCCCAAGCTGTCCAAGAGTGACAAGCAGGATCTCATCCTGGCTTATCTTCGGGCATCGGGCACCTGCCACACACTGAAAGACCTGGAGAAGACCCTCCCCGGGGTGGCCTCGATCAACAGCATCCAAGTGAAAGAGTACATCCAGGCGCTTACAGACGAAAACAAACTACGAGTCGAAAAGATCGGCAGCGGCAACTGGTACTGGAGCTTCAACAGCGACGAGAAGCACGAACGCGAGCGCCAGTTGGACCGGGCGAAGACGGAGGTGGAGAAGGCTCGGAAGTCCTGCGCCGACGCTGAGGCGGCCCTCGCCGCTGAGACTACGCGACGCCAGGAAGAGGCCGATGACGAGGGGCGAGACAACGAACGAGAAATCCTGCAGGCTAAGAAAGCTGATCTGGAGGCCCTGATCAGTCGGCTGCGGAAGACGGCAGCGCAGTCGGAGGACTCGGTTAGTCGCAAGAGTGTGCAGCAGCTTCAGCGCGAAATCGCGGGGTTTCGGCAGCAGGCGATGCAGTGGACGGACAACATCTACATCCTTGAGGAGTATCTGCGCCGTCTGGCGGGAGGTGACCGAGAGGTTGTCGCGGGGATCTTGCGCGAGTGTTATGGAGATGAGTATGTGGAGGGAGAGGGACTGGCCGAACTCGAGTGAATCCCGTTTGTGATGGATGTGAAGATAATCAGGATGATCAGGATCATCATCATAGAAAGTGATAAACCCCCGCGATGCCCAGAAAAGGGCTTAGTCGGTCTAAGAGAAGCTTGACTTGATCCCACGCGAATCGAATTGCTCGGGCTTCTCCGCCTCTTTTCAACCTTCTCTTCCTTGACTTCTCTCCTTATCAGACTCTCTCTTCTTCTCTCTCTGCTCTCTCTCTTTTCAATCCCCCCTGATCCCACTTCTCCCCTTCACTGAATCCACTCGAACTTCACTGTGCCACCCTCTCGGTTCCACATTCCACCCCCTCTCTCTCCTCGACCTTGTTTCTCCCGCTCTCGTCCTCAGCCACACCTCGATCTCTCCCAGCCTGGCCCTGTTCCACGCGAGTTCCTGGCGGGGGCTACTCACTATCCCCCTGCCCTTCGGTAATGCGAAGAGAAACAATGTGGTTCACTGGCTGCTCTCGATCCTAATTCCCATTCCTCCGTTATCTTCGGTCGTGGGGAATCTCTTGGGTGTGGGTTCCTCCATACCCGTGGCGTTTGGATTCGGACCGTGTCCGTCTGGCGTCAGATCCCAACCCCAGGACCTGCTTGACGTGTCGCTCCTATTCCGATACCCTCTACCTGACGTAGGCCCTGTCCGACTATTTTCCTAACCCCTCACCACCAACCTCGTGCTGCCCGAACAGGGGCCTTCCGTCGATTGTGCCTCGACACCTGCAATCGTCCGGTCTCCTCCGTCGCCTCTCCCTTTTGCTGACCTTGCCCACACCGTCTTGTATGGATGCAGCAAACAGCGGCTGCGTGTCATGTCCTCCAACCCTCCTCCCTCCAAGCCCTCCACCTCGCCGGCCAGTCGGAATCGTAACTCCTTCCTGTCCAAGTTTCGCTCCCCGCTCGGCCAACGCAGCCGGAACATCACCGATTACTACATTGATCTGGACGACCCATGGCGCTCGTACTTCCCCGGCGACGTGATCAAAGGCACGGTGCTGGTGACCGTCGTCAAGCCGGTGCGCATCACGCATATCGTGGTCTGTCTTCATGGTTATGTCAAGGTGTTCAAGAACGCGGTTCCCGCGGGGGAAACGGTCCCCGACTTGGGGTTTCTTGGGCCAGGACGTGGTCGGCGAGGCGCAGAATATATGGGGAATGGACTGGCGACCTTGTTTGAGGATGAAGTCGTTCTCTGCGGCGATGGACGGCTGAAGGAAGGCATCTACAAGTTTCGCTTTGAAATGGCGCTCCCTCCATACGCGCTCCCCAGCAGCATCAATGTACGTTGCCGTTATCCCACACAGTCTGCGAAGTGCTGACACGCCTTACTCCAGTTCGAACGAGGCGCCATCTGCTACTCACTAACATCTACACTTACCCGACCCACTACCATGAATCCTATCCTCACCTGCCGAAGACGAGTCAATCTTCTCGAGAATATCGACATTGCTCCATTCCCCGCTCCCAAAGCGCGCATCGTCACACTTGAGCCGGTCTCGAAACGCTCCAAATCAAAAGCAAAAGCCAAGTCAACAAGCTCCGAAGCCACCGCCGCGCCCGACACCTCTTCCATTGATACCCCTGTCAGCGGTGCTGCGGCATCGGTGGAACATCGTCCGCCTCTGAGCCCTTCTCCAAGCAACGTCAGTTCTTCGAGCCGACCCAGCAATAGCAGCCAGAGCTTCCAAATCCACAGCGATCCCAGCTCCTCGGCAAGCACAGGCGGACGGAACAGTGAAGGGCGCAGCGCGACACCTTCCATCTCGGACAAGACGATCACCGCCAAGGCGGAAGTCCTGCGCGCAGGCGTGCTACCGGGAGACACCTTGCCCATTGTGGTGACCATCAACCACTGTAAGCAAGTGCGCAGCGCGCAGGGAATCATCATCACACTTTACCGGCAGGGCCGCATCGATCTCCATCCGGCCATTCCCATCGGTTCAACAACCGGCGGGAAAAAGCCCATCTACGAAGACTGCTATCCACGCTCCCGGACTGGTCTCGGAGGGTTGACCTTGGGTACCAGTCGAACCAGTAGTACCTTCCGCAAGGATCTGTCGCAAACCTTTGCACCGCTCATCGTGGACCCTAGCAACATGACTGCTGTGGTCAAAACCTCTATCCGCGTACCGGAAGACGCATTCCCCACCATCACTCGAGTACCTGGTGCCATGATCAACTTCCGATACTACGTCGAGGTCGTGGTCGACCTGCGAGGCAAAATCACCTCGCCTGATCGGTTCATCCCGCGGTTCAACATGGTCTCGGGCGGCAGCACGTTCTCGCCCAGCGGCCAGATTCTCAACCCAGCGGACGCGAATGGAACTGCCATCACGGCCAATTGGGCGGGCAACATTCTCGACACAGATCAGGTTCGCCGCGAGAAAGGTGTTATCTCTGTTGCATTTGAAGTTGTTGTGGGGACCCGGGATTCGCAGCGGGGCCAGAATACTATCGAGCGGACCCCGTCTACTGCTGCTGAGTCCACAGCGCCTCAAGCGCCCTCAACGGTCCTTAATCCTGTCAACGGGGAGGAGTGGCCTGAGGCCAGCCCGATGGCAAATGCGCATGGCGAGTATGGTGCGCATGATGCCTATGACTACGGCTTCCCCGATGAGGCATACTCCGAGTACCCCGAGGATTACACTCAACAATTCCCACCAATGGGACCGATGATGGCTCATCCCGAAGTCGAGGAGCCTGTGGACGAGAAGACTCGGGTACGACGACACGAAGAAGCCCTCTTGCCCAGCCGGCCACCGGACGAAGACGAGGCTGGACCTTCGAATGCTGAAATGAACGTGCCGACGGCGCCTGTCCTGCCGGATGACCACCATCTGCAGGACTACCAACACTTGCCTTCCCCAGGCGCTAACGGGATGCCTCACACTGTCCGTTCTGCTGAATCGCTGCAGACAGTGGTTGTCAACGGCGCCACTGCTGGGCCCAGTGAGCCTGCTGCGCCGGGCGACGACAAGCAAGAACTCGAGCGTCAACGCCTTATGCAACAAGCCAGCGCACCGAGTGCGCTTCCGATAGAACCGCCGAACAACGATTCTGGTGAAAGTCCCAGTGCGCCCGTCTTTGACGAAGACGACCAATTGGTTGGTGGCAGGGCCCACGCAGACGAGTCATTACCTCGGTATCAGCGATGATGAAGCTATCTTGATTTCTTGTATATTTGCATTTGGGGCTGGAGATGTTGATTTTCTGAAGATACCACTATTCGCATATTGATGAACAGCCGGCGCAGACAGGCGTTGCACAATGTACCATAACTTCATCGTGATTCTATTATCATCTTAAAACACTATTAATCACAGAGTTTTGTAGTTCTCGTGTTATTGAGGCAAGCGTCTCTGAGCCTTATCTCCGCAAGCCTTGGCACCCGCTTAGCGATAAACTCACTTTCCCCCTGTTTCTCCTCTTCTCATCTTCACAACTTCCTCTTCTCTCATCCTCAATCCCCCTCTCCTCCCATCATGGCTCCCAAAAGCGGGCCGTTCGCGACGTTCCTGATCCTCTGCCGTAAGCACCCTGCCAGAACCAAGCCCAAACCTCCAACATCCTACACCCCAATTCCCCACGAGACCCAGCTCTCAACCCCAGATCACCACCCACCCACCTCTTCGCCAATGCCAAAACTAACAAAACAACCAGCAACCTGCTTCTTCCTGGGCATCATCTTCTCCCTCTTCCCCTACGACTACCCGATCCTCTGGTCCGGCACCCCCACCCCACCCTCCCACTATGACTACCTCGAAGCCCACCTGCGCTTCCTCCACGCCTCCCCGCCCCTAATCCCACGCATCCTGCACATCGTCATCTTCCTCGGTCTCGCAGGCCTCATCACAAAACTCTACCGCCCCTCCGAATCAAACATGCTCTTCGACGGCGCCTCCCTCGTCCTCTACATGTGCGGTATCACCGTCTACATCGCCAACATCGTCAAGGGTCTCCGCCTCGCTAGTCTGGGACAGTACGGTGCTGATCTTGCCGCTACCCCTGAGGACCGGGACCAGATTCTCGGTCGTGAGGATAGTCTGAAGGTGTTGTCGGCTAGTAATACCATTCTTGCACTGGTGCTGGTGGGTATCTTGGTGCTGCAGGCTGGACAGTGGTATGCGGAGCGGAAGGACGCGCAGGAGTTTGAGTCGCTTGCTGCTGGGAAGAAGGAGGGGAAGGAGAAGGGTGAGGGTGAGGGTGCGTCGGCGACTGCGTCAGGGTCTGCGGCTGGGGGGAAACCTGGAAGGCAGGGGAGTCAGCGGAAGAAGAGTAATTGAGCTCGTTGAGGACGGACTCGCTTCTTTATTGCTGTGTTAGATGGGTGTTATGATGTGTATGTTGTTGATTTGCTGTTGTACTGGGGATCGGGCTTTGTTTTGCTATGAATGTTGAAAAATGTAGTCTTATGACACTATGTTTTCATGCATTGCCTTCCCTAATGACACTTATCATCTTTTCGGTTGTAAGCAGTGAAGTCGGACTTCGCTTCGTGTTTCTGTCGTTCGCTAATATAGTTCGAATTTTCCGAAGAGCTAGTGTAGATACTGAGAATTTTGTATAGATGCAGAAAGATGAAACAAGGTGGACCAACGAGATTATACACATAATTTGCCCTCGTCAGACGCCATTACGTTGCCCAACATCTGATTTCTGCTTCCAAGGTGACCGACACTGATCATCCAAATCCATGTCCCAACGCTACAGCAGGAACACCAGCCTCCTTTCGCGCGCGTTGTATAGCCCCTTCCAAATCAACCAGTGGATGCCATGACTCGACCATTCCAACGTGATTCTCAGTTTCAATATACGACTTTCCAGGCTTGATATACCAGACCAAATGATTTCCAAAGCTATGCAGCAGGAGAGGGAGGAATGATTCCTGTGCTTGGCCACCGACCAAGCAAGAGGAATGGAATTCTTGACGTGGGAGGAGCATAGAGATCAGCTCTGCATGCATGTCTATCCTGTAATGTCCATCGTTGAGTAGCAGCACTATTTGTTTGACGACCCCTTTTGGTAGTCTCGACTGGCCCCGTAGGACGTCGATGGCTGCGCTTCTGAGTTCTTGGTCATAGTCTTCGAGTAGCGCCATTACCAGATTGAGGAGTCTTCCTGGTAGGGTCAGCTGGTCTTGTAGGACGTCACTAGCAGCCATTCTGAACTGTTCACTTTGAAGCTCGATTTGCGCCACTTTTTGTCTCGACGGGCCTTGTAGGGCTCTAATGGTAGCCATTCTGAGTTCTGGAACTCTATCCTTTTGTGCCAACTCTGCCATTTGGGCGATGGAGTTTTTGTCTTTGAAGTCCTTATCCTTCGGTTCATTCCCAGTTAGTTGGCTGGGCCACAATATTTTTTCGTCTGGATCGGGGCGTGGCATGGTGAATGGCCCTTTGGAGGGTGCACGTCGTTTTTCGAGTCGCGCCGCTATTATTTGTAGGCTCCATCGGACTCGTACGGCGCTATTACTAGCTCTTCTGACATCTGGACCTTGGTCTTTCAGTCGCGCCGCTATTTGGTCGACGGGCTCTTCTGGTAGGTCCGATTGTCCTCGCGGGGTGGCAGCCCTTCTGAGGTGTGCATCCTGAACTTTCAGAGGCCGCGACGCCATTCCCTGTCGATATGACTTGACTTGTGGAGGAATAATGGCCGCATTTCTGACACTTGGAACTTGAGCCTCGGGTCCCGCTCTGTGCTGGTAGGGAGTCTGCGGTAGCCGGTGTCTCAGGTGTACAGCGCCATAGGCAAGAACGCGGACGTATTCATCTTGATCCTTGGTTCGCGCTCTTATTTGGTTGATAATCCCTTCTGGTAGGATCGCTTCTGGTAGCACCCACTGGCATTCTAGGGCTCTGACGGCAGCCAACCTCACGAATGCATACTGATCCTCGAGCCGCATCGCCATGGCATTGAGAGTGTCGACTGGCAAGCGATCCTTCAAGTGTTCAAACAGGCAGAGTACATCATAGGCCAGTTTGGCCGAGATGTTCCCTCGAAGCCATGAAGTTGTAATTCTCATGACTCGAAGCGGGATTTGGTGTCGCGATCTCATCGAACATAGCACAAGACTCCTCACTTGGTCATCTTCCTTCTGCAAGACGTTGACGATGGCTTGCTCAGGGCACTCAATCTCGCTTGCCAGTGTCACGAACCTCTCGACAGCTCGTTTCCACTTTATGAGCAATCTGCATTGTAGCACCAACCATTTCGATAGATGTTCCTCAAGTTCGCGTCGAGCTGCAAATGGGCGAGATCGGTGCACTTCGTTTAAGCAATGCATGATCATCCGTTGATGTGCGAAACCTAGCAGATCGAGAGGTTCTTGCTGGATTGTATCGAAGAAGCGGGGCAGTTTCTTCCGGTCATCTGAATCTGCTGCGCTGAGCAAGCCGGCAACGAAGCGCCAAAAAATGTCGTATCTTGCTGAATACTTGTGTTGCTGTAAAAACGAGGCGGGGTCCCTTTGGTGGACCTTTCCGTTGCGAAGACTCAAGCACTTGATTACTTCTCCAGCGGTCCACTTCTTGAAGAAATATCGCGCAGCGAAGTATTCTTGAAGCGTTAAATGTAAGAAATGATAAGTTCGATCATGCTCGCTTGCTTGGGGGTCTGACGGCCGCAGGTAAGAAAGCCGTCGAAGCGTATGATTGATTGTCGTACCACCCTGGCCAAAGTGTCTTGACACTGAGGCTCGACACTTAGCATCAAAAACTATGACATTGTTATACAGACCTGTGAACGCAAGACCAGCGATAACGTCAGTCTCGTCCTTCATGAGGTACTCGGCTTCATCGGGAGTCAGGGAGTCGTTTGGATGCGTAGGCCTATGACCAATTCGCTTCTCTAAACGCGAGACGTCTTTCTGAGCCAAGCCCCTCTGGATGGCCATGTAGAGATCGGTCATGGTCTCCGGAGCACTAGCATAGACATTTTTCCAGGCATAACAAACGGCATCCAGCTGAATGGGGATTCGAACAAGGTCACGGAGAAGCGGACGGATTCCGAGGAAGTTTTGAATATCTCGAGCGTTGTCTGGTGCTACTTTTTGGACGTATTCGGTCACCTGGTGCGGATAGAAGCCAACCGTTTCAAGTTCGAGATCGAATGAGTCTCCTGGAGGCGTGACAGATGGTCGAGAAGTCACGATGACGTTGGGCTGGCGCAGAAGGTAGACTATGAAACGATACATATCGCTCTCGGGGGATAGTTCGTGCCAGATCTCGTCTAAACCATCAAGGAGGAACAGACTTCTGCCACCGTCGGGCTCGTTGCAGACATCCTGCAATGCACGGGCAAGATCGCCATTTTTCCCATCACAAGGGAAGTATTCGTCGAGAAAGAGTTCCTCCAGGCCATATCTCCCTCCACGCATTCGTTGTTTCAAATTTCGTAGCGGAATCCAAAGTACGCGCTTGAACAAGTCTTGCCACATGCCATCATGCTTGAAGTCGTGAACGATTTTCTTGCATAGGGTGGTCTTCCCCACCCCTGCCCGCCCTTGAATCCATACCCTTCTCGGCTGGATCGTATGTCCATCTTGTCCTTTGCGTGGGTTGAAGATTGCAGACAATTCAACCTGAGTCTCCTTTATTGGTGTCTCAATCTTCAAACGTGCACGAAGGGAGAATGGGCAGGAGTGAGGTGCCGCATTCTCTCCTTCCGAGCCTTGTGGTGACTCTCCCATAGGCGTTTGGGCATATTCGTAGGGCTGCTCTACAATAGCAAGGTTGATGTAGCACTGGTTCATCGACAAGGTCTGTCCTGACAGTCGTTCGATCTTGAGCTTGTCGGCAGTGTAGTGCCCTTCTCGTATCAAAGCATCAGCTCTTTCGATCGGGGTACCCTCTTTGATCTTGCGAAGAAATTCTTCAATTTTCTGGACAACCTTTTGGTAATCTGGATCGTGAGGCCCGGAAAATTTGTTCATCATAACATGGCGACGGTTCAGTGGTAGTGGGTTTCGAACAATGTCCAAAGTCGCGGAGGATCCGTCAACCAGAGGCTGTCGAGGGTTAGCAATCTTCTTCGATCGATAACATGATACCGGGACAGGGCGCCAGCGTGACTGGTCCAATATATATACCTTTTGTGCGGGGAGGAACTGGTCTGGCACCCAAGGAAATACCTTGCCATAAAGACTCGTATAGCCCTTTTCATAGAAGGTGAACACTTGGTAGCGATGATCTTGGCAGAGTTGAGTGAAGCTGCCCACAAGCCCGTCGAGGGCGAGAGTGGATTTTTTCAGACTACCAAGCAAGCTGGTGACTTTCTTGCCTTGGAACCAAGCGAAGGCCGTCAGACCTGGCTCTGCCCAATTGGCTACGTCCTGGAATGAAGTGCCCCGGAAGGGTGTTGAAAGGAAAACAGCGGCACGGGTGGCTTTTGTGAGCGTGGATTTGCTATCCCGCGCCATCACAAGTGTTTTCATCAGGATAACGCCTCCGAGGCATGACGCGATGAAGAAGATCGGCCTGCCTTCCTTACATGCACGATCGTTCGCAACCGAAGGACGCCCCTCAATACCAGCAAGCAAGAGTCGGGCAAGCTCCTCGAATGTCATCTGAACCAAGTCTGATGTCTCGAATATGGCGGCTGGCCAGTCGCACGTGAATATACGGGCCCGTGGAGCTTTGCTTGGGAGCATATTCAGGTCTTGAATCCAGTTGGCACGAAGTTGGTCTGGGTGGTGACGGTCAACCCACGTCCATGTTTCTGGAGATTTGGTGTCCAGTCCGTGGATTGCAATGATATCGACGTCTGTCTCAATCTCCTCCTCAAATGGATAGACCTGAGAAAGACGGACGCATGGTGATTGTGGTGTCGATTTTTCTGGGGCGGGGCGGCCTTCGTGAAGGACGTACTGTGCCTTCGCAAGTCCATACTTGTGGAGTAAATGATGAATGACAACTGCCAGTCCGGCAGAGAGAACGAAACAAGACAGATAGGCTTGGATCATATTGTTGGGATTAACAAGTTCAGCAACCAGGTTCCACATAGTAGCGCCTATTATAGCAGCTAATATACATATATATACACCATGTGGACAGGTCTGGGATGTGCTTGACGATCAGCTAGGCGATCAGACTGGCGCTGAGGCGTTCTGCAGGCCCTCTCGCTGATTGTCCTCTCCCCCTGTCTCCATCTGTTTTCTCACTTCTTCGCGCTTCTCTTTATCTTCAGATAGCACCGCTGCATTCTACCATTTGCTTCATTCTTCTCTCAGAATATCGTCCTTTTCTTGCCCGCTTCTTCTCTTGGCCTACAACGCCTGTGACGCTGCCAGTACGTTCGGCGTCGACGAGGCTCTTGTCGAGCTGAAACACGAAGAGGGGGTGGAGACCCAGGTAGACGCATGGCCCCGGCGCCTATATCGCTATTATTATTATTCACGGGATGTGCGAAATCGAACTCTTGTTCGCTCAAACGAGACGCCATTACCTTTTTTAGTATGACCTAGTATGTGTAAATAGCAGGTCTATACCATTGCTTAAGTCTTTTTTTCACAAAATTGTAGAGAGTTAGGCCCCTAGGCCAAAGAACGTTAATAAAAAACATCTTCCCGCTAGGATGCTAGGTACCAGTAAATGATCTTTTGAAATAGCTAAGAGCTCTCTAACAGAAAGATATTACATAGACTCGTCCATATCTGATACGCGAATAGGGTGTCGGAATAGTAAACAAGGTTGTCGATTTAGGAGGTCCCTCGTTCACCAGAATGTTTCCTTTTTTAGAATTCATGTTACTTCCCCATCTGATGGACTGCATGAATATTTGGTCAATATATCAAGTATGAAGGACATCCAATCATTTCCAACGCCATGACTCCCGTTCTCAGCTATTTAACCCGGCAGAAACCTAGTAGGCATGTTGATAGCATTGTCACATCAAGAATGAGTCTCTACGTCCCAGCGCGTGAAGACCGCTGAGGACGGGTATGTAAAGCATTTGTGATATGGTAAGCAACTCAGGCCGAACTACGTTCGAAATCATCCAGATCTAATTCCACGAGCAGGCCACCCACAAGTTATCGCCATTCTCCATTCAGCTCCTGAGGACCGGATCAGAGAGTCTGCCCGAAAACAAGCAGATCTCATGGCTCCTATCTCTTCTGCCCGCATCATACCTGACGGAATTCGACAGCTTGGCCGTAGCGAACCAGTATGTCCTGGTTTGCATTCAGAAGGAACTCGACCTACAGAGGTTGGACAAAGTATTCGGGTGGCTGTGGGTGGCGGGCCGGCCGATGCCGCCCCGTCCGCTCCACCACCAGCTTATTCTCAGCCGCGAGATTATAGTCACAGAGCAGATGGACATGCATCTTGTCTGGACAACGGGCAGGATCTTTCTCAAGCCAATACCACGCTTTTTGCTTGAGCCACTTTTCTGGAATCAATTTCTATATTGCGAGCAAAGTTGCCGCTGCTCCGAGGCCGTGAACGCCAAAGAGACACC
This sequence comes from Penicillium parvum, assembly GCA_030035635.1. Taxonomy (NCBI): domain Eukaryota; kingdom Fungi; phylum Ascomycota; class Eurotiomycetes; order Eurotiales; family Aspergillaceae; genus Penicillium; species Penicillium parvum. The sequence continues at coordinate 1,765,168 of JAPJNL010000007.1, forward strand.
GGACTGCCCACTTCAAGAAGCAAGAAAGTGTGCTCTCGGATTCCTGTTCTCCTATGTGGCGCTCATTCGTCATGAGAGTGACTTTTTCATTGCAAAGGAGAAGCACTTGCTCCCAGAAGAGGTCAAATGGTCCTGTTGGAGGATCTTTGTTGAGCAACTGGGACCTGGCCATATTTACCAGAAAATCGATCCGCGCTTTATCTATGGCGAGCTTCGGCTAAGCCGTCTGAACAAGATATATGCTCTGCTACGTGCGAGTTCCTTCGCGGGTACATGGCCAACTGGCGCGAGTACGGGTCCTTCTTTCACGATAGTTTTACCTGGCTGGCGTCATCCACAGTGCTTATTGCCATTGTCTTGACGGCGATGCAGGTTGGGTTGCGACAGATTTTCTTGGCAACAGCGAAACATTCCAATCTGTGTCATACGGGTTCACTATATTCTCGATTTTGAGTCCCGTCATTGCCATTGGGGTTACGTTGCTGATATTTTTCTATACGTTTTTGGTTAACTGGATTGCGACGGTGGCCTATAAGAAGGGGAGATTCTATGCTATCGAGCAGAGTCAGAGATTGGAGTGACTCACAGTTCATGGTGTTATTCTAACTTAGGACGAAAGCTTAGTACCTGCACTTACAGCCCTGAGAAATGTGCCACCATGATATAAGACACACCAATGAATAAGCGCAGTAGGGTTATGTGACGCGATTTGAAGGGAGAGATCCCGAATGAGATCGATTCGAATGTTCATCTATGTACACGGGTCCATATTTGCTCACTACTGTACGAGCTATGAATACGAATGCGGATGAAAAAAGGTGCGAGTCATGCAGAAGGAACCGCAAAGTGTCACAAGTGGTGAATGTATGAATGTATACATGTTCAGTATGATGGAAGGTCGTCACATCGCGGAAGGGGAATCATAAGTAAACGTGAAAAGCTCGGACACTGATGTAACCTAGCATTGGAATATTCAAGCGAATGAGAATGGGCTCCGTGGGAGATCGGGTGAGCGGGGGCTCAGTGCTTTTGCGAAGAGGTCCTCGCCTGATTCGGCGCTGGAGGTACGTGCGATGGTGCTCATTGAGCTCATGGCGGCGAAACCACCGGGTCCACTGGTTTGCTGGGCTTCTTGGATTGATTCAGGTGGATGTAGAGCCACTGTCCGAAGTGAGTCGGGGCCGGTGGGATTGATGTTTGAGCTTGGGGTCGGGGTCGGGTCAGTGACCGGTGTCGGAATGGTGCCGAATTGTTTGTTGGCGACGTGGCTGAAAGAGCTGAAAGATGAGACCGCAACATCAGGGGATTGAGGAGAGAGAAGATGTGCCGTGTTCGGGCCTGAGTCTTGGGGATGTTAGCAAATCGGGTTGCGTCTTGCGCGCAGCGGCATCTTACTGTCTTTGACAGCCAAGTCTTTCTCGCCAGTCTGGAGCTTCAACCCCTTCAACTTGTCCGTCAGTTTCCTGCCGCTGATCGGCGACACGGGGGTAGCAGGTCCCTCAGGGTACCCGGAGTGTGTATTGGACGACTCATGGCTGCTCACAACACTCTCAACGCCATGTGCCGTCACTCCAAAGTTCTTCTCAATCCATTCTTTCTCCTGAACTGCCATGTGTAGTGCAACGCCCTCAGCATTATTCAGACATTCCTCACGGATCTCCTGGTCCAAGACGCGCAGGCGCTTCTTCGCCCAGATTGTGTGCAAGACTCCTTTCTTCCCAGCTGAACGACCAGTCACACCGAGCTCTGGGGGAAATATGGCGGGTAGTGGGTTCAATTGTAAAGTATCGCGAGATGGTGAGGGTCGGTTTGTGGTATTCTCCGTCTTTGCTTGCGGCTCGTATGACAGGGTAACAACAGGCGGGATTGTGGTGTTAGGCGGGAGCAAGAAGTAGAAGCGACGCGTGCTATCACTTGGTCGTTCATCGGCGGGCAGCACAGTGGTCTTTCCTGCCCATGAAACATGCCACGACCCCTCTGTGGTGGACCGGGTCAGATCATCATCCTCCCATTCAACCATCAAGATCTTGGTCCCTTCATTGCCCTTGCCAGCCTCGAACTCGAACCGAGCCAGCGCAGTGATTGAGAGACTCCCGCCTCTCGGCCCACGCGGGGTCTCGAGGTCGGCGAATTCGCTGTCTGGCGTAAAGGTGGGCGGAGCTTGGGCCATGGCGATGCAAAGATAAGAAAAGGATAGCCGGAACTTTGGGGGCGCACGGATTGCAATTTGGCGAGACTCGAGGTCTGGTTAGGGTGACGCACTGCTTGACGGAGGAACTGGGGCAGGGCAGGCACGTACTGACGGCGGTCTGAGAGGGATGAGAATAAGGAATGCACGACGAGAGAAGACCTGATGGGGCGGGACGATCACGGGATCTGGGGTTCACGGCTTCCGGTGATTTTCCTCTTTGTTTTCTCTTCTTTGCCCCTCTTCGTTTCAGGTGTTCATTCGCCTAGCCCTTCAAAGAAGGCACTCCGTGTTGTCCTATGGTGGTTTGTTGGCTCAAGCAGGGGCAGGATGTTCGTTGATCGCTCGCATCAACGGCAACTTGGTGGTTATGACCCCACCTCTAATTTTAGAACTTTGAGAATTCAGTCTTCTACACCTTGTTCAGTCGTTTCTACCACGAATTATTTAGAGTAGTATAGAGTATATTCTTAAGACTCTCCTTCGTGTATCAAGATACTAGACAGAGTTCCTAGATTTCTTCCCATCGCCACAAGTGGAAAAAAAAGAATGATTTCTAGCACATGGCCAAGATTGTGATAGACCCCGCACCGCGTGCATAAGATGGCTTCTAATAATATCCGCCATCAAATATCACCCCTGCATGGTCTCATGCATATGCTCGTTCGTCATATCTACGCAGTAGGACTTCATTGTAGAGTGAGGTGACCTCGATCGTAGCTATCGACAATTACTGTGTTTGAGGCCTTAGTGAAACCCATGCTGAAAGTGTGATGAAACATCCGCTATGATCAAGAGTGACGCAGAAAGCTGTTCTTCGATTGAGAAGAGGCTTCAGTTTATAATATGGATACATCTTTGCAACGCATTCCTGCACAGGCGTTTCACGCGCGCTCGGCACCATAGACATAGAATCGATGACTGCAGATCATTAGGGTGCCGCGCATTTAGAACTCTTAATTTAGATCTGGTGATCCTTTCAAGAAACTCGTCCGACTTGACAGACGGAAGGTATCATACTGTATGATACAAAGGCCCAGAAACCGTTTACAAGTGAGCGAATGCATTCATACAGAGATATAATTAGAAGAGTTCAAGCATCAAGCTCGGACAATAGATGAAAGACAAGACCAGGGGCTGTGGAGCTGTCACACTGACCTGGGACGCGATAGCCATTAGATTGAGCAGGCAGGTTCACGAAGGACAAGATAGCTGCGGGGGCGATGATCTTTTGGGCAAGATATCTCTAAAAAAGGGAGATGCGAGAAGAATCATTGGTCGGTTGCGAAGCGCGACGTCCTGAAAACAACGTAGACTGGGATGCAGGACAGGAATATAGCTAGAGTAGCACAGTCTCTTAAAATTAGCAACATCAGTCATGTGTATGGGATCAACAAAGAATCTCGGGGTAACGATTGGATACGGTACCCCAAAGAAGTGCGGGCAGGGACGATGGCTTCATGTATAGCTGCTCACATGGACCTCTTAGAGCTATGTGCTAGCTCTAGTCCCGTAGATCAAAGGAGCCATGACTGAATGTGGAACGATGGAAGCGTAAAACACCACGCAGGGCTATTTCTAGAGCTGTGGAGCTGAGCTTGGAGCCAGTAATGGATTGAGGAAGAGCTTTCATATGAGATCGGGTTGATTTGGAGGCTTGCACAGTGGGCGTAACGCTTTGCAATAGTTTTTGTCTGAACCAAAGTTAGAAAACACTAAGATTGGACAACCGAGGGGCTGGAAACACCATAGTCTCAAAACTGCAGGAAATGAGAACTGATCTTTGATACTTGCTGTTGCTTGATCTTGGAGAATAGGACAACTGAAGTGATTGAAGAACCATTGATATGAGCATGGGTAAGATGGCAACAAACGAGTCTTTCTTCAGAAGTAAGGTGTTCTCTACATTAGTCCTTGGAAATGTCCATATATGTCAATCTTTAAGAAGTTGGTAATTGAGAGATGTTGATATTCTAAAAATAACGATGCTTATTTTAGAGTGTATTTGCCTCATGGATACCACGTGATAAATGGGCACTGAGATGATCAGATTGTGCTTTCTCTACCGAGAAATCCCCATGAATCGGATAAGTCTCATTATTGTTGCCGTCATTCCGCTCACAGCACATCCTCGTCAGCGCACAAGCCCCGGCTTGAACGAAGCCTGGGCGGCTACAAGCCCACCATGATTGGCTCAAGAGGAGTCATATCCCAGGTGCTGCAGCCTGCCCAGACTTCTAATAAAAGAGTCTTCACACTACTTTAGCTACACATACTAGGGTTGCAGTTCGTGTAGGAGCCATGTTCGTGTTAGATCGAGGATCTTAAGTTTCACAATTCCAAGATCGTAGAGGCAAGACACGACACTCGTTTCTGACCAAAATCATTCAATTTGAATACATGATTCGATAGACTGTCCGGAATTGGGTCAGTGATCTCAAAGCACAGATGTTGGACCGTGATCAACCGCCACGTTACACCAAACAAGTCAGTCGGGCAGTTGAACTTTAAACTCCACCGTGGGCCCGCAGATCCGAGAAGCCAACCAGGGCTTCGATGGGAGGATCCGCTGGGCTCCATGCGGTGAGCTAGTGCATTCTGGGTAAAGCGCCGGCGCTTAAAGATGCTTGTGAAATCACTCGGGATCACTTTGATGCCTTGTCATACCTGACAGGGGCACGAATTCTGGAAGATCGGAATGGCGGAGAACATCTGGAGACTCTGAATGGACAAATTGACTTGAGCTCATCACTCGCCTTTCCAAGGTTCAGAGGTGACAACTCTTGAAGGTTGGGTGGTCGAAGATCTGGTCTACTTCTGTAATGTTACAAAACAAAACAAGGCGTCGAGGGGAAGGAGATGACCTCGCAATTCGACACGGCTTTTGGTGGCAGATCAGCTATCACATATGCGCACTTGAGGGATTGAGGGGGGTCTGACTGTCTCAAAAGAATGAAGTCGGTGCATTGAGACAGTCTCCTTGAGATTCAGTTTCAAGCTCATTTACTCGAAACTCCATCACCATAAAGACCGTATCTTACCGCATTACAGTTGCCTGTATCTTTTGGAACGACCTACATTACCGAGATGCTCATTTCAAGCACATGACGGGCTGTACTACAGGATAGCAGGAGCAACAAGTAATACACGATTCCTCGCACTTCTTACCTCAAGCAGCTGTACTATTCGCAAGATAAAAGCTCATCCTCAAAGTTGTCTGGAGCAGGAAGACCAGTCCAGCCTTGCGCAAGGATATAATGGTTCATTGAGCCGCACTGCCCCGACAATCCCTCGAGTCATGCTCAAGCCATGATCGGAATTTAGCTAGAACACCAATACCGAATAAGAGTCGCATGTGGCGCTCTTGAACTTGGCATGATGCCGGTGAGAGAAGCGTACCAAGTGGTCTACCAGTTTAATATCACCCAAACGCCAGCCTCGTGAAGCCACTGAAGCATTTCAATCCATTGAAGGTGAATCTTGAATGATGGTTTGAGGCTTCAATGTATACGGTGTTCAGGCAGCTAGATCTCTTCAGATTGGGATTTTGTGGAAGCGGCCGCCAGAATTTTGCGGCTAGAACAGGTAGAAGGATCGGTCAGAGTCTTTGAGTGTCAGACAGTGATTCATATCGATGGAGCGGACGATTCGCAAAAGCCCTCCGCAATTCGGCAATGGATCGGACTAAGGGCTCACCGCATCTCAAGATAGAATCTTCAATATTCCCTGTCACGGCATATTAAAGACCTTTATTAAACCACCCGAAGTTCCGAGAGCTAGCTAAGCCTTGCAGAGATTTTTCTTTTTTTTATATATATATATTATTATTCAAGAGTGGCGCCAGTCAAACACTCTCTTCCTATGAAACAGTGTCAGAGATGTTGGAACTGGTGTTGGATCTCTGGTGCCCTTCATTAGCTACCATGGGATGCAGCTTACACGTGGTTCGAGACGCCTATACTCCATGAGTCCCGTTATGCACGCACGGAGCCATGCTGATGGGATCCGAGGGAAGGGAAAGAACGCCGCAATGAATGGTCTAGACTGGTTGGGGTTCAGTTCATTTGATTGACATTTATGATGGCCAACTTGGCGTCTGGTGCAAAAAGCAGGAGTTTATTGAAATGCAGCGGTGTATTCAGATTGTATTCGCTTCAAATGCCCCGGTCCTATCCAGCTATCCGTTACTAACGCCTCAGTCCAAGAGTAGCCATTAAACTCAATGAGCAGGAGTCTCTTGCCAGCAAAAGAGCCATTGAGTGCCAGGCTGACATCACATGTGCCTCTCTCCATCCTCGGACATATTTCGTAGCGAAACCAAGACACAACGATCAACGCCATAGCTGCAAAAGTCGAATCCAATATACTCCATGGCTCCCAAAAATCCTTTTGACACCAATCAACATTGCTGGCAAAAACAAAGATAAGCAGTGCCCAAACCATAGTCAGTAAGCCCATTAACCGAGCATCTCTGCCATTTCGCAAGTGATCAAATCTCCAAGAATCCAGTTTCATGAAGTGGACATTCCGCGAAAATCATGTCTCTTTGCTTTCTGACGTCTTCCGACGTTTTCCCTTCGGAGGCGGATCAAGTGGTGTACGCTTGTATGTGACGGTGCGAGTGACAACATGCCTGACACTGACTGATGTTGCAGAAGTCGCGCTTCTCGGCGTATTTGGGGCTCGGAGTTGCCAACTTGGAGAGAAGGCCCAGTTGCTTGTAGCGCTTCGTGGTGTTGCACTGTATGGGGTGGCGCTGAATGGAGTTGCACTGTATGGGGTCCCGCTGTACGGGGATGCACTATATGGCGTCGCGGCGCGCGGCGAGTCCTTCATGGACAATGGCTTGAGAGACTGTGGAATCCTAAGTCGGCGTAGAGCGGGCGGAGATTTGGGCGACTTGACGTTGCGCGGCGAATGTGGCGGGAGAGAGAACGATGGCGACTTGAGAGACGGTGCTGACGAAGAAGCGGGACTTGTTGCACTGGATGGCTGAGAGACAGGCGACGGACCGCTTCTCTCAAACGAGAATTTTGGAAAGCTTTCGCCAGAGCCTTCTGGACTCTGAAAGACGGGTGTGAGAGCATTCAGAAATTCCGTATAGGCCAGTGGGGTTGGGAGAGAGCCTTCACTCTCGCTGCTGCTGCTGCTTCCGTCTTCGCGCTTGATCTCGCTGCTGACAGCCTTCGCTTCGTCTTGAAGTTCGGACGGAAATTTGAATGACTTTGGCGTCTTCAGTGGAGGAAGGTCTGGCTTTTGGGTAGGCATCGCGACAGTGAGACCACGGGGCCCGTGAAGGTTATACGCGATGTCAGACTGTCACTTGAAGGTTGAGAAGAGTGATGCGATAGTCTGACGCAATTCCAAAGTGATAAGGGGAGGTCACTTGGACGCGTTCTTGTGAATCGGTGATAAGGGAATGTCTATGGGAAGAGGCAAGACACGTCAGGAAGAGTAGAAGAGAAGAGGAATGATATGGAGAAGAGGGGAACAGATAGTTTTTACCAGGACTCAGGAGGGCAGGTGAGAGGGACAGGAAAGATCGTCCTTTTCTTTCTATATGGGCGGAGCAAGACCCGAATCGGTGGGACGAAGGGTAATATACTGGACGTGTGTATCAATGTTTACCGTACCGGACGGTATTCGTCAATACAGACCAGCTCGGTCTGATCCCAAAAGGTGTTAGCTCCTATGCTTGCCGCCACTCTCATATTCTCTGACTTGTGGCCTAGAAAATACTCACCAGTCACTGGTCGTGGGGAAAATCGAAGGAGGCTGAGCAGTGCTCTCAAGAAAAGACCAACTGCCCCCAAATTTAGGCACCCGTGAAGAAGGAGTGATCGGATTTTGCGAAGAAAGTAGCGAGTTCGAATGTAAACAAGTAGCCAGCACTTGTGTTCAAAAGAGAGAGCGAATGAAAAATCTGGCTGACATAGGCAGTCGAAGGAGTGAAAAGAAGACGGCAAAGATGAGAAAGAAAGAACAATGTCCCGACTATCGTGAGGTCTGAACATCGATGAATGGGATTATATATACCTTTGCTGTATCAAACTATAACCGCCTCTGCTTGCAGCAACCCTTGGCTGTAACAGACTCCTTATTGTCGCGCGCCTTCCGAATCGTAAGCCTAAACCCAGATTTCCCAATTTTAGACAAAAGCAATCGAAGGCGCTCAAAAGCGGCTTGGTTTCTGCGGCAACCAAACTGTTGTCGCTATTGTGTCTCCTCTGGTTCGTTGCAAGGAGAACGCGCGGTACCCATGACATTGCTATCCGCGATTAAACACAGAACTGCACAATGGAAGTACCTTCGGTTGGCTGTGAACCTCCAGACGAGACTTGGCAACGCTCCTTGCTCCGATTCTAATTAAAAGACAAACGGCAACCTGAAATCGCGCAGGAGATGCAGATGTTTCATCAAACGCTCAAGCTGGTGTCTCTTCAAAATGCTCAATAGTTGGCACTCCTAATACAGTCGGGGCATAGCTTGTAATCTCGAGAAACGATCGATTCTGTGCTACAAGATCTCCATCTTTTAGATCTTCTGAAATGACATCCTAATTGAATCTGCTTACTTATTGCATTGCCAGACTAAAATAAGCATCTTCATCCATTCTTGAGGGAACGATTCGCTTGGTTTCATCTATTCCATGCATCTGGGCCCCTGCAGTCTCAGGGCTTTGCTTGAGACCTAGTGTTCCCGCTGAAGAAGGCCAAGACCCGGGGCATGAGGTTTGACTAGGTCGTATACATTGATCTCCTGGACAGAGATCACACGGCAATGATTCGTGTATCTTGACGCCCGTTACTACTACTACGCGCCTTGGAACAGGGCCTTGTAGAAGCTTGGTGGCTGGGGTTCGAATCTATTCGTGTCTATTGTCTCTTCCGATATTTTTGAAACTTGTCCGGTGTTTGCTGGAAAGTATTACCCATAGACTGGAGGCGCCACACCTAGTCTTATGAGACCTCAGCGAAATGTAAAACGGGCATTCGAATCCATGAAGGTAGTGAATGCAGAATTTCCAACCAGGATGAAACGAGGAAAAGCGCGAAAGACTGACCCGGCGGTTGGCGATTTCATTAGATCTAGTGAAGATAGAACTGGTGCTCGTGTTCCTCCTCGGTTGCGAAAGATGAAGAAGTGAAACAGAATTATGACGAATAGACACAGTCCTATTGAGTGAAGAGTCCCTCAAGAAAGGGTTACTTCCTAGGCAAAGAAATGGCTAACAAGATGTAGCTTTATGAATTTGGGCCGATACTGACCAATGGAGAATGCATTGACCCTGAATACACTCAAACTGGACCTAAAATGGAAACAATTGCGGCCGACCCTCAAACATGAAACTCTCAAACTGCAGCGCGAGCAACCAGGGGCGCAACCTGCCTAAGACCTCGGACTTGGATATCAACAATAAGAAGGACCTTACTCCAGTAAAGGCGAGAGACCATCAACACCAAACCCAAAGCGAGAGGAATCGATCACTACCAACATCACAACCTGAGCTCTTTCTTCTACCCTGCGGAGGCCTCAAATCAAAAGATATTTCCAAAAATCTTTGTCCATCACTTCTCGCCAGTGCAGCTGCTTTGGCTGGATTGCTTGCAAGCCTGGTGCTTGAATAGGCGGTGGCGGCGGTAGCTCAGCCTTTGATTCTGTGGATTTTGGGACACCAGCGCTGCCATCGACCTCAAGCCAGTACTTCTCCAGCAGTTGATACATGCGGCCCAGATTACCGAGTCCACCGAAGCCGTTCGTTGAGTCGATCCGATCACGCAAACCCTTGCGGAAATCTGGGCGTGACCCTCGGTGGAAAGAGCTTGATGGTGTGGAGTCAGAGCTTGATTGTGCCTGATCAGAGACTGACGGTGTGGAGAATACGCCAGCAATGAATAGCGGCCAAACTAGGGAGCGATCGAAACCACCAGGCCCTCCGGGGATAAATGGTAATGTTTCTGCGATGGCAGCTACCAGGTCGCAGATGGTTGAATCGGTTCGGTCCACTCCAGGGACAAGACTTCTCAGGTAAATGCGGGCTGCAAGGCCGAAGACTGTTGTTATGTTCTTTGTCAGAACGTCTGCCCGGATCTCTGTCGTTGTGACGAATGGGCTCTCTAGCGTCCGGACCTTGGGCTCAGTCTGGTCCAAGACATTCTCGATATCGGTAATCATCTTGTACACTTCATCCTCAGTGTACCTGCCCTCGTTCTTCACACCCTCGATACACGCAATTTCTGCAATGAGATACATGACACGGTCGTCACATCCCATGAGTTCCTTCAGACCAGAAGAAATCCAACCACGATACTTTTCGCCATAGGTTTCGGCGAACTGAGGTATCCATCCCAGCAGAGCAGAACCCAGAATGTCGATCCACGAAGTGAGAGGCATGCTGAAAGGCACGATGCAGGTGTTATTGCAATACATAACTGCCTCATGGAGGTTCAGCTTCTTCGCCAATTTCGAGGCAGCTAAGAAATGGTCGCTCCATTTGATGTCGAACGGGTTATCGAAAAGTTGTTCATTGGGCGTACCAACTGAGCAGTGGAAGAGAAGCATTGCGAGTGTGGTGTCCAGCATGCCCCCGTGGTCGATCTTGCCTTTCCCTTTCGCTTCATATGCGTCCCTTAATTCTTGAATGGTGAAGTAACGGTGTCGCATGATGTGATTATCGATGTGACTGCCCTTCGATCCGCCGGTCGTCTTCAGGTGAATGGCCGCGACGCTCAGACAGCAGTGAAAATATGACTCGTTAGTCCCCATAGACTGAAGCACAGCAAGTCTGTGAGCCACTCCTTGCGGATGAAGTTCCAGAATTGGGAAAATCGTCGGTAGGACATTCTCCACAAAGTGGTCGAGAAGGCGCTTGTCCAACTCATCCACAGGGATGCTAGCTTCAAAAGATTCCTGAGACTGTGCTACACCTTGAGCGCCAATTGTTGGGTCAACAGCTGGGGCGCCGCCAGAAATGTCGACAAACTCTTGCTCGAGCCATTCATTGGCAGGGAATGTCGGCAGGGTAGCATGTAGTTGTGGCAGGCCAATAGCACTGAAAGTTGACACCGACGAGTCTTGTCGCAAAGGGACATCGTTAACAAACGTTTGGCGTTCAGTGGTTACGTCGATCTCGTAGGGAGTATAGTGGCCGTAGGAGATCGGAACGAAACCCGGAGTTGCGAAGTGAGGGCCGAAAGGTTCGTAAGGCCCGAACAAGGGGCGAGTATAGTCGGGCACGGGAGGAGGCGGTGACGCGAGATCAAGATGCAGGCGGTTGATGCTCTCTGAGGAAAGTCGACGTGTGAGACTGGAAAGTCGAAATTGGGCAAATGTTTGTGGGCTAAACTAAACGTACCTTGTGTCGTGTTGCTTCGCTCCAGCGACTTCGTTTGCCTGATTTTGTTTTTGATGTGTTCCTTATGCAACCTTCGCTGCTCCGGGTTACCCCACCACATAGGTCGCTTATATTCGCAGTTCACACGAAGGTTTGTGCATGCCTTGCAAATGGGGTGACCCTCATCACACTTCTTTCTTCGTAGCCGACAGGTGAAACAACCTTGAGAAGTCAGTACATCCGCTCGACTGGCAGCTTTAGAACTAATGACAGCGCCTTTGATTGCTGGAGAAGTAAATACCTGAGCGAGATCGTTTGTGCGTCTTGGCTGATGCCTTGCCCGACCTCTGTTCATTGTCGCGATGCACGCTCGAGGACTTGTCCGAAGAAATGGTCGCCATACTCTTAGTGGCAGTGGCGTCCGGCCTCTTTGGTGTCGGCATATTGGCGTCCAAGAATATCGATACCGAGTATCAAACTCGACGAGTGGAGTAGCAATCAATGTTGACTCGAGAAGGACGGAGGAAATCGAATGGCACAGCCTAACAGAAGCAAAACAACAGAGTTGCGAAGGGGAGCCAGCCACCCTTTTGTTGAACAGAAGAAACAATGGCAAAGCTGAGCCGGCAGCCTCGCACTCTATTAGGGAGTAGAATGAACGTTGAAAACGAAGGTTTGGAAAAAGCACAGCTTCGGCCTGGTCTCAAGCAAGATCTTTATCTCGAGATCTCGGAGACGACTAGTTATAAGTCTACACAAGGATCGGCGGCCGTGTTAGACCGTGCTTCTATTTTTTGTTGACTTCGGTGGACAAGGTTAGTTCCAGCCGGAGGAACATGCGAACTTTGGTGGGGAAGACCCTTCGGTAGCAAATCAGGGTCAAGGTACGGTCTGTTGGTTGATAATTCAGACTAATTTTGGGACTTTACAGGGATTCGAGCACGAAATGTGACGGGCGACAGGTCTCCAGCGTCGATCCTCTCGAGCGGCTCATGCAGCTAGAGAAGACGATCTGTGGTAGGATAGACATGGTGCTCCCATGATGCATGATGTTGCAGCGGGTCTAGTCACATCCCTGCCCAGTCCCAACTCTTTCGGGGCAATCACATAGTCTGAAGTCTCTCACTTCCCACAAAGTGGAACCGTTCTGCGGACATTTTGAACTCTCATAGGCAGATGAATTGGCAAATAATTGAGACTGCTTTTCTATCCGTATAGGTGCAGCCAATAAGATCCGTATACACGGTTCAGGATAAAAGATACTGAAGAACTCGCAGAAATTCTTTGTGGGCTCCTGAAAAGCCAGCGAGATGTTGGACCCATATGATCCACTATACTCCGTAGAATTCAGAGCATTTCTGTTGGAAGCCTACAATGGACGCAATATAGAATGAGGGGTTGTTGGTGATGATGTTGGACAGGGCAAGACTTCAGTGTATCTCTACCAGTCAGGAGACAGACTAAAAGGTCCGATGAGGGGTAATCTCACTCAGCATTGGCCCAAAAGAGAATGTTGGCGAATACCCGTGCTTTCCTAGATGTGATGAGGCGGCAGCTGTTGCATGCCAAGCTTCTTCTTTGGGCCTCTCATTCGTAGCTGGCGGTGGGTCCACTAGTATATTTCAACGTTAGCGCCATCGGTGTTTTGCAGAAAAGTGACCTCACAGCCAACCGTGGGGACCGGGCCGTGAAGGCAGCGGGGAACACTAATGCACCGAGATCAACGCTCGGACGGTGATAGAGGCCCCCGATCAAATGCTCCTTAATTAGCAACAATTAAGCGCTCTATCTGAGTTAATTTTGCCTATTTTAGGCGGGAAAGTGAGCGTTCTATCTGCTAGTCCCGATCTATTGGGAAATCTTAGCTTGGAATCCCAGCTTGCAGCTACTACTATTAATAACTGAATGAGGCACTATTATGGGCATTTCGATGAGATGCAGCCATAATTAGCATCAATTAGTGCAGGAGCCGGCACGTTTCCCAGACAATGTACATCATCCCGATTCCGGACCTGGTTCCAGCCCAGCGCGATTCGCGATCTGCTTGAGTGTTACTCGAGGCGCCGCTTGATAGAGGATTCAGAAGCTATCAACGATTGTCCGTTAATTGTGCAATCCTTTCAGAGCTTGTGTACCTTGCCAAGCATGGAGTAGTTGATATATTTCTTTTCAGAAGGGAAGACATAATGGCTTTCCAGGTGATAAGATATCATCGCCATGGCGTGAAGCAGTATCAGCATGATTGAACTCCTCCCGTATCGAGACCGGAGAATGTCAGCCTTGACCAAAATCAAGACGGTCTCTCTATCATACTCCATCCCATGACTCATTGAGCTTGTAGTTACATGTACAATTGAGCCAGCTATAGCCATGCGGGCCGCAGGTACCGCATTCTCGAATCATCCAACCATGCGAGTCTATGGGGACGGCCCGGGCAGTTGTGTTGGAAAGTGAGTTTCCAACATCAGTCCATTACCAATGCAATTAATGGCAAGGATCCTATCCAACGCCGCCAGCGATGAGTTTCAGATTCAAACCACAAGTATCGCCCAACGCTATTTACAATGATACGATGACATATAGAGCTCCTTCGAATTCTCGAGTTTTTCGTGACTTGTACTTGTGTGGATCATACAGAAGATTCAAAAGATACAATCTGGCATGGAATATCATGCTAACTCTTCATCAATCGATTCGGGAAGACCGTTATGAAAGTCGATGAACTGACCTTCTCGAGTCAAAATTGTTGGATCGATCAGTAACCTTGGATGATCCTGTAACCAAAGTCTAATGACCTCGGCGTGTGAACTTCGAAAAGTATATCTCGGCGAAGAAGCTTTCAAATTGTTGGCATTGCCTTCAAATTCCGTGCAGGGCTAAACCCAGGACATGCGGTGGAAATGTACCGGGGGCTGGTAGTGGTCTGGAACGGATTGTAGCATTGCCCTGCCCTGCCACATACATTCCAGCCCCAGATTTTTGCAGTAAAAGGGGCAACGTTGCACGAATGCAGAGTTTGCTCGGGTGCAACCGCCTCCTGAATTCCAGCATCATAGGTGTTCCTGAATCTGTCCTACATGCTGTCACCCATGAACAGGTAGTCAGTGGTGGTAGTCGGCATAGGCCCAGAAGATGAAATCGAGTTACGGTTAACGTTGTCATTTAGCACAGTCTTCAATTCATTGCAAACTATATTTTGCACTGTAAACCTCCAGGAATACAGCGTCCCGTGCCACAGGTTGATGCAGAGCATAGAAGGTCCAACAGACGCAATAAATATATCAAGGATCACAGGTCACCATGTGATGAATGTTTTTCGAAGCACGCGGTCACCCATGTGCTGCACCAGCCACGGAGTAGCTGCAGATATCCTTGGTCGAAATTTTGAGATTGTAGCCTTACCAGCGCCATAATTTCTGTATCCACAAGCTTTGCCGGCGAACAAGAGAACCATACTTGGGTGCAGTACAGAGCATCGGAGAAAAAAGTGAAGCCCCAATGACCCAGGCACCTAAATGCCAGGACATTAACTTTGTCAAACTCACCTTGGAGTTGTATGTGTCTTGCGAATATCGCCATAATGCTGGCATTGACGGACTTGTTGAAATCGCGGCTTTCCGCAGAACTATGTATTTCATGGCCAATCACTCCTCGTATGTGACGGAGAACCAGAAAGATCTGCAGTGTGATTGAAAGTTGGGCTCACGGGTGACAGGTCATGAGCTGTGTGACGATTTTCTCCGCAGAACGGTCGCCCAGACTGCTCCGAGTCATGTTACTAGCGAGGGTGAACTACGGTCAATCCTTCCGACTTTTCCCTCTTCGAGGTGGTTTGGCTATAATTAACAGCAATTTCTGAATATAGCGCGGCGCCGAGTCCGATGCGCACCGATCTCCAGGTGTTCTCAGATGTATACTCACATTCGAGTCAGGAACTCAACAAACATACCAATCACAACAACAGATACGAACATTCTCCGGCCCCAGCCGCCATGAAATCAAAGGAAATGCTCATCAATTTATAAGTAGAGAACCTGAAACCCTTCTAAGCGCCCTGATTTCTGGCGAAGGTCAGTGAGTGTCGAGATGTGCCAAGGGAATCGTCACGGCAGTAGCGCCATGCACCAAAGCCTATCAAACAGCGCAATCACCCGCCTTCCTCAACCCCTCATGCACGTTCGAAGCCAAATGCAGGTCTGCACACCCAACGAGAAGCATGGAACCCACGCTATCTTAGAAGCGATCCTTGCTTCTTCGTACTCGTCTCGCAAGCTAGTGTTCCAGGTTGACGTGCCGACCACTTAGGCTCATCACACTGAGCGCGTCGAGATGGGCTTACCGCTGGCCTCAGTGCTCCGTTGCCATCTTAGCTGCACTTGTAATTCGTCAAGCTCGCAGAATCGTCCGAAAGTCTTGATGCCGGGCGCTTTTACTGGTGGCTCCACAAAAAGAACCTCTGAAATGTCTCAAGTAAGTGGAATCTGTACATAAAACTCGTCTTATACCCGATCTACCCATTTCTGGTCAACCTTCCCCAGACTTATCTCATGCTGTTAGAGATACTTCCCACGCTTACTGCACCAACATTAGCACCAACATCTGTGACTACTGCTTCGTGTTCATCTTTTCCCGGCAGCTTGTCAAAAATCTCCGTGTTAAGCGCAGGCTGGCTCGGCCGCTGGGAATCTGATATGCTAAGATGGTTCGTTGAAGCTCTACGACGCCGCTGAGACTGGGCCAAGCCGTTCGACCATGCTAATATTCATGATAGGATTCATATTATACGCATGATTTGAACTATGTCATGGTTCCTCAAAAGCAGGAACCACTGCCGCTCTTTCCACCACGATCTACTATCGCACGGCCTTCCTCTGAAGCGACCGAAATCTTTGAAGACGAAGATGATGACACTACGTGCCAGCAAAGCTCACCCATGCAGAGCGTCGCTTCCGTGAGTGCATCATTTCAGTCTTCGATTGATCCATTTTCAATTATCACTGACTCGTCATAGCTTGGAACAGGAAGTCTCTCCACTGCGTCCACACCGGATCATGCTACAACCCCGGACTCCACGGGTCTTACCGCGTTTGATTTTCATATCGAAGACAAGGAAATCAGTGGGCCTTCGGGGCCAAGCCTGTTCAGACCAGCCCTGGTCTCCCAACGCAAGCCCGCTGCGAATGTCGATTCGTCCATCCAAGATACGCCGATCAGTGCGATCGGGCCTTTCCACCACAGGGCGTCTAAGCTAGACCCGCAAGGGATCCGAAGAGATACCCCAGTGCCGAATCGTGCAACGGGAGCGACTCCTCAGCCACGGTGTATCTCGCACGCTGAGCGAGCCTCAGCGTACAGCAGTCACACCGCTCAGGATTGGTCCCCACACGAGGTCGTTCAATGGATGCGAGACCTTGGCTTCGAAGATGACATCGTCCAAAAGTTCTTCTACAACGACATCTCCGGTTCCATTCTTCTCGAACTTCAATCCGAGGACCTCAAGGAACTGGATATCATGTCATTCGGCAAGCGACACCGAGTCATGAGCTCGATCCAGAGTCTTCGCAACAGCACTATGGGAAGCATTGCTAGCAGTACCGCTCCGAGCTCTTCGCGGAACTCCAGTGTGAGCAGCGGCGTGACATCCACACAGCGAACATCGACAGTTGCTTCCAACAACAGCTACCAGTCGTGCTCTACCGCCACAGACGAAGAGAACATGAGCCGACGATCTAGGAGGCGACGTCAACACTCGAGCCCCGATGTCAGCAAGACCAATGACATTGGGCCTGGTGATTCAGTCTCTATTGTCGCTATTGAACAACTTTTGCCCAAAATGCATCACTGCTCCAAGGGAGAAGCGTGCCGCAAATGGCAGAAACAGCAGGCTAAACTTGCTCGTATCGCACAAGGCCTGCCAATGCATTCTTTTGGAAACGGTGCCATCATGGCTGGTGACCCAGGAAATCCTAAAACCGCCCCCAACTTGCTGAAGTCTCCCAGCAAATCAGACATCACACCCTCCCTTGTTGCATCCTCCGATGCAATGGGCGCAGAGCAAACCCCTACTGTTCAGCTATCCAAGGAAAGACTCAAGGAAGTAGAGTCTCGGAACCCTCAGCAGAATGTGCTTCAATTCTTGAAACTGCAGAACCAGAGTCTGGGTAAGCTGCAGACCGTCAATAACCCTGCCACTCCTCCGAGGGAGCTTTTCCCTTCCCCAGGTGCAGGCTCGCCCGACTCTGCTAAAGTTACTCCTACACTTGCTGAGAAGATCGGTCAACTTCCGAGACTGGCGATCCCTCACGCGAGTGATACGGGAAGTTCAATCTTCTCTGACGGCATGTCGGCCCAGAGAACAGTCACCCCTTCTGTCTTGTCCAAGAGGGGCCGTTTGCACTCTTATGACACGACTGCTACCCCTGGTGTGGACCAAGCACATCTTCGTGGGACAGTAGCCTCCCCTGGTGACTTCTATCGTCTTGATCCCAACTACAGGCTGCAAACAGAGACCCCATTCTCTGAAACCGATGCCCCAGTGACTGCGGTGCCAATCAGCCTTGTCCCCCGGGAAGAGTCGCAGTCGGTCCCTCCTGACATGCGATTCGGTGACGAGGACCCCATCATGGAAGAGCCGCTTATTCGTTCAGCATCCACAAGGCCAGATGATCATGGACGGCATTCGTCAAAGGAGAACGTCCATACTCTGCGCCCACTGAAAGAAGGCCGTCCTTTGGACCCCATTGAGACTCCCGATGATCTACAGAGAACACGTCGTGGACCTCACTGTCGCAGAAACGACCTGTTTTCACCGGCGGGGCGCGGTCAGAACGATGCAACCCATAGTGGATGGATGAGGATGCGAAAGACACACAAACTCCTGTTTCACGAATGGGAAAAGTCCTACTTCAAACTCAACGGCACGGAGCTTGCGAGACATGAGGATGATCGGAGCTCCAAAGCTCTTCAGTACATTGACGTCGATGACTATGCAGTTGCATGTTCCTCACTTGCCTCATGCTCAAAGCTCACGGCGGCGTTCAAGAAGCCGCTCCTCAAACGCAAGGGCAATGCGCAACAAGAATCAGCCTTCGGTTTCTCATTGATTCCCGCTGCCAATGCTGGCGGTACAACCATTGATCGAAGGACACTTTTTTTGAATGGTGGAAAGTCCCACCACTTCACTGTCAACAGTCGTGACGAGCGAATCGATTGGATGCGGGAGCTTATGCTGGCCAAAGCTCTCAAGCGTGGTCGAGACACCGGCGCTGCTGTCAACATCAATGGAAGCAACATGATTTGAGTTGTTCCGCAATACGGTTATTCTTCACGGCATTCGCCACAGCCTTGTGATTTCTCTTCAACGTTCTCTTATTCTGATACCCGTGGTTGAACCACCAGGAGCTTATCACGACGGTCCCTTTTTCCAGTCTATTTCAATATCTCTGTGGCGTTTATGTTGGTCATTACCTTGTAACGAGTCTCTTTTGTTGATCATGTCTGTTTTCTCGTCTGAATAGATAGGGAAATAACTAGTGGTTGTCAAGAAAGTCCACACCATTCTTCACCAGACGTAAATTCGAATATACCAATGATTGATCTATCCGTGCTACTTCACATTTTGATACAATGAGCATAGAACACAAAGTATTTCCTGCGTGGTTATCAAGTTGCAGTGGGAGCACGAAGTGCGTTACCCACTAGGGAGTACCTAGGCATATACATACACTCAGATGCATGGCGTGATTGTTCACGCCATGCTGGCAGGTCCTTCTGGCGGTCAGAGAGTCTTGACTGCAAAGGAGAATTCTATCACATTTTGGGCGGTTAGACATGCGCTGTGAGTGGGCGATTAAGAAAACCAGGCAGGGCGCTAGCGCAAACCCACCGTGACCAGCTTATGATGTGTGGAGTGTACTTTAGCCTATCTCTAACCTGTAGTTATATTCCGTCATATTGCCTCTCGGAACGTTTTTTTCAGGTAAGCTGATCTGTCAGATAATGGTGATCAACCAAAGGATCATGTTTCATGTAGCGCTGTTGGTAACAGCGGCGCTACGAAGGCGGCCTTCCTCGAATATTGCGCCATCTGTCGGACAACTCACCAGGTTCTTTGCACAATACCCCATCTAGGGTCTCCGGGCAGATAACCATGCGTCCCAGTGTCGAAAAATATGCTGGAATTAGCGTGTGATTCAATGTCGATCGAACTACCCCGGTTTTCCGTGGCGGCTTTCGAAACAGACAACCCAATGCGCCCCAAAGCCGATCTACATCGTTTCCTTGGATCGACTTTAAGCGGGCTAATATTCCTTTCTCCGTTTACCTCCCAGCTCTATTGAGACGCTGAGCGCACCACCTGGCCGATGCACCTCTCGTCGAAGATGGCTGGCAGTCCAGCCATTCGGGGACGCCTGACCAAAGTCTCCAGGTCCATTCGCTCAGTATTACGCTCGTTGGGCGCAAACAAGGAATTGCAAGAAGGACATTCACGCGCACACCTGCTTCTTTGTGAGCTCCATGACTTCCTTTGTCGTTTACAAGACCAACTAGCCTGGGCAGAAGAAGAATGGATTGTGGACCCCTCACGAATCCAAGGTCTGAGTGAAATACTTGGTTCTTTCGAGTCCACTATCGAGGTCATTGAGGTATACTTTCAGCCAGGTGGTGTCAGCGGTCGTTTGTACAGGAAGCGTCTGCTGGAGAGCACCTTTATCCCCAGACTCGAGCAGTTCAAAATTATGATGATCTTGGCTATGCAGCCCCAGTCCAAGTATATGATCCCGGTCGAATGCGACTTATTCGAGAAAGGTAAATACTAAGTGGATGTTGCTTAAACAGGGAAAATGATCGAGCTGAAAAGAGACTCCGCGAGCAACTTCACGAGCGATTACGTCAATTTCAGGAATTGGATTCTGGTGAGTTCATGGCATCTGGTGCTTCTAGAATAAAATGGTCTAACGTAGAACGATTAACCAGACTCCATACGCGCGAGCACTCCAAAATGCACCGATTATCAACAGATCACGAGCCGAATGACTACGAAAAGCTTCATGAAATTGGCCGATCTTTGCAACCAACGACAGAAAGGGACATGCGAGTGGATCTTTGAAACCGAAGCCTATACAGATTGGCTGTTCGGCGGCCGCCGGGCTCTATACTGTGCTGCTCCAGGTCTGTCATCCTCTAGTCTCATACACCAGGAACCCCAAACTGACCAGTCTGTAGCTGGTGCTGGTAAGACGTTTCTTGCGTGAGTCCATTTCCGATTTACTCTTCCACAGAATCAAAGCCCGACTGATGCCTGCGCCCAGTTCTGCAATTATCGATCATCTACAGAGAACCTTCACCTCACCTGATGTGGCCGTTGTCTTCATCTTCGGTCAGGATGAAGAAAAGGAAGAACCCAGCTCAATTGGTTTTCTGGATACTATTCTCGCACAGCTGGTATATCGGAAGCGAACACCATCCCATGCAACCGCCGCCCTTTACAAGTCAGAATCATTTGAGCAAGGACGAGTATCTGCCAAAGCATTCCAAGATGCCATTCGCGCCGAGGTCAATTGTTTCGCGCGAGTCATCTTCATCGTCGATGGCGTTGACGTGCAGGCCGATAAGGATCGCCTCCTGAATCGCCTTCAAAAACTTCCAGATCATGTGCAGCTTCTTGTGACCATGCGAGAAGAAAAGTACGCTTCGAAAGAAGACCATTTGAATGTCATTGCAGCCAGAAGCGATCTTGAATTATACGTCGGTTCGCGGATTGAGCAGGATGAAGGGCTGACCTCTTTGTTGAAACAATATCCGTCCGAGTTGAGGAAGGCTATGGTTCAACAAGTGGTTCAAAAGTCCAATGGATTGTATGAGAAATCCCCATTCCACGATATTGATATCAGTCGGCCCCCACCTTGGCACTGTACTGACCCTGAACTACTTCCTTTAGGTTTCTACTCGCACGATTACATATGGATTTACTTTCTCGCTGTACCGATGGGAACCTACTTCAACGTGCGCTCTTTCATCTCCCGGAAAGTCTTAACGATGCATACGGCGAGTCAATGACCCGAGTGGTCAGTCAGAACCCATACGCAAGCCGTTGTTTGTACTGGACATTGTACGCCTGCAGGTCGTTGACAGTGTCCGAGCTAAACTTCGCGGCCAATTTTGAGCCTCTCGGTAGCTCAACCGCAAAAGACTCTTCACCCTCTGAGAGCACAATGCTGGTCGAGACTGCCGGCCTATTGACGATCGACCCTATGTCTGGAAAGGTTCATCTGGTCCATAAAACTGCCAAGGAGTATCTCAGTGGACCAGCTGCCCGGGTATTCTTCCCCACGGCCAAGAAACACATTGCGGATACATGCCTCACTATCATCACTTCGGATGAGGTCGTTGATGAGTGCTACATGAGCCAAGGCGTTACACCTCGCAAGCCTCGCGGGAACTTCCTGGACTATGCTACGACCTATTGGGGCCGTCATGCGCGTGAAGTGAGCGAAGATGAGCAGACAACTCAGGTTCTCGTTCGAGCATTCCTCAACAAACTTTGTTGGAGACGACCGCCAATGGACGGAAGCCAGCCCAACGAGAACGAGATTCCGCGGCAGCTCGGGTTCGGCCGATATTTTGCAGACTGGAGTGCTTTACATGTCCTCGCGTTCTTTGGTATTGTAGGCAAGGCCAAGCGCTTGATTGAACAAGGGGCCAATGCCAACGACCGTGATAATCAATTGGGAATCACCCCTCTACATTGTGCTGTCCATCGCGGTCACGAGGACATGGTTGAGTTGCTCCTTGAGAACAAGATCAATATCAATGCAACATGCAACGAAGGAAACACTGCCTTGCATGTAGCCGCTCAACAGGGCCACCGGAAACTCATCAAACTGTTGCTTCACCACCGGATCAACGCCAGAACTGCAAATCGACATGGGACCACGGCCCTCCAGCTAGCTGTTGGTACGACTCATGACGAGGCGACTGTGCCATTGTTGATCAAAAGCCGGTTCGACATGGATGTGCAAAATACTTTGACCGGTAATACCGCCCTTCATCTTGCAGTGGAACTGAAGCGCCCCCGGATCCTGAGTTTCCTGATCGAGAAAGGTGCCAGTGCAGGTGTGTTGAACAGGGACGGTATCACAGCACTTCAATTGGCTTGCAAGATCGACAATTGCGAAGCCATTTCCCTTCTCCTTGAACGTGGTGCCAAGCTCGAAGATCGCTCGGCCCATGGAGATACTGCCTTGCACATCTCTGCAGCAGAGGGAAATTGGATTGCCTTTGACCTACTGGTTGCTGGTGGTGCGGATATCAATGCATGGGACAGTAAAGGCGAGTCCTTACTTCACAAGCAAGCTCGCAAGGGCTGCACGGTATCAGTTGCTGCACATCTGCTTGAGAAGGGTGCAAACATTGAAGCTTGTAACTCTCAAGGCTATACGCCATTGCAATGCGCCGCTTTGACAGGCAACAAGCTCATGTTTTTCTTCCTGATGAACCATGGTGCAAACTTTGACATCCACACGGCGAAGGGAGAGACTCTTCTCCATATCACCCCTCCATCAAACCAGGATTACTTGGATATTCTGAAAGTACTCCTTGGGATGAACCTCAATGTCAACGCGACAACTTGCAGTGGTTTGACGCCCATCCATTATCTCATAATCAACCAGATGGGATACTCTGATCCGCACACCGACAAAACGACGGAGTACCTCTCACTGCTCCTGTCCCACGGGGCCAACATTAACGCCAAAGTACTGTCTCCAAGAGCCGAAACGGCTCTTCATTTGGCTGTGACTGCCAAAATGCCGAGCGAATCTCTGGTCACTTTCTTGATAGATAAGGGTGCCACTGTGGATGCGAAGACAGTGGATGGGAGGACGCCTTTGCACCTGGCTGCTGAATGGGGCAGACACGGCATCTTCCGTGTCCTCATGGATGCTGGGGCTGATGCTTCCATCAAAGCGCCGGTCGAATCTGTGAGCAATGGAGCACTTGCCAGCGAAGGCGAGACAGCTCTAGACTTGGCTCAGAAAAACCCAATCGGCGTGCTGCTGTTCGACGAGAAGGGCAAACTCAATGATGCTGTGCCAGATATTCTGCGCGGTAGTGTTGCCACGTCTATCGAGGAGTTTGAGATTGGGTCCGAAACGGATGAGATTGGGGGCTCAACATTGGTCGGCGAGGATGACCCAGCTTGGGGGTCGAGAGCATCCACCACATCCACCACCTCGATGGACAATCCTTCTATCTCGTCTATCTGCTGAATACCAATTGATGTCTTTCTTCAAGCGTACCCATCAGATTCTCTGTTCTTTGTGTCGGCTTTTTCAATCATGTGGCGTCTTATCATAGCTCGGTTCATAGGAGTACATAGGAATGTGGTTCTCAAGACGGCTCCATCTTGATGTAGATATAGTCTGTACGTAGTAGAAGATCTGACTGTCGAATTTCAATTCCGATCGCTGATCCTGGTAAACGTACATCCTTTGGTCAGCACAGGCGCGTATCTTTATCTGATTTGGCAGATCATCCCATCATTCGAACGACGACATACGCCCATCCATCTCCATATGCAGAGCTTCTCACCACCTCCTCGATTGGGGCAGACATGGGAAGCACAGCGCCATGTAACACCGGTTTCGCCAGAACTGGGGTCCTTCGGCTGGGAAAGAGGTTGGGCAGTAACGTGTGTAGCACACCGCCGATGGTCTGAGGCTGCATGCTGGGACTCGATCGAGAGCTGATAGATTGGCTTGATTGGACACTTGTTGTCAGAACTGACGGAGGAAGTGGGGACTGGACCACTTTCAATGAAAACGACTCCTCTTCATTTGGGGGCAGAGGTAAGAAGATGCGGACTGGTACATTTCTGAATGGCTGTGAAGGTGGTGGCAGAAGAGTAGTTGAGATGCGCTGAAAGGAGGAAAGGTCCACTGTGTTGGTAATCATATCAGTACAAGTGTCATGTGGTGAGAAACTCTGGGGCAAGGTAGAAGCTCACCGCCCTCAACAGCCCTCCAGAGACCTGACGAGTCTTCCTTGGAGAGACTCATGATGCCCTTCGCGGTACCATTCCGCAGAAAGTCCGCCTCTTTGACGCTGTTTATGAAGGCGTCATTCATGACCATGCCATCAGCATCTAGGCGAACGAGATCCTCCACGGGCCAGTCGCTGAAGTGCACTGTCAGCCGCCATGGCAGTGGTGATTCATCTTCTGGAGAGCCATAGTTGTGGTTTCCAGATTTGGTTGCGGGGTCTGCTCCGGCGTAGAGGTCGAACAGCAGACCCACGGGGTAGTGCCATTTCAGAGGGACACCCTCAAAATCAAACCAGCCATCGTGATGCTGTGAACTGGGTTCAATCAGAGAGTGTGAGAAGAATGCCCGCAGCTTCGGCAATAACGAGGGGAGATATGAGACGCGCGGAAACGAAACCTGGAAGTATCAGCAATTGGGAAAGTCAACCGAAGAGTGGGCATCCATAATACATACAAGATATGGGTCAGTCTTGTCAAAGGACCGGCTCTCCGAGGGAGCCAGGACAATCTCCAGTGGTATACGCCCGGCCCAGACGCTTTTCTGGATGGCGGCAAGAGATGCCTGGTTCTCCATTCTGCTTCAACAGTCCGGATGCTCAAGCCTGACCACTTCTGTGTGCGAAGAGTCAGCGAGCACGTCAAATTTCGAGTTAGTTGACCCTTAACTTGGAACTTGCCTTCTTTGGTCTAAACACTGATCAACAAGTGGGATGCATATCGTCAATTGATAAGGCTCTAAGATCGTGGGCGCCTTGCTGCAACGGATTTCATGTCCTGAGAACAGTCAAGTTGTATAGATTAGACGACAGGTTTGATCAGAGATCCATAACCTGACATCTGTGCGATTGTTGAGAGAGCAGCAAGTGCATCACGTCGCCAGCGTCGTCTCCAGGCGGGCTGGCACGTGATGGCCCTTAAGGCAGCGAGACCACTTCCCCGCGTGATGCGTAAACAACCGAGCATTAATCAACTCTCTCAACAGACAACGCTCAGAGGTTTGGCACTGAAGGATGTTATGCATTGATGTCTCTCAGATAATCATTCTACAGGATCCAGTTCCGATTTCGGTCCTTCGACTCTCCTTTCATGGCTTCCTCCAACCCCCCTTGGAGCTATTGCTCGGACGCGATCTCTCGAAACGCTATGAGCCGGCTCCTCGCGCCGCATCTCGCCCATTAACGGCAGACCGTTGATACCCCTTGTCAGGTTCAGTCACACAAAACAACACTGCCGATGAGTTCAAGATGATAATTTCGGGGGGGGGGGGGGGGGGGGACCGCATGACCAAAGAAACCGAGCGACCACAGCAGAAGAAAAACACAGGGAAGTCGTACACTCGAGTTTGAAGGTTGACGAAAGATGCACTCTCTACAGGAGCACAAATACACATCCAATGGTCGTGTTGAGCTATCTGAAAAACAAGAGAGTGGCAGAGGAGAAAGAAGAAGAAGAAGACAACTCGTCTAAGACCTTCTAATCTGAGGAGATACAAAAAGAAAACCACCGCAGTCGCTGCTGGAGATCGCCGGAGCGTAATAACTGGTGGTAATACCTATCAACAAGTTGGATGCTCTGCTTTTCAACACCTGCTCTCACAGATTACCGGAGACCCGTCCAATTTGCGGCCAATATCCAAGTAAACAGTCTGCCGTGTGCGACCAAGCTGCAGTTGCACTGCGATTGACGACACCTTGTTTATGAGCTATTGAAGAATGGTCACTTCAGGTGCTATTCTGCTGTCCACGAGATTGACAGAGCTCGCTCTCTTTCACAGTCTGTTGCTCGGGTCCATGCTCGGCCCGTAATTGCAACCAGCATCCCGAACGCGGCTCGAAGAATAAGCTTCTCCCAAAGGCCCTCGATACTCTCTAATTCCACTCGCTATACACATCGCTCATCATTCTTGACTGGTTGAAGCCACGTGCTTTGTCTCGTGCTTTCACCGGCGATGCTTTGGAGACTGTCCTGCGATGCAAGTCTCCACTACGTGCCAACAGGCTTTGGTCCCTAGGCAGAACATCAATAGTCTCGAAGAAGTACTGAGCCGTGCAGCTTCCGGATTGTAACTCTTCTCTTCGATTCAGTCCACGTCTAAGTCCTCGACACTTGCTTGTCCTGGCTCCGAGGCGCTTTTACGCTATCGGGAAAGGACTGTTCATTACTTCCCGATCAGCACGTCATACAGATGCCAGTCAAATCGACATCTACCTGTGCAATAGAACAATCAAGACCTATTCCCCGTAATGCAGCACCAATCACACCTCGCCAGCATGTACATGCTCTGTCATCCCAGATGAGTAATAGGGTTGATCCCACCTATATATACCGCTACAGGCAAACTATTCCGATGAATAGTTTGGATAGGCCTTTTAGTTATGTGGGAATCGATGAGTAGCGGGACGAGGATCACAGTCGTCTACTATAAGTTCACGTGACCACACACATGACCGCTCTGGCTTTTAACCCTTCACCCGCCGCAGCTCGGCAATCTTCCGACTCCACCGGTGGTTAAGGGTTCTCCCCGTGGGCAGTGACGATTCATGCATCAAGCAACTGCACGACTTTACCCCGGGGTATCCGTTGTCAAGTGGAACTTCGCTGTGCCCAAGATGTTCCCCCACATTGAATTGTGTTCGGTCTGGGATTGAGAGACGACCATTGCTGAACGTATTCCGCAGCTCGTGGCGAGAGTATGTTCACCGGAGAACCCCCTTCTGTGATCCTCGACGGGTAAACGCAGAGCAGCGAAAGCCCAAGCGAACATGCTTCCTGGCCGCAATTGACAACATCCTTCTGCGCAGACGCTGAGGTTGAATCGTGAATACAAATGGGCATGCCTGTGTACGGACCAACCAAGTTCTCGGCATTCTTACTTGACTCTTTCCACAGAGGAACCCGGGTTCCGAGGCCGATAACTACGCGTACTATATATCATTTGCCATTTGCTGCCTCCGGCTGAACGTTTCCACTGGGGGAAAGCGCTTCCCCGGCCGATGTCCACCCCGTGGGATCAGTAATTCTCCAAGTTCTGTAGCTTCACTATCGAACCCCATACTGCCCCAAGAGGATGGGGTGCTACGCGATGCACGGTGTGGAGAGCGCTGGTCGAGAAGGATTCCCACACACCCAATCCACTGGTAATTCGGATACTACTTAGGACAGCACTTCTGTCAAGACCGGCGTCCTTCATTTTTCTCCTCATCACTATCTGAAAATTTTTCTACTTGCGGTTGATCCACGTCTGCACCTCTAGCTGTTGCAATTAACAGCCATGGGTATCCTCCAAGTGATCGAGGACCGGCCGACACCGCCGTCGGTTTACAACTGGCGAGTTTATGTGCTCGCTCTCATCGCATCATGTGGTTCAAACATGATCGGGTATACCAGTGCCTTCATCGGTACAACTGTCACACTGAGATCCTTCAAAAAGGAGTTCGGCCTAGACAAAATGACCACCGACGAACGAGACTTGATCAGTGAAAATATCATTTCTCTGTTCATTGCCGGTGCTTTCTTCGGTGCACTCCTCACATATGCCCTCAGCCATTGGATCGGACGCAAGTGGTGTTTGGCAATCGCTTCTGCTACATTCACTTTGGGATCTGGTCTTCAGTGCGGTGCCAATGGCTCTCGTGGGCTGGGGATCCTCTACGCTGGCCGAGTCTTGTCGGGACTGGGCACGGGCGTTGCCTCGAACATCGTCCCAATCTACCTGTCCGAGCTGGCACCTCCCGCGATTCGAGGACGACTTGTTGGTCTCTACGAATTGGGTTGGCAGGTTGGTGGCTTGTTGGGCTTCTGGATCAACGTGAGTCAGGACCGACCGGAGCTCCCTTCTATATCTGCAGAAATTGACCGGGCTCGTCCATATAGTACGGTGTTGACACTACCATGGCTCCCAGTCACGCACAATGGGTCATTCCTTTCGCTGTTCAGATCATCCCCTCTGGCCTTCTCTTCATCGGCTCTATGTGGATCCGTGAATCTCCCCGCTGGCTGTTCCTGAAGGATCGCCGCAAGCAGGCCATGAAGAACCTCTGTTGGATTCGTCAACTAGAGGCTTCAGATATCTATATCACCGAGGAAGTCGCAGCCATCGATCAAGCCCATGAGGCTCAAAAGTCGACTGTTGGTCTTGGCTTCTGGAAGCCCTTCAAGGCTCTTAGTGCTCGGCCTAACATGATGTGGCGTCTGTTCCTTGGATGTATGCTCTTCTTCTGGCAGAATGGCTCGGGTATCAACGCTATCAACTACTACTCGCCCACCATTTTTACCGTGAGTTGCCACATTTCCCTCTGGACCTGAAGGCAGAGGTCCAAAAGTGACCGATTGCAATGGATACGAAAGCTGACTTGATATGCAGAGCATTGGCGTTCAACCAGACACTGTCAATATTATGACCGGCATCTTCGGCGTGATCAAGGCTGTCATGACCTTTGTCTGGCTTCTGTTCCTGGTGGATCAACTTGGACGCCGGAAGCTCCTGTTAATCGGCGGTATCACCGGCTCTGTCTGCATGTGGGTCATCGGTGCTTATATCTATGTCGTTCAACCGACGGAACACCCGAGCAACCACTTGAACGGCGGCGGTATTGCCGCCATTTTCTTCTTCTATCTCTGGACTGCCGTTTACACGCCCACGTGGAACGGCACTCCATGGGTCATCAACTCAGTTGGTCCCACAATGAATTGGATGTGTATTTATTTGCTAACAATATGGCAACAGGAGTTCTTCGAGCCCAGCTTCCGTTCTTTGGCTCAAGCAGCAACAACAGCCAGCAACTGGCTCTTCAACTTCCTCGTCTCCCGCTTCACCGAGCAAATGTTCAACGCCATGGGCTATGGAGTGTACTTCTTCTTTGCTTCGCTGTCCTTCCTCGCCTTCTTCTTTGCCTTCTTCCTCATCCCTGAGACCAGTGGGATTCCCTTGGAGAAGATCGAACGGCTGTTCAAGTGCAAGCCTATCTGGAACGCCAACAAGATTCTCAAGACTGAGCTGAAGGAGGAGGAAGAGCAGTTTCGCTTTGAGGTCAAGGATGGTGCAATTCACCAGGAGAACCGCGAGGATGTAGAGAACTGAACGACGTGATGAACATAGAAAGTATAGGTGGTTTGTTTATGGACGTCTAGATGTGTATATAGATTGCTTTGATTGAACTTAGATTGGGCGTGACTACAATACCATGCCGAGTGGTGGATTTCATTCGAACGTCGCGCATTCGGACAAGCCTTCAAGTGTTAGCACCAGGGTACTCCGTTCAACCGACAACGCAATGTGGTGGATCAGACTCATCGGGGTTGCGAAGGATGAGCAAACCTCGCGGTTCCAGTCGACTGTGATTTTCCTGACTGCAAGAAATTTCTCCAAAGCGAAGGGAACTTAGTGAAAGGGAATTCCTCTTCGACCCAGTGGATGGCCAAACCTCATTGAGGACAACTCCGAGTTGGAATGGCCCGCAAAAAGACAAAGAACATTATTACGAGGGAAGACAGAGCACTGCCGTCAAAGATCCATTTTAAAAAGCTTTGCTCGCACATTTGGATTCTACCCTCCCTCATATCTCTGCCAGGTGTGCGTGTTGCTGACTCGGTATTGACTTCGACGTTCGCCCTCAGTTCTCGTTCTTTTACTTCACGTCTCCCCTCAAACGAGAAATGGGCAATCAGCACAAACTCGAGAAGTCAATCGATCTTTTTCTTTGTGCCAGCAACCAGTCTTTCAAAATGCAACGCCAGAGCCAACTTCAAAGCAATCTAGAACCCACGGTTGCCCGTGAACCAGACTCCAAGGGAGCATGCATGGGAACTCTGACCGAGGGAAGTCCAAAAAAAAGAATCAGAGAACTTTGAGATTTGTGCCACTAAATTTGGTCACATTTGGCTTTGGCAGGGGTTCACTTTCGTTCTCTTGGTGCTGATTTCTTTGTCTCAACGCTACCACCAGCACTGTCCTGCGCCGCCCCAAGCCGACGCTCGAAGATGTTAAAAAGCGTCTTGTCTTCCTCGCTTGGAGATTCACTATGTCTCATCTGCTTGTTACCTCTAGCAAATCCAATTGCATTTGATCATTCTGCGTCAAGATGGGACAGACCTCCAACCGCTTCCAGCACCGGCTCGAGCAAGCAGACATCAAGCCCTGTTCCGAAGACCTCTGCTTCTAGCAGGACAACAGACCCTTCCTCGGTATCTTCCGCCCCGACCTCTACGACTCGGAGACGGGATGCCTTTCTGGCATCCACGGCCCAGTCTTTGCGCATACAAGAGTCTCCCCCTCAAAGGGAGCCTCCGCGTGTTCAAGAGCTTCCACGCATTCAAGAAGAGTCTCCGCAGAGAAGGCCAACAACCCGTTCGATGACCGGCGCTATCAAGCGCAGAGTCCCAGAAACCTCTGTGTCCCCGTCCAGATCTCCCAAGAGGAGAAGGAGGAGACGTTCCCCCAGCCCATCTGCTGGAAACTCCTCGTGGGATCCGACGCCACGCAGAGAAGTCAAGGTCGAGGATCTGGATCTTGACAAATCCTACGTTGGGTTCGTTGAACCACCGCCGGAGCCGAAGAAACCCCGAAGGCAGACCAGATGGAAACATCATGGAGATGAGCCTCTGACTGATTGGAGGAGGTTACCCAAGGGCTGGAACTCGAAGGAGCCGGATCTTGATCTTGAGTATGTCGCTTTCGCTTGTATAGGAGTAGCCCACGCTGATTGTGCCACAGTGAACATCGACGGCCAGATTGCGAGATGCCATGAGCGTATCGAGGATAATATCATGCCTTTTACTTTTCAACTAAGGCTGAAGCAGTACGAAGAAGTGAAAGCGCGTCGCGCGTAAGTATTTCCCGGCCTAAGACCTGACTGCCTTCCACAGCTTGATCGTTGCCATTTAATGTAGTGTCATCGCCACTCGCTATCCTGAGGGCCTGAGTTGGGAAGTCGTCCAGCGGTTGGACACCCTGGAGGGAATACAGAAACACCTTCGTGAGAATGGAGATGAATACGACCAGCTTGCCAACGTTGAAGCTCTTATTAAGGCCTACTGCCCGGGTCAGTTGGATTGGACCGGGCTTGTGACGTATTGGTCCAAAGGCGTGCAGCTCTGCCAGCCACGACCATTCGACTGGGACGAGTTTGAAGCCATCAACAAGAAGCACAAGGGAAGTTCGGGTTTCTGGGTTGAAGGGGTATGCTTTCCACCTTTTCCTCTGACTATGAGCTCGACTGGACTAACATCCTCTTCAACTCCTGCTAGACCTCTGGACCTGGACCTTCGCAAAGCAACGCAAGTGTTAATATCGACATGAGACCGTATGGCGAACATATAACTCAGGTAAGTGGCTTGTCGTCCTCGAATCCACATATCCGTCTCTGATGGTTCTCGCTTAGTACCTCACTGCACTACGCCTGCCATGCTATGACTACTACGACGAGTTGCTGATGGTCTTCGACACCCCGTAGACATGGCCATCTACAGAGATGATCTGGAGATCATTGCCGGATCCCAGCGCCCACCAGAGGTCCCAGAGATCTTCATCATGGGCATGATATGAGCCATCATGGCCAACGGCTCAACGGAATTCTGCGATTTTATCATTCTCGAGGCAACCCTCACTGACGGCAAGGGGAAACGCATCTGCAATTGGGTTCGGACGCCCGCCTGTCTCATGCCTGGAAGTGACAAGCCTGGCCAAAATAATAGGCTAGAGGGTCAATGGGTCCGGAGGAGTTTGTATACGGGTTCCGCACCAACGCGGACCCCTAAGATCATTCATTTTGTCGCTGCTACCGAAAGGAGAGCATTGCGCCTTCCCGATGTGCCTCAGGATGAGAGGCCTCTGCCTGATATACTGCCGCATTTTGTGTATCAACCTGGCCTTAAACTGACTTTGAATGAGCCTCCGCTGTGGGTGAAAGATAAATACCCGGAGAAGATGCCAGAGCCTGCGCCTGGAGTCGAACATTGATAGTGTCTTTTCTGTTTGGTATCTTTCCTGTGCTGCCTTTTCGCTCGCGTTTGTCTCCGTCTCTGGTTCTTCGGACCGAGAGTGCCATGTTTTGTTATTATCATTCGCAATGCACTGCCTCTCATCCGCCTCAATAAATAGCTTGGCCAATGTGGTTATTAGGGAGCCCTTCTTATTCAACCTCAAGTACGAACATAGTATATCCCACCACGCAGAAGAGATCAACAGTAGAACACAGATATCCACAAGTAGATTCGAAGATCAAGATCATATTTACAAAATGTATATCCCCGCTAATATACACAACACATGAACAATGCAAAAGACCCTATACCAATCGCCTCAATCATTGTGCTGCTGGCGCAATGGAATCTCCTCCACAGGTTGTCCCTCCTCCGAGGGAACATGGTGATAAGTACGAACCCGGCGACGCCGACGCAGGAAATGCCAAATCCCACCCACAACTCCGCCAACAACACAGATCAACAGAATGGCAAACAATACCCCGCCCATCATGCGGATGGTCCCGTACGCCTCGTACACGGCCTTGGCCACCTCCTTCGTGTGTGCGTAGATCGACGATTGACCCTTCCGCCCGAAACTGGCTGTCCCGTTGTTGACAATGTTGGCGCCGCCGTTCGCCTTGAGGTCCTGTCTCCAGGCTTGGATGACGGCTGGGTCATCCGGGCTGGGTGTGGTGGAGATGCCTTCGAACCCGACATCTTTCCAGTTGCTGGGTGTCTCGGGCCGTGCAACGTCGGACGTGCCTAGAACGTTTCCGTCGTGGTCTAGTGCTTCGGCGCTAATCCAGTCCAGGTACCCATCGCTGATGTACATCGTCTCAAAGCTGGTTTTGTTTGTGTGGCCGATGAGCACGTCCTTGCCGTGGTCGTAGGCGCGCGCGTAAAAGTTGTACCCGGCTACGCCCGTGGCGCCGTTCCAGCTGACGTGGATGATGGTCATCATGTCTTCGTCGGTTGTGCCGTAGACTGAAGCGACAAGGGCTGGTGGGGTGCTGGGCCGGCCGATCCAGTCAAATTTGTAAGAACGGTAGCTGGAGAATCGCTCTGAGGGGAATCGTGCGTGCATGAGGAGGTCGCCGTTGGGTGCGTGCTCGCTGTGGTAGCCCCATTGACTCCAGCCGACAAAGGTGTTGCCATTTGGAAGCGCCTGGACGTTTCCGCGGAGTCGCGTGAGGCCGCCGTCGGGACGGTTGATACGCTTGACCACCTTTGCGGTCATTGGGTTAGCGCCTGTGTCGAGCTCGATGAAGAGAGCAGACGAGATGTCTTCTTCGTTCTCGGCCTCGTCCGATGCGTTGTTCATCATTGAGATGACGTGGTGTGTGCCGTTGGAATCGATGAATTTGACGTCATGTTGCTTGGAGAATGTGAAGTCCTGCTCGAAATCGGAGTTCTCCCTTCCACCCAGACGCCACATGATATGCCCGTCTTGACCGGAAATCATATAAACTGTGTTTGTAAACCGCATCGAAATGATATAGTCGCCGGCGGCGTTTTTGTCGACGGAGTTGATGTGCACATAGTCCCATCCAGGCGGACCCACGGGACGGTCCATCGGATGAACCTTCACTGATTCGGAGAGGGGAATTTGGTCAAACGAATCCCACTCGAAGAGTATCTCGGCTGTGTCGACGGACAATTCCACGAATCCGCCCGTGGTCACCCAACTCATCTCATCCGGTCGGTCAAAGGCGGCCATGTCGGTCTCTCGGTCGCGATAGGTACATGCCAATGCTGTCTTTCCACCATTCAGAATATTGAATTCGTGCATATTGAACGCAGAGAGATCGTTGACGACGCCGACCTGATGCTCGTATTCGTATTGGTTGTTCATGATGACTCCGTAACCCTTGTCCGGGCCCTCGTACTCGTGCTGGAGAATGAAGGACAGGTATGGCTTGTCGTCGATATTCCAGTTGGCCTTGAAATCGAATGCATTGCGGTTGTCGGTGACGGGAGAGCCCGCCCACACGAGTTCCTAGAAGCGGGATCAAGTCAGTAATCGGGGAAGTCTAAAACCCCGACTTTTTGATTGAAAAACGTACTCCTTCATTGTCGTATATATACGGCCCAATCTGGTACTGTTCGTACTTGTGTGTGGGAGTTTCAGGGTTGATCTGGCCATACGGCGCGATGAACCAGTACCCGGGTGCTTGACGCTCTCGGTCAACGTGGGTGATATCGAACTTCAATGCTCGCACCTCGGGGAGCTAAAGAAAAGGAGAGTCAGACCAGAGGCAATTTGGCATTCGCGGGGCGACGCACCGTGACAAACGAGTATAAATCGGT